>OY744615.1:24757105-24974605 GCA_963556255.1 Allolobophora icterica | reverse complement strand
ATGGATGTGTGTATGTATGTATGTATGTATGTATGCATGCGTGTTTGTATATTTGTATGTACGTGTGTATGTATGTATGTATGTATGTATGTATGTATGTATGTATGTATGTATGTATGTATGTATGTATGTATGTATGTATGTATATATATATGCATGTATGTATGTATGTATGTATGTATGTATGTATGTATGTATGTATGTATGTATGTATGCATGCATGCGTGTTTGCATATATGTATGTACGTGTGTATGTATGTATGTATATATGCATGTATGTATGTATGCATGCATGTATGTACGTATGTACCCCCGGTGTGTATGTATGTATGTTGGTATGTATGTATGTGTGTATGTGTATATGTATGCGTACATGTATGTATGTATATGTAGTTATGTACGTATGTATATATGTCTGTATGTGTGTATGCATGTATGTACGTATGTGTATATGTATGCGTGCATGTATATATATATGTATGGATGTATTCATGTATGCATGCATGTATGTAATGCATGCATGTATGTATGCATGTATGTATACATGTATAATAATTATTATCATTATCATAATCATTATCACGATCATTGTTTTATTCCTTCATCAGAGGAACACTGCTCAGCAATATAATTTACAACTTTCATACGTAATGGTAATTGTAAACTTAAAACTTCTAAAGCGCCACTCGAAAGCCAAACGCAGGGCGCCAGCCTATTTACGAACGCTGGCATGCTTATATGTACGTAGCGCAAATGTATGTATTTATTTGTTTTGAAATAATAATAATTATTATTTTTAGACCTATTATTATTTTAAAATTTATGAGGTGCGATTTAATATAACTGAACACACCAGATGACAGACAGATTATATGTATAATATATGTATATATGCGTTCAAGACACTTAATATTGTTATCATCATCATTGTCGTCGTCATCATTATCATAATCATCTCTGTCCTCCTAGCCATAAAGTGTCCACTGCATATTTAGCCTAATGCTTCGTGGGTGACTCGGGCATCGTCCGATCTCGTGCAGTGTTTTGTGATAGCCATGACACTGTGCTATGGGTTTCTGCCATCATTTTCTATACGGGCGACGTATCTACACCCAGAGGCGTAACTTTGGTCTAGAAAGTGGGAAAGGGGGGGGGGTTACCAAATTTCGCATCTTTCCCCATCAAGACTGTTACATAATTATTATGGCGCCCAATGAATCTATATTTGGCGTCATTTATGCACAGTGCCCAATAATAATGATAATGATGATGCTGCTGATAATAAAAGTAAATATAATAGGCCCTAATTATGATAATAAGAATATAATAAATATAATGACAATAACAATAATAATTTTATAGTAATAATGACAATAAAAAAATAATAATTTAAAATTACTAATTCTGGATGTGTTTTTTTATTGAAGAGACGTGTGGATAATAACTGAAGTGACGTAACAATAGGCCTTAATTCCCTAGATATAAACCCAATAAGAGCAGACTTTTCATAATTGATTGACGTAAGAAAGGCCTTTATTCTCTAAATCTAAAATGACTAATTATAGACGTATTCCATAATCGAAATGACGTACGTAACAATTGCTTGTCTTTTATTCTCTAACTTTAAACTTAATGACAATAGACTTTTTATAGTTTAAGTAACGTAACCAAGGTCTTTATTCTCTAAATCTAAAATTACTATTATAGACGTATTCCATAATCGAAATGACGTACGTAACAATTGCTTGTCTTTTATTCTCTAACTTTAAACTTAATGACAATAGACTTTTTATAGTTTAAGTAACGTGACCAAGGCCTATATTCTCCAAATCCGAGATTAAAAATAATAGACGTTTTAAAAGTTGGAATGACGTAACAATAAGCCTCTATTTTCTAAAGTTAATAACAGCAGACATTTTCATAGCTGAAGTGACGTAACAAAGGAATTTATTCTCTAAATGTAAACTTACAACGACAATGCACTTCTGAATAGCTGAAGTGACGTAATGAAGTCCTATATTGCAGGCCTATAAATATAAAAATTACTAAACAATGTGTTTCACGAATTGGAGTGACGTAACAATATGCCTTTGGTTTTCAAATTAAAACTTATACAATCAACCTGTTTCGTAATTAAAGTGACGTAAAAAGGGCTTTTCTTCTTTTAATTAAACTTTACTAAAAAAGGTGTTTCATAGTTGAAATGATGTAGCAATAGGCCTTTATTCTAGGGGCGCAACTTTGGTCTAGAAAGTGGGGGTACCAAATTTCGCATCGTTTTAGCTTCGCGACTGTTAAATAATTATAATGGCATCGTTTGTATTACAAGCATAATTATAATTACAGGCTTAATGATGATGATGATGATGATGATGATGATGATGATGATGATGATGATGATGATGATGATGATGATGATGATGATGATGATGATGATGACGATGATGATGATGATAGTAATAATAATAGTGACGATAATAATAATAACAATGAGAGTGATGATGATTGTGATCACACTACTGGTGATAACGCTCGGTGATTGATTTGAATCTTGAGGGCTTCCTCACATAAAATAATAACGGGCAAAAACAATGGGTATGACAAGTGGGAGGTACGTTACCCTCCAGTACAAAAAGTGGGGAGTACGGGTACCCCTCGTGCTCCCGTAAATTACGCCTATGTCTACACCCATTCACTCGACCGTCCTCTTTATCCAGGCTTCGGACTGGCGTGGTTATCTCACGGCGAGTTTGTGCTCGTGTTGGCCAACTGCTTCCGACATCACTTTAGAGTTTGTCCTCCATACTTAACAACGTCCTAAGTGGTACTCCAGTTCACCACTGATGGCACAGCCTCAGCAGGCATTCGACCACTCAGCTGTTTACCCCTTTGTCACGGCCTTTGAATATTGGGCCTTTGAAGCACTTCTCAGAGGCGCCACCCACATAGCTTTCTAACTGATTGAACAAACAAATGCGAATTAACGTCGTTAAGAATATGTGTTGAGCCCTATGTTGCATCCTAGAAGTAGTAGGCCTACACCGGCGGTCTTAGGTGGCAATATCCGTACAACAAATCACGTGCGCAATTCATTTGAGTTTATTGCTTGGAATATTTGTGATGGTTCGCTGACACGTATGGCGTTTCAGCGTCCAAAAGTAATCAATATCTGGAGTCTATGCGTCATGTGGAAGTTTCTTCTATGTCATTCTATGACTATGTTGGTAATGCTAACATCTGGTAGTTAGAGGTGGAAGCTTACTGCGATGTCTAAGCAGATAAACTTGTAGTACTGGTACCCTGGAAATCGGACCTGGACCTCTTTTAGACTACTCTCTGGAAACCCCCTTTGATTTAGTTTGGCCTCCTGGAATTTGGACTTGGACCTCTTTGGACCACTCTCTGGAACCTTCTGATCTGGTACCCTGGAAATCGGACCTGGACCTCTTTTAGACTACTCTCTGGAAACCCCTTTGATTTGGTTTGGCCTCCTGGAATTTGGACTTGGACCTCTTTTGGACTACTCTCTGGAAACCCCCTCTGATCTGACGTAGCGCTCGTGAATAGGCTGGTGTCCTGCGCTTGGCCTTCGAGTGGCGCTTTAGAAGTTTGGAGATTACGATTACGATTACGATTAGTCTTAGACGGTGTATTATCCTACCAGCATGCCCATTTGGATCCATTATAGAAACAATATAGGACCCATATTGAACCCATATGGGTCCCGTCTATTGCCATTGGAAATGCTGGCAGGGTAAGAACCATGGCATATCATGAGCAATAAGAGGTGCATGACGTTCAATGTTATTTTATTTCTCAGCACATGAGTCATATTCATCGTCTCCAACTAAAGAACGACGGTCGACAATGGATGTTCGAAGATTGGCAACGCCTACAATGGTCGCAGATTCTGGAGGAGGGGATGCTTTTTCCCGATCACACGCTGACGAAATGACCAGCGTTGTTACAGAAAGGACATCTGGCGTTGAGGCTCTGAGTGGCAGTGCTTTCTGCGCTGATGCATATTATATAAGTAAGTATTTTAGGCCTGACAAGTAAAAAATCTTCTCTTCTTGCGCAACCTATCTACTATATTGAAATCAGTGCTTCTTTCTGCCGGAACATGCCGGAACATTCCGGAACGGCGTTCCGGCACCTTTTATCAGCGATTAAAAAATAATTTAGTTATTTTAATAAAAGAATAATTTACGTCAAAAATTTTCTTGGGGAGGGTCTCACCAAGATCCCTACCCAAACGGTCAAACCACACCCGTTTTTTCTCGGATTCGCCTTCGATTTAACCCTTCCAGAAGTGTTCAGTTTCGGATCATTTTTTTTCTTGAAAAACCGCTGTTGCCGTGATGGTGCTCCAGCAAATGATCCCTCAACCACTATGAAGTCTAATTATTTTTCAAGTAATAACGTAGGCCTAGGTTTATTGTTCACATGTAATATTGCTACAGCTACAGTGCATTTTAACTCTGAGAGCCAGCTGCCATTATTCTGGAGCTCTGACCTAAATTAGCTTTTGGACCCCAGAGAAATGTTCGATTGTTGCAACAATTTATCATCGGTGTTAATCAGTGCACGGTTCGCTAAATAATTCAGTGCAGTTTTCAAAAGGTTTTCAAAACACTGAAGCATGTAGAGCTAATGCATTTTGTTTTGTAACCAAACAATGGTATCGTGCGTCACAAGAAGATAATTTTGCTGCACTATCCTTGCTTTTAGCGGATGCCCTCGCTCTGCCTCCAGCTCTCCCGACCCCGGACGAAGAATCGGTCGCTATATATTCCTGTCTGCCTACGTTCATCAGCGCTCCTCCACCCTCTGGTTTTGAAGACGCTCTGACCGAACTAACTACAGTTAGAGGAATATGTGGTGACTTAGACGAAGGTTCATCTAATTTGGGGAGAAATAACGAAGGTATAATAATAATTATTATATAACTAGAGTATTTGCCCGTCATATTATGACGTCATATTATAGGCCTATATGTATCTTTGGTTATCGCCGTCGTCAAGACGGCAGTACTGACGTCACAAACGGTTTATGTTTCACATAGAACAGAACCCGTTTGTGACGTGGCGTCCCCCGACAGACGGACACTATATGGATATTATATGTATAGATTGTTATTGAATTGAATTAGTTATTCACCTTGAAGTCACCCCAACTATTAAATGGATCAATCGAAACGAAGAGGATTAATAGTGTATTAATTGGAACATGAAATGATGTCTGCTGTGGTGGACTAATAAATTAATTAGGCCTAATCCGCAGTTACAAGGATTTCATGGGATATATCTGCTTGCCTTTTACCTCAGCGTTCGAGGTTTGATTTCCGGTGCGTCACCTAACAGTGTCGAGACCCGTAAACCTTTGGGAAGGCTTGTCTTAATTGTTGCTAATTACTGTTGTCGTGATTGCGCTTCAGCAAAATGATCCTTAACCACTTTGTAAACTTGTCAGTGACTGAGCATCCAATAAAAGCAACTACAATAGTTGTTCGCTAAAGATAATTAAGATCGACGTTATGATCACTGACTGGTTGTTTTATCATTTGACCTCATGATTTGTCTGTCTTACAGAGGACCAAAGAAATGAAACGTCGGAGGAGGACGACTTCCACAGAGCGGAATTTCCACAGAAGTTTCCAGCACCGAAGGATAATAGAAGACTTAATTCTAGCGAAGGCGAAACGTCAAAAACTGTAACTACGTTTAATCCGTTCGGAAATTCGAAACAGTTAGTGGCTGAAATTAGACAGTTTCTCCACCTCAGTGCTTCATCTAATAAACTACACGCCACTCCTTCTGACCAGCCGAGGGCGGGTTCGAGTTGGTCCAGTGTAGTGTGTCAGCAGCCTTCCACACAGGCTGAATACATAACAAAAGAAGCGCCGTTCAAACAGAATGTTTTGGACCAACAGTCATCCGAACCATCGCTTGTGGAGTCTTTACAACATAGCGACGCACGTAGGCCACTCGAAGCGTCGCAAATTTCTAGAGTATTGCCACCACAGTTGTTTGAATTGCCAGAGTGTCCAATGCCCATTGAACCAGAATTCTATAAGCCGTTGATTGAAGGCGGAGGACTGAGAAAACCTGTAGACGTCCAATCGGGAATAGATTTTCAAAAACCAATTTTACCTGAACCAGAATCTTCGGAACCGATGACACGAGATCGAGAACTGCCGACGCCAAAACCATCGAGCTGGGACTCTCAGAAACCATCCTTCACGGAAACAGATTTTCCACCGGAATCGATTGTCCCAGCCGCATTTCTTGAAACAAACTTTCCAGCGCCAGAAATTGCATTTATCGGAGTTGTTCAGTCAAAAGCTCCCAACGAGAGGCTGCTTTCTTCGAACGAAACTACGCGTGATACGTCGATTGCTGTTCGAAAAGGACTCATTTCAGAACAGGGCGTTCAACCCATGGCGAAAGAGAAGGGCACGTCGGACTACGAAGTTTCAGTCTCTCAGGTCTTTCCTTTCGGCAGAGGGCCGTTAACTCAAATTGATACAGATGGAAAGACATCTTGTACTACGACAAATCTCTCCATCCAGTACCCGACCGCTCTATCTGTCGCGGAAACTAACAGGGAGACGGTGGAACGCTCAAATCACGCAATAGGGAGTCCGGAAAAGCTAACTTCACACTACATGATCGACTTAATTCCGCCTCCGGCAGAGTTCATTACAGATGAGGAAACATACACAAATGAGAGTAAGCCCGATGATCATAGTAGAGGTGAACAGAGTTCAATTCAAGAGGCCACAGACAATGATTTGTGTCCCACCAAAGAACCTTTAAACAGTGCAGACAAAAACACTTCCGGAACAGCCGTTTGTGCTTTAATGATGAGCGACGCGTCGAATGGCTTCAAAGCTTCAAACAGCAGGTCTCTCATGAGGCCGAAACTTCCCCCTCCAGAGCCGCCCGGTCGACTCGACAACCAAGACATCAGCTCGTCCAAGGGAGGCGTAGAAAGCGGTGTAACCACAGCTGCTCGTGAATTGGTTTCCAGAAAGGCGAGAAATAACGACACAGTGGACAGAATCTCGCTCTGCCAATATGGTCGTGATACTGCGCTCGCCATGCTTAGGGCAGAAACAGTATCAATCCGTGTCAAAGCCTCTTCTACAGCCAATTTAGTGGAAGCGGTCGGATTAAGTCCGAGGTTTTCCGTACGACCCGAACCGCCTCGCAGGAGCTGTAGCATTCCCCGGAAACCTTCTACTCACAGTCTGAGCGAGTGGGTTCGGGTCGATCCGGACGGATCATCCGATGATCTTCACAAACAATCTCCCGAGACTGGGGTCAGTGCAAACCCCAACAACGCATCGACGATGTCTCTACGAAATGGTTCGTTCCTGAGATCCAGCACAATCAAATCCTTCGCTGGCGGTTCCAGTAATTCTGAGCGTGTTAAACCAACCGCCCAGATACGACCGAACGCAATCCGTTCCATTTCCTCTTCCGTCTGTATCGGTGCCAAGTACTTTCCAAACGTCGAGTCCCTCATCCAGCAGTACAGCCAGACAGACGCTTCCGCCACCCCTACCGGTGAATTCAAGACCGCTGGCAAAGGTACGAATAAGTACGGCTCCAAGTCAACCGGAAGTACCTCTAAATTTGGTACACTGAAAGGAAGGCTAAGAGACTACGTGACTGCATCGAGTACGAAGAAGCAAACGTTCTCGTATTCGGCCACTAGCAAGACGCTTTCCCATGCGAAGGACAAGAATGGATCCAAGATGATCAAATTGAATACAGGTACCTGGGAACCGAAACCCACGGACTACCAGAAAGACGAGGGAGAAACACTGCCGGAAAGCAGCAGTGATACTACAAAGCCCAACTATATTAGTTCCTACCTTAGCTTTGCCGGCCCTAAGCCATACACACCACCGAGAACTGTCAGCTCTCTGGTGACTAAAAATGAAGACCAGCCAAATCTGACGTCGACTTTCAGGACATTCATTGGATCTCGTATAGCATCCTGTTCTTCCCTTGCCTCAGACAAGGACTCCTTGGCGAAATTCCGCACCGAAGCGAGCTCGCAGTCACTGACTGGCTCTCCTTCGAGCTCTGGTTCTCCGCCAGATAGCAAAATAGATATGATTAACGAGTGGTTAGAGTCTAGATCGGTCGACTGCAATTCCCCAGTGTGTGACTCTGAAAGCCAATCGCCAACGAAGCTCGAGTCATTTAAAACTGAATACGGCCCGGACGAACCGTTTCTCCGACAAAAAGAATCGAACGTTGTCTTCACCAGAGAACCGCCATCAAACATGTCATCGTTTCGTACTTCCGGAAGCATCAGCGTTCATTCGAGTGTTGTTCCTCAAGAGAATCATTTAAACAAAGTTACTTCGCCAGAAAACTCCAGAAGACCGGTTTTTCCTGGGGTCATTACCTCTCCTGCAATTGCCAACAGACCGACGATCCCGTGCGTCAACAAGATCACGCATCAGAGCAAGACCCTTCCAAGAAACGTCCATGGACGGTCGCGCAACCTTTCAGAATCTGAAGAAACAACCGTCTGCAGTCCTGTCTCGTTCAATCCGAGCTCCTTAGACAGTAAAGTACCGAAAGAGTCTGACAGGGGCGTTGAAATTCGACCAAACGGAGTTAAGGAGTTACCAGCGGAGTCAGCGTTTGAAAATGCCGACTGCATAGTAACAGATCTTGTACAGAAGCTGCGTGCCACCTTTTCAGAAGAGACAAACCGAGCGGAAGACGTAGAAGCTTCGAAGGAGAGGCTCATTGTTCTGACGCGACAGTTCGTTGCAGACTCCCAGAATCTGGTCAGCAGCGCGACGCAAAACCGTGACCGGTTGGTACAGAGCGTAACCACTAGCTCCGAAACACTGTCACGCATCGTTGATCATTGCCTTGGCACCGCCTCCGCCATGGGACCGACGTCACAGGCGGTCATTCTGAACAACAGAGTGATGGATCTTACAGGTGCCTACAGGGCTACAATGATTGCTGCCCGCGTGGCCGTCGGAAAGCCATTAAGCTGCCCTGAGATGAAAGCGTTGATGAAACAAGCGACTTCGCTGGCGGCAATTCTCAGCTCCCTCATCAAATTACTCAATCGCCTCTAGAACTGTTGACCGTTTACTGTCTAGTATATATATATATATATATATATATATATATATATATATATATATATATATATATATATATATATATATATATATATATATATAATTATATATATGCCTATTGCAGTGTTCCGGATAACACTCTCGGTCTTTCCATCGCGCCCTCAGATGAAGTGCTGTAATTTTCCCAAGGCATTAATATTTCAGTCGACTTCGGTATGCTTCTAATTTCATCTGGCCTTTGTCTGCAAGCGATGCGCCATTTACAGCTGCATATAGCTTCAAGATTTTTTCTAGATAAATCTCAGCGCCGTTTGAAGTTGTTTCTGTGCTATTTTAGCACGATTTTCGCCGTTTCTTGTTTGTTCCATGCTATGTACTGACGAGTCACCACCTGCTCGAAGCTTTCTCTGCATTATTCATAATCAACTATCTCGAGTTTTAGATCAAAACTCGACGGACATGAAAGGTAGATTTGTAATATAAGTAGGTCCTATGCATGCCTGCAAAGAAGACTGCAAATCACACCAGGCTCCAGAGGATAAAACGTGCATGATACTCAGTGTCAGAGTTCGAAAAGCAGATATACCGGTACGGTACCCAGAAGTCAGAGGTTAAGCCTCCATAACATATAAAAATATAGCAAAAACCTATTCAAGTAATAGATTAACAAATACTCAGAAACAATTCTTGCCATGATGATATATTTTACACAGGTAACTTCTGACTTTTAGCATATACGTTAGATATACAGTTGAAACTAACCGTCTTCGAGATTGCTCTTATATATGTGTATTTGACTGTCAGTAGCGGAAATTAATTTGTAACACAAAAACGGTCTTCTGTGACCAAACCTTTGATTGCTTTATTGTTGTGTTTTGCTTCAAAGTAACTTTATTTTAAATTCAATATATCTTTACCAGATTAAATGTGCGTTTCTATGTGAATAACAAGTGATTCGAGAAGTAACAACTCCGTTTATGCCAAAAGATGACATACAAGTAGGCCTATATCGGAGACAAGTAAAGACAGAAGACGCGAGTTTTCAAACTGGACTTTCACGGAGCCTGTATATCTTTGTGTGCTAATGTGTGTTCCCTGCTGTACTCCCACGGATCCTGTATATCCCATTGTGCTAATGTGTGTTTCCCTGCTGTACTCCCACGGATCCTGTATATCCCATTGTGCTAATGTGTGTTTCCATGCTGTACTCCCACGGATCCTGTATATCCCATTGTGCTAATGTGTGTTTCCATGCTGTACTCCCACGGATCCTGTATATCCCATTGTGCTAATGTGTGTTTCCATGCTGTACTCCCACGGATCCTGTATATCCCATTGTGCTAATGTGTGTTTCCATGCTGTACTCCCACGGATCCTGTATATCCCATTGTGCTAATGTGTGTTTCCATGCTGTACTCCCACGGAGCCTGTGTATTCCATTGTGTTAATATGTGTTTCCATGCTGGACTCTCACGGAGCCTGTATATCCCTGTGTGTTAATGTGTGTTTCCACGCTGGATTCCCTCGGAGCCTGTAGGCTGCATGCTTGTGTGACGAATTTCAGTTGCGTCAAGCATAGTGAAATTGTTTTACGGAATGTTGCACTACGTCGATGAACAACTTGAACGCGGTTGATTAACCAATGCGATGTTTCTATCGTTAATTCAGTCTGCTGAAATCTAGATCACTCGATAGTTTACCACAAACTGCGGTCCTTGGAGAATAAAATTTAGGGCCTAAGCAATTCTGCACAAGCCTGTCAAAGGAATATCGGTTTTACGACCGAAATTTAACTTTCCTTCTTCGACATTTCGCCTCTGCACGTTAGTTACATAGAATTATTGCGTCATTATTATAACCTATTATGCTCATTACGTCATAATTTCTCGAAGGTCATTACAGCTATTATAAGAAATACGTCGTATTAAGATTACTAGTAAATTCTATGATGTCTGTGTCTAATGGAAGAGTCGCGCCAAACATCTCGAACAAAGTCGCGCCAGTCTCGATTGTTCCAATGAAACATAGGCTTTTACTATTATTAATTAATTAATTAAATTTGTAACGCGCGCACGGTCACACAGAAATGTGAATCTGAGGCGCGGATAGTCAGGCGCCAGTTGAAGATGCAGTTAGATGTCAGTCAGTGTGTAATCTAGTCCCCCTGTTCTGGGGGGGGGGAAACAAGGTTTCTCGGGGGGGAATTTCCCCCCAAAAAGGTCTCTGCCGTACAATATTGCCGAGTTCTGGGGGGGGGGGAAACTTCAATCCTGGGGGGGGAAATTTCCCCCCCAAAAGACGTCTAGATTAAACACTGGATGTCAGTGTTTTAAAGCCAAGGAGAAATATTGAGTTTTGAGCTGCTTTTTGAAGGTAAGAAGCAAATTTGAATATGGCCGCAAAAGTTTTAAAAGGCCTTTCAGCGAGGTGGATACAAGTGAAACTGAATTTTAAAAGTTGTTAAAGCATGAAACTAATTGGCATAATTATGTACTTCAAGCAACACGCTTAATCCGAATTTAAATGATGCAACGATTTATCTGCAAAAAACGGTTAAATACAAGATATGAAAACTGTAAATTTCACGTAGGCTATGCATAAGAGCCAATGGGAATGACATTTGACGTTTATAGGCCTACATATTCAGGAGAAAATAGGCCTACATGCAGAATCCAACTACAAATTGATGCCCCCGATTTATATGGCGCCATCATATTGGAAGATGATGTCAAAATACTCAACTTAAAACTATAGGCAAAAATTCAAATTTTCAGATTGGACGCACAGGCCTACACTATGAAACTTAGTCCAGAATTACCTTTTCCCAGACATTCTGAAATTGTACTACAACCTTTGGTGGTAGATGCCGCGCGCGTGTGTGTGAAGGTGGGAACTTGGAAGTCCAACTCTGCCCAAAACTGAGGTAATTGCCAATTAGCCTTATTTCAACCAAATATTTGTTATTGTAAATTTTAATTTAGTCCCTCCTTAAACGTAAGCCCATGTTTGTTTAAATAGATCCATACGTTTGAAATTATATGCTACTGAAAGTGCACTGCTCAGTGCACTGGCGTAAACTTCTAAAAATATTGGGGGGCATTTTCCCGAAAAATTTCTGAATTTAACAAAATCTTTTTCGGAATTTCATCTTCAAAAAAAAGTTGATGACCTTTTTTTTAGTCATTCGCCTCTTTTCTTTGTTTCAGGAGCTCATAGCAAACACTAAACACAATCATAAACTTTTTACCGATTTGTCCTCACACTCACACCACACTGTAATTAACTTTATTACCGATTCCTCTCGAAAAAATTTCGTGAAATTAAATATACCTTCATATTTTTTTAAATTTTCATCTCGATTATTGGGGGGGGGCATTGCCCCGGCTCCTCAATTATTGGGGGGCACGTGCCCCGGTTCCCCCCAGAGTCTACGCCTATGGCCCCTATGCATCGCGTAATCTTGTTTAAGTTTTAACGTAATCGTAAAGTTCAACTTTCTAAAGCGCCATTTGTTGAAATTTCTCGAAAGCTAATCGTAGGGCACCAGCTTATTCACGAGCGCTGCGTCGAGTCAGAAGGGTTGTCCAAAGGGTTGTCAGAAGGAGACCCAAGTTTCGGTTGCCAGAGGGTCCTGATCATGAGAAAAGGAGAATTGGAAGGCGCTAAGTCCCAAGTAGGGACGCAGCAGACACAAGTCGCTTAAGACATTCCTCAGTTTAACACCACCAGATACGAATATAGACCACAATTATTGAGATCCACATTTTCAGCAACACAAGAAATGTTTATTCAAAAATGTATTTAACCTGCTTAACCTTAACTTACCGTGTCTTTCCTTACCTTGCTTTACCTTACCTTACCTCTGTTGTTTTGTGACAAAACGGCGTGGGCCTAATTCGCCTGTCGGTATAAAAACTTCTAAACGAGCATGCAGTCATATAGAGCCACAGCCACTGTAATGGAAAATTACTTATTGCCCTTCAAACAGCATTGTGAGCATAATGGTTCCAACCGCTGACATTGCGAAACCAAAAGGGCTTTTGTGGATTACTACGCAACTTATTCTAATATTACGAAGCCTCAACTACAGAAAAGGTACAGTAGACTTTGGTGAATCTTGGACTAATATTAGTCCCAGGGTGAATTAGGCTACATGCTTTCGTTATTAGGTTACTGTTGGACTGCGCAGGGGAGGAACACCAGTAATCTTCTCAATATGAATACGTCATTTTGCGTTCTCATGGTAACTTTCTCTGCAACGATGACGTCATCTCTGGGCCGTTTGTCTTACGTCATCCTTCTATATAAACGTTGTCATGGTGCAAAATTTATCAATTCGTGAAAGAATAAAATTTCAAGACGATCAACGTTTGAAATCTTCGAAAAAAGATGAATTTCAACACGGTTAACGTTTAAAATCTTCGAATAAAGATGAATTTCAACACGGTCAACGTTTAAAATCTTCGAAAACAGATGAATTTCAACACGGTTAACGTTTAAAGTCTTCGAATAAAGATGAATTGCAACACGGTCAACGTTTAAAATCTTCGAATACAGATGAATTTCAACACGGTCAACGTTTAAAATCTTCGAAAACAGATGAATTTCAACACTGTCGACGTCTGAAGCAACCCAGACACTAAGAAAACAGCACAACGAACAGAATGTATGCTAGCACAGAAACGAAGATCTAAGTAAGTAATTTCAATTTTTTTGCATTAATTATTAAGAAAGTGATTGTTCGTCGTTCCATTATGTTGTTGGATGGTTCATGTAACACTTTAATGACGTGAGTGTACTAAAAGCGAATGGGAAGCCAATGCAGTTCGTCGTTAAAGTGTTAAAATGTTATAATAAGCAAAACTAATGGACAAGCGACACGAGAACCATTTTCTGACTGAGTGCCTGTGAATGCACGTCTTCTAGTGAGCACACTCATTATCAGTGCATGTCAATTAATAATTATTACACAAATTTAACCAATTGAGGTGGGAAATGGTTTGAACTTAATCATTCAAGTGGACAATAATTATAGTCTATGCTGCGCGCTTTCGACGGCGCGCATTTGACGAGCATTTTTTGCAGCGCGCATTTGACGGCGCGCACTTGACGGCGCGCTTTTGACGACGCGCTTTATCCTGCGGGCTAAGGACGGGACACCACACGGACTCCTCATGCACGCCTACCTCCATGCCTCAATCTTTGGTCATTATTTCAATTGAATTTGGCTGAACCTTGGCTTGATTTTGTGCATTTTAATAGTGTTTAGGCTATGCTCAGCGAATTGTGACAGAAATTACTTATCCAAATAATGTTTTGCTTCCGTGGGTTTAGCATAATCATAAAATTCATCTTTCTAAAAGAGAGAAACTAACTCTGAAATTAAATTCCTCTGTTTTTGTTAAATGTTTAGAATGGTTCTGTGCAGAACTTACAACAGATAGACTCTGGCAGTACAGCTACGCTATCAAAGCAGAAGCTGAATACTCCAATGAATTATTCAGAGTTACAGTTGCACAGGAATTCACAGCCAACTTCGAACACATAGACGCTTGCATCTCCTTCACGACATACGTGCACCATGGCAACTGCCTCCTAGTTGCAAATTCCAGCCGCATCCAAGAAACGCCCTGCTCCACAACCTCCTCGAGTTCTTCTGCCATTGACGATGGACAGTGGAACCACAGCATCCGAACAGCTCTGGTGCCCCTCCGGAGAAGTCCGCCACTGTGACCTGCGATCCTGATGCAGGTCCTCAAGCCGGACAAAGAATCCATCGACCCACTCAACAGCAGACTTCTAGAACTCCTCAGAGAGCAGGATAAATATTCACAAATATATACTTCATTTACGGTTGAACTACAGAGACATCTCTCCAAATGGCAGCAGCAGCAGCAGCAGCGGCAGCAGCAGCAGCAGCAGCAGCATCCCAACCGCTCTGGTGACCTTCCGGAGAAGTCCACCGCAGTGATCTGCAATTCTGATGCAAGTCCCTGAAGCCTGACAAAGAATCTCTCCTGCTTCAACTCCGTCATATCTGCATCTGATGCAAATGGTACGAAAGAAGTCAAGGATAAGAAGACTTTTGTGAACTAATCTAGTGGTCAGGGCATTAGCTCTCCTCCTGCAACAGGTGATTCCTTGGTGACTGCGATCAAATACTCGATCGTCCGTTGTAAATGGGTTCAAACAGTTCAGCAGTGGCAAACAGCAAGGGATTAAACAAGGCTGAGGTGGTCTTCACAATGGAACAACTCCTGAATGCAAAATCCAGCTTGAAAAGGACAGCATGGAGTGAGAATTCTTCTTACGACGTTAGTCAGAACGAAGCTTTTTGCAGGAGTCAAAATCCACAGACATCTGTGGAGGAAAATAAAGATTCCACTAGATCAGTAGCCTCCACAACTGTTTCATCACAGGAACTTGTTAAAGTAGCTACGAGCTCAGAGGCTTCAGATCGAGGAGTCTGTTCTGTACCTCATTCACTGCCAGCTTTTGTTGGCAACCATGTGGAAAAGAAGACAGGGCCACCGCACCAAACTCGACCCCAACTCAAGAGCTCTAAAGCCAGCGAGATTAACAGGAAGCAGGTGTCACGGGCACACCGAATACTTGCCAGGAACTGGGCTTCACATTCATCCTGTCTTCACATTGGAACAATTTCTGAATGCAGAAGGTAAACGCTGCTGCTGCTGCTGCTGCCATCCAGACCGACGTCCACAGTCACGGACAAGAAATCCAATGGGGCTGAGTTTAGATGTCTTAATTGTCTCTGTATCGTAACTTGACTCTGGGAACCCCATCGACCCGAGGGGACTATATCCGTCCTAAGGTTGGAAGTATGCTGAGGGCCATCCATTAGTATGTACACATGGAGAGGGAGTGGGGTTAACCGAAATGCAAATGCTTGCTGTTTGGGGGCTACTGATACTTTATATGGGCCACTCATGTATGCATAGTTTATGTAATTATGTATGCATCTTTATGTATTTATGTATGCACAGGAAACGGGGGGCACCGGTGTGACTGTGACTCCATCTGGGGTGTGTGAGCATCCCCTTCCTCCTTCGTGCAGTCGATTCACCTCTGCCCACATCTCACGGGAGCCCCGCCCAACCTTGTCAAAAGATGCATTTTTGCTTTTAGATGTCCACTGCAGATAGAGTGTTGGCTGTAGTGTAGTTCTGCAGCAGATAGCTACCCCTCAGCCCACCCATTTCTTCCGATCTTTCCTCAAAAAGTCGTATGCTGTTATGCCCAGAGCTTCATCTGTATGATACCTCTTGAACCACGTCTCTGCTACAATGGCTATGTCTTTTTTATGCGATTAGATCTGTCATGTGTTGTGAGACGTGCGGCTTTGCCAGACTTGTGGATTTTATTAAATAGATTGACGGATGTTCACCTCCTGATGTTACCTCCCTCCGCCTTCACGCCCGTTGGTTGTGTGTAGTCAGACACAGCTGGATATATGAGTTGACGCTCCTTGTCCGGGCATCGCGTATGACGTCATAAGGCATGTGACCCCCAAACTGTCCTTGTTTTCTTAGGAAAAACGGACTTTAATTCCCTGAAATGTCTTACGCCTGGACACGCACATACCGAAGTGAAATAATTCGTGTCTATATACATGTATATTAATCGCAGCGATCTCAGTCCTTTGTCAATAGACTCTCGGAAAATAGCATGGCTGGCTGCCGACATCGGCGCCTATCCCACTGCAGCTAGTATGATCACTATAGCGTTCTGTGGGATTCGAGGGCTGCGTCAAGATTACGTACGCAGGTGGGTGTGTAAATAATACATAAAAATATGTGCTTACAGGGAGGAAGAGGGAGCCAATTTTTCTAGACATCTGTGTACATACTAGTGGATGGCTCCTAAGGCCCCATCCATCCAGCTCTATTGTTTGTTTTTATTATTGTTTTTATTATTGTTTGTATTATTGTATGTATTATTGTTTGCGCAACCCATCCATCTATCAATACATCCATCAACCCATGAAGTCATTCATGAGTTCATTCATTCATTCATCGTCCATTCCTGCGTTCATGCATCGATTCCAGCCATCAAGTTCATTCCTTCATTCTTCCGTCCAGCGATGCACACGCCCATCCATTCATCCACTCCAAGTGATTCATTCGTACGCCCATTCATCTTTTCATCCCGACATCCATCCATGCATCGATCGTTCATTCACTCATTCATCATTCATTCATTCACGCACTTACGTACCCGACAGATTTCTCTGTCTGTGTATCCATCCATCATCTATCGATGCATCCAACAGTATATGCATACATCCATTATCCGCCCCTCCCCGCACTCATCGACTCGTCCATTCGTCCATCCAAGTAGAGGCTCGAGATGGAAACCCTGTCTGAATGCCCTAGCTCTGCTCAAGGGTTGAGAGTGAGCTGACGCTGTATCCATCCGACCACCATCCATCCTCCCATCCATCCTCCATTCATCCATCCTACCACCAAGCGGCAACGGCATCCGCTAGATCGTTCAGCAATTCATCCGTTCCCCCATTCACCCCTCATCCGTTCACCCATCTCGTCATGATTCGTGTATTCAGCCATTCACCCACCCACCCTTACACCAGTTCACCCATCGAGTCTTCATTCATTCATCGTTCCATCCACCCTGTTTGAAGATCGAAGTTCTACCTAGATATTGAAATCCAGCCTGAAATCCAAGGCCTAGATCTCAAATGCCTCCAAAGAGAAAATCTTAGGCGTGTGCTGTTATGTTCGAATGCTTTGCATAAAAGGTCGCCCGGTTTTACATTTCTCTACCATTTTTTTGTGTGGCTTTTCTCTCCTTATAGCCCTTATCTATAGATTTCCCGGCTTTGTTGAAAGGTAAACTAAACATTTTGGCACTTTTCTTCAGATCACCGTTGTCCACAGATTTTCACGCTTTGTTGAAAAGTAAAACAGAGGATTTTAAAAGAAATTTCCACTGGTGGGGATAGTTTGAAAAAGGACATTTTTCGCGCGTAATTTTAAGTCAAATATTTGAACGTTCAGGCAGTAAAATTATCAAAATATATGAAACTCGTTATTAATGAGTCAAATATTTGAACTTTCAGGCAGTCAAATTATCAAAATATATAAAACTCATTATTAATGAGTCAAATGTTTGAACTTTCAGGCAGTCAAATTATCAAAATATATTAGACTGAGTTTAATATATTTTGATAATTTGACTGCCTGAAAGTTTAAATATTTGACTCACTAATAATGAGTTTAATAAACTCATTATTAGTGAGTCAAATATTTAAACTTTCAGGCAGTCAAATTATCAAAATATATAAAACTCATTATTAATGAGGATTTCACCTTCAAGCCTCAAGGTCATAACAAAGTAAAATAATTTATTTAATCATTTCATCATTGGTGGCAACTGATGGGACTAAAAGGGACAAAATTCACTGGCGAGGAAAAGGGCAAGGACTGGTATGGGAATTTGAGAGGGCTTGTGGGGAAACAGTTAGCATATAAAAAATACCCTAACATAAACTAAACATTTTTGACATTTCTGTTCTGATCGCCAGTATCCATAGATTCCACGTGTTATGCCAAGCTTTCGAACATTATTATTATTACTTATTATTATTATTATTATTATTATTATTATTATTATTATTATTATTATTATTATTATTACGAAAATTTTTAATGCTCGCAGTCACAGAAATGCGAATCTAAGGCGCGGTTAGTCAGCCGCCAGGTAAAGAGCAGCTAGATATCCAGATGTTTGAAGGCCAATGAGAAATACTGAGTTTAGGCGCTTCTGGAAAGAGTTTGAGCAACGGATAAACATTGCGGTAGTCTTCAATTCCTTGACGCCAGCAAGACGGAATGTAGGAGAGCCCATGACAGTGAGAGGGGAATCAGGAGAGATTTTGTAAAGTAAGTAAGCTATTATTTTGCTACTACTTCTGGCTGTCTTAAGACTTTTCTTTTCTCACGGAGTCCCTCGCACTGGGAGCGCCTCTGATTAGGTTGTACTGCGAGAGGCGCTTTATAAATTCTTAAATACAATACAATATAGGTCCACGAGGTAAACTAGCAGTGGTTTAGTGGTGTATTCGGTGCCTTAATTGTAACCGGAGGGTCGCAGTATTTCTCATCGCCATCGATGTTCTGTCGTATGGTCGTGTGCACTTCTGAACTTTGTAAGGAGGGCAATATAAAAATACAGTTGTATCATATTGTATTATATAGAGAGAACGATCCGATCGAGCAATACCATTACTTGCTGAGACCGATAGCAGAGGTAAGAAGCTAGAAAGTAGTAGCTGGTGGTCGACAATGTCAAAAGCAGCTCTGAGTCAAGGCATACTGAGAGGCATGCATTTAAGGTATAATTAGATGAGAAGATGTTGTCAGTGTAAAGTCGAGAGTGACCTTTGTGACCTAATGCGTAAACCTCTCTCTGCTCTCTCTTCCCGCCCTCTTCGGTCTGCTGACCACCTTGATCTACTTGTCCCTCGGGCTAGGACTTAAATTTGTTGGCTCAGCATCGGGCTTTTGCCATCCTTGGCCCTTCCTTATGGAATGATCTATCCCTCACTTTGTAGCAAGATATTGTTTGGGATCTCACCCTCTTCTCTCCACTGCCTGAAGACCTTCCTTCCTTTTTTCTCGGGGCTGTCACGCTGGGAGCGCCTCTGAATAGTCTATACTGTGAGCGGCGCTTTCTAAATAATCAAATAAGATAAGTTTTATTGATAAAATAAGAGCACAGCCCAAAGCTTTTCTCTTTAGGCATTCTGGAACTTGGATCTTCAGACTGGATTTCAATGTCTTTGTGGAACTTCAATCTTTAAACAGGGTGGTTGGAACGATGAGTGAATGAAGACTTGATGGGTGAATTGGTGTAAGGATGGATGGATGAATGGTTGAATACATGAATTATGACTTGATGGATGGATGGATGTAGGGATGGATGAGAGGAATGGATGAATTGCTGAATGGCCTAGTGGGTGACCGTTTGCTGCTTGGTGGATGGATGTATGAATGGGTGGATGGATGGTAGAGGGTGGATGTGGTCGGATGAATACAGCGCCAGTTCACTTTCAACCTTTGAGCAGAGCTCGGGCATTCAGTCAGGGTTTCCGTCTCGAGCCTCTACTTGGATGGACGAAGGGATGAGTCGATGAATGTGGGTAGAGACGGATAATGGATGAATGTGTATATTGGTGGATGCACCGATAGATGATGGATGGATGTGCAGACAGAGAAATCTGTCGGGACGTAAGTGGGTGAATGAATGAATTAAGAATGAGTGAATGAATTATCGTGCATGGATGGATGTAGGGGTGAATCGATGAATGGACGAACGAATGAATTGCTTGGAGTGGATGAATGGATGGGGGTGTGCATGGCTGCACGGAAGAACGAAGTAATGACTTGGTGGTTGGGTTGGTGTGTGGATGTATGGATGGTCGCTTGAATGAGTGGGTGAATGAATGAATGGCTAGTGGGTGGATGGATGGACGGATGGATGGATGGGTGGGGGGAGCGGGTATTTTATTTTCTTATATAGTAGTTTTTTTATTTTTTTATATAGTAGTTTTTTATTTTTTTATATACTAGTTTTTGGGGTTCATCACCCAGTGGCTTTATGTGTGGGTGTGTTTGTGATTTTTTTAGCTATATTATTTGTTATATAGGCTCTTTTTTGGGGGTTCATCACCCAGTGGCTTTATGTGTAGGCGTGTGTTTGGGATTTTTTTTAGCTTTATTATTTGGTATTTAGTATTTTTGCGGGGTTCATCACCCAGTGGGTTTATGCGTAGGCATGTGTTTGGAATTTCTTTAGCTTTATTATTTGGTATATAGTATTTTGGGGGGTTCATCACCCAGTGGCTTTATGTGTAGGCGTGTGTTTGGGATTTTTTAGCTTTATTATTTGGTATATAGTATTTTGGGGGTTCATCACCCAGTGGCTTTATGTGTAGGCGTGTGTTTGGGATTTTTTTACCTTTTTTATTTTGTATGTAGTATTTTTGCGGGGTTCATCACCCAGTGGCTTTATGTGTAGGCGTGTGTTTGGAATTTTTTTAGCTGTATGCTTTGCCATGTCCTCAGGAGAGATGGATGGATGGGGCGGGGGAACGGGTGGATTTATATATATAGGCACTGTATGTATACTATTTGTATAGGCTTCGAGTTTATCATCCTGTGGACTTATAGGCATTTTATATATAGGCTTTGGTCTATCAACCTGTGGACTTATAGGCATTTAATGTACATTTTATGTTTAGGCTTTGGGTTTATCAACCTGGACTTATAGGCATTTTATGTAGGCATAGTGACTTATAGTCATTGGGTTTTTCAACCCCTTGTGTTGTAGGCCTAATGTACAGTGTAATTGATATGTTCCCATTGTTATGTTATGAATGAATGGGGTGGGGTCCATAGTCGGGTCGATGGGGTGGGGTCCATTGATGAGTCGATAAATTATTCTTATGCGAAATAACTGTCTTATTTGTATTGGTTGCAAATAAAAAAATTACGTTAAACAACAAGAGGCTGGAATGTACGAAATTTATTTATTCTGCAATATGTTATTCAGATTGTTGTATTCACTTTGTTTATTATACTTATTTGCAGAGGTTATGCTCCTTCTAAGGCAGGGCATTTTTGGTGTTTGTACCTGCCATTTTTTTAACGATCTCCCTCTTGAGATTTTCTCCCTTCCTATGGATTTCTCTGGTTCTTTTTATGTTTTTTTAAAAGACATTTCTCTTCGATCGGGCCTGGGTCGGGAGCGCCTCTGAGTAGATTCCTTGCAGAGGCTCTATGTAATCTGATAGATAGATTTGTTGATTTCCAACCAGAATTGCCTGCATACATGTAGCCTACATTGAAGCTGGAATGACTAGGTAGGTATCATCCGCATATTTGGCCACCGAGTTTCCTGAATGTAACGGTTGTAGCTCTGATGCATTTCTTATAAAGGAACATTTCAATTTTAGAGTGTACAACATAGACTTCTATTGACATGCTAACCCTAACCCTAACCCTTACCTAACCCTAACGGTTGTAGCTCATGCATTTGTTATAAAGGAACATTTCAATTTTAGAGTGTACAACATAGACTTCTATTGACATGCTAACCCTAACCCTAACCCTTACCTAACCCTAACGGTTGTAGCTCATGCATTTGTTATAAAGGAACATTTCAATTTTAGAGTGTACAACATAGACTTCTATTGACATGCTAACCCTAACCCTAACCCTTACCTAACCCTAACGGTTGTAGCTCATGCATTTGTTATAAAGGAACATTTCAATTTTAGAGTGTACAACATAGACCTCTATTGACATGCTAACCCTAACCCTAACCCTAACCTAACCCTAACGGTTGTAGCTCGTGCATTTGTTATAAAAGAGCATTTCAATTTTAGAGTTTACAACATAGACTTCTATTGACATACTAGATCAAACTTATTTAGATCTAATAATTGTAGGCTACTAGTGATGTTATGGGACAGATGCTGATGATTTTTGTATTAAATGAAAAAAGAAGTTGAAAATTCCAAAGAATTTTACACAGCAGTAGGTAGTAGGCAGGACATAAGGCAGGTCAAAGGTAAAATAGTCAGGTCATAAGGCAGGTCAAAAGTAAAATAGGCAGGTCATAAGGCAGATCAAGAGTAAAATAGGTAGGTTAAATACCTACCGCGACCCATGGTAGCGCGGCCACTGGTAAGGGCGGAAGCCAACTCGTGTGCGTACTGCGTAAAGTAGGTCTATAGCCTACATGCAACAAGTGCTTATTAAGACTGAATCTCTTTCGAGTCTAAAAATTGAATGGCGGGAAAGAACTTCTAGCAACCATAGATATAATAAACCTAAAATATTAGGCTAACTGACGTCTATTATACAGAGTATCGAACACAGACGTCAGGCCAAGCGCATGTGTTGTACGTCCACCTTACATGGAGGTGGAGAGAACTGAAGATAAGGAGAATGACGGTAGGAACCCATGGACTTTTGTTATTTCATTGGTGTCTCAAACAGGCGTACGGTTATATTATGCTAGCAATCAGTTTCTAGTGAACGTCTTTATATATCGGTGAAAGGTACAGTCCACAATTTAATTCTAGAAACTAAGGGAGAGCGAAACCGAAGAATTGGAGGATAGGTAGATCAAGAACTTGAAGATATATGGAAGCCAATGAGGACCAATTGGGATTGGCCAATCCATGGGAAAATGTTAGGCTAGATTTCCTGGACAAGTCTGTGGCCCTCTAGTGCCTAGGTTTGGCGAAAGAAACGCTATCTGCTGGTTTGCTTATCCTGCTGCATTCCGCGGTTCCACCATTTCCGGTGTTGTGCTCGTTGCTACGCTAAACAAGCATTCGATTTTTACAAGAATACTGTGGTATGCATTTCAAGAAAATTTTCATCGGATGCCTTAGTTCAGAGGCATATTATATTTGAAAGGCAATCACTGTTAAACTGAAAGATAAGCTGATAATCGGGTAAGCAATTTCACGGACCTCTTGGCTACGTTCACACCGATTGATTTTGAATTTCAGACGATCTATGCTATTTTGCGTTATGTGGCACCGCTTTATTGCGATGATATTATCACCCGAGTTCACCATTATGATTGCAATTATGTTGGTCAAGTTGAGTTAAAACCAAAGCACGAGTGAAAAGTGCAAGTCAAATAGAAAAGGTATGAGATGTTCTTTGAAGCACCATTTTGTAAATGTTAATATTCGAGATGGTGAACTAATATTTTAAATGGGTTGGTAAGTGCAGCAGGTAGCCCCTGCAGTTAACATCTAATCCACTGACTGCTTTTGTGTCAGTATTCTAATGTGCAAATCAGCAACTGATGGTTCCACAAAAATTGGTCCTCCATAACAGAATGTTGAAACTGAATCTACAGGTGAATGAGACAAATACAGGTGATGGAAATGACATAGGTTGGAATTCATGTAGAAAATGTGATTTCATTAAAAAGTTTTATATTCTTTATTCAATTAAATTATTTACATTTATGATTTTAAAACTGTATTTAACTAGAAGGAAAAATAAAAATTGTCTGAGAAAAACAATATACACAACGATAAGTATATGTGAAATTGTTGCTCTAATTAATTAATTAGTATAATTTGTTAAATGCGTTATATTTTCTTTTCTGCAGGGACTTTGCCATCTCCCACACTGCGTGTTAGAGATGCCGACTGGAGATGCAAGAAAAGAGTTCATATTTGCTGCTGCAGGAAGCTACTTTGGGCTTTCGTCAGGTGATGAGGCTATTGTCAGTCAGCAGAACACTCCTGCGCTCAACACATTTCTAGATGATGGAGGAGCCTCGGTGCTGGCTGCTCATCTCGATGGACGGAAGATCATTCTCTCTAATACTGTAAGATATTCAGCTAATCTTTCATGTTGCTTATGTATTATGTTGAATTTTATTTTGAATTTCAGGTCAACCTATTGTCAAGATTGCAGTTAAAATCTGTAATCTTAATTTGGACATATACTGCAGACTTGCTTGAACTATTCAAGAAAGCAAGTCAAATTATGCAGAGAGTACAGCTACTTTATTACTAATGACAAGCATAGTTGCAATTACAGATATTATAATAGAAACATATGCACATATTTCCAGAAACTTCATGCAGTGAAAATCAGAAGGGCCTGGAAGGGGGGGGGGGTAGAATTAGAGGCTCAATTCTGTGGAACTTTGAATTTGAGCCTTCCCTATTACTGTGTAGGTACTCAAACAAACAAGGTTTTAAGACAATATTAGTTTATATAATAATAGTTGTAATGTTATTTATTTTGAGATTTGATTTCAATTTTGATTATAGTAGTTTTCAGGTCAAGCTAAACCACATTCTTAGGCTATGTTGATAGATGTAGTTTCAGGTTTAGTTAAAACCTGCTTTAGTTTCTAGTGAATGAGTGGTTAGCATGCTGGATTGTCAAGCGAGAGGTCGGCAGAAATGTGTGTAGAGATTTCTGCTCCACCTGCACTCCCTAGCTCAGCTATGATGAGTATACTGACTGTGCACTGTTGGTGGGAAGATGAGATGGCGAGGGAGAGGACTGGCCACACGCCCTCATATGCTAAGAAAAATGAAGCCGCTGGCACTTCTTACCGATGGCTGCCCCAGGGCTAGCTTAAGGGACTGCTCTTCATCTTCATGTAATCTATTTTAGGTTGAGATGAACAACAAGAATGAAAAGGCGCTCGTCTTCTACAAAGTTCGTCCAGAGGTCATTACGCCTGACAACATCCATACAAATGTTTGTATGTCATCTTTGGTGGACTCACCTGTGAGTGCACTCTACCACTCTGTCCATCAACTCTATGTTCCGCTGTTGCTAAAAGATGAAAAAGTGAGCAAAACTCTTGACCCAAAACTACAAAACTTGCTTGGTGAGCTTGAAGCAGGCCTTGGAAGTACAATTCGGAAGAAAGATGGTGGTGGGAGAGGCCGGCAAGTTGACGAGGAAAGTTTTGGAGGTATTTATTTGACATTCTGTTTCAGTTTAGAAATAAATGCACAAATTCAGTGGTGGATTTAGAATGAGGATCATCACTGCTTCATCTTTGAGTCTTTTTTTGTGATCTATATACACTGACTTTAAACTAGATGATTGCCCGTCCTATGATGGTAACATTAAGACGGTAATATAACTAACAACACAGATAGACACCTTTAGAATGCAGCTTGAATGACTTACCTTCGCCACCTAGCGAATAACACTGCTACTAATAATACACCCTCGCAAAATACTTAGAGTCATAATAATACTCCCAACCGTTAAACACATTAATGTAGGTATATATATTTATTGTATTAAATGTATTAAATTATATGTATTAGATTATTGCCCATCGTAAGACGGTTTAAAAACAATTTCAAAATCTATTGCTATATAACAAACCTTGGATAGACGCATTCACGTAGCAAAGTGTTCACTGCACCAGTGATTTCATGACTTGAGGACATTTCTATTATATTATTAATAGCAAATATTTCCTCTTCTGTTTCAGTCTAAAAATATGTTTCTGTTTCTCCATGTTAGTTTGATCTGGGCACTTGATCTGCATAATTTAGCATACTAAATTATACTAAGGTCTATGGTCTAAAAAGTATTCCCCTCATTGTGAATACACACTGGCCCTGGCTTTGTACAGGTTGTAGTGCACTGCATTAGGGCACTTTTGCAAATAAAGACAAACAATGCTGTAACTGCAAGATTTCAACCTTGAAACTAGTTGTGTCTGTATCAACTAGTTGTTTGAACAAATGAATATATGATTGAATTTTGAAGCCAGAGGCCATAAATTATGTGACAAAGGCAAGAAGCCACAAGGCCAAGAACTGACTTGCTGAGCCTATGACCAGTAAATTTGTTCCCAAAACCCACCCTTGAGGCCTTGCATCACTGAAAAATAAAACTGAAAACTGAAAATGAAATTTAAAGGCTGGATAAATACATACAGGTTATAGCTCTTCTTGCTGCTACTTTGAACACTTACCGATATTACCGATACTCAAAATGGGATTTACTGCTTGGTATTGAAGATTGCATAGCTGTTACTTGTGTTACTGATAATGGAAAATAAACGTTTCTGGTTTACAACATTTGAGGTGGTATAATGTACCAGAACTCTGCAAATGTTTAATATGGATCAAATTATGTCATTATAGAACCAAAAATAATCTAAATGATTACTGGAAAAGAATTTACGGGTATAATTTATTAGGAATTTTGACTCCAACGGATGAATTCCAATACTGGATGGACGTTTCCTCTTCTGGATCGAACTCCACTGAAAAAGAAAGAGCAGCTCACTTCTATTCACTCTTTCAGCCGATCACAAAAGAAATTGCTGGCATGGAGTCATTGCCCTTGGAAGATGCCCTTGAACTGCCAGCTTTGACCCAGGATGCCCTTGATGACCTCTGGAAGCAGACGGAATTTGACCGACCTTACTCCGAGGCACGAATGAGACACGTCATGGAGGTGTTTGGTGAGTATTTACTGCTACAGGAAATATGTATTGGGCAGGAGTGGCATAATGTAAGTCACCAAGTATGATTATTATTCACAGAGCATTATTAAATGGTCCTTTGTATCAGGTACAGGAAATGAGGGAATAACTGAAATTTATGTTGAGAAGTTAGTCAATTTGAAAGTATTTTTGAACTTTTTTTAAAGCTATACTGGTAGTTATGTAATTGTTGCACTCCACAACCAAGGTCAGATAAAACCATTTTGACCGAAAACCAAACTGTTAGGTCACACAATTTACCACTGTTCTGTAACTATCCTAGTCTTAAATTAAAACCTTTTTTCACAACTCTGCTTTTACATTCTATACAAATCAGACACTCCCTTTTATATTCTCCTAGCTCCATCTAAAACCCATCAACTGTATGTAACCTAATATTTCAAAACACAGGCAATTGTTTCCTGAACTGTTTGCTCTATGCTGAAAAAGAGGTTTCTGTCTGTATTTTTAGCTGGTGCATTTGGACTGTATGTCCAACATGCTTTGTCAAAGCTCGACCTTTGGACTGGACCAGTTGGTGAAGTCAAGAAGGAGCTGATGAATGGCCAGGAGATCTGTGAGCGCTGGAATCAAGCCTGCTCAACACTGACTGTGCAGCTGTGGAAACGCTATGGACCACACCCTTGGAAGGGTGACAAGTTTGTGCCGGAAAACCTTGTCGCGTTTTCCAATCGTCTAGAGGAGGTATGTTTTCTGAGGTGGTGGTGAATTTGGCAAGAACGATGAAATCTTGATCTTGCTCCCCAGTCTCCTGATTTTGACACTGAGTAAAGCCAGATCTGAGCTTTATGTTGCGTATTCTTATCTTAAATTTGAATGTAATGGCTAATATTGCTAAGTTACTGATATATTTGAGTTATACCAGTATTTGAAAGAGTGATTGCATAATAAATTATTCATATATTATTCCTGGCTCTACAATAACAAACCAAAATATGAATGTCTCAGGCTTGATTGTTTCTTTTCTCAAAAGCATGTTGCACCAATGCAACTGTGTGGCAAATCATCGAATTTCTCTTGAATTTGCTTAAATATCAATAAATAAGAGGCAATGTTTTCCCAAGGCTCTTTAATTATTTTTGGAAAGTTCAGTGGCAGACACATATCAAACCTCAAATCAGTTAAGTTTAATTCAGTCAGTTTGATTTTGGCTAACTTAATACTGTCTACTTTTGTCTAGATCCTAATGATACGTGTTATCTATGAAAAAGTGGGTGGAATGTTTTCCTCACATGAACGAGCAGAATTGCGAATTGCAGAGGCATTCTCTGCATTTTCCAATATCAACCCACTCCATTACAATCCATATACGCAGCCACTTTGGCGAGCAGCTGTCACGCAGTATGATCGGATGATGGCTCCAGCGGAGCAGAAAGTTGCTGGAAAGCTTAGGAATGAGATACGAGGCCTTGAGTCCAATTCAAAGCAGCTGATTCGGAAGCTGGAAACACTTGGAGATCTCATCCGACGTCCGAGTATCAGCAAGGAACTGGTTATGGAGAGGTAGGTTGTCTTTAAATCATTCCTTAGGAGCTTAGATGTAAGGAACTGTAGTGACAGAATGGTTTTCTTTAGAATTCTTCTGAGAGCATCTTAACTTAGCATCATAATTAGGATGATTTTCACCGGAATATAGGCCTTAGTACGGTACTTTAACCTGGACGTGATATACGCGTGTAAACCAAAATGCGGTTAACAGTTGGATTAATAAAGGATATACTTACTTACTTATGAATTGTTGTATAGCATGTTGTTATGACAATGAACTTTTACTCTGTGAATGTTTAACAACAGAATAAAAAAATTACAAAATCTGTAATTCCAGTTTGCAAAAATATTTTATGATCTTTAAAAAATTTTCATTTTCATGAATAATTTGGTTCTTTTAATTATTGATTTATTGTATTATTAATCAGTTACTGTCTTTATCTGATTGCTTTCATTAGTAACATTATAAAATTTTCTAGTTATTCTAAACAGGTATTTAGGATTGAGATTGTTAATCATACAGAGGTGTCACTGCATTGAAGAAATAGAGAAAAATAAGTCAGATTCGTCTGTCTAAATAAAACTGATGAGTTGTATTTTCACTTATTTATTTAAAGCATTGTTTTGATTTAACAGGGAAACACTCTTGGGACACCTGAATGTCTACATCAAACAGGTACGAGATGCTTTTGGTGAACGGACTTCATCTCAGTTGCGCAGTGAGCAGAAGGGAATCAATCTTCCTGAAGTGGTCAACAGTATCTACTGGGTCAAGACCAATGAAACTCAGGTTGTCATTTACTTACTCACTGGCAGATCCATTAGTTTGTGTGGTGAAAATGACGACCTTTTTAGTCATTGAGGCTATAAGATATAAATGACTGAAGTCTCCCTCCATGTCTTGAAGCATTCTTAGATCTTTTAGTCATTTGGGATTTTTTTTACCTTTGTAACAGTTTCTGTGGGCAATCTTCACCACCGATGTTAGGGAGCCATGTCAGTGATGTAACCATAAAATCAAACAAGGGCTGTCCAGATTGCTCCTGTGCCCTAGTATCTACTTTCAAATAATCTATGAAATCTGTCTTTTATTAAGTATTTTTGTTTTGTAAGAATTGTTTATTAGTGGTCAGGTTTATTACAGACTATGACAAAACATTTATAAAGATTAAGTTGATATATTAACGTTTGGATAGAATGCTGATCATGATTTTTTCAAGTGATTGTTCTTGTATTTTAGTAATGAATTGTAAGGATAGTAACTTGATTTGTAATAATTGATGTTTGTGTTAATTACTGCTTCAGATCTTAATCTGATTTAGCTGATATAATTGTTACTGAGCATAAATTATGTTTGAAATGATAATTTAAGCCTAAAAGGCCAGCAATCGGAAACTGAACTAAACGGAAGGGATTAGAAGACAGTCATTTTAAAGTTCTGAGTATTTCTTCAGATTCAAGACATCCTGAAGATCTGTGATGGGCTGCTTGGCGATCTGTCTGGCTATAAGAGTGTCCATCGTGATGGCATGGATCTTGTGGAGGAACTGCACAACTGGAACCAGGAAGCGTTTGCTGAATGGTCAAGAGACATGATTGCTCAGATTGATGACAAGAACGCTCCTCTCAGGTTGGGCAGATTTCTTCTTATTGTTCCTCTTAATATTTCATATTTAATATGCATTCAACAGCATGTGCAAGAGCTGCTATCACCGTCGTCGTCGTCGTCGTCATATGAAACAGAGGGCTACAGACCAACTGTCTGTAGCTTCATTTGTTTACTGAAGCAATGATGCAGTGCATAAATTTTGTGTTATCGAGAACGTTGGAGAATTTTATTCTCTGACCAACAATAATGTAAACTAAAACCAACAGCTGACATACTTTATATTCTTCGTGCAGTGTGATGCAATATTCAGCTTTGTTGCAAATTGTCTTGAATGGCCTTTGTTTTTTTATTTTAGTCTGGAGACTACTGGACGGCTGATGGAGCTCAGTCCAAAGGATGGTAAGCTGCACGTCACATATCGCAAGCGCCTTGTGACTCTGCTTCGTGAGGTCAAGCTCCTGATTGATTTTCCAATTCCAGCAAAAATCTTGCATGCTGCCTCCGTTGGTGAAAAGTTCAAAAGCTATGGAGTTTCACTCGATAAGGTCAGGAGCACAATAAGTTGATATGGTAATGTTGTAGGAAAACAGTGATGCAATTGATGTAGTGACAAATGTTTTTTGAAGGTACCTTCCATAATTTCATTTGTAAGTTGGATTTTGTGACATCATTACTGTACATAATCATATATTAAGAGTGCGTATAGATAGAAGCAGTGGTGTTACTAGCGGGGTGCGGGCCGCACCGGGTGACACCTTCAGAGTGGGTGACACCAAAATGACAAAATGACTGTCTAAAAAAATTCTGTGCAGAGTTTCAGCAGAAATTTATTATTTTGAAATTAACAATGACAGATAACAAAAAAATTTGTTTGTAAGCCCATTAGTACTAAAAAACATTAATGATATAAGGAGACTGTATGGTCTGGTAAGGTCCGTGCCATAGAGGGGGTGACACGGCTTACCGCACTGGGTGACACCAACCCTAGTGATGCCACTGGATAGAAGATTTCTTGTGTTATTGACATAACAGACAGGTTTCACATACTTTTTCAAACCTTGTCATGCATTAATTCTGTTTTTTGTCACCAGGTGGCAAATCTATACAACAATATTGATGAAGACATGATTGAGAGCCAGAAGCCGATGATGCTCGATCTTGCGCTTGGCTTTGAGCGTTTGATCAAAAACCCAAAAGCTGGTCAGTAGCTGCTGTTGTTAATGTGATGACTTCAGCTTTTCTTTGGCCGTTTAACTCTATATGAACTTTAAACTATAAGCCTTCAGCATGGCATTATCTTGAGAAGAATACAAATTATATAGGAGAATACCAATTGTATGACGGAAATGAATTTTTCAAGGTGAACCAGGTTCACCTTGAAAAATTCACTGAACCTGCAATTTTATGTGTAGGAACATTACTTTGATCAGCATTGCTTTACATTATTTTGAACAGTATAGACCAGAGTATGTAAGCAAGTTAGCTGAAATTGTTAAACTTGCTGTATATGGTAAGTTTTTGCAAAATTAGGTGTCGTTTAACATGACTTGAGCCAATTTCCTACACATTTGATAATGATGCCATAACCAGAGCAGACATGCAATTAATTAAACTGAATGTATTCAAATATTTCCTGTAGCAGGTGAGGCCAATCTGTGAAATATAATGGCTAAGCCAGAAAATGGAAATAATGTGAAGTAGTAATCACTTTCTCTAATGTAATTAGGGCAACTATTGGAGCAAACTTTAAGCCATAAGCCGAGACTCATGGATCTAGATTGGCATTGTGTGAAGAAAATTCACACCACCTTCTCATAATGATTTTGAAATGTTTGGTTCTTTAGGTTAAATTAACATAAACGGATCATATAACCATATAAACCATATAAAAGTTGACATTGTTATGATTTTAAACTGATTGTGTTTTTCAGGGAGCAAAACCAAAGGGGATAGCATACAAGTGACATGGGATAACCCAGAGGAACTGGAAAGCTATGTGAAGAAACTGCAAGATGCAGCCAATCGCTTGATGACAGAAAATACTCGACTGAAGAAATACCATGCCACCATTGGCAACAAGGTCAGCAATCAAATGGCTTAAATCAGTGAACTGTCACAAGATAGATTTTGTGCAAGAACTAAATTAATTAAATTCTTCAAAAGTAGCAATTTAAGCAGAATGTTAGCTGAATTGAAATGCAGCGGCCAAAAATATGTTAAATCACTGGAAAAAGCATTGAAAACAGCCAAATTCTTCTTGCCGTAATTGTCATTACGTTAGTATATTTAACAAACTGTATGTATCAGAGATGATGACATTGTTTTTATGTATTAGAGATGATGACATTGTTTTCCCACCATGGCCTAACTTCTGTTTTCATTGAGTGTTTGGAATTTGACCTGGCTTCTTAAACAATTATTATAATCTTTTATTAGCAATCATTTACTTATTCAAGTGACCAATGATTGAAGCTATGTGCTTTATGATAGTGGTTCTATAGAAGTCATTAGATTAGATTAGCATAACTTTATATGCATGACATCATTGAACAATAGAAGTAGCTCAATGGTTGCCTGCTTGCTAAAAATAGGCACATTTGGAATATGAGTAACAGAGAATATATATATTCATGTTTATTCACAAGCTCACTTATAAACCACAGTAAGTTACATTGAAACATTGAAATATGACTGTATAATTAGCTAGATCTTACTGAACACATGTCTTGGCAGCCTGTTAGGTGTTTGCTCATTTTACTGCTGCCCCTAGGGAGTGGAAGGCTGAGTCGACATAGGGGGACTTGTGGGTATTGAACCGCGTCTTTCAAGATCTTATGTTCTTCATGCCAGAGTATTACCACTCATCTATGCCCCCCCACCAAGATCACTAAATGAAAAGTAAGCAATGAAATGGCAGAACTGAGGAAACTCTTGATTTTAGTTTTGTGATATTGGTATTTGTCATTTTCTTCTAGGTTGTTGAAATGATGGGAACTGATCTCTTGCGACATCTACCCAAGTGGAAGGAGTCGCTGCTGGAAATACGTCAAATTATGGCCAACCTTGTCAACCAGGTAAACTCATCTTGACATCACTCTTATTACAATCATTATTTTATTATTATAATTGCTATTATTATTTTTACCTGCACAAGTCACACAGCTGTTTGAATCAAGGGCACTGGCTAGACAGCTCTCAGGTGTTAGTGCATGCTTGATCTCATCACCAAGCTTTATCTGTTATGTACTCTGCATCTCTTAATGTTTTTTTGCTGCACTGTCATCCCAGAGGTCAGGGGACAGAGGTTTAAACCCCACGAGAACAGAACAGTAGTTCAAGAATAGTATTGCACTAGTACTCACACTTCATAAAGACGTCTTTCTCTTAGAGCTAGCATAAAGGGGTCTCTGTTCTTCTACTTCTATTCTTTATTTCTCTGAAAGATGAACAATTCCGTGTTCATACAATCAGGATTTAAATTATTACTGATAAATGGTGTTTATTCATCATAGTTTAGGTTTTGCATTTTATTGTATATCTATACATTATTTTACATATGCGCAGGGCTTTACGGTTGAAAATATGAAGATGTGGAAAGCACACTGGGACAGACAACTGTACAAAGCACTAGAACACCAGTACCAGATAGGACTGGAAGCACTCAATGAAAATCAGTCAGAGATTAAAGTTGATCTGGACTACATGTAAGTTCCTTACTTCATTCCCTCAACATCGGTGGTGGTTTGGGGAAAACCTATTCCTTTGGCAACTGTGGTTCTAACTGGAAATTATAGTTATCGAATAGTTGTGATCTGAGCATAATTTAGCAGGGCAATGATGACTCCTGCCTGGTTCTATGCCCAGAGCCATCCTTCCACTGACTCTACTTCCAACATAGAATGGCTGTTCCATGCTATCTTTGACCATGGCAGTGACTTTTCTTTCTGTTTCCTTTCACAAAGTCAGTCCAGTGCATAAAGAACTATGATGCACTAACATGCATTGATGTGCCTCTGAATAGTTTATACTGTGAGAGGCGCCTTGTAAATTATTAGATACGATATGATGCTTTACAATATGGTGAGAGCTTATAACCAGGACATATTTGTTGAAAGAACTGACTTGAAATAATGAGTGTGTTAGAACTTCATGATTAATTATGTAGCACAGTGATATTCTGTGCCTGGTACTCAGAAAATAATATTAGTTATTCTTATTCTCCTAGAAAACAGAGGATTCAGTTTCGACCACCAATGGAAGAGATAAAGGCAAAGTACTACCGTGAAATGAAAAGGTTTATAGGAATCCCAAACCAGTTTCGAGGAGTTGGCGATGGAACAGAGAATCTGATCTTCCCTGCGATCATCGACCGGAATTCCAGTGGCTTCTTGACGTGCTTTCGAAAGGCAGCTGAGGTGTTTAGAAAACTGAACTCGGTTAAGGATTTGTTCAAGGTATGAGTCTTATTTTGTACTTTGACACATTCCTGGTCTCAACAGTGTTGTGTTTCTTTGAAGGTCCTTGAAATCAAGAGAAATATATTTGACACATCTAAACTTTACATTTTGAACAGAAAACTGAGACTGTTTGATTGTCTAATCTGATCAAATCGATTGTCCCTTGCAATTATTGTACTGACCTACATCTAGGTGGTAACAGCCTCTATGACAGCCTCTGGCAACTGGATTCAGAATTCCACTGGACATCGATCTTCTGGACAACCCCTCTGATACAATGCAATGCTTGTGTATAAGCTGGTGCCCTGGGCTTAGCTTTAGAGTAGAGCTTTAGAACTTGGAGTTTACCATTATCACTTTAACACTTTAACAACAAGAATGTACAAAAAGCGACTCGGAAATGAATGTAGCTCATTGTTAAAGTGTTAACGATACTTAGAACTTTTTGCAGGGTAGTTGAAGGGGTTACCTGCAGCCTTACCAGAGGTAACGAGATTGTATTGGTGGACCACTGTACTGGCTAACTTTATCTAGAATTCCTCAGTTTGCCCCGGTCTTGTTTATACGTATGTAAACGATATTCACAATTCGCATGATATTTTGTCTTTGCTATTAATTTACAATAGCAGCACTTGCTTAGCAAAGACGAAGTGAAAGAGTTGGCAGTGTGTGACAATCTCAAGCATATGATTGGAAGTCGATTATATCAATTAATTTGATTTTTTCTGATGCCCATGGTGATCAGTCCTTGGCTCTTGAGTCCCGCAGCTCGGCTGTAGGTGACATGATTCGGGGTATCAATGCTGTCTACAGAAGTCTGCTAACATGATAGCTGTGATGATGTTTTGTCTTTCTTCGTGGAACAGGACTGGGTTGTTCTTGGGTCAATCGATCTTGACGAGTTTGCCTTCCAGAACTTAAAGACTATTTCTGACTGGGAGAAGAACTACAAGGCCCTCAAAGCTCGTGGAAGGGATCTGGAAAAGATCCAAGAGTGAGTAGAAATTTTATGATTTATAAGAATAATAATGAAAATTATTAGAATAACTGGAAGAATGAAAGTCTGCCAAATAGGATAGAGAAGAAATTGGTGACAGCTTACAATGAAATAAATCATAAACAGTTAATGAAGCATGTGGTAACTTTAGTAAGGAAATGCAGAAAAGATCATTTAGTGACTTAAGAGGATGACGCATCACACTTTTGAATCAACGTATATTTTATGCCTTATCCTTGTCAAAAGTATGTTTATTTCTAATAGCTGTAATATGGAAGCAGTAGGAAAGTTCAAGACCTGTGGAGCAACTATTGTGTATAACAAACTTAAGACACCCAGTTTGAACAAGGTGTTGAAATCCTATGAAACTTAATCCATAATTTAAAAGTGGAGTAAATTACAATATACTGTTGCAGTTCACTTCAAGGTCTACATGACCGTGAGCTAAATCTGAATATCAGTGTAGTGAGAACATGGAATATTAACTGAGTTTGATATAATATATGACTTTAAAATATCACAGCTCAACTTGCTTGAGGACTTACATAAATGGCTTTCATCAAAATCTAACCGTAATGCTTAACGACGAGCTGCATTGGTTTCCCAGTCGCTTTAGTACACTCTCATCATTAAATTGTTAAACAGAACTTGACCTATATATTTTTTCATCAGTTTGCCTTTTTTTGTTTAAATTTCAGGGAGGTTAAAGTTGACTGTATCACTGTCTCAACGAAACCAATAAAACAGAGCATTGAAAATCACATGGACCGACTTTCCGAGGCACTTAAGAACAGCCTTCGAAGGTCAATCCAGTCGGATATATCAGAGATCGATGTATTCCTTACATCAGCAATGGAAACACTCTCCAAGCGACCACAGACTGTCGCAGAGATCAGTGAGGCAAGCGGAAAACATCGAGAGTTCTCCAAACGAAAAATGGAGGTGAGTTCTTATACGTGCATTATGCTGTGTTTAGCCCTTCCACACCTGGGAATATGAGGAATCTGATTACATGAGCTAAATGCATCATATAAAATTGGATATAAAACACTTTGGCCTAGGTTAAGAAGATGAAAGATATAAGATTATTTGCAGCATACTTTGTGTGCTACTGGATGGAGAACTATCCTTGCTTGATCAGTTGAGCTCTCTCTACAGGTCCTGCTGGTATCAGGTCCATCATATAGGTCATTCAGCACAATCTGTCATTTAGTGCCCCAGAGATACTCTTATAATAATAATAATAATAATAATAAGACGATTTATATAGCGCCGTAGCACAGCCGAGGCCGAAGAAAAGGGCGCTGTACATGAGCTTACATTCCTCTATTCTGTTTTACTTTGACTATTGCAAAGATGGAATTACAATTGTATTGCATTGTATTTTTTGTATGCATGAATACAATAAAAAAAATACAATACAATACAACTGTAATTCCATCTTTGCAAGCCTATTGAAGTTCAGAATGCTTCAGCGTCTGTCCATTCCCAACTGTGTCACACGATGACTGGCCAGTTTTCCGAGGTTCTCTTGTGTGTAAGATTTATGAGGAACTTGCTTCTCTGTCTCCCCATTAAGGAGAGAGTAAAGTTCAAGATTCTCCTTGTGGGGTTGGCCTCGTTTGCCAGTGCTGCACTAACATGTATTGGGCAGCATTATCTTCCAGTCTCAAGTTGATGGAGATGGTGACCATTGCACTCTGCTGCTGTGAAAGTGTGCAGGTGCCATGTATTTCCATATGTCAACTGTGACGCATCGTGCCTTCTCGTGTGTTTGACCCTCCTCGTGGACATGGGTGCTGTTGTATTTAAATATTCAGCAGAATATGGTATGAATTGATGAAACATTATTGTATACAGTGGCAGTTTTCTTTTAGGTGTTACCGCTGTTTGACACGGCTACCACGAAGAATAAGCTGATGCAGCTGGTGGCTCAAGGTGGTCTGGAGCAGATGGGTAATCTGCAGGTGCGCTGGGACAAGTTTGAAATGATGCTGGAAAGTCATCAGATGATGATCAAAGAACAGGTAAATTAATCAGCTAATTAAAAGAAGATTCATGGTAAATCACTTGATTTTACCAAATATCTGAACCAATGAATGACTGGTGCTGTCAATTTGTCATTCGTCCATTCTTCATTCGTTCGTTCATTCATTCATTCATTCATTCATTCATTCATTCATTCACCAAAATCATCCATTTGTTCATTCCTTGGTGTGTCCGTCTTCCTTGATTGACACTTCAATCAATTCAATGGTTCCTTTAGTTTCCTTTTCTATCACTGATTGAGCTTGTCTTCACCTGTATTATGTCACAGACATAACCAACAAGAGTTACCAACAAAATTTCACTGGGGTTAACAATCTATCGATATCATATATCTACATCGTTTAGCATGCTCTGTCTACATCGTTAACTGTGTGTGGATTTGGTAATGATGTGCAGTAATGAGCGTGAAAAATTTAGCACATTGATGCTGTAATGTGTGTTTGTGTGTGTTGATTCTATTCAGCTTGAGGTCATGAAAGGCAACGTTGAATCACGAGTCAAGAACTATGAGCAGAACTTGCAGAAGTTCGAGGCGCGTTGGAATCAGCTGAAGCCAAAAGACTCGGCTCTTGATGGAGACTTGGAAGGTGGACTGCAGGCTGTTAAAACCATCAAGGAAAAGAAGACAGAGTTCGAGGAGCTGGAGACAGAACGCCAAGCATTGACGTGAGTTCTAGCACCATCTGGTCTTTTAACACTGGATGGCGTCGTTGTTGATCTATCACCTTTTTTGGTTGTTCGGGTCATTATTAATTCAGAGGGTTAAAAGTTTGCTGCAGTTTTCAATATTCAGGGTGGGTGTTGATGCTTGCTTTATGAAGCTCCAAACAGAGTGGAACCTTAAACAATATTCCTTACATTACATTCTTTACATTACACAGATGTGTAAAATTGCAGTCATGTATAGTTTTATTTATTTTTATTCCTTTGTTGTTTCTCTTACTGTAGGCAGGACTGTGAACACTTTAACATTGACTGCCCAGAGTTTCCATTGGCAGAGGAGATGAAAGCTGACCTGGAGAGACACGAGAACATGTGGAGCCTTTTCGAGGAATTCAACACTGAACTTCAAGTCTATGCTAAGGAAGACTGGATTTCATTCAGGTTACCTCAGAACTCGATGTTAGACAAGTCTCTCAGTTTTAGTCGTGTGTTGGATGGTAATGACACAGACTTTTTCAGTCTGTGTTTTCAGTGTTCATCACATGATATGGCAACTATGTAGTGAATGATGCAACCCATAAGCACAGCAACTGAAAACCCGACACATTTCTGAATAAAATATATGTTGATATTTTTAATTACTGTGCTTAAAACAATCTGAAACATACCAGAACTTCAACTTTAGGAACACTTGACATGGTTGCAAGCTAAATACGCTTTTAGCATACCTTACCTTACCTTAACCTACCTTACCACCTACCTTAACCTACTTTATAACCTACCTTGACTTACTTTACACCTACCTTAACTTACCTTACCACCTACCCTAACTTACTTTACCACTTACCTAACTTACTTGTTTCCTTGTCTGTCTGAATTGTAATAATTGTAAAGTCTTATTTGTGTTTTAGGAGCAAGTATTACCAGTTTGAAGAGTTCCTTGGTCAGTGGATGGAAAAATTACAACACAAGAACAAGACACACATGACGGTCAAACTCATGAAAGAAATCGACCAATACAAGGTATAAGAAAATGACACATTATGTTTCTTAGTTAATACGGAGTGCATCATGCAAGCATCTCTCAGAAGCACTACGTAGATCTGAGATCCGCTATCTGACATATCACAAGAGTTGAAAGGCTGTTTGGGCATCATACAGTTAACCTGTTATGACAGTCAAAGCTAAGCAATGTAGTTATTAGTCATTTAATTCCTAAATTATCATACTGGTTTCTTATCTCACGTATCTCTAACATGTGGTATCTACTTAAAGTAAATATATGTATACATAATACTCTGAGTAGAGATAAACCATTATTGGCTTATTATTTGGACTGTTTACTGTTTAATGTATCCAATCACAAAATATGATGTCCGCTGGATAAGAGTTGATTGTCGTTGATTATTTTGTAGACTGCCATACCTGTCCTGAAATGGGTTCGTGGAGAACCATTATCGCAAGACAACTGGGTCGAACTGTTCCGCTTGATTGGGATTCCAAAAGGAATGACGCTGGAAAAGTTGACATTTGGAGACGTTATATCTCATTCGGAGGGTATCATCAACTCTGCAGATGCGCTTAAGGTATGATCTTATCACTTTGAAAATTTTTAATCTCTGAATTGAATCTCAAAGTTTTTCTAGGCTTTTTTACGTTATGTTGTATCATCGTTGTGCTATCAAAATTATTAGATGAAAGCGGTTGCTTAACTGATCTATGAATTGCTACGGTTGTCGTTTGTCATTGCAGGAGTTGAACCAGCGTGCTCAGGGTGAAGTGATCATTCGAGACGCCCTGAGGGAGCTTGACATGTGGGGTGCAGGCGCAGTGTTCCAGTTGACTGATTATGAGGACAGTCATAAAGCCAAGCTGATGGTCATCAAGGATTGGAAGGACCTTGTATCTCAGGTAAAACAAACCCATGTGAAGCACCATAGTTTGACTAAAATATAAGACAACTTATGACTAAGATAAAGCAGTGCACATTAGGAATGCTGGAGTTTCGATGGGTTTATAGAAGTTTTCATGGACGTAGAGAACTGTGGATAGGTTTTAACCCTTTAACGACGAGAGGGATCAGTTTTCCCTACATTTTAGTGCACGCATGTTGTTAAAGTATTAAGCAGTTGTAAAACATTGCTAATTGATATAGTTTACTATGATGTCAGCACTCGAGAATTAACTAATGCCCTGCATGTAGCATTTAACACTTTAACAATGAGCGCAGTGACTGGGAAACCAATGCAGCTCGTCGTTCAAGTGTTAAGTAGATTTTAAAAATTTCAAGATTACAGTCATGATTATAATCACTGCATGATGCGACTTCAATAGGTTGGTGACAACCAGTCACTTCTTCAGTCGCTTAAGGATTCGCCCTACTACAAGCACTTTCAGGACAAAGCGTCCATTTGGGAGACACGCTTGGGCGACCTTGACTTCATCCTGCACAATCTCAACCAGATCCAGCGCAAATGGGTCTACCTTGAGCCAATCTTTGGCCGCGGTGCTCTGCCCAAAGAGGAAGGACGTTTCCGTAGTGTGGACAATGATTTCAGGTCTGAACTTAGCTGTAATCTATTATGATGAAATCCTATGAATTACACCACAGTCATTGGATAAATGCTTTGACAATGATGCAGATAATTTCGACGATTATAATGATGATAATGTGGTGTTGGCGGCGGTGGTCGTGGTGGCGATGACAACGATGACAACAATACAGTCCAACATATGATGCATGTATACTGAACATGTAGACGTTAAATTATTCTTGTCAGTCAGAAGGATAATGAATTGTATTTTGCTGATGATTGTATTGTATAGATAATCTTCGAGAATATCTGTACTAAAGTGATGTAGTCTTCTACACAGTAATTATGAGACGCATGTACTTGGATTCATGACAAAATTGTTATTACATTTCTTTACATGTGTGATTATTATAGAATGTGTGCATTGTATTTGTTGTAAAGGAACATTCTGGTGGATGTGAGGCGTGATGGTCGGGTTCTGTCTATGGTGGGAAAGGCGGGACTTAAGGGTCAGCTGACGACAATGCTGGAACAGCTCCAGAGGTGTCAGAAGGCTCTCAATGAATTTCTTGAGGTTAGTACAGCACATTGACTGTGTGTTCTTTTTTCGTGTAGAGTTACTGTGATGTTCATTTACAGTCTAGAGCAGTAATCCTTGTACTGGCTTTGTAACTGGCTTTGTAACTGGCTTTGTAACTGCATGCTTGAATGATAGTACGTGAATTTGTTTAAATACAGGAAAAGAGATCACTGTTCCCGAGATTTTACTTCATTGGCGATGATGACCTGCTTGAGATTCTGGGTCAGGCTACGAACCCAGCTGTCATCCAGACACACCTGAAGAAGCTGTTTGCTGGCATACACAGCGTCCAATTTGATGATGACAAGAGTCACATTCTTGCGATGAAGTCTCTTGACGGAGAAGTTGTCCCGCTACGCAACAAGATACAGATCAACCCAAAAGTTGAAGTCAGTCAATATTTCTTCTATCAGCAAGTCTTAAATTCTGATAATATTTTTCATTGTTACTTTAGCGTATTTATTCAATAAATGCTCATACATATTCTGCTCATTGGTGCTGTCCTGGTGTGTGGTCTCCAGAGAATCTATTTGTCAGTGTTGGGAAACACACAGCTATACATTAAAGTAAAACTTTAGAATTTCTTTGCGGAGGGGATAGATGAATAGTAACACTCGAAGAACATAAGATCTTGTGATACCTGTAAGCTCCCTATAGGTCGACTCAGCCTTCCACTCCCTAAGGGCAGCTGTAAAATGATTGGGCCCCTAACAGGCTGACAATGACGTGTGTCCTATAAGATCTGTATAGTTGTACTGTCATGTTTTAATGTTACTTACTCTGGTTTGTCAGTGAGCTTGTCAATAAACACGAATATTAGTATTATTATTATTATTATTATTATTAAATAGAAATCTCTCAATGTTTAGTGTTTCAGTTTTGTGATCATTATGAGGTTTGATGCCAGAATTATTTGGTGTTCAGGTTGTTATTATCTGCCTTTCTAAGCAAGCATTTATACTTACTTACTTACTTATTTGTCTTGCTATTAATATCTTCTTGTTCTGATTTGATTTTATATGTGAATGTGGCATTTCTTCATTTAGGTCTGGTTGGACCATCTGTCCAAAGAGATGAAGAACACATTACAGGAACTTCTGAAGGAGTGCCTTCGTGATGCCAGAGGTGGCTCTTCTAAGGGCCTTGACCCGAACAAGTACCCATCTCAGGTGTGTTAGCAGCTTTCCACCACTGAACTACTCTCGTTTAAAATACCTGAATGAATAGAATACAAAGTCCTGTCTCTCACCTTACAAAACACTCCAATCCCCCAAACCCTCCTATGTTCTTCAGTTATTTAAAATCCAACCACTCTGCTCAACTTGCTCCTCTTCTACCGGTCTACCCTAACACTTCTCTCTTCTCTGCCCTTCCGTGACCTCATCACTAAAATTTGCAAGTTGCTGCATAGCCATAACTGTATGATCCTACAAACTCACCACATTGCTTATATTTTGTTTATTTATTTGATGAGGTGTCTGTATAGGCATTTGATATTATGGTGGAATGATTTACAGATTCTATGTCTTGCTGAGATGATCAACTTTACGGAGCGTTGTGAGGAAGCAATCAAATCGCATGGTCTCCAGGACTTTGAAAGGGTTCTGAAGGCACAGCTTGAGTCCTATACTTGCATAAGCATCGACACTGATGAGCGTGAGCAGGATGCTGGTGCTCATGTGCTCGAGCTGAAACTCAAGGCGCTTATACTGGACACGATTCATAACATTGAGATTGTTGAGCAGCTCATGGAGTCAAATCTAAGAGATGTCACTGACTGGAAATGGCTCAAGCATCTAAGGCAAGTCTAATATATTCATGTCTGTGCTTTGGAGTTCTGTAATTCTTCTGATGGAGGTTAAGTGCAGTGCAAAAGTTGAATATTGCAAAAGCATGTAAGTTATATATATATATATTGTTACAGACCTACAGTAATTAGTGGAGTAAGTTGGAGTCTGTAACTGGTGAATTGGACATCTGTTGGAGTATGTATCTAACTGAAGTGATATATGTAGAGACATTCCTTGTTTAGGAAATGTATTCAAAGAGAGGGTCGAACTGCAGGAAGAGTTCAAGTGAAGAGTGAAGAGTTACGAGAAAAGGAGAGCTATGGAGATCGATGACTGGTGAAAAATAAAGAAAATGTATTGCAATTTTATGTAAAAACAGTAGACTGTTCGTGAAGAGAATTGGTGCTAAACACTTCATTGTTGAACACTTCTTTGTTGTAAGGGTGAAAATTTTAGTGAACCAGGACATGCTGGACAATTTGAAGCCAATGTCCAGCATGTCACAATAGATATGTGTATCAAAAGGTTTAAATTTGACTCAAATTTGTTCACTTAGTATAAATGTTTATGTGGTTTCTGTTCTAGCTTAGCTTGTATAGTTTGTCTTGATCTGTTTTTTAATTTTTTTTATTAATTACTTCATTAAATGATATAATGATTAATTGAATTATTATTTATATATTTGTTTTGTTAATTTCAGTGTTTGATTTGAATGAACTGTTTGCACTTAATGACAGAAGTACCAGTAATTGATTGATGCTAATTAGTGCACTGATTCACTGATTGATTGATGGATTGATTGATTGATTGATAAGATATTTTCATTATGATGTAAGTAAGTAAGTGCGGCTAACAAACGGGTTTATACAGAACAGGCATAAGTAACCTAAAATAAAATAAAAGAAAAAATTAATGTATTGTGTTGGATTTAAGTTTATTAGTCGGCTGACCAGTTAAATATTTTGAATCAATAAAAAGCCGCTGTAGTTGAAGGAGAGATTTGCACTTGATGACAAAACCAACTTCTCATTTTACTTCAGGTATTACATAAAAAGTGGTGGACAGTGTATAATGAAGATGGAATATGCAGAATTTGACTATACATACGAATACCAGGGCAATGCGCCGAAACTTGTTCACACTCCATTGACTGACCAGTGCTACCTTACGCTCACTCAAGGTAACGGATTTTGAAATCACTACAGCAAATTGGATTATATTTACCATCACATTTAGTGAGATGTATTGAAAAAATGTTTGTGGTATTACAAGATTGATTGGAAGCCATTTCAGACCCTGTCTTTATTTGGTGTTGTTTTTGATTAGTTCATCTTGCTGTGTCTGAGAGGACTTGCGTTAACGAACTTGTGTTAAAGGACTTGTGTTAACGGACCTGTGTTAATGGACTTGTGTTAAAAGGACTTGTTTTAACGAACTTGTGTTAAAGGACTTGTGTTAACGGATCTGTGTTAATGGACTTGTGTTAAAAGGACTTGTTTTAACGAACTTGTGTTAAAGGACTTGTGTTAACGGACCTGTGTTAATAGACTTGTGTTAATAGACTTGTGTTAACGAATCTGTGTTAATGGACTTGTGTTAATGGACCTGTGTTAATGGACTTGTGTTATTGGACCTGTGTTAATGGACCTGTGTTAACGGACCTGTTTTAACGACTTGTATTAACAGATTTCTCTTAACAGACTTTTGTTAATGGATTTTCTTATGAGGCAGGATGATCAAGAGTTGTGTTATAGAGACAGCTTATCTAGAGGTGCTTTTCCATTATTTTACGTAGCTATGGCAAGCGGTCTTGGTGGAAATCCTTATGGACCAGCTGGAACTGGAAAGACGGAATCAGTAAAAGCACTTGGTGGTCTCTTCGGAAGACAAGTGCTCGTATTCAACTGCGACGAAGTTAGCATTCTTGTTCATTACCACAAGTTAATTGATTAATTAGTTCTTAATACCATTGCTAGCTTAAGAGTTTTACAATACTCTACTGTTGCCACTCATATTAACGAACAATGCCACTGATAGGCATTTTCTAGAAGACTCTTTCTAAATGTCCCTTTGTATATTATGCTAAATTACATTCCTGTATAGACTATGACATTAATAATGATAAAAAGTGATAAAAAGTAATAAAAAGATAGTCATCTTTAATGTCTTTGTGAAGTTCTAAAAAGCATTTTATAAATGTCTAGATACATATATGCATACCCATATGGTTACTATACAAAAATGTGTACATTTATATTAATCTACCTGCCTACAGCCTGGATGATGGATAAAGGAAACAGAAGAGGACATAAAGAAATTAAGGAAAAGGCATAAAATGGAGAAGGATGACATTTCTGGACCTACGTAAAGGCAGAACAGTTTAATCTGAACCAATGGAGTGAATGTGCCAGCACCTACCGACACTTACATGCTGCTTACTTATGTCTACAGGATTAATGAACATTTATGAAAACCACAGTTCTTGAAGAACAGTAAATGTTAATGGCTTCCTGGTTTAATTCTATAGCAAATTATTGTTTTCTAGGGCATTGATGTCAAGTCAATGGGTCGTATCTTCATTGGGTTGGTTAAGTGTGGAGCCTGGGGTTGTTTTGATGAGTTCAACCGTCTCGAAGAGGCAGTGCTTTCAGCTGTTTCCATGCAGATCCAGGTCATCCAGGACGCCATCAAACGCAAGTCATCCACTGTAGAATTACTCGACAGAAATGTAAGTATTCCATGTTACGTATCTTAGTTCTAGGCAAACTGCATTCGGTGAAGTGTCCTCTGTAATTGTTTTGGGTAAATCTGTAGTGCTTGAACATTTTTGCTGTGTGCGTAGCACAAAGCTTAATTGTAGGCGAAATTCCAAATTTATATAGCACCACTTCAAGAGAAACTTATAAGTGGTGCTTCTGACTTAACATCATGAAACCACGATCGAACAGAATGGTCTTCAAAAGCAAATAGAGGCTGAGAAGTTCATGTTGCCGGTTGCAGGCAACTTATTAGAGGGAACACGGGTGGCAATGGCCATGCTGGTCATTGTTACTCATTCTATCTCATATGATGCAGTGCTTGTGAATAAGCTGGTTCCCTGCACTTGGCTTCAGAGTAGTGTTGTAGAAATTTGGAGTTTATGATTATGACATCTTGTGCAATCTGGACTGGCAGAAATTTCACTAATTTTCTATCTGTGTTCTGGAGTTATTTTGAATCTTCTATAGTGTTTTGTTTTGATAATATATTTGGACACCTTCCATCATCAAAGTGCAAGTGTCATTTTAAATATGCCTATCTGTAACTAATCGAATCTGTTCCCATTTGGAAATTGTGTAGCCCATGTTTACATGTCATCTGTGGCTGAAACTCATGGATTTGGTGATGCGGTGGCATCTTCAAATGGGGTTTTCAGAGTAGCTTCACAAACCTTCATCATATTATCATCATTCATCATCCTCAGCAGCAAACAAACTCTGAATACTGTGCCAACTATCAAAGCCTGGTTCAACAATTGCACAAGAACCATTTACCTGTGAATGATTTTTTAACGAACTCTAACGTCAATTGGACCAAACAAGAGCGCTTTCATGAGGTTCTTAGAATCTGCTGTAGCAGTGCCTGTTTGTATATACAGGAACACATAAAGCTGTAAAAGATCTGACTAGTCCACATGCCTTAATTTTGATAAAAGGTTGATTGAAAACTTGATCATGGTATTTTTGGGCTGCTTAATCATAACCCGACTGTGAGTGAGAACTTGCTATTTATTTTTATGCAAATTGTACTATATATATTTAGCATTTGAAAATAAAAGTACTTGTAGTGTTGAATGCTTTTGCCTGATTGCAATGATGATCACAAGTGTTACAATGATGATGGCAATGGTCATAATGACTTCCTTCCAGATCACAGTAGATCCAAATTCTGGAATATTCATTACAATGAATCCAGCTGGAAAGGGCTATGGTGGTCGGCAGAAACTTCCAGACAATTTGAAGCAGCTGTTCCGCCCAGTTGCCATGTCAAAGCCAGACAATGAGTTGATTGCAGAGGTCATTCTTTTCTCTGAGGGCTTCAAGGACGCTAAAAACCTTGGACAAAAACTCGTCTCGACATTCACGATGTCAAGGTATAGCATTTTGTATTCTCTATCATATTAGCAAGTTCAGTGATTGCCTTATGTGTCTTGAGATTCATTGCTTCTATGTTTTATTTTGAAAGTTTAAAACGTCTTCGGTATGTGTGTTGTTTATTGTGATACGCTAGTCAGTGATGTTGCAGTTTTGGTTTAGGCTTTTCAATGACAGATTCCTGTTGTACTATCTCATGTTTGGAGACAATACACTAACAGCAGAGGCAAATTTTTATGAAACCACACAAGGTTACACATAACAGATATAAGAAACATTTGGGGAAAACATTTTTAAATTTTTAATAATGTTTTTAGGCTGGTCATTCAACTTGTTTACTGTTAACAGTTAGTATTTGTTGGCTTTTGTGTATTTTGACCTTTTATGACTGAGGTGGATGATTGGATTGTAGACAGCTCCTTACCCAGCAGCAGCATTATGATTGGGGCCTTCGTGCCCTCAAGACTATACTCAAGGGCTGCGGGTCACTCTTACAGAATGCCAGAAGAAATCTACCAGAAGGAGGTTGGCCTTTCTGCTGTCTTTCTTTTCTTCTTTTGGTCTTTAACTAATATAGAGTCACATTTAACTAATAGAGTCACATTTCATGCTTGTGGACACTTATATAACTCCTTATAACTCTTATGTAACTCCTTTTAAGGGCCTTCCGATATTTGTTATGTGTGTTGCTGTGCATTTTCAATCTGTTAAGATCAAATACATTTCCTGTCAGTTGGCTCTTTAAAAATATTGTGATTGTTTTGTGGCAAACTGTGACATAGTTCTGAGGGGGTGAACAAATGCATTGTCTTACTGAAAAATACTATTAAGAACAGAGAAGTTTTGTGTTTTAATCTACGTATAAGTTGCTCAATTAAATGTTTAGTCACTATAGCCTTACCTCTTAGTCAGAAAGTCTTGTGAGTAGTGAGATATGGCTTTTCCATCGTAAAGATTCAATTACGAAGTTGAGAAGTTCATTATCGAACACCTTTTATTGTTAAAAGTTGATGTGAACTGAATACAGTTTTATAAAATATGCTATTGTTGGTAATAAAAATAATATAAAAAATACTAATAATACAATTAAGAACAACAACAACAATGATATTACTATTAGTTACAGCAATCATTTTTAAAATACACTGTTTAATCTTAATTTCTTAATTTGGTGATTGATCTTGTAGATAAAGTGGACAACTCTTTGGAAGCTAAGCTTGTAGTGCAGGCCTTGAGAATCAATACTCTATCTAAGTTGACGTTTTCTGATGCCATTCGATTTGATGGGATCCTTCAGGACGTCTTTCCTGGAGTTGAATTCAAAGATATAGAGTATGAATCATTGCGAGAAGCACTTGTTAAAGTCTGCGAGGAACACCACCAAGGCGTCATTGACATACAGGTAACTGGAATTTAATGAGCAGTTGACTTACCTTAGTCTCTTGACGAAGCACTTTGAATAAAATTAGTTACCTTACTTGTACTTTTATCTTGGTATCTCAACTGACCTTGAGAGATTTTAACTTATCTTACGGTTCTTACCCAACCTTTCTTTACTATACTGTTATTTATGTTATCTTTGATACTTTAAATCTCAATCTTGTTTTTCCTGACTCTGCCTTGAGCCATCTGTTCTTTCTTATATTTTTTCACTTACTCTATCTTATTTACAGTGTTTACCTTACATTACTGAGCATTGACATATTTTGTCTCCCCTTTACTTCGTAATTGCAATCTTGATCTCTACATTTCAAAAGTGCAACTTAACAGCTAAGCGCGGGGAATCAGCTCTTTCATGGGCACTGCTGCATGTGAGAAGAGTTGTCTTCTTTTTCCATCTGTACCTGGCTTCATCTTTCCCTTAACTGTAGGTTCTCTTGCCACTTACTGTACGTTGTCTTACGTTTCTCACTGATTGTTGCAGATAAGGAAATCTCTTGAGCTTTATGAACAGCTCAGGCAGCGAATGGGTGTTGTTGTGGTTGGACCAAGTGGATCTGGAAAAACCACACTCTGGAAAAACCTGCGTCTTGCACTGGCAAAGACAGGCCAGGTCGTGAAACAATATGTCATGAACCCAAAGGCAATGCCAAGGACTCAGGTAGGGAGCATCAGTAACAAGATTGCTTCTGCTTAGTATTTAAGACATAATCATACATAAATGTATTTGTGTCCAAGTTCATCATTCATTATTTATAAGTTTACATTTTAATAACAAGCTGCATCGGTTTCCCATTCACTTTTGGTGCACTCTCATCATTAAAGTGTTAACAGCTCTTATTTGATGTCCTGAGATATTCTGTCACCTACTAATTTCCTCTCTTCTTCCACATCCACATCTCAAAAGAAGATCTTCATGTTTTATGACTGAGTTCGATTCATTTACCAGGTGTGTGTTGCTAGGTGTTTAGCTCCTTTTGATGGTCACTGTATGCAGGTCTTGGAGTTAAGGAGTCCAAATATTTCCATCTGTATGATGTGCATCTTTAGTTGATGTTTTACATTAGATTCTATAGCGAGAGAAGTTATAGATTTTCATGATGATTTGAAGGCAGAAACGGGTTAAATGGTATTCCGTCTCAAAGTGTCGTGTTGTGGAAATGCTGAAATCAAAATCTTGTAGTTTAGACAACGAAATCATATCCCAAACATTAACGTGATATGTAGGGCATATGAAGCCCATATGAGAATATGGTAATACAAGCTTCATGTGTCCTGCATTTGACTTTGCTCTTGGGGATATTAGGGCAGTCACCCATTTTATGGAATTTTGTTAGTTTGTTTACACATTATTAGGTTGGATAGGTGTTTGGATGAAATCCAACTCAAAGCAGCAGTCTTACAGCTGGCAATCTCTGATTATGGTTGGCTTGCTTTGACTGCAAATTATCTGCTCTTAATCAAACAGTTACCTGTTAGACAATTGTGCCCAATTATTATTATTATTATTATTATTATTATTGTTATTGTTATTGTTATTGTTATTATTACAGAGGTTTTATATAGCTCCCCTTAAAGGTTATCTACTCATGACCGGTCCAATCTGAGATGCACGCTCTCTGGTTCAAACCTTAAACATGTTATTGAAAAATTGTGGTGTTATGTGTAGGCCACCATTCAGTCCAGGTTTAGCACAACAGATATAATTCAATTTGGAAAAGATAGAGCATGATTTTCCATTGTCCAGCTTCTTGGACATATTGACATGGACACTCGTGAGTGGAGCGATGGAGTCCTAACGTACGCAGCTCGACAGGTCGTCAAGGAACCACTGGAAGTGCAATCTTGGATCATCTGCGATGGTGACATCGATCCTGAGTGGATCGAGTCGCTCAACTCTGTTCTTGATGATAACCGTTTACTGACAATGCCCTCTGGTGAACGAATCCAGTTTGGCCCAAACGTGAACTTCCTCTTTGAGACGCACGATCTGAGTTGTGCTTCGCCTGCAACCATCTCTCGTATGGGAATGATTTTCCTCAGGTATTCTATATTATATATTCATTAAAATGTATTCTGTATAATCTCATCCAGTTTAATACTACTTTTCTTCGGTGACTTGTGTGAATGGTGATTATTCAGCTTTTCTCCTTTTCTCTTGTGACACTGACAAATGAGTCGGACTTTGTATAATGTTTCCATGGTTTGTCAACTGTAGGAACAGTGGTTTTCAACCTCTGGTTGAACTCATTTGCATTTGACCTTTTTGGGGCCATCAGCTGTAGCTTTGTTCATTAGATATCATGCTTGCAGCAGATATTGTTAGGTTAGATTTAATTGATTTGTCAATGTCTGTGCTTTTGCGAAAACACGTGAACTTAATGATTAGGCCTTGACAGATTATAGCTGATAATGGCATGTAATAATTCTACACCTTTGGTAGATTTAAACGACTTGAGTGTTCAAGCCAGAGTTTGTAAAACACTTACTGTAGTTGGTTTTTGGTGACTGATGGTGTTGTGCTCTGTCACTATGGATGTAATTGATGTTTTTACGTACTGTGTTTAATCTGTATCTGTGATGGATGTTCATATGTTCTCATATTACCTAACTATAATGGTTAAGTAGTTTCTGTAAAACAAGGAACTGAATGTGTTTTTTACAGCGATGAGGACACAGATGTTAAGGCTTTAATCTCACGTTGGCTGTCCGTTCAAGAGGAGGAAGATCGAAATGTTCTGCAAGGGTGGATTGAAGACTATTTCTACAGAGCACTCGATTGGTACCAGAAGCAGGTGATTTATTCAGCCATCAGACATTGCTGTGGTGCTGTCTTAAATCTAAATCATTTGCTTGTTTAACAACCAGTTGATCATTCTAATGGGAAACTCTAAATCACTGAAATTTCTCAGCAATACGCAAAAGCTGTATTAAGGAGTCCTATCGGTTCATCTGCTTTAATCAAATCAAATCATCATGGGCAGGTTATTGGATCAGTTTTGGTGCCAGGTCAAAATCATGATGTACAGTCTACTCCTCAAGGCTGTTGTTCTACTTGTCTTTTTTCTGCAAGTTTGTAATTTTTACGCCACAAGTTGGGTTTCTTTGGTGTCAGCACACACTGAAAACCAGCAACTGATTCCGTCCAAGGAGCATAAATAAGCTATATAATGCTTTCAGCTGTAATGTAGGAAACTTGCAATATCTGCAATGGCTGTATCTTTGCTTGTCATGTGCTCTGAGTTTAGTTTAGTCTTTGAAGTGCATTTGGATTATGTATTATTCGGTTTGCCTTCTGTGTTTGGCTGTTAAAGAAACTTATACGACATTAAATTTGTTTTGTAGGGTGATTATGTCATTGAAACAAGTTTAGTGGGAGCAGTGTTGAATGGGCTTTCGCATTTCCACAATGTCCGCGACAGAGCGGAGTTTGCAATTTGCCTCATCCGAGGTCTTGGTGGAAGTCTGACAGAAGCTTCTCGTGAGGAATTTGCAAATCAGGTTAGCAGCCTATACTTTCATCGTCCCTTTAGGCAATTAGCTGACTTTAAAGTTCTACCTATCCAGTTATGAGTATACATAGACTTACATTCAAAGTCGTCTGCTTTTAGTTGAGTATGTGAGGTAGTGTTTTGTAGAAATTACCTTCTTAATGGTAAATTTAATTGGGTATGATGCATGGTCTATTCTGATAAAAGCTGAATATTTCTTACTGCGTGCTGGTATTTGCTTATAGGTGTTTCAGATGGTGGGGGAGAGTCCTCCTGACCCTCGCAAACCCCTCGATACCTACTATGACAAAACAGCAAAACGACTGATCGGATACACAGACCAGGTACCACCAATGCCATCAACGCCATTGTCATCATCGTCATCATCATTATCATCATCGTCGTCGTCATCATTATCATCATCGTCATCATCGTCATCATAATCATCATTTTGGTTATGTATATATCAAGACCATATTGCTCCTTTATATAACAACAAAGTTTATTTTGTCCACAAACATTTAAAAAAACAGATAAAACTGCAGACGATAGCCACGGTGGTTGCAAACATGCCAGCTGGCACCATCTAGACCAATTATTTTATCCTTGTCATTTTTTTAATTCAAATCATCATTTTCATTGTCATCATGGTGATCACTGTCATTATAATCACCTTTGCCATTATAATTTTCATCATGACCTCAGTTGTCATCATCATCGTTCAGTTGTTTGTTCGCCTTTGTAAATATTTGTGTAGCAGGATATCAGAAAACAAAATAAAAAAGCTGCTTTGGCTAATCATTATGTTACTTAAAAATAAAAAAAGCTTTGGCTGATCATTATGTTAGTTGGTTTATGTTTTAATATAATTTATGTATTTTACTGTAGTGTTTAGTGAGTAAACAAGAAATGGAATTTTTTATTTAGTTCATTGCAAGTTATCGTTATTGTTAATTATGTATTTAGTCAGAAGAATCTAATCAAATCTAATCTAATCTAATGCTTCTACAGTGCTATTATAACAATGCTCAGTGAATCAGTCGCTTCAAGTGAGGTCTTAATCAAGAATCACAGCCCGTCAGAGAAGCCCAATCAGAACCCAGCATGAGTCATGAACTGAAGAATGATCTGACAAGTTGTTATTAATTTTGACAAAATTCTGAAACAGGTAAAGGAAACGCTGACAATTGATGACTTTACGAACATCAACAGCCAACTTCCAGTCATAAAAACAGTCGATGTCCAGCGCTTTATTGATGGCTTCAATTCCTGGCTTCATCCAGAGAACCGCCAACCGTTCATTGTCGTTGGGCCAGAGGGTTGTGGAAAAGGGTAACTGTTGCCTTCATCCACTGGAGTCTTGATTCTCTCATTCCGTTATTCTTATTCCTGGGAACAGATCAAAACATATCTTGGTTATGGTGTTTTTGCTGTAGAGTTTTGCCGTGTTTGTCATGCTAGGTTTTAGGATCACATTTAGCCCGATAGCGCATTGGATAACATCTGGCGTAGAGTGCGAGAGGTACAAGGATCGAGTCCCATAGGCGGACATGCTTTGTAGGCTGCAATTTGCGCCGTGTATTGCAGGCTGTCTGTTCTGTTAGTAGTTAAGATTTATCGCATAACATGTACATGTACATTGTACAGCGCAGTGCGTTTGCAGGCGCTTAGTTAAAGAATAAATATTATTATTATTATTATTTCTTCTTCTAGTGAGTCATATTGATGACTGTATTTGAATATATGTGATCTAGCCTGTTTTCAACCACTCCTGTAACACTTGTGACTCGTCTTCTTTCTTTTACTTTATATAGCTCTTACTTTAAGCTCTTGTAGCTTGGTTTTCAAGTAGTTGTCAACCATTTGTTTTCACTTTATACCACACAACTGTGTTATTGCCTGCCTGCCTGCCTGCCTGCCTGCCTGCCTGCCTGCCTGCCTGCCTGCCTGCCTGCCTGCCTGCCTGCCTGCCTGCCTGCCTGCCTGCCTGCCTGCCTGCCTGCCTGCCTGCCTGCCCCCTTGGATCTTGATCTGGAACCGATTTCACCCCTCTCCCCCTCAGCATATCGATTCTGTTTTGACTAAGCACCTGTGAATAAGTTGGTTCCTGCGACTTCGCTTTTTGGGCGCTTTAGAGATTTCGAGATTACGATTTCTCAGTGAATCAGTCAGCGGTTGCTATCCTTTGACTGTGCTGTCTTAACCATTGTTATCGTAACAATTGTTATCTTAACCATTGTTATCTTAACCATTGTTATCTTAACCATTGTTCTTATAGGTTGCTTCTGAGACACTGCTTCCAGCAGCTACGATCAACACAAGTTGCTGTGATCCACTGCAGCGCTCAGACGAATCCATCTCATGTTCTGCAGAAACTTGGTCAGATGTGCATTGTAATTAGCAGCAATACTGGTCGCGTCTATCGACCAAAGGACTGCGAGAGACTGATCCTCTACCTTAAGGATCTCAATCTACCAAAGCCTGACAAGTGGGGAACCAGTCAGCTTATTGCTTTTCTTCATCAGGTAAATAACCGTATTAGCGCATAGAAAAGTTAACTTTGGATTTATCTGTCTGCACTGCTAAGGTCTTTAGTTTATATCTCGTCTGCTTCTTGCAGAAGTCTCAGTTCTACCAAATTTATACCTCTCAGAAATCTTTGATGAGGTGAAGTAACAGTTTCCAGTTTTGGTTTACAATTACAAAGAGGATGAGCATATTTGTAAGAAACTTCATGCAGTAGTAAACCTGAGGTGTGAAATTTATATCTTTGAATTAGTGTAAAGTTCTTCTTGGATCTTTGCTTCCACTTCAAATCTTCACATGCTACATGCTTCCATTTACAACTGCTGTGCTGCAGTTGAACAATATGTTCAGCAAACAAAGGTGTCCCATAGCAAGACACCTTTCAGTATGGCTATGTCGATTCATGACGTTATTCCAATTTCACTCTGTGGACGAGACTCATACCTCATGTGCATTGGAGTGTCGTCAAAAGCTTTTCTCCTTCTGTTACAACGTTTGAAAGATGAAAGTATCACTTAAAGATGTTGGTTTAAGGATTTTCACTAAGATCTCTGTGAATCGCACACTTAATGTAGCAACAAAAACAAAAATAATTTCATCGAGGGAAGGAAAATGCGTACTAAGCCACTCCTTTGCCTTCAAGCAATTTGAGGCAGACATCAGGAGTTTTGGATAGGTCCAGTAGTTGAGAATAATGCTACATAATGTAAATGGTTTTTGGTTTCTAGGTTCTAACTTACAACGGTTTCTATGACTCGAACCTGGAGTTTGTTGCGCTTGAAGGAGTTCAAATTGTTGCAAGTATGAATGCAGGGAACTCAGTTGGTCGCCACAAGTTGACTTCACGATTCACTTCAATAGTTCGTCTCTGTTCAATCGGGTGAGTCCATTGGCATTAAGACACAGGGGTGGTTGGGTGATTGCTAAACACCGACCACTTGTAATGGCTGTTTGACTCAGCTAATCAAATTGACCATTCATTTCTGTTCATTTTCATTCTCTAGTCTAGTTATGGTTATGTAATTAAAAATTTTCCACTAAATCTTAAATCTGAACTTTAAGTCTTTGAATTGTTGACATTGTGTTTTAAGGTCTGTTGCTTCCATCTTTCACTATCTGGAGCCAATTCAAGAACAGTTACTCAACAACTGAGCAGCCTTTTCTGATTTGTCAACTTCTTATTGCTACACTGGGATTTAAACCTTGTAGGTAGCATTAATAGGTTGTGGCATTTATTTTTGTGCATGACATCGCTCCATTGCTTTCTTAGAGTTGTACAGCTGGCCAAAGATGAACTCCACTTGTTATTAGCATGCATGGATGGGCAGAAAAGGCAGCCTAGAAAAGGCTGGAACCCACATTAGTTACATACTTTGGCAATGATACATATTTCAGGTACCCAAGCCACGATCAGCTCCAGGTCATCTATTCTACTTACTTGACCCCAATTATGCAACGCCAGCTGTCAAAGCACCCTGTCTGGAGCCATAAGTCGAAGGTCTCAGCCTTGGCCAGCTCTATGGTACAGGTATACGAACAGGTCCGGTCAAAGTTTACAGTGGATGACTACAGCCACTATCTCTTCACACCCCGTGATCTGACACAATGGGTGATGAGCCTCTTGCGGTATGACCTGGCAGGAGGGCAGAAGGACACGAGTGGAGATGAGGTGCTTGTAGTTTGGGCCTATGAAGCCCACCGTCTCTTCAGAGACCGTTTGGTGGGGGAAGAGACCATGGTCAAGTTCGACAGCATCCTTATGACGGTGGTTCGAAATGATTGGTCAGCAAACATCGTGGACAGGCTCAAGGGTACGTTAACATCTAAACATTTTATTTATATTTGTGTATCCATAGGCCAACAGTGATGATGCCTAGTGATTCATGTGATAATACTAATCTCTATGACAGCACAGTTAGAACACGCGGCATGTAGCAACTTCTGGTAAACGTTTAAGTAATTTTAATCCATAGGGCGTCTGGCACATAAGAGGGAGAGGCAGATGAGCAGAGGGGGATATGGAAAAGTAACAGGCAGTTTTCCTCTGAAGGACCGTTTGCAGGGGATAAATAAGTTTAGAATTATTATGACTGTCTGTTATCAGATATTTATGCAGGCCTGATACTATATTTGCTAATTCACTGAGAAAGTGGCTTTGATAAGTAACTGAACTTGCTGCCTTTTGAGCACCAACCTCAGATTCAGAAAAAGACATGGTACAATGAAATTGCTAACAGCAGACTGGTAATGCCAGTCATCATTTTTAATTATTATATTCAGGCACAGAAATATTACAAGTATTTCTTTGCTATATGATCCATTTCTATCAAACGTTCTCTCACTTTCTTTCCTTTTCTGTTATACAGACGATTTCTATGTGACCTGGGGTGGCCAGGGAGGCAAGAATGTCAAAAGCTCTGTTGGCGCTCCTTTGCCATCGACCGGCCGACCTCTTGGAAGGCTAGGCCTAGAGGACTTCAAGGCAATTGTGGAGAAAGGCCTGCTTCAGTACAGTGAGTTGTAAACTACTAAGAAATGCTAGTTTAATTAAAATTGGTAATTCGTATTGTGTTATAAAGATGCAAAGTGCAGCAACAAGATGCAACAACATAGGTCATCTACTGTGGCTTTTGTGTAACTAGTAATAGGTCGAAGTAGTTGAACTGTTTTGCTGTTCAAAGTCCATGCACACACTGATGAAATAATTAATTAACCAAGTAATTAACCAGGTCCATCCTGATTAGATGGCTGTCACGTCAGTTCGAATCTTTTCTTAATTTTACCACTTCGTTTTAGAAGTGTGGTCTTTGGGGCCAAAATCCTTCTCGATAGGAACCTTTCTTTGGTTGAATTGCTTTCACAACTTTTGGGAAAGACGATAGATAGGGGTGTAGCACTATGAAGTAGAAGATCCTTAATAAAAGGTAAAGCTAAGCTAACACTCCACATGGAAAGTGAGCAAGATAAGCAAGATGACATACAAGTAAATGAGCAAGATAACACAAGATGATAGAGCAAATTGAGCAAGATGACATACAAGTTGTCATCTTGCTCACCTTGCTCTATCATCTTGCGTTCATCTTGTATGTCATCTTGCTCACTCATCTTGTATGATACAAGATGAGTGAGCAAGATGACATACAAGATGAGTGATCACAATGACATACAAGGTGAGTGAACAAGATGACATACAAGATGAGTGAGCAAGATCAGATACAAGATGACTGAGCAAGATGAAATACAAGATGCAAAAGTTGTTTTGTTTACTTTTTCTTAAGGTCGAGAACATCGTGACCTTGACATCATCATTTTCCAGGAGGTCTTGAATAGTGTGGCTCGGGTCGACCGAGTCCTAACAACACCAGGGGGTTCTCTGCTGATGGCAGGACGAAGTGGAGTGGGTCGGAGAACTGCCGTTACCCTTGTCTCTCATATGCATCAGATGGAGTTGTTTACACCAAGAATATCGCGTGGATATGGAATGAAGCAGTTTAAAAATGATCTGAAGACAGTGAGAGCTGCATATACATTCATAAACCTGTTTTATATATTGATGTATTTATGTAAATAAATTTTTTCATGGAAGCATGTCACAACATTAATGATCCCGCATGGTCTGGGCATCTTAGCCATCCCTGTATCAGCTTACAAGTAAGGTGACAAAGTAAATAAACTGAACACACATATATATATATATATATATATATAAAAGGTCTTTTTAATGGTGGAGAAGATTGTAAAATTTTATACTGTCCTTTGTCTTACTCATTTCGCTACTGATCAAAACCCCGACGTTGATGATGGAATGTCTTATCTCGAACTAACTACCTGCCACGCTCAAGTCGTACGTGTATATCTTTCCCAAGGTACTACAGTCCCTTCTTTTCCTGGAAAACTTACACAGTCACTAAACCAAATTAGAATTTTAAATTAACAGCATGTCAACTTATTGCAGTGTCGGAGTAGACTACCCTTCACTTGTTATTGTTTTACTCTGACCCAAATGTAAAATCCTTCAAATAGGGTGGTTCTGAGGAAAACTAAAACTGTTTCATTAGCCTTGTAGCTTACCTTGGTGCCTTGTGACTTACCCTGGTGCCTTGTGACTTACCTTGGTGCCTTGTGACTTACCTTGGTGCCTTGTGACTTACCTTGGTGCCTTGTGACTTACCTTGGTGCCTTGTGACTTACCTTGGTGCCTTGTGACTTACCTTGGTGCCTTGTGACTTACCTTGGTGCCTTGTTCTTCCACCAGGTGATGCAGCAGACTGGAATTGAAGATCATCAGGTGGTCCTGCTGCTCGAAGACCATCAATTCATTGAGCCTCAATTCCTTGAGCTCATTAACAGCCTGCTGTCAGCAGGGGAGGTTCCCGGACTATATACACCTGAGGAATTGGAACCCATTCTGACACCACTCAAGAATCAAGCTTCAGAGGCTGGCTTTCGTGGCACCATCTTACAGTATTTTGCATCTCGTGAGTTAATTGTATTGGTGGTGTTAGGGATATAACTGGTCACAGAGTTTATTAGTTGCATCATTCATTCATTCATTCAAAAATTTATATAGCGCCACTTCAAGGGAACTACTCAGAGGCGCTCCCGACTCCAGCACGGCGATATCGTAGTGGATATTGACTGGGGTTGCATGATGGTGCAAGTCACTCTTTTTCGAATGGACTGATAAATGACAGGTCATTAATTTTCAAGATGGGATTGAATTTAGTTTGTCTGAACTGAACCACGTTATATTGGATTTATTTGAACTCGATTGGATTTTATGTATGAGAACTTTTCAACAGAGATATTGTCATATTAGTGCTGGTGTCTAGTGCACAAGGCATCAACCAATGGCACACCAAAACCAAGCCGTAATCAGATCAGTATCCAGAAGATCAGTCTGTAAGACAGAGAGGCAGCCTATGGTTGATAAGTAATTTGAACAAGATAAAGTAAGTTGTAAGTGGCATTACAACGGTTTGACACTTACCTTTCAATATGCTTCATTATTTACAGGAATCCAGACAAATCTACATATTGTGCTCATTATGGACTGTACAAACAACAAGTTCATAGTCAACTGTGAAAGCAATCCAGCTATCTTTAAACAGTGCTCAATCCAATGGCTTGAGAGCTGGACCAGAGAAAGCATGGTGAAGGTAAGTTTTTTTACCATATCTTACCTTGTCTCAAGCTGCGGGTTGGTAATGGTTCGGCCATTCAGGTTTCAGGATTAAACGTGTGATGCCTTGAGTAGTACAATCAATATTACTCTGAGCAATCTGTACTTAAACCAAAGGACTAAACAACTAAAGGCAGGGATACTAAGGACGTAGTGCACCATGCGTCCTTGGCGCTGTGCGCGTAGGCAGGTCCAGTAATCCAGTGATGCCATTCTTCGCTGTCTTGTGCCTTTTGTCCTGTACTTCTGTGTAGTCTGTTCTCGCTTCTTTATATATGTTTGTATCTGAGCACTTATATAGCTCATTTTTGGAACTTCATAGCGGCACAGCAACATGATCTGATCTGATTCACTGCTTCCCAACCTAGGTGCTGTGGTTGTTATTATTATTATTATTAAGCATGGCACATAAACGGCACCATTGTAGCATATAAACAGTTGCAAGGGGTAAATGAAAGTGAAATTTGGAACTTGTATTGTAACCATTTATCTAGAAAATTATATTACCAGTTCTCTTTCGGTAAAGGGCATTTACATTTAGTTATGCAGGTTATCTTGCTAACCTTACAGTTGCTGAATGTTAGTTACATGAAACATTAGCCAAGCATCTCCTTAAAGCTCAGACCAATGGACAGCGAGTTGGACCAGTCTCTTGAATGCCATTGACCTATTTCTATGTTTTCTGCTATCCTAAAAGAAATCATTTTAAAAAAATAAAAAAATATTCATCGCTTCATTATTCAGATTCCTCTTTTGTTGCTGCTCAAATTGCATAAACCAAAACCAAAAAAGGGAGCAAAGGTAAAATATAGTAGACAATTACTGAAGTTTTCAGTTTGGAGATAAATCCTAACAATTTCTTGGTTTTTGAATTTCATTTGTCAAGGTATTGTTCTTTTGTTTAAAGTTGAGTTGCTTTTGGCCATTGTAACAAGAATTCTACTAACAAAGTTTAGTTTAAGTTTAATGTTGGTATTGACGATGATCATGATGATGAACTTCGTTATTATTATGATGATGATTATGATGATGATGCCCAGTTGTACTGATGATGTTTCTGGTGGTGCTACTGATGATGATGATAGCAATAAAAGGACAATGCATTCAGTGGGGATGGAATTGGTGATGACATTAATGATGATGATGATAATGGCATGTACAGCAAATAAAACAATTTTGTGTCGATCATACTCATGTTCCAGAACCATTCTATTTGCTATCATGCAAGCATGTTTCTAGAGTTGCCCAAATAAGGGAAAAGGGTCAAATTTTGCAAATATATTACAAGGTGTGCCTCAAACCAGTTCCTAGAGTTGCCAAAACTGTATAAAGTAACCATGCCCTAGGCATGGTGACTTATATACAGTTTAAGAAGATTATTTGTTCTTTTTCAGCATATGTGATCACTGTTGCTGTAGTTTTAATGGCTGTACATATACTGCCAAATGCAGTGTAAAGTATCTGCTTAAGTGGTAATAGTTTAGGTGGACAGGAGAAGAAATCAGTCTGACATCCAGGGCTGGTTAAAAAAAGATTCTTCAGTTGCGGTGTTGTTTTAGTGGCTGACTGCAATGCATGAGAAATATGTTTTTCTTCTATATTTTGCCTTGCTTACCCTTCTTCAGAACAGCTAAATTCATTATTGGTGTAATTTTTCTTACTATTTAAATTACAATTCAGTATGATTCTTAATATCAAGACCTTGACTGCATTTTGCTGAGCTGAAACTGTAAGTTGTAGTGTAAATTAACATGATTGTAATTATAATCAAAGGCTTGTATCACACCTTTTTAATTATATATTTATTACACTGATTCTAACTGTTCAGCTACTGTTACAAACTCAAAGGAGCCGTTCAATAGGACTGGATAAAAGCTACAAGCTTATTCAAAACCTGGCCCTTGTTTCTTAGTAAGAGTGACTCATGTATGGTATATCTTAAATATTATATATAAAAGTCTTTTGTTTTTAATAGGATCACCTGTCATACCAGTTCTTCTTATAGATTAACGTGGTAACTGTTGAATCTTGCAGCTACCACAGATGTTGATGTCGCGTCCACGGAAATCGGAAAAAGATTCAACAGACAAGAAACCAAAAGTCCAGCGCAAGATGTCGGGAGGAGAGGAGCTGCTCAGAGGCTTCCTTCAAGTTCACGAGAGCTGTGCAGCTAACAACAATGCAGTGGCCACTCCTAGAAGGTTCATGGCTTTTCTCAGGACCTACGACCAGCTGTACAGCAAGAAAAAGGAGGCAATCGAAGTGAAACAGAAGCACTTACAGGTAGGACTAATGAGAGAAACTGGTATATAGGATATACTGGACTGATTTTTATAAAAGTAAATTGGATGAAAAAATAGAGGAATCATTCCTGATCATCTGGTTTTCTTATGCTTAGTCAGACTTTGCTTCATGTTGTTGTAGGCTGGAGTTTCCAAACTGCGTGAATCCAGAGAGATTGTCGACAAACTGAAGAAGAAAGCAGCTGATCAGAAGATCCTGCTGGCTGAAAAACAGACAGAGGCAGAAAGCAACATGGAAGAAATAACCTCCACCCTCAGGGTAACTTACCCACCTCACTTCCCCTCTCCTACCTCTTAAATTCTTTGCTAGATAGCAACTAATGGAATCACATTTGGCTGTTGACACTCGGAGCTACCACAGGACAGGCAAAGGAGGATAATCATTGTAAAATAAATAAGTTTAATCCTAGACTTGAACAGCATTGGATTGTTTGTTTGCATCGTACCTAAGATGGGAGTTCGGATGAGCAAATGATGCAGTTCCAATGACGGACCTTCATTGCACCCAGTAACAGAACCTTCATAGATTGACAGCTCTGATTGACAGCTGTCGTGTTACTTACGTTTCTGGGTCTGTTTTACCTGGATAAGAGATTCATAGATGAAAGTGCGTATGAACTGACAAAAGCTAATTTCTAGTGATCTAGCCCCCCTCATGTTATTGTACTGTAGACTTCAAGTTTGGTTGGCTAAGCATTATGGTTTCCTTTTCCAGAATGCTGGATCGCATAAAGGTGAGATGGAAGATCTGAAAAAGAAAGCGGATGCAGAAAACAAGAAGCTTGAGAAGCGGAAGGTTGAGATTGACAAGTCGCTTGCAGAGGTCGAGCCTCTTGTCCGTGAGTCAATGGCTGCGATTGGAAGCATAAAGAATGAAACGCTGGGTGAAATTCGATCTCTAAGAGCCCCACCAGACACTATTCGAGATATTCTGGAAGGGGTTCTTCGTATGACTGGTCGCTCAGATACATCTTGGGTTGCCATGAAGGCGTAAGAATAAATTACAACTGTGTTACATTGTGGTCTTGTTAATTAATGCATAATGCAAAGTCGTTAGGGAGCATGACTTATGACACACTGGGAGTGCCTCTGATTAGGTTGTACTGCGAGAGGCGCTTTATAAATTTGTAAATACAATACAATATACAGCGTTTCCCAAACTTTTTTGGCCACGGAACCCTTCTCATCTTTTCATATTATGGCGGAACCCCAGCCTGAACTAAACGTATTAAGGCATACGTAGCACCTGGGAAGCATACTAACATATAGGCCTAACTAAATACACAGTACACACCCATATAAGCAGTTTTTTAAAACAATTTATTTTCTCTTATATGAAATGTTAAAGTGTACAGTTTTTTAGACCAAGGCTTGTAGAGCACAAAATTGGGAGTACATGAAGTTTTAATGTGTACGGTGATTTTGTTTTTTCTCGTAACATTTTTTTTATATATGGTTTGATGCTAGAAAGCTACAGGTGGCAAATGGCAGATGCACGCTAACTGCACAATTCACGACAGTGGGGTTTCATTAATTAGCTCGATCCAGAAATTGATTCATGAAGTTAAGTGAAAGTCTGCTTCACTTGCGAGTCCGACGTTACCTCAATAAGAAGTTCATAATCTTTTACAAAAGTTTTGCTGGTTTTCGGCTAGTTTGAATGAGTTTCGAATCCAATTAATATCACTCTTCACGGAAGGAAAGTATTTAACCAAGTTCGCTTCCAGGTCGTGAATATGATCTGCAATTTGAACGAATGTTTTGATCGAGAACACAATCCATTTCAACTAAATTTTACCTAAAAACTCATAACAGTCCACATTATTATTTGAACATAAGCCTAGAACCCTTAAATTTCCCTTCTTGAGCCAACGCTCTATGTCAGACTTTTATAACAGCAAATTAAAAAAAATTGCTAATACTGTTTTACGATCAACAGACTATAAGCTGTACTTAAAAAACATTTGCGTTAAATCCTGTTCGGATTCGTTCGTCGAGGTAACGATAACAAAGTTGGCTACGTCACTATTCAGACTTACAGCTCTGACCTACATAGGTCCCTGCAGTGACCTCTGTAATCTAGGGCCTATAATTCTATATAATAACTGGATAGCTAAAGGGCATTGAAAGTCCGGATATTCGCTCAATGGGCAACACGCAAAAGAGACGACTGACGGCAGTTTTAAACTTTATAAAACTTTAGACTATTTTTTTTAAAACTGATTGGAATGTTTGATTCCAATGAAATTTCTCAATGAAAATTCTTTTAAATTAAAACTTTTCGCGGAACCCTTGTGTTCACCCCGCGGAACCCTTGGGTTCCGCGGAACCCACTTTGGGAAACGCTGCAATATACAATACAGCATGCAAAGCAGACCGTACATAAAAATGGATATTGCTGAAAAAGTTAGTTTATGTATATATGTATCTGGACTTTATAAAGCACATTTTAAGAACCCCTCAAAAATGCTAGTTAGTGCTACACTTTGACGGCATGCTAACTAGTATGGTTTGTTTAGTTAATGGCTTTGGGGAACATTACCACTTCACGTTGAGCAAAATGGTACGTAAACTGGGAGCACATTAAGGAATCCACACTGTATTATTATTGTTTATTCATTCAGTGCAACTTCCGGATGTACATGTATATTTGCACTTATGTATGATTCCAGACATTTGTTTGGAATCTCTTCTAAAAACCTCTCGAAGGCACTCCTCTAGAGCTTTACCAAATAGCAGTTTGTACAAGTAATTCAATGCACTATTCTACTGAATGCCAAAATGAATACGAATTGTGGATAACAGTAACAGGAGGGTATGCTAAACAATAATATTTTTTATTTTAAATGTGAGTAAAAACTGTACATATATATTTTAAAAATGTTTATTGACTCACTTATCAACAGTTATTGAGCTTCCCAAAGCTTTCAATCTTAATTTTGAATGTCTCTAATTCTAAACAAGAAAGTAATTTGCTGATTACCGAAAGTTTTGGTTACAAAGACTAAAATTTTTAAAAATTATTGTGACCTATTCATAGATTCTTATCAGAAAGAGGTGTAAAGGAAAACATCCAGAATTTCAATGTCCGATCAATCAACAGAGAGACGCGGAAGTCAGTGGAAGAGCTTGTACGCAGGAAACGGGAGTCATTTGATCCACAGGTCGGTTTTTTAGTAATTTTTATGGTGAAATTTTTAACCTTTGTTATACCATGTAAAACTAGACGTTGAATTTTGAAAGGTTGCCAGCTGTGAGCTTTTACTTTTGACACATGACTTTCTAATTGGCTGTGGGTGTAATGTGCATTAAATGGTAATTCTTTATGGAGGTGCTACATAAATGCTCGTGAACATTACATGAGATTTCTTGTACCGATTCTTTTACAGAATCAATGGATTACAATACATTACATCTTGTTAGACATAGATTTTCTTGACCAGATTATCATTTGAGTATAAACTCTCCATTTTCATTTACACAGCCAAGTCTTTGGGACTAGCTGCATCTGTTGTTCTTACCAATTTCATGTTTTAATTTTTATCTCCTCAGAATTTGTCCCATTTTTCAGGCTTATGTACGATAAAGCTGCATCTCTGTTGCAACCGGTTGACCATCTGGAATTGATTACATTAGGAACTAGGCTTTTGAATTGTGCATGTAAATATATAGTCACTGGTAAGATGAAAGGTAGGTCATAATACAACCTGCAGTTGAGTTTATTGATTAAAAACATTGTTACAATGATAGTCCTCAAGAAAACCAAACGGATCCTAGTACTGTTGTTTCACTGATGCTACCGTGCACCTTTTTGTAGAATGCCAAGCGAGCTTCAGAGGCCGCTGCTCCAATGGCTGCATGGGTGAAGGCGAACCTGAAGTATGCAGAAATCCTAGAAACCATTGAGCCACTGGAAGCCGAGCAAAATGAATTGCAAAAGTAAGTCCTGTGGATAATAGATGAATCAAGAACAGGAGGCAGAACTGATGGAGGTTGTATTTTAATATTTATCGCCGAAATAAAGAACTACCAGCACGTCAAAAAATATCTGTTGTATGATGCAACTTATTTGACAGGTTCTTATTTTAAATTCAAGAGGAATCTGATATATATCTATGTGTGCATATGTGTGTGTGTGTGTGTGTGCGTGCGTGCGTGCGTGCGTGTGTGTGTGCGCAAAATGATACACTTCAAAATATAAACTGTGGTTAGTATAGTCACCATAAGCAAATGGGATTCAGCTGAAATTACCAAAATCTAGAGAGTGATCCAGACATAGGCGTAGACTCTGGGGGGCAGCCGGGGCACGTGCCCCCCAATAATTGAGACGGACTGTACACCCAATGCAACAAGTGTAGAAAAAATAACCAAATGCCTTCCAATATTTTGGACAAGTTTACGCCAGTGGATCCAGATATTTGCTTGATTACACCAGTATCGAAACTGATGCCTTTTATGACAGTGGTATGTAGTTGTAGTTTTGCTAATTCTGTTAATTTCTGATAATTTTAATATCCTTTTTAAGTATTATTCACTTGACATTTGTCTTGTTTTTAACTGACGTGAGTAATGTGAGTTATCTTCATATTCAGGAATCTGGATCAAGTTGAGGGCAAGATGAAGAAGATAGGCAAAGGCCTAAGTGAGGTCGATGCAAAGGTCAAAAGGTTAGAGGGCAAGTACAACAAGACCCTGGAAGAGAAAGCCATGCTGACAATTGAGCTTACCAAAGCGGAGGAGACAATCGTTGTGGCAGAAAACCTTGTGGGAAAACTCGAAGGCGAATACCAGAGATGGAGTGGACAGGCATGTATTATTTCCACTGCGATCTTTACCACTGGTTTGCTTTATTCTAGCCTTTTTCCATACAAATTGCATCCTATTTCCTTCAAAAGTACCCGGTAGTCACTGATGTCATTAGTACTGTTCCTTCCAGTTTGTGGTGCTGGAAGTACCATCAAACTAGGATCACTGCAACCAAAACTCTTGCCACTGTCTATACCACCCACCTCTGCACCACCTCTTCAGTGACCTCCTATCAGACCTTCTGCTTTATCCTGAGGATCTGTGAATTTCAATGTCTTTGAATCAGTTGGTCTTTGAATCACCTTATGTGTCATTTTGATGGATTATTTTGTCTAGGTGCACAATTTGGTCAATAATTTCTAACATATTGGAGTTTACTGTTGCTAAGTTTGTGTGTTGGAGTTATTCTTCATTTCTGCTTTGGATTTTGTATGCTTTGATGATACTTTCTTCGCATACTGCATGGCCTACATGAAGTCACGTGTAAGTATAAGTATGTGCAAAGCATTTAGTTCACTTGCTATGGTCAGATTCTGGCACATAGCTTTCAGTTAACTCATGTTGAACCTCGTAGGACATAGTGCCTGTTTCATCCATAGGTTGGAGAGCTGACTAATGAGTTAAAGGAGCTCTCGATGAAGACACTGCTGGCATCTGGCTTCGTAACATATTTGTCTGCGGCACCTGAAGACGTTCGGCAAGAGATGCTCCAGAGCTGGATGCAAGAGACAGGCATCCGGTCATTTGAACTGCGCAGGTAGACAACCTAATTCATAATTATAGTTTTAGTTAATTTATATATAACTAAATTATTTATATAGATCTTATATCGCTTTTATTTTATTAGTTTTTAAGTTGCTGAAATTAATTTTAGAAAATGATCATAAGTGTAGGTATTAGGTAGATGGATAGACTCTGGAGGAGAAAGCCATGCGAATCACTTAGTAATTTGAAGCACTCAGGTAAATATAAGTTTTGTTAAGTCTTGGATATAGGTTACTTGAGTTATAGGTCATTGGAGATGGTTGTGATGAACCAGGTCATGTGTATGTACATGCATTTGGACAGTTACATAGCACTCTTTCTGAGTCCATGATCTATAATCAGTCCCACTAACCATTAAGTTTATACTGCTCAAAGAATTCACTGCTGCTCACACAAATTCACAAATGGTGCCCTCAAAACTATGATTCATAGTCAGAAACCAATGTCCTGAACCCATGATTTGTTGCAGTTTTTAAGGTCAAGGATAAGATGGACCAAATCGCTAATTGATCAGTTGATGATAATTCCTGTTTGGCACTTAATTTTTAGGTTCTTGAGTACTGAGAGTGAGCAGCTAATCTGGAAAACTGAAGGTCTTCCTTCGGATGAGCTCAGTATGGAAAATGCGATGGTCATACTCCAGGTAATTGCCTTGCAGCTGCTTAAGTAAGGACAAACGTCACTTCGTCATTTCCCTCACTGACTTATCTAATCTGATGATTTTTATAGTGCTGTTACTACTGTGTCCAAAACATCAATTGAAAGTTTCCAACTTTGCCTTCTTTGATCAGTTGAAGCCTGTGCCATTAGAGGCCAGAATTTCTCTACCTAATGGAGACTGGTTGAGGTCTATGTGGGTCACTTGCTTAGTTCCACCTTCCACACCAAATTAAAAATGTTGCAGAATTGAGAGAATTTTACTTATGTTCCTGTGGCCAAACCACTCTGTTTACCTCCTGCAAGCCTGTCTTTAAACTTACCAATTTAGGACTTTATATATTTAGTCTTAATGGAATTGAGTATAAATTTTAATTGAAATTCTATATAATTATGATTTCACAATCATTGTGTTCTAACAGATTAGTGATCTTGAAACTGGGGTAAGATGCCAGCCAACCCTATATTCAGACACTGGCTTATATCTACTTTTGTGATTAGTACACTGAAACCTCAATAACATGCAGTTTTACATGTCACATAACTTATAGTTTCTGTAGGACAGCAGCATATCTTCTCTGAATCTGAACTATTGCAGTACATGTTACTTTATTGTCATTCAGTGAATAAAACCTCTTCAGAAGCCACATGCTACCTCATGTCATGATTCTTGGTACCTCTCTAACATATGCACTGGGCCTCATAATTTGGCACGGAGCATCTCAACATACTAAATAATGTCTCTAACATGGATCAGTTTGGCAATAAACTATTTAAAGTACTCTGTGTTATCAGTGCTTAGCACAAATTCTGCATATTCTGAGGTTTCAGTGGACTGTAGTTATTGTGTGTGTGAGTGTGTCTAATGATTGTGGTTTGTTTTAATTTTATTGTGTCTCACATTCTGACATTCTCCGCCAGTTATGTTCATCTGCTAGATTAAGTCCTTCACAAGTGGAGTTCATGTCTAAACATTCCAGCATTTTAAGTTTCTCTTTATCTCATAAACCAAGTTTGGCTGTAATGTTTTCTGTATTTGAACATTCTTGCTTTTTAATTTTCTTTTGTCCCATTTACTTGGTTTGACTGCAGTGTTTTCTACAATTGAACAGCATGTCATGGATTATGATTTCCCTTTTCAATGTCATTTTCTTTTTTGACTAGGTAAAGTTTTTTTAATGACCACAATTTTATTTTCAAGGCCAAGTGATTTTGAGTTTGAGAAACACAGTTTTCCTTTTAAGTGCAGTGCGTTTGACAGCTTGTTACTTCGTGTGTGTGGTTCTGTTTTCTGTCTTTGAATCTTCATTTTCAATACTAACTTTATTCCTACAGTTCTCTATGGTGTCCTTAATAAGAATCCGGTTTCTCCATTTTTCTTTACAATGGAGCAATTCTTCATTCTATTATTTTAAGCTTGTGTCTTTTACCATATTGTGGTGTGACAACGTGTTGTGATAATAAACTAATAATAATAATAATTTTTTAAATGATTGCCATGTCTATACATGTACCAGGTAGGCAATTTTTTTGTTTTGTGGACAGACAGACAGACAGAAAGACAGACAGACAGAATAGCAGGCTGGAGGACAGCCACAGGTACAGTTAGATGGGAGTTAAACTGAGAAACAGAGACCTACATGATGTTAGGTAGCCTGGCGTGTAGTGAGATGTTGTTGCAAGGCGTTATGATAGTCTTCATACCTACATACGTATATACATACAAACATATGTATATATACAGTACACACAGACATGCATGCAGACACACAAATCAACAGAGATGGCACAGCTAAGGCTAGTTATCTTAGTTTTATCCTCGAATTGCCTACTAGTAGTCTCATTTGCAGATTGTAAACGAGGCAACATATTCGGATAGTTGAAGGTCATCAGTCAGCTGATGCTGTTCTGCATATTGTCATCTAAAGAAGCTACTGCCTGCTTTGTGTTGCACTTGGGGTATAAATTGGCTGTTTTTATTTGGTCACTTTAGCATAATTACTGTATTTATTTGTTTAAAGAGCTCTCTACGTCCATTCCTTATTGACCCTTCATCGAGGGCAACGGACTGGTTGAAAACTCACCTGAAAGACAATCGACTTGAAGTCATCAACCAGCAGGTAAGTTCAGTTACCACAAGTACAACATAATGTGTCTGCCTATAGTTACAGTGTGATTTGTAATTTACTTTGGACAGTCTGAAGATGTAATTGGCCAGAGACAGAGAGAGATGATTTGTCAAGAGATGGACACATTAAGAAACATGTAGGCTGGCAGACATGAGAGACACACAGATGCATGTATGTACATGCAAGCAGACACTTAGGCAACAGCGACGCTACCATTCAGATTGACCAGAGGATATTAAACTAAGTTTCTAAGTATATGTTTATCTGTTAGGATGGCAACTTCACGACACAGCTGGAATTAGCAGTGCGATTTGGAAAGACACTGATTATTCAGGAGGTTGATGGAGTTGATCCGGTCCTCTATCCACTTCTACGAGGAGACCTGATCTCACAGGGTAAGAGGAGGGGAGGGTTTCATTGAATACCTGTGTTGCAGTAGGTCCGTTCTCTTGGTTAACAAAGTTTTCAAGCAACTAGTGTCTTTCTGAGGTTTCTGAAAGACACTACCGGTGTGTGAATAGCCAGACATGCATACAACTGTACAATCAACTCTGCTTATCCACAGTAGACTTCCTTCAGGTCTGTTTGACATCTTGCATTAATGGCAATTAAATTAAGGTGTATCTTGGTGAACCCTGTCTATCGTATTACCTTGGACCCTTTGATCATTTTGATCTTGTTTGTACCAATATACTGGTAATGAATTATGGTTGTAGCTGGAGCAATTTTGGATCTTAACTGGGCCTATTTCTGATGAATGATGCTTATGTACTGTGATTTCACTTTAAGGTGAACATCTGTTTTGTAATCATGTCTAATGACGGCAGTTACTTAGAAGTTCTTAGATTACATTATCTCCTTCCATTTTTACAGCATACTTGACCAAACAATGAATTGCCAATTTAATATGACAAAGCTGTGCATATGATCCTGGGTTTCATTTATTGACTGATCCAAGAAGGAATTATCTTTCTTTTATGCTATATTATTATGCATATGTATTTTATAATTGTAATTTCTTTTAGGTCCACGGTTTGTGGTTCAGGTTGGCGACAAAATGATCGACTACAACGAAGATTTTCGCCTCTTCATTGCGACAAGAAACCCTGCTGCAGAAATACCACCTGATGCCCTATCCATCATTTCTGAAGTCAACTTTACCACCACCCGTGCTGGTCTTACCAGTCAGGTGAGCTACGAAGCAAATGTTGTCATCCTCGATTTTGAGAGTCTTTTGCCTAAGAGCTCTAGTTACTTTTCATTACACAGTGTGTTACATTATATGGCTTCAGTTTGTTTCAGTTTTTATTCTGTATTTTTTCATATAATTTATGTTTAATACTGGTTGATATCAAGTTGTAATTTAACATAATGGGACCAGGTTGTGCTGATCTGATTTTCTGATTTTATGTGTACTAAAATTTTGATTACAATAATTACGTGAGTGTTAAAATGAATTAAGTCTTCCTCATATTAACCTATTGTATCTTTAACCTGCTACTATTATGATCACTGCCTCATGGTTTCATCATCGTCATCATCACTTGTGTCTCCATTATCATCATCGTTATAAAATATTTGTGTCTCATGCATTTATTAAACTCGTTTTAAAATTTGTATAAGCACGGCATATATGGCTGACTGATGTAAAAGTGTGCATAACATAGGGCAGGCTAATAATCTTTGCTGAGCTGCGTCTTGTGAAACTGAATGTTTGTGTTTTTGATCTGGAGGATAATTAGCATTTGTTCTTATTTATAGCTCCTTGCAACCACAATACAGAATGAGAAGCCAGAACTGGAAGTGAGGAAGACGGAGTTGCTTAAGCAAGAGGAGGACCTGAAAATTCAGCTCGGAAAGCTGGAAGAATCACTTCTGCAGGTCAGAGATTAATCTGTTGCATCCTTAAATTGTCATTCTATTTTCTAACGAGAATTGTAGAAAAGTTAGTCTCCCGTGGTATATTTGTGTACTAGAAAGCATGTTTTATGAATGATTCAATTGCGATAGATTGTAGGTAACTGGAAATTAATCGGTTCCTTCAATTTTTAACTTTGTTGATCTTCGGTTTAGACTTTAGTTGATCTCTCCATATCTCGTGACATCCATTTCTCCTCCCTGCGTTTGAAAACCTCTCATCTGGATATCTAACCAAGTTTAACCTCATGACTTCTATATAGTGCCTTTGTCATAATACTCAGGGCATCAATCAAAGATTGCATTCAATTTACTATGCTTCATAATGCTCTCATTTACACACTTCTGGTTCATGCTCCATACTGCTTAACGCAAAGTGGTGTTATGTCCTCCAAAGCTATTAACACACCATATTTTTTAACACACCACACAAGAACTGCTTTGTGGTGCTAAACTTGGACTTGTTGAGCAGTGAGCAGTACCATTTTTACGTGCAGCCTAGTTTACACACTGTATCATAAAGTATGTCCCCAACGACTTTGCATTAACAAGTCCAAACTATACTTCTGCTATGATTATGATATGCTATGATATCCATTGATTGTTATAATTTCTTATGTCTTATGATGATGATGTTTTCCAATTATCACATACCTAACTGATTGAGTAAATAGGTGTAAATGAAGTATCCTTTCACCTCTGTGTGTGACATTCAAGTCTTGGTATACAGCATGACGTTATCGATTCATGTAAGAGCTTTGGGGTGCATTTCTTGATTTCAGGAGTTGGCCAATGCCAAAGGAAATATTCTAGAGAACAAAGAGTTGCTCGAGTCGCTCAACCAGACGAAGCAGAGCAGCATCACGATCACAGACTCACTCGAAGAGTCAATCAAACTTCAGGCGTCACTTGATGTCGTACGTGCATTCAACAACGCTTCAGTTGTTTTTTCTGTATACGTAAATGAGCTACAGTCATGGATTCTTAATGATTCTTTCTGTGGCAATGTGCTTCACAAAGGTTCAGTTGCATAACCTAGTTATTTTTCTGTCATTCAACAGTATTTATGTGGTTAGTATGTTTGGTGGAAAGTTGGCAGACTGGTAACGTACGTGTCTTGCCCATCGATGTTCATAGTTTGAATCCTTTTGCTTCATGTGAAATTTTAATATCTCATGAAAATTAAATTTTAATATATAAGAAACTGCAAAACTAATGACAATGTAAAATATCATCAGCATATGATTTTTGGTTTTCGATGTCTTGCAGCTGCCTTCATGTTTGTCATAATATGCTGTCACCTCTATCGGAATTTGTGTGGCTTCTCTCTTATTTTCTTCACTGTCAGACTGAAATTAACCGCACAAGTCATTTGCTGTAGGAACGCAGCGCATATCTGCCACTGGCCGAGAAAGGAAGTAAGTTATTCTTCGTCATCAGTGACTTGGCCAAGATCAACAACATGTACCAGTTCAGTCTTGCTTCATTCCTTCAACTTTTCCAACGAGCTCTTCGCATGCAACAGGTAATGCTTTCATTCTATACACTGTTTCCCCTTCTATTTTGATAACTTATTCCTCATATGTATCTGCATACTTACATACTTATTGTTTAATTCTTTAGCATTTATATCTAGTTATTAATGATTTCAGCAAGAATCTAGTTTTAGCAACTTGTGTGATATTTAGATATATAAGTATATTCAATTCAATTCAATTCAATATTGGTTTATTTGATAAATACAGGCTGTCACAGACACAAAAATATTAGTTTTTTTAATGTAATTGAGATATTTAGATTACATACATCTACTGATAAATGGATAAATTTCTATAAATAGTTGTATGGGTTTATAGTTAGAATATCCTTATATGTTTGAGGTATTGAACAGAAGTTAGTAACAGGAAGGTCAGATCAGGACACAGAAATTCATTGCTCTTATAGTTCAGAGGCAAGTTGCAACTATTCTAGTTACTAGTGGTAATCTGTCTTCTGGATTCTGGTAACAGGAGGGTGCCAGCACAGAGCACCGAATCAAGTCACTTGGTGCAACACTTCAGAACAACGTGTACTCCTACGTCTGTCGTTCGCTGTTCAAGGCCGATCGACTGATGTTTGCTCTGCACATGGTCCATGGAATGCATCCGGAACTCTTCAAGGAAAATGTACGTTGTAAATTAGTTTATAACAAAAACCGTACTCATTCCACTTGATCATTCTCTTTTCATGTATGACCTGCATACGTGGAACAGCATTCTGGCTTCTTTTCAGGAGGCCAGGAGTGTTCACATTTTCAAAAAACAATTAAAACTCTATCTGTTATCTTATATTAACTCACTTTGAACATTTGCACTGATAATTAACATTGCAAAGTGCTGTACAAGTAGCTTGCTACCTACGATGCAATATAAATTGTCAATACCTTACATTAGATGTGTTTCACAAACATTGATGATCCACGTATGTGTGACACACTGGTCTATTGTGCAGCATTGCGGTGTATTCGGTAGCTTGCTGGATCTTTGATTCGATGACTGTAAGTTTGAGTCTACTGAGTGAACTCCATGTAATGACCCTGGACAAGTTGTTTATGCATAATTGTTTCACACCTCACAGTTAGATATACTGACCTTTCCCGCATAAATAAGTAATAGTCTGTAGAGTTATCTCCTCTGAGAGGTTCTTTAGGGGCGCTGTATAAATGTTTTATTACATTACATAATCGTTTGGTAGCAGTACTGTCTGTTTTATTTGTTGATGTTTTTGTTGGTTTAAGGAGTGGGAGGCGTTTACTGGTCTCTTGGTTAGTGACTCCAAGCAGGATGCATCTCGTGAACTGCCGAACTGGGTTGAGCCAGATCGCGTTCAGGCCATTCAGCTTCTCAGGGTAATCTCTTTAGCCGCTCTCTTATATTTAGTTGAGTAGATACAGTTACAGTCTCTGTAGCAATGTGTAATCCCTTGAGAAGTTGACTCAATAAGGACATTATTGTTTCCTTGGAAACAGTCAACACTTTAAATCAAAAGAAAGATGCTTACCGTTTAGTGAAATTGTCCCCTAAGCTGCTGATAAAGTTGTCATATGCAAATGTGCATATACTATATAAATAGGGAAGCTTAGTGAGTGAGTTTCCTTGTGAGTGACACATTTAATATATCTTTGTATATCAATGTGACATTGTGCATGAATTTATAAAGTTTTTTCAGAAGTGCACACGACCATACAACAGAACATCGGTGGCGTTGAGCAACTGTGAGTGAAGGACTTGCTCAAGGTCCCTACAGAGTGACTGTATCAGTGGAGGCTCATACCTGTACTCTGTGTTATAGCTTGAGCGCTTTAGTCAGTCGGCTACTACGGTGTATGCTCCTAACTAACCCAGTCTCTGTGTACTGGATTGGGGTATGGGTCTTTTGTATGTTCTGCTTGTTGTTTTATATTAAAGACGAACTTTCCTCAACTCTCTGAGAACCTGCAACTGACCGACTCCGGGCTTTGGTCCAGTTACTCACGCAGCAGTCAATGTGAGCAGGAACTGCCGAGCATTGTTTCAAAGAAGCTCAGCCTCTTTGAGCAACTGCTTGTGGTTCAAGCGACAAGAGCAGACAGGTTGCAGTCGGCAATGTCGCAGTTTGCCTGCAAGGCACTGGGTAAGTCCATTCTAATAAAACTGAGACTCTATCTTCAATGTGCGTAATGGTAGTGTATTGTATTGTATTTAAACATTTGTTAAGTGCCTCTAGTAGGGTGAACCATTCAGAGGCTCTCCCAGTGCGCAAGGCCACCAGAGAAGTCTTGAGAAAAGCAAAAGAGGAAGAGGGGTTACCTACTAGAATTTGAGAATGAGTAGGAGACAGTGTATTCCAGAGAGAGGGACCAACTGTGGCAAAAGACCAGGATTGCATCATAGCGGTGTTGCTAGGTTTGAGCACATAAATACTTTCATGTGGAAATAACTGCACTGGTTGCCTCTGCAAGTAGACCATGAGTTTCAGGTCCCTGCGCTTAAGATCTTATAGTGCTGCTTGTTTTTTGTGTAGGACTGAGGGAATTGTCAACTGCCAATCTGAATCTGGCACGGCTGTTCAAGGAGGAAACACAGAACACTGAACCGATTCTGTTCATTCTCTCACCTGGAGCAGATCCTTCGCAGGAGCTTGAGGACCTTGCCAAAAGCACAGTTGGACTGGACAAATACCACCAGGTCTTTACCATGTTAACTGATGGTCATTGTTTTAATCTGGGTTTTCTAATTTCATCAAAATTTCATTTTTCTCCTTGCAATAAACTCTAAGTCTTTTCCACCACAGTTAATTATTTGTGAAGAGACTTGTAAATATTTTGCCTTCATATATATACTGCTGATTTGCTTTACGTAAATTTCAAGGTCGCCATGGGTCAAGGTCAATCAGAGGTCGCGATGATGCAACTACGTGACTGTGCTCAGAATGGTGAATGGCTGTGCCTGAAGAATCTGCACCTTGTTACTTCGTGGCTTCCTACATTGGAAAAGGTCAGTCAGTGCAGGGTCATAGGTCAATTTAGTTGGAGGTCATCGGAAGAAGCATTCAAATTATGAGTAATAGAACTGTTTGTCAGCTTTCTAGTAATGATATGATATTGGCACATTTTAAATTTTTTCCACATCAGTGGCACTATATCTTCATCCTTGGCTCAACAATGGCTCAAGCTCAGCTAAGACTCTTAGACTTCAACTTGACTCTACTCTTCATTCTGACTGTAATGCGACGAGACTATATTGGGTCTTGCATTCTACAAAGGGTTATAGACTCTACTATGACTTGGACTCAATGTTGCTAACTTATATTTAACTGGAATTCATAGTTTGACTGACCTAGGACTGAAACTCTTCAAAGATTTAAACTTGGTGGATTGGTATAAAACTTCGAATGAGACTCAGAATCAGACTAAACTTGGATCCCACCTTGAACAAGCTAAGACTATTAGATTTTACTAGGACTTTATTCCCTATCTGATGGACTTGGGCTGAGGCTTTGGCTCATCTAGGACATTAGTCAAAATATGCATTTATCCTTATTTCAAGGATTCGGGCAGAGGCTTGGCTAAGACTCAACTAAGGCACGCTTCCCCGCCTGAAATATTAAAGTAACCTTAGATACAAATCATGATTAATAACCATTCTCACCAGCAATGACTGTTATGTATATATTGGGCATGTTCTGTTACACTAGATTTGTATGTAAGATTGTAACTTTTCCTTTATTATAACCTTCTCATTATTTTGTTGATCTTTTTTTCACATCATATTGAACTGTACATTTTCATTAGGAAATCAAAGGCCTGACACCTCACAGTGACTTCAGACTTTGGATGACAGCCGAAGTACATCCAAAGTTTCCAACAATTCTTCTCCAGTCCAGTCTGAAGGTTACCTTTGAGGTACAGGATGTCATTATGGAAATTTTAATTGACATAAAATTAATACAGAATATCATGTCTTATCTTTACAGAATAAGTCTTGTTTTTCAACTGTGCTGCATCTAAAGACATTCAGGTCATGACTCAAGATATGTTTACTTTAGGTTAAGTTTCCTTCATGACCATTTGTTGATTTTTCCTCAAATATCATGATTGGATTGCTTAAGGTAGAGTGAAAACCATAGACTTTGATATATGCATGCATTGTTTTTAGATGTAGGTGTTAGTCTTGCAAACTAATATGTTTATTTACTTCCTTTTGTATGGCACCTCATCAACAATTTGTCGTCGCCTTTCTAAAAATTTAGTTAAGAATGTTCAACTGAGTATGACTCTACATATGAAGCATTTGCGTGGAAAGCTATCACTTGTGGAGTCCATCCGACCGTAAGAAGGGTTGATGTATATAGATTTCGGTTGACTGCCTTTGTATGTGTATTAGAAGTTCATTTGTTGGATAAACAATGGTACAACAAGCAGTAACTAAGATACTTTTGTTTTGGCTACAGGCGCCACCTGGTGTCAAAAAGAATCTCCTGAGAACTTACGAGTCCTGGGGCCCAGAGTATGTCAGCAAGACAGGCAGTGTTACTCGGTCGCAAGCACTCTTTGCATTAGCCTGGTTCCATGCTGTTGTCCAAGAACGTCGTAGTTACATCCCTCAGGTCAGCTACCAGTATAACCTTACTTTATAGTTTCTGCTAACGTAAGTGGTATAAGTTCATGGAACAGAAGATCCATTTAAAGAAGTTGATATCAGAGTAGCTTCAGCTTGTGTGACCTGATTGGTTGAGTGCTCACTGCTCACCTTGTAATGCAGAGGTTGCCAGTCTGAGGCTTCTCTCAGATTGTTACTGTGTTGTTAGATAGTGGACCATTCAGTGGTGCTTGATAAATTCAGAAAAATCAGTCATTCTCACTTCTGTTCTGTGTATGATTTGATAATCGACCTATGGTGTCCTACTGATTCCAGTTTGCCTCTTACAAGCTTCCTCTGCTGTTTGCAGAGAAATTATATTTTTTACAGTTGCATACGATTTTTCAATTTCTTTTATTTTTATTCATTATTACTTAAGACCAGGGACGTATCTAGCGTTGGGCTTGGGGGGGCTTAAGCCCCCCCAAACGAAGTTGAAGCCCCCCCCCCAAACAAGTCAAGCCGTTGTATGCTTACGGCTAAAATTCGTATGAACACTGCATAAATGCTGCCATGTTCAAGGCTTAAGCCCCCCCAAACGAAAAAGGCTAGTTACGTGCCTGCTTAAGACAGATTATCTAATAATGTCAGTTATTCAGAAAGAATGCTGAAACTCAAGGGTTTGTTTAGCAGTATTCCCAAGAGCTCTACTTTAAGAAATTTTTACCTTAATTTTTGTCTTGATAACTTCTTAGGGTTGGACGAAATTCTATGAGTTTGGACTCTCAGATTTACGATCTGGAGCTGAAGTTATCGATCGAATCTGTGAACGATCAGGTTTCTCTTTGGACTTTTATTTGTTTTAAAAACTGTGTTATACAAATACATATCACAAAATATATCAGTACTTTGAAACATATTAGAGAGAGAGAAAGAGAGTGACAGACAAAGACAGAGAGTGACAGACAGAAACAGACAGACAGATTGAGAAAGGGATCTGTTTATGTGTGCATGCTTTAAGAATGTCATTCATATATTATAGTTTATTCGTGTAATGTAATAGTGTTTTCATGTTATAACTTTTGTATTTACAAAGACCTTTATAATTTTATAATAAACATTCAGTTTTGTTAGACACCTTTACCCTAATGGTAATTTGATTGTTATATTTATGTCATGTTTATTTCATTTCAGTTGTGTATTATACACTCATACAGTACATTTCATCTTTGCACTGTTACTACTGCCTAATATTATCCAAAAACGGTCAATCCAGCCTCAGCAGGTCCATTTGACCCTTTTGAATTGACCATTTGACTTTCGCATCATTTACATGAAGTTTTTAAGTTTGTACTAACTGCTGTTATTGTGATATTATGGTGTTGATGCTCTGTCAATTAAGTGGCTTACTTACTTACTTGCTTACCCTGTTATCTGGCCAGAATAAAAGTAAGTAAGTAAGTATATTCATTATTATACCAGTTACATAACCGCACTCTGGTGTACATGCATCATAAAAACAAACGAAAAAATAACCTCCATGATCAGCCTTATTTCTAATCATTTCACATTGTCTTGTTTCTGTTCTTTGTTCAGGAAGGGGACCAGTGCAGTGGGAATTTATTCATGGCCTCTTTGAATTGGCCATCTACGGTGGAAGAGTTGACAACCCGTTTGATAATCGGGTCATGGTGTCCTACTTAACCCAGATCTTCGATCCAAATGTCATCAGTGATCAAAACAGGAGTGGAAAAAAACTCGGCCCCCTTGTAATTCCCACCTCCACAAGTTATCGCGTGAGTTTATTTTCCCACTACAGATCTAACAATTTATTAGTCAGTTGGTTGAGCTCTGATACTTTTTTGTTAATTTGTTAGTTTTTATTTAACATTTGATATATCAATTATTCCAGTAGAGAGATCATTGATGATGATGATGATGATGATGATGATGATGATGATGATGATGATGATGATGATGATGATGATGATGATGATGATGATGATGATGATGATGATGATGATGATGATGATGATGATGATGATGATAGAATAATGATAATGATGATGATAAAAATTGGGGTTCAATGACAATTAGGGTTCATAAATTTTCATTCCTCTGAGTCTGCTTTAACATGCATTTTGGCTGACATTTTTGGGGCTGTTCACTGGGGACATGTAACCCTATTCACCCTTTTTTTATGTGAGTGTGGCCTTTGACACCGTTGGTTATGGCATTTTCTTAGAACACCTTGAAAGTTCATTCAGGTTTGTGGGTTGTACACTCTCTTGTGTGCATTTATTCATCTCTGGGTATACCCATGGAGTGGTATTTGGTTCTGAACTACCTGACTGGTCCATGGTCTCAATTGGACACCACTGATTTATGTCATGGCCTTATTACTTTGAAGGTTATGACATAATTATGAGCATGCAGGTGATACTCAGGCGTACGTTTCTTCTCTTTCCGTAGACAAACCACTTAGGTGCCGTCCGAAGAGTGCATTTTTGCTCACGACGTGAGCTTTTCATTCTTGAGTGCTTGCGGTCCTATCCAGCCAATCCATCCCAAACATTGGCTCAAAAATCTGGTCGGACGCAAGAAATTTTGTGCTAAGATCGAAACCCCTAAAACATTTAAGTGGGATAACCACCTCTCCCAAAACCCTTATTTCCGTACCGTTGGCTGCCAAGAGGATATGCAAACTAGGTTGCAATTCCAGACCGTCAAAGGGTACAATACTCACTTCGGAGCCGGTGTCAGTGAGGCAAACTCTTGCTTGTCCACGGACCGTTGCTTGTACGTAAATAGCGTTGTTGGTGAACGCCAGAGGATGTTCGCGACTAGTGTAATTCACGACTACAGGTTCTTCCGCATCGGCGTCTTGAGAGGCCGAAGTTTGCACGTCAGTGGGACGACTGAGGACCGACGAGGCTGGCGACACTGGCAGGCGAGATGGCCAGTACGCCCGCAGTTGTAACAAGCTCAGCTGCGTCCGGCATTCTCCAGAACCGCGGCAGCCGGGCCTAGCACCGGATCCATCGGTTGACGGCTCCGCAATTCTTGCAGATGTTGTGTAATTGCTCCCTCGAGTTCCTCTTGTCATTTCCGGTGAGCGGAGAAAAAGCTGTCCAATTGCGCCTGGAGTTGCAGGTTTATGCAACAATACCTTATAGATGCAATTAAATCCTATAGCTGCAACGACACCTTATAGATGCGATTATATCGTATAGCTGCAACGCTAATATGCGTCCTATTGATGCAATTAAATCCTATAGTTGCAATGACACCTTATAGAACATAAAGGCCCGAGAGGGCGCCGTTGAACATAAAGGCCCTAGAGGGCGCTAAAGAACGTAAAGGCCCGATAAAATAAAATCTAGGCGGTCGCGACATTTGCAATTACAATTACAATACTAATTCCTAAGGCAACTCATTTGTAATTACATTGAATGATCAGATGCAGTGGCAAAAGCCTCATTTCTGCCAGAAATTTACAAAATTCATGCTCCTTTCCTTCCACAGGACTATATAGACGCGATCGAGGCTTTGCCAGAAGTCGATAAGCCATCATACTTTGGTCTGCCTGAAAATATTGAGAGGTCGTCACAACGAATGGCAAGCGGTGCAGTTATCACACAACTCAAGATCCTAAAGCGAGCTGACACAAAGGCTTCGAAGTTTGACAAAGACGTTTGGGGGAATGAACTTGGACCCATACTGAACCTCTGGAAGAAACTGAACACGGTTGGATTTTTCAGCATTTGAACCAATTTTAAACTTTTCCTTTGGCTTTGTGTCTAATCCTGAAGGAACAATTTGATTCCATGGATGAAAAGCAGATATTTTGGTTGGAAAACCACCTGCAGATTTAATTGTTATTAGGCAGCTACACAAAGCTCGAGTCTTTGGAGTAGAGTGGATCAGATGAAACTTGAGCGAAATTGAATGGATTAGTGTGGTTGAAGATTTTCATTTGTTTCAATGATGATTTATTATATTAAGGAAATGAGATAAGCGTCATGTTGTAGGGTAACTATCAACACTTGCATGTTCTCTTTTCACCAGATTTAAGCAGACATCTTGATCTAAATGCATGAATAAATTTTTAATGAATCAAGATCCTCAAATGCATTTACCTTAACCTTAACAGTTTTCTAGATTACAAACAATTTATTGATCAATGTCATTTACTGTGTGTTTGCGTGCTTTTTCAAATGATGTCACTGATTGGTTATTTATTAATTAATTATAGTTAACTGGATATTCTAATTAACAGATTCTCTAAATTAATTTCATATTTATTTTATATTTATTTATTTAAATCTTTCAGGGCCAGAACCTGATCCAGGCCAAAGTGTCGCCACCTTCAGACAAATCTGGGAGCGAGACGCCACTCAAGTCCTTCATTCTACTCGAGCGCTACAACTCGATCAAGACCATCCAGCATGTTCATGCATCACTGGCGGCCCTGAGCAAGGTCATTCGAGGTCAACAGCTGCTTACAAGTGAAGTTCAGAACCTTGCTTCAGCCCTCATCAACCTTGAGGTGAGGCAGAGTCAAGTAAAAATGTGAGAAACCTAAAAGTTATTCAGTGCTACTTATAATAATGATATTAATAGCAACGAAAAAACAACAAAAATGCTATTTTCATCATCTGTGGTGTGCTTCTGTCTGGAGCTTTGCCTTTTTTGTAACATGTTGCCAGCAGTCTGTATTCTGAGCTAATCTCAAGGCCGTGTGCAACCCAGAACAAGGTCAAGGTCTGAACATTTACTATAATTCCTCTTAACGCTTTAACAACGAGAATGTACTAAAAGCGACTGGGAAGCCAATGCAGCTCGTCGTTAAGTGTTAAGCACCTTACCTTACCTTTCACATTTCTTCCAGTTGGTGGCTGGTTGGTTCTTGATCCCAGCACACTTCACTGATTACATTTCGACATTGATTTCTTTATCGTGCCATTTTCAGTTGGCCATTGATTTTTGTTACTTCCCAGACTCCTATCAGTTGGCTCGAAAAGTGGGATGGCCCAGAAGATCCGTTGGCCTATTTACGAGGCCTTGTCAACCGGGCAACAGCCATTCAGAGTTGGGTGGAGAAGGCAGAATCGGGTCGTCTGCTGGGCGAAACTCTGGATTTGTCGGAATTATTCCATCCAGATACATTCCTCAATGCCCTGCGACAGCAAACAGCCAGGTAACTAATAGACTATTGTCGAAACAATGTTCGTGACCAGGTAAATGACAAAAAATGGTTTGAACTGAAAGTTAATAAAAATAAATTAGCCACACAGTGAAGCTTACCCTCAGCTTGGGATATAAGATACAAGAGACAGTACCTCGTGATTGTTGCCTCAAAATCTCCTGTTGGTTCCAAAATCTTATGCTAAATTCTGCCTAGTTTGGGTGGCATTCAGCTTGGCACTGCTGATACAACACTAGCAGATGTAGCGAAGGTTAACCAATGCTGGCCCAGTAGTACGTGGGTGGGTGACTATCCTTGGAATGCTATGTAATGTAATATAAATGTAATGTAAATCTCCAAAGTTTCTCAGCGCCACACGAAAGCCACTTTGTAGTTCGGAGAGACAAGCATATTCACTGGCACTACATCAAGTCAAGTCCACTTTCAGGGTTGGTGACTATAACAACACAAATTCGGACATTAGTGTCCAGTCAATTGGTTGCTCAACTGAAAACTCCATTGACCATGTGTCCAACTAACCTTGCCTTGTAATGCACCTGTTCTGGCCAAGATGGTGGCGTGTTTCTCTGGCCTGTCATTTTTCATCAATTAGTTGTTCCAAGAAATACTAAGTCAAGAAGTGAGTTTCATCACATATGTAAACTTCAGTCAAACAGGCAAACTTAAAAAATCTGGTGATTTGTTGTTTACAGAGAGATGAAATGCTCAATGGACAGTCTAAAGTTTGTTGCCAGCTGGACAGGCAGCATTCAGGGAGCAAGAATTGCCCTCCGGGTCGGTGGGTTGCAGCTCGAGGGTTGCTGCTTTGAGGGTAAACGACTCTCAGAAAATCTCCCAGACTCCCCCAGCGTCTCAGAAATTCCTGTGTGCACCGTCGCCTGGATTCCAAAGGTCAGTTATTTAGATTTGTTAATTTGTTCTCTTAATTACTGTAATTTGTCCAATAATGGATCGGTTTCACTTCATTTATTATGTATTTAGGTATGTGCTTTTTCTTCAATACAGCATCAATGCTTGTCATTTTTGCAACGAGTTTATTGGATTACATCCTTCACCATTGCTGCCTATTTGGTTGTACCAAGCATGCTTTTAATTACCAAATTAAATCACCCAATTAAGCCCATGCTAGTCCGGGATACTATCTCTAACTTATGCAGCAATGAGATTCAACCAGCATATGGCTTATAGTGGCGATCTAAAGCTTTACAATATCATAATATTACAGATTACATACTAAAACTTGCTAAGTAATTAATCGCTGTTCGATATGTCAGATTAGACTTAGAAAATATCCTTTGTTGGTATGAAACCTTTTGATGCATTGTATGTGACCTTGAAAACAAAAATGGTTAAACCTAGTAGACGTATTAATGAAAGGAGCCCTCTGAAGATGAGAAATTAATCTAGACTTAAAGAGAAAGATGAAATGGATTAAAGACATGGATTCAAAGCAAGCCAGAAGTTGTCAGCCTGTTTAGCATTTCATAATGTGGGTCTGCAGCAAATTAACAAAAACGAGGTGGACTGAGCACCCAAACAAGGACGTTGTGGTGAGCATCAAAACACAATGCAAACTCAGTTGGATGCACACATAATGCCTACTCGCTCTGGAGAAAACGGTGGAAGAGCAGAATGAAAATCGAGAACCCGGTGTGGGAATTGTAGAAAACAGGTGGGGTGGGGGTTGAATATTTTATCCGTATTTTGCAATGCAAACTTATTTCAACGAAATTTTAAAGCAGGTGATTTCAATTCTAGCAGTTTGCTAGTCAGACTCGAATCAAAATCAATTCCTTTGTTGAGAAAATTGAAAAATGCATACATGATACACCATGGAATTTCTTCTCTTTGTCAGAGACTCAGAGTCAAATAATGCTAAATCACACTATCACAACTGAGGAGGTTGGAAACGACCCCCTGTGGTGTGCAATGAAGACTTAACTGTGGGGGTCCTAAAAAGACTAGGGAGGTTGAACCCCAACAATTCCCACCCTGTGAGAACCACTGGACTGTATGAAGTATAACGGAAATATACCAGGCCATTGAATACGATATACAACTGTAATTTGATAATGCCCTTCATACAACGTTCAGAAGTGACCACTGAAGCTGGACAACAGGAGACATTAACCATAAGCAGACTGGAGCAGACAAGTTTAATAGGAGTCAGTAAGAGTCATCCTTCAGCAACTTAATCAAGGAATAACTTCTTCCTGGACTTCAAAATAAACATGTGAACGAGAGATGCGTGTGCCAACAAATAGCCAATGGTAATAAATACTGAAGATTGAGTAAGTAATTATTCAAGGCTAATTACAGAAAAAGATGAGTATGATAAAATCATAAATAAAGCCAATAAACCAATAACAAATAATAGTGGTAGTGGATTATTGTCATCTTCATTTTCCACTAATATTGTCCCATTACTAGCTCTATGACCGTTGGTGTTCCAAATGTGGAATATGTTCTTTCTGTTACAGCAACAGCCTGGTCCATACAGTGAAAACGAAGTCATCTCGATCCCAATCTACTACAGCAGCGAACGCGATTGTCTTGTGACACGCATTGATGTTCCCTGTGGTGAAAACAAAAGCCAGTGGCTGCAGTGTGGTGCTGCCCTCTTCATGAAAACTCAGTAATCCATTGGAGGCAGCTCAAAGAACACTTGTGAACTTTGTTTTAGAAAGCATTTCGAGACAATCTTCTGCAAAATTTTGACCTGTATGTAAATTTAGATTTTGTGACTTTTGACTTACTTGTGGGGCACATCCTAAACCCATCATTGTGTTTGAACAGGTATGGCTACGATAGAACATATTTATTTATTCATACAATTACTTTGGCACATTATTAAATAGTTCATTTTGTTGTTTGCCATCTGGTAGTTATTTCTATAGCTGTTGGAATGTTTGTTAAGCCTCCTTGAAAGGTCCCAAGAGGGGGATGTTACATGCGTGTGTGTGTATATAAGGACGTATATAAAAATATATATAACATCTACATATATATAGCACTTGAAGCAAAATAATCTAGACACTGCATCCAGTTGAAAGTTCACAGTGTGGACCAAATTCAATTACTGGTATATGCTGATGTGGCTGAAACAAGTTAGAACATCTCTCTATTATTTTCTCGCACGTTTTAGTACAACATTCTCGGGTTTGGCTGTATTGCACTACTGCAAAGTAGCTGTCAATTGTTGTGAATATGATTGTTGGTGTTGTGTGTATTTATTCCCAGGACTCTTAATCTCAGAGATAACCCAGGTCATGTCTGCAGTTGTCACAGTCTGATTCCAATTTACTGCAGGATATTAGTTCACATGAATTGAATTCATGTGAATTTGACTCAAATGACTTCGGTTTACGATTCCTTTCAAGTGAGAAACACACTTAGAATTTGCGGTTATAATTATCATCACAGACTAAACAACATTTAATAGGATGTAGCAAACACAAAAAACTGACATACACAAACAATATTATGCAACAGTTGTCACAAACGTCGGCCGAACTGAAAATGCTAAGCGAACACCACTGAGCAGTAGTCTGAGTTTGAAGAACAGAGATTGCTTTTTAATGCATGTCGAAGGGATTAAACCCAAACACCCCAATATGTTGTGGCACTTCCCAGTCAAAATACACAAATGGAAATGACATTATCACCGTATACAAGCAGACATACACACCAGTTTAAAATTTTCAAATCCGTATGTGAATATTCACTGAATATAGTAAGCTGGCAAAGCACATAACTACACCATAAAGAAATTAGGTCTAACATTACAAATTCTTGTTCAACTTATAAGCTGTTTGGAAATGTTTGCTGAAAACATTCGATACTAAAGGTGATCTTAGTTTTGAATTCCTTTTCTGTCTGACTTATTCCACAATCTATTCTTTCTGCTGCAAATATCCTTTTGCTGCCTTTTACAAAATGCAAAAGAGCAAATGCTCGTTATTCTATTCTATCTCAAAGACAAAATTTCTTAAAACAAAACCAGGAGACAAGACATTCTAATTCTAATGCTACAGCTGCAGGAAACCAAACAAGAGAAAAAACGAACAGCAAAATATCTTAAGCCTTGCAAACAAGTACGGCAGAGATCTTATCTGAGCAAAGAATAGCTGTCAAAACAAAACAATTTTTTTTCTGAATTTCAAATTAAGTCTATACACACGCAGAAAGTCGGAATACGTGGGACACTAAACATGGCAAAACAAGTTTCCAAACAAAAACACAAAGCATTTTAAGCAGCACTTAAACAATGTTTCAAATGCGGACAAGGGGAGGGCAAGTGTGTCAAACATTGTGACGGGTCATCCACTGAGGAAGTCCACAGAGAGAGTAAAGAGTGGGTTAACAAACTTGACAATTATGCAATTTTATTTGCCATATTGAGTAAACAGAAAAAGCAGTGTTAATATTGTGGTCATAAGGGCAGGTTACCAGTGAAGTTTTGTGGGACTTGTCATGTGGGCTAGTCGACAAGGACTAAGTGCTTATGTCTAAAGTGGATGTCCAACCTAGCTTTGGTACATACAGTTATTTTAGTAAAGCCTCCTGAACACCAACTTAGATGGCAGATGGTCTGTGCTGCAGGGGTTCTAATTAGAGTCACTGCTGGATTCAGCAGTATCAATTAAGCCCATCCCATTGTATTGTATTGTATATGGGCATTTATAAAGCGCCTCTCGCGGTATATACCATTCAGAGGCGCTCCCAGTGCGCGAGACCCCGAGAGAAAAAGCAGGATTTAAGGTGAGAAAAGGAAGAAGCAACGCTACCAGAGAGTAGCGTAGTTAGCCCTGAAAGTTCAACAGGGTACCCAAATCTAGGCTTACTAATTTGTTGGTGTACAGATGTTCACAAAGGAGGATGGGAGTACAAATGCGGACAAGGGAAGGGCGGGGTCCAAAGAAGATCACTTTCTGTGGCGGTCCTCTATGGATGACCACTTAAACTGCAATTTCAGAAAAACCTTCAGACAAAACTTTCCAAGTTACACTCCACAAACCATTAAAACGGATCCTGTACAGTTGATTATTAGCTGCAGGGATATGAACAAAGCATAAAGCAGTTAAACAAATTTAAAAAGAACTGAAATGGCATAAATAACCATAAGCAAAACGTGTAATAATAAATTCCTGATATAAAGTACTTGTAACATCCCTAGCACACAGGGCTCTGTTATCGGATTGCTGTGGTTGTTTTCAAGCATTTCAGCTGACCCTTAGGTCTCAGGATGATGATTCTAAGAATTTTGACAGAAACAAGTAACAAAGTGTTACCCATTATCTTTATTAAAAAAAATTAGTAGTCCTAGTAGTCGATCCTGAAACAATCATTAAACTAGTAATAATTAATTCAAGTACCATTAATCATGACAGCCACAATAATGCTTTTGATGATAATAAACTTCATGAGATGATGTTCAAACCAGAAGCTTTACTTGTTTGACTAACGAGTTTCAAGTCATATCAAGATCCATATGTCACAAGACATATGGAAGACAGATCAAATAATGACAAAAATGACCCTACCAGCATTAGAATAATAATAATAATAATAATAATAATAATAATAATAATAATAATAATAATAATAATAGAGCAATAAAAGTAAACTATAATAATTAATAATACTAGAGAGTCATCAATATACACATCTTGTTTTTGTAAATGTTTTAATAAATAATTCTATCGACTAATTATCTACCAATACTTAATACTTTCAAAATGGAAATAGACAGATGTTTCTGAAATATTAGTCAATAAAGTTAAATTATAAGTTACAAAACAGGACAAAACATTTGACGTACCACAGAAATCTAGCACCATTTCGATAAGCTGGCCACCAGTCCAACATACAATGACATCAGACCTCTGACAAGATGGTTTAAGCAATGCACAAACGAGTGGGAGAACAGTGCAGGGTCAACCACTGCAAGAAAATGTGCAAAATAATTCCCTAATGCCAAAAGACGTTGCTATTGCGCTATGGTCTCTGGTGGCACGGCTGCGGACGCTGGCAAAGGGTGGGAAACGCTCGAGTTAACGTCATTGCATGCTGCATCAGTGCACAACGCGGCATTTGGTTCTGCTTCGACAATTTTGTCATAAGGCACTTCTTCGTTCTTTCCTTCGATCAGAGTTGATTTCGTTTCAAAATCTGCAGGTTTTTCCTCAGTTGACGCTGGTGCTGAAACAGGATGTGGCTCCAGCATAGGCTCGCTTTGCGGTGGCACAATCGGAAGAGCACGTCTCTCCCGCCTCACATATTTTGCCCCACCCGACTTGCTGTCAACTGCTGAAACCGTGTTTCGACAAACATCATCGGTGTTTTGATATCTGCCACCATGCCCAGTGGGAGGACGAGAATCTTTTCCTGCACTCCACGGACGCACATTTTTGCCAACAATCCAAGGCCGTGCATTTCCACCGGCACTCTGTGGACGTTGCTGTGGTCCAGTCTTTTGCAGTGGCTGGTGATGGTATCTCTGGGGACGGTTTCTGGGTTCCAAGGTTCTTTGTCTACACTCCACACAGGGAGGTGGCTGCAATTTAAAAAGCATGAAGACTTTTATTCATACACGGGCATTGACGCTCTTGAACATTTATGACGTTTCACCCAAGTAAAGCTCAAGCAATTCCAATAGTTCTTTAAGTGTCGCAGCACAACGACAGCAAAATTACGCAACACCGAAGTCAACAACTTTTAGGTAATGATAGAGCGATGAAAAAGGATAAGTCACATAACAAAAAGGGACTGTGAACCATCAATAACAAAGTACAGATAGGGTAAAAGAAGTCCAGAAATGAGTACAATAGAACGTTGACAGATGGATGCAGTAGGTTAAAATAACAGACTCCTGGAACACTAGCAGCAATGAAGTATGATCCTACTCACGAACTCAGCATCTGAAGACTGAAAACAAAGTTATAGTTTGAGAACAGTATAAAAAATGCTGCCATGTAATTAATCAAACAATTATAGCAACCACTGCAATCAAGTGCCAGCCAGTGACTAAACAAACCACTATAAAGACTTACTTTATTTCATACCAGTGACTAGCACAACATAGTATACCAGAGGCTCCTTACGACTATATAATGCAAATGCTTATATAAAGTGATCAAAGACTAAAGTATCAGCCACTTCATTCAGATTTAGAGTGTGATCTTAATATATCATTAAATACGGTAAACTCAAAATGTGGCAGTTTGTGGCACCACATATGGCTTCCTAGGTAACACACTGTATATACTTGTGTGCAAGTGGATACATTTTAAACAAGTTTGAAGTCCAAATTGAAGCATCACCTTATACAAGTCAAGTATCAAAACAAAATCACACATCCACAGGAGATTGCAAAACACATCCATGGCAGGACGTAGACACGCCTAACTCATAGTCATTACAGCAGCACAATTTGTGTTTCACACACCCAGCTTCAGTCAGATGGCAGAGGGGGGCCTTATGTACTTTATAAATATACAGTTAATTTTAGATTTCTTTACTCCACTTGGCAGAATATACATGTATATACAGCAATATAAAAGAAGTTCTTCAAGCACATATAAGCCAAGGGATCTGGAAAAAGAAGTATTAATTATAGCAACCAAATTAGAGACAATAAGAAGTTACCTCAACCCTGAAGTCCTCAAGAGTATTGTATGTTGAAAGCCACGCAGCCAGTGATGGATCATACGGATGCGTACATTTCGAGAAGACAAGAAACGCCCAGAACTTCTCCAATCCATATAACTGTCCTAAATTAACACATCAGACTGTAATTATATAATCTGATGAAGTTCGTGTTTTAAATTTCTGATAATTATCAATTATTCTTTCCTTATTTCTTCTTTATCAGACTCTACTAACATATGGCCAGCATCTTTACTTTTTCCACCTCTTCCATTTCCAAATGTTACCTCCTATATCACTTTCAGTCATCATCATTGCTTCCTCTTTTCCATTTCTGTTCACTCACTGATGTGGTTGAAACGAAATTACTGCTGAAATAGGGACACCTTAAAACAGCAACTGGACTCCTACATGTACCTATAGCAATACAAGAGTAATTTTATAATGACTGTCTTCATTTTCTCACCGTTTGCATAATCCTTCATGGTCTCCTGCTGGAAGTCTTCAAAAATATCATTTCTAAACTTCTTCTCCAGTCCGTAGCTGTAATAACGGAAAAGGCACTCCAAGCCGTACCTAGAAACATATGCAAATATCAAGATTCCTGGTTTCTCTTAAACAAAAATTGATAAATAGTAAAAAAAACTAGCAAGCAAATAATATTTCTGGTAATTCAAGGAAATTCAGTTGTACAGTACTCCAGCAAATCAGAATATATTACAGGAAGTAAACTGTAACTTAAATAATCCAAGAAACCTAGGAAATAAGTTACTTATGGCCCATCTTAGCAGTGGAGCAAGCTTCACCACTTTTTACCAACATTCCAATATTTTCTGTGTTTTTAGCATTTAGAATCATCAATCCATACAAATGATATTTTGATCAGTATTATAAAAGTTAAATTGAAGATGAAAATGTCTCACCTGAACCCAAATGCTGCATCCTCTGTAGCCAGATGTCGGAATTCCTCGTACATCTTTCGGTTGAAATGATTGCGCAGGAAAAATGACCAGAACCGGTAAAGAGTATTCATCTCCGCAGACTGCCCAATTCCCAGCCGTTGGCGCTCTGCCAAGTACAAATACAGACCACTGGTCAACAACTTAAACTAAGAAATGAAAATTTGGTTGGTTGGCATGCAGTGTTGATGCTACAGATCCTTCACCATCCTATCAATCGGCCAACATTGACTTGTCCAGACTAGTAACCAGCAACATTAGCAAGTGAACCAAGACAGACACTCGCACATCAACTACCATCCCAGATAAGAGTCAGTGACTCAGTTCCTATCACATCAGTTCAGGACAGATCCAATAAACAGCTATCTACTGCAGTGTTTCCCAAAGTGGGTTTTGCGGAGCCCTAGGGTTCTGTGAGGGGAAGACATGGGTTCTGTGAAGCAATTGGATGACTGTTTGAATGTGTTGTAACATTTTAAATCAGACTCTGAGGTGAAGACAAGGATTCCGTGGAGAAATTTCATTTAAAACAATTTCTAATTGAATTTTTATCGATTAAAACTTGATCGATCACTGTTTAAAAATATTGTACCAGAATATGTTGTGTTTAGGTCAGGGTTCCATCAAAAAATTTTCAAGTCAAAAGGGTTCCATAGCCAAAAAAGTTTGCGAAGCACTGATCTACTGACCAACTGCAGTGGATGGTTGCAGGCAACTTGTGACTTGGAAGTTTTTAGTCCGTCCGAGTCTCAAGTTTAGTTGTCCAGTTACAAAGATACGATACGGAACATACAGTATATATGCTGTGCAACTATCTTTCCTTAGCTCAGGCCTAACCAAACTTTAAAAATATGCACCACTTCAAGTTGCTTTTAAACACAGCCAGTTTAAGAGAAAACAATACAAACTCTAAAAATCTAAACGACTTCAAGTAATTTAAACACAGCCAACTTAAGAGCAAACAGGCAATACGCAGGGTTTATTTAACAAAGACCAGACCTCGAAGGCAGTTCAAGCGGTACTTCTTGTAGTCTTGCCAGACAAAGTTATTCTCCCGTAGAAGTTCATACGATGGATGTTCCAGTCTCACAAGACCATGCGGCAGACCAGAATCCTCGCCTTCATCGTGGCCATTTGATGGCTGATTGACAGGGACACTGCAATAAATACCAGCAACGTTTCAGTATGGACACCTTAGCACACAGGTTTAAATCACTTTTAGAGCAGAAATTATTGTAAGAAAGACACACGAATCATTCATTGTCTAATGCCTTAAATTCATAAAATGCATTCATACTCTGATTCAAATTTTCAACTATTCAATATTAAAGGACGTTTAAACTGTGTGCAAATCTTACTTTTGATGGTCAACAATCCAACCGACGTGACCCTCCATGGGTGGGTTATCTGTGTGTCGAGTCTTTCGCTTACGGGGCATCTAAAGGAATTAACAGAAAATAAATTCAGTATGGTGTATAACAACATTACAAACAGCCAAACTTAATAATAAAAGCCAATTTTTGCACTAACCTAAACAGACATAAGATGAGCTAGCAACTTACACTTCATTTAACAAGCCCCAGTACCTGAAAACAAGTGACCAGTTGTTTCCTTGTCTAATCTCTCAACGAGTGTTAAATCACTTGGTCTTATCAACTTCAACCTTGTCACAGTAAAAATCTGCAAAAGGGGCTTCTTAACTTCTTGGTCACGGTGACAGTAATAAATCAATGTATTATGCCTTCTCTTGTTTTCATTCCTCTTCATTCCAAAAGTTGGCCAAGAACCGTCTATCTCCACCTGTTTCTATTCTCTGCTGTGCTCAGTAAGTGACACATTGTTAAGCCTGTCCAAGTCCTTAAGTTCTCAATCCAGACTGTTGTTGCTTTCCTGATGTTGCACCCTGCATTGGTTCTTTCTCCAAACAGTCGCCATGTTTCCGCATAATGCCTTATTATGCCATAATATACCTATATCACATTAAAGTTAACAGGCTGTCAAGTAAACAGAAAATCAAATTAAATCATCAACAAATTCCAGGCAAAATACATCTGAAAAATGGGAATTCAGAAAATGCTTTCCTGTGATACATCCAGTATTTTGGAATTTACTAAATTTGCAACCACGGATGCAGTAAGTTAGCTCACACTCAAATTATAACACCCAGCTAGCTATTTCACGACAGTCTGCTTTCTAATCTCTCTGATCTCCCAGAATGCAGTTGTTCCTGACTAAAGAATTGAAGCGTAGATTGTGGCTTCGTTTCAAAGCACATGTTATATTTTATGAAAGAGTACTACAGAAGTTTTTGGGTTAGCTTAGTAAAATACCTGTGGGTCAGGTTTCATAGCATCTTTAACAACTGGGTAAAAGCATGGCTCGACCACTGGACTTTTCTCACGTGTTGTCTTTGGCATCTCCTCCTCACCCTCCTCCACTTCCTCTGGAGCCTTTGCTGTTGCTGAAGCTGCCATGCCAGCAGCCAACTTGGCAGCAGTGGTGTCCACTGGAGTCACAGACGCACTGGTACCTACAGAACCACAGAAATCACAACCACTTTATAGCAGGCAAATAGTTTGTGCTATCCAGTCAGTGCACATGCTGCACAGTTTTACTACATCTCAGGAGTTAGTAGATGTTGGTTGAAGTTCTGGCACACCAAAAAATAGGAAAACCAACTGGAAAACCTTCCCACATAGTCATATAGATTTCTGCCTAATTTCATACGATGTAACCAGTTTAAAAACCCAGACCAAAAGGTTAACATAGTGGAAACACAACGAAGACAACTGCACTCATATTTGCACAGTTATAACTTCAATTCATCTAAATTCGTAGAACAACCTCTGTGAATCTACAGTATTTGGAATGAGGCCCTACACTAGAGGTCCAGGTACCATCCAAAGTGTGATTGTAATCTCGAAATTTTTAAAACGTTGCTTAGAGCTAAGCACAGGGCAACAGCTTATTCATGAGCGCACTGATGAGCCAGCATTAGATGGTCTGGGATACCAGCAAGCGTTGTCAAATTTGAACTGCTGAGTTCAAGCCAAAACCAACACAGACCTGGGCTGACTGGCTAGGCTAGCAGCAGCTGTGGTAGACAAGGGTGCAACTACCATAAATTACCTTCGTGATACTAGTGATCGTAGGTTTGGTCCTTTCATCATGTATAAGAGACATTTGCAGTTGTGGTAAGTTCACCTGCTTGGAACAGCTGAAGCCAGTCAATAATGTTGCATACTCAGGCCTCTGCGTGCAGCAGTTGATAATGGTGGTGTACAGTTGAAAATGGTGGTGTACAGTTGATAATGGTGGTGTACAGTTGATAATGGTGGTGTACAGTTGAAAATGGTGATGTACAACTGATAACAGTATTTCATCAATGACAACGTAAACGAATGTCAATTTAATCATATAAAACACTTTATCACAATTAAAATAAACTCATGAATCATAAGCTCTTTTGTCAAGTACCAAAAGGCACCATATAGCAAGTGTCTAGATACATACATACATATATAAACAGCTATATTAACTTACATGTTTTAAATGTGGTACTATATACAGTATGTTTCTATATTTAGTAACTTTAGGCGAGATTATAAGTAGGAGGGATGAACCGGGTAGACATTTTCCACAGAGTACCGAATCCGACTATTTGCCGGATCGGGAAACGAACCGGGTACCATTTGTTCCATATGCGAAGCTTCACATTTTCATGTAATAAAAAATTATCGAAATAAATTTGTGTACTTGTAATAAGTGTCTGATACATTTTGAATTTTAGTCATCTCTGTGCAGTTGTGAAGTTTTCTAAAATTGCATTAAATTCAATAAATTGACATAATTTCAAGAAAATGGAATTGAATTCAATGGATGTGTAATTGTTTTAAGGCTAAACATTTATATACGTAAATTTACTGAATAAGTTTTTAAAGGAAAAAATTTTTTAGAGAAACATTTTTTTGCAACTATTTGCGTCTACAGTATTTGCCAAGGTGAATAGTTCCGGAAACAGGATTTCCAGCAGAGGCAAATGTCCGAGGCGATTTCCGGTTGACCCCTAATAAGTAGCACTGTAGGACATTTGCACATCAAAAATATCAAAGCTTATACAAATGTTGCAAATCTTTACTAAGTGCAACATTTTCTATTCAAACCAAATGTCATGTCTAAATGAATTCAAGAATCATACAGGTGATTTTGCCTTAGCTAAGAAATATATTGATTAGCGGTCTTATCTGAAATACACGCACGCATCAGGGGCACCTTGTATATCCATTTATGGAATGAAGGGCAGTTGGTTACCTGCTCAATACCTGCACAGATAAATGGGCCTCATCTTATTACATTTTGACACCTGTAATTGGAACATACATATGGTGTGTCTCTGTTCATGCATGCGTATGTTCACGTGTTCCATTGCATGTCCGTTTTGTGCGTGTCTGGGTGTGTGTGCATGTATTAGAGTTTCCGTTCTTCTGCACTAATCTTAGATATTTCTCAGACAACTCAATTTCTGTGCATCACCTGTAAGTAGGGCCTGAGGAGGTGGAGGGGGAACTTTCTGGCGAACGTCCACCACAGGCTTTGGCTGAAGTTCCTCAAAGATTTCTTGACTTACAAGACGAACTGATCGGTGCTCTTTGGAAGTCACCTGAAACACAACAAACCACAAGAAATATAACACAGTAAAGATCGACTTGTTAAGCACAGTTTTAATAAAACTAAACAGACTTAGTTATGCAGTCAAAGGTCCTGGCAGTCATATGATGATGTAAAAACATTAGATACCACAACTAAACCTTTAACTAGGTTCTTAAAGGACACTACACGATATACATACATGTTTACATACATGAACACCGAAGTTATAACTGGTGAGACATGCCCAAACCTTAAAACTAAGACAGCACACAAAATCCACGCCAAACCTTCACGTCTACATAAAAGCTGTAAACACTATGCTTTATAGGCTTAGGAATCATATGTACAGTATGTATGTACAAGTACGTGTATGTACCAACAATACACCTAGTATAAGACCTTCTATATGCCTCACAAAAGTACAGCTTAAGAACTTAAGTTACAGACTGCGAGGCAGAGCGATCGTGCACTAGTTCGGAAAAAATTCCTTCTGAAACTAAATGATCGTTTTGATCTCACATTGTTCAACACATAGTCTTGTGTCTTCAAACATTCATCATCACTTCAAAATCATGTCCTTTGTGTAAATTTTCAAAACAGATTCAACAGAACTTTTAAAAATAAAACACAATAACAGACCAGTGTGAATCAAAAGACATGCACAGGCAGGTCAAAATATCCCAGTTTCATTACCGGTTTCTCTTCTTCTTCTGCTTGATCTCGTGCATAGTAGAAGAGCCCGTCATTTATGACTTGCGCCAGCTCTGCGGTCATCTTCGATCTTGTGGTATAGTCTCCGGTTCGATCTCCACCTGGATGACGACGGAAAGCTGGAGGTGTCTGTGTGATGATCAAAAGATTGCTCAAAAAAGTGTCATCCACTTCATTGTCAGAATCGTCCGACCTTCGAGCAAAAAACAAATCCACAAATCTCGTTAATAAGGTACATTAGGTAATAAATTAAAATATACTAAGTAACAATCAATGTCTTAATTTTAAGAGCATTATTGAATTTATAAGGATCATCGTTTTCACCTCAGGTTTCAATAAACATTTTAAGCCTAACTAAATAAATATTCAAACAATAATTAATGTTAAATGCAATAATACAAATGACCAACTGACCAAGAGTCAGTAAAATGATTGTTGCGTCCATCAACAAAAAAATCCAGTTCTTCGTCAAGTTTAAAGTTCAGCTCCTCCTGTTCGTCACGATGAGGCACAGGTTGCTTCAAGTCCTTGGAAGCAACAAATTACTCAAGTTACTAATCTACACATTTCACTAACAACAAGTACTAATCAACAACAACTAATAATTAAATTGGAAGCATTACTTAGGTCTATGCATTGTTTAACTAAACACATAAATAGCTACAGAAGCAATCACATCATTCCAGGAGGCAGAAGCAGACACAAGATGTCTAAACAGAACACACAATAAAATTAATAATAGCAATAACATTTTACAAAGAATTATAATCAAGTATATTTCATGCAAGCATTTGCAATTTAAAGTTTTTTGCTGATCGACATTAATACCAACAGTGTCACTACACACAAGACTTTCTTGGATTATTGCTATAACAGACCTGTGATCTGTGTGATAGGACTCTGAATCTCTCGCTTGCTCGACGTTTCACTTCCCGCCACTCGCCTTCGGGATTCGGGCAACTGGATGACAGCACGGATGATGACTCAACAACACTTTTACCTGAATTATCCAGCAGGCCATTTCTGCCCCCTACATCCGCTCTTCCTTCAGAATCACTGCCTTCAAACATCTTTCTGCTCGGAGAAACAGGTGCAGATTCTGTAACACAAGCACAGATATTTAAAACACAGACATCAAAAGTAACTAAGTACTTTGATAAAAATTCCTCAAAATCCCAATCCAGAGATCAGCACCACACTTCAAGGAAAAGGTTTGAACAATGAACAGAAGTGATATTGCTATAATTTAGATGTCAGGCAGTATGATGCACTGTAGTATTTAATTCAGTTACTGTTTTTAACATTCTTCCAACATTCTTTAACCGCAATCATCAAAACCATGAAAGACAATTGACAATTACATAACACTGCTCCAAAAATTACCAAATAAACCAATTTAAACTCTAGAATATTACACTAACTTATAACTTTGTACTTGTAATTGTAATCAAGAACTTCTATAGCACCACTCAAAGTCAGAGACGCTCCCAACGTGAGTCAGTGTCTTCACTAATGAAAAGAAAGCTTTTCAGGTGCTTGCAGAACTGGGTAGGAGGGAGAGGGAGGAGGTCAGTCCTAAGAGTCTGAGGCAAGCAGTTCCAGCTGGAAGGGCCCACAGCAGCAAAACTCTGAGACTGGGCTGTAGCAGTGTGTATCCGAGGGACCACCAAGTAGCCACGGGCCAAAGACCTGAGGGAGACCCAACCATGTAAACTGGAAACAGGAGTACATAAGGCCCTGATATACAGCGGAGCAGAGCCAGCAATAATATCCTGCAATAATAACTTTGTCTACCACAAATATCTATACATATAATATCCATATAGTGTCCGTCTGTCGGGGGACGCTACGTCACAAACGGGTTCTGTTCTATTGTGAAACATAAACCGTTTGTCTTGACGACGGCGATAACCAACGATACATATAGGCCTATATTATAGGCCTATAATATGACGTCATAATATGACGGGCAAATACACTAGTTGTATAATACTTGCTCACAAATTTTAAACTTCCCTATGAACGGACATCACAGAAGGGGTTAACAGGTAAAGGTGACACCTTTGTCTCTAGAAAACAATCACAGGATCTCTTTACTGAAGCTTAAACATGACAACTGAAGCCCAAAGACAGCAAAAGGTACGTTTTACCTTTCTAAGAAGTCTTGGTACTTCTCTACAAACCCCAAAAGAATGGAATGCTAGGCTGGCACCAGCTGACCTACTGACGGTCACACTCGTGCATGCTTGCACGCACACTAGTACTATACAGAATTGTCCTTTTCAACTTTTAACTGCCAGCATCTTATTCACAGGGGTCACCCAGCGCAGAACTTCCACAAGACATGAAAACTAGATATACCTAAACACAACTATATTTGAGGACGATGTGTTGAACATACCTGTATTTGAGGAAGATGTCCTTGGAACAAAGGGAGCCACGTTTACATTGAGATTTGAGAACGTGCAAGGTGCAGCACCAATGGTAACCCACTTTTGTGGGTTTCGTTTCGGTCGAATGAGCAAACGGTCATGCATGACATCAACATGAGCACTGAACTGAACAGACTGTAAAGAAGATTATTAAAATAATATCATCATTGTAAAACTACAATCATAATGAGAGACAAAATTAGTATGAATAAATTACGATAAGGGAATACGAAACCTCAAAAGCAAGATCACACATGTAGATGATCAAATAAAAGAAAGAAAAGCAGACAACAAGATAGTCACAAAGACCATACAATGATGCTGAGCAAGATGGCTGCAATAATCAAATGTCATATTAAACTGAGACAATCATGTTGAATCAGGATTACCTCACAGATGGGAGACAATATATAACCATATCAAAGAGTGTGTCAGCAAGTATTCATTACTATGAAGGTTCATCCATGGGTATCATGGAGCACAAGCAAGACGACCATACTTAAGTAATGCAATGATTTACCAGCAACATACACACATTGAGGGATGGCATTCAGGCTGAATACACGTAACAACAGCTATGTAAGTTAATAGAAGTTACTAATTAATAATAATAATAATAAAACACACATTGAGGGATGGCATTCAGGTTGAATTCACGTAACAACAGCTATGTAAGTTACCGTGGCAATTAATTCCGGATTTTGGGTCAGAGCTTTTATAGAAGGTCTGTTCATCAGAAGACTGATTGGGATCCAACCATTTCGATCCATATTACGCCTCAGATAGAAGTCAGTTGTCAGGTTGTCTTTGCCAAACAACATCTCACTAAAATGAGACAAAGTGGGAAAAGACTTGTGTTAACACTTTAATGACGAGCGGCGCTCAAGTGTGTACTAAAATGTATGGAAAACTAATCCCTCTCATCAATCAGTTGTTTTAAATGGTAAATCCAGCTGAACCAGTTACATGAGGGTAAAACAGCATACTTAAAAGTATCCTAACTAGTACTACATACCAATACAGAAGTCACTAACCTGAATACATACAACAGCCGATAAAAAATTATAGTAGCAGTAACAATAAAAGTGTCTTTGATAGGTACTAAAATGTGCTCTATCAAGATATTAAATGTGCTCTATCAAGATATTAAATGTGCTCTATCAAGATATTTCAAATATACCTACATACAGTATATGTATTTTTCCAACTAAACGATAAACAGTGAAATTGGAAACCAGCATAAGAACAATGAAACTTATCAGGCACTGTGCCTAGAACGGTTGACGTTTTTTAAACTCCTGTTCGTTCTGCTCAGTTGCTAATGCCATTTCGTTCTCAACTGAAAATTTACATGTTTACAATTTCTTATTCTCCATCGGCTGCCTCTCTGTCTTATGGACTGATCCTACAACTGGATATTGACTTGATTATGGCTTGGTTTTGGAGTGCCATCGGTTGATGCCTTGTGCAGTAGACACCGGTGCAATAGAAGTTACTAATTACAATTACAATAGACGTAACTCACATGATTCAGAAGCAACCAGAAAGTTAGCAGTGATATTAATTACACAAAAGAGCAATTTCTACACTACTTACACTTCTTTCCTCACTTTACCCATGATGTAGTCCACATCCATGTAGTTCATTCTCACCGGAGGATTACAACACCTTGGACACCCTTGAGTGGCAAATAGCACTGGTGAGAACCCTAACAAACATCAAAGCTTCAATAGAACACAAGATTTGGTTACCAAAACTTCCTAACTGCAACATTTGTAAAATCAGCATCATACTTCCATCTATCTAGAAAACATCCCACAAAATTGCAAACATAAACCTAGGTTATGCAAACCACAAGTCATCAGATAGTCACAAAACGCCCAGAAAAACACAGGATACCACAAATATTAAAGTGAGTTTCCAAGCCACAAAAAAGTACATGAGTTTCCAACAATTTGATAAAACTGATGCTTACTAAAATTTTCTCGCTGTTCGGAAAGTGCATTCCTGTAGAAGCCACCACCATCTCGACCACGACCTCGGCTGCCCCCACGATAGTAGGGTCCTGGACTTTGGAATCTTGAATACCCGTACTCGTTCCGATATTCTATCAAGAAGACCAGTAGCATGTAAGGTAGGGCAAGGTCGAGTAGTTTAGCAACAGTCAAAGTAGGTGGTCTAGACGCATGTCTACATGTATTTGTGTGTGTGTGAGTGTGTGTGTGTTTGCATGTATGTATTGTATATAGTATGTAACTGCATGCAACTACGTGCAATATTTTAGCACCGTTAACAAAAAACTCAGATGCTCTCTACAACCTTTCAGACAAGGTGTTCAAATTTATCTTAATAACTGAGAGATCTCGTCACTGAAACACAGTCCTTTGTAAACATCAGCCAAAGCAAACCACAACAACCACCCAAACAAAATCACCCAAATATTCACTACATACAGGATTACTAACTGAATAAATCAACTGCAAGTTATCTAAATTTACCTGTAAGTTTACATGTGGCAGTCTCTAACAAATGCTTTAAAACCGTTCCTAATTAGCCTGTTAAATGCCAGCATTAGCCTGGTGTTCATATCAGCCTGCAAAATAAATATATCACAAACATTCTACAAATTTTTTTAATTACCTGTAGCTCCATTTTATATCTAGTGCTGAATTGTTTACATTTACCTTTGAATTATATCAAATGCCTCAGAAAGACCTACTGCTGGTACCTCTGAACTTGGCATCATCAACTGATCTACGTCCATCACGAGAGTTAGCACTCTTCACTGCCCGTTTCCGTGGGTCATTCCCACCGCCTCTTCCAGCCCCTCTCTTTCCCATGACTCCATTCTCCTTCCGTTTCTCGTGAGCACTTCCAGGTGCGGTTGCTGCTCCACCAGACGGAGTAACTTTTGATCTCTTCTCTAAAGACAACCAATGTGATGCTGTTCTAGAAATTCCATTCCAAACCATTCGTAACTTACAGCTGCAAGCAAAGTCCATGTCACTACATTTCAGTTTCTGTAGTTTCCCGTAACAGTACATATAGTCGAGTTTAAGAAAAATCCGACGACTGTCTGTGCGTCGTTTCTACGATTTAAGTCAAAGTCAAGAAGTCTCAGTGTACTGCGCTCAATTTAATTCATTTCACGCAAGATAGTTACTATATATATATATATATATATATATATATATATATATATATATATATATATATATATATATATATATATATATATATATATATATATATATATATATATATATATATATATATATATATATATATATATATATATATACATACATACATATAATATCAATATAGTGTCCGTCTGTCGGGGGACGCTACGTCACAAACGGGTTCTGTTCCATTGTGAAACATAAACCGTTTGTCTTGACGACGGAGATAACCAACGATACATATAGGCCTATAATATGACGTCATAATATGACAGGCAAATACACTAGTATATATAATGTTCAAGAATGCAGTAGCTATATAAAGTAGGGGTAAAATAAGTAAGTACGTTAATGCTACAATAGGCCTGTAAATTCAAGTAAGTACGTAAATTATAAAACTACACAATAAAATGTACTTCACATTTCAGTAGTAATCAATATTAATGCAGTCACATCAGAGACAAAATTAGTGGCACAGGAGAGAATCAAATTAAAAACCTGAATCTCTCTTCTGCTCATCTTACCTCTACCTGGAACAGAATCTGGTACAGCTGCACCAGTTACAGCTACATCAGTGATGTCCATCGCAGAAACATCTCCAGCAGATTCTCCATCGTCCTTGGATTCCTCTCTCTTTCTTTCCGATTCTACATTAACTCCATTTGCTTCATTTCTAGCTGCAGTTCTTCCAACTGATTCATCTCCAGCTCTAGACCTCTTGTTCAATTCTTTGTCAGTCCCAGCTCCATTGTGAGGCTGACCTTTCACCCTGGCTCCATTGTTTGTTTCGTCTTCTATAAGCCCATCACTTGATCGATGCTTTTCTCCCAATGCTTTTCTTTCCACAGCTTCCAGCTCTTCTCCTTCCAGTTCGTCTGCAGTTCCAGCTCTTTCCACCAATCGATCTCCTTTGTTTCCATTCTTCATTTCTTCCACATCCAATTTTTCCACTTCCATATCTTCTTCTCCATGCAAATTCGCTGGTAATCCAAATTCTTTTCCAGTTGTGATCCCCTTCAACTCATCTTTACCATTGACACTGTCATTTGGTGAGCAGGATAAATTTGTGATGGCCTGTGTAACAATCACCATAATACCCAAAAGATAAACATTTTAATTAATAACATTAAGACATTTTATTTGTGCTATAGCACAGTTGAAAGTAAAGACAAAGTGCTGCACATGAATTAAGACACTTAAGTCAAAAGAAATGTTGAAAACAAGGCTTGAACTGTGACCTAACCTTCAACTAAATAATAGTCATATTAACAATATCATTTTTAGGCTAACTAACTGAGAAGCACTCATTAATTCAAATTTAAAATATACCAAGTCATTCAAAAATATCACCCTCAACACACAACACATTAACTCCATTTACAAATTTGAGAAAAGAGCCAAACAGCTGATTAGTTCCATCTGATCAGACAGAATCCAAACAGAAACCATCTTGACTGTAAAACACGAAGATAACAACATTACAGCTTCAACTAGGCTGGCATCAAATTAAATCAAAATCATTTTATTGCAATCAGAACAGAAAACATAACACTGACATGACACATCGAGAAAAAACATATCATACACCTGATTTTTCTTAAGTACTGTTATATTGAATTAACAATATTTTTAACACAAAAGTATCATGGATAAAATGTTGAAAACTTACTTGTGCATCCCCATGTTGACATTTTTGGACATCAGTGTGTGCTACCATCGAAGCAGCTGCAAAAACAAAATTTCATTCAACTTGTCCTGTCAGAGATGACCTGTGTTACAAAGCAGGCAGCAGCAGCACATACTTAGGCATCTCCTTCAAATAACACTACAAAGCTACTTCCTATATTCCACAAGGAAATGCTGAGTAATATTTGCTTGCTAAGTTACTTTTTCACAGCAGCTTACAAATCTTTCATAGAAGCATTATTAATCAGTCTAATCCTAAGAAACTTTCAGGGGTCTACGAAAGTCTGAAAATGAGATATTGAATGATTGACTGGGAAAATGAAAAAAGGAAAATTGCCAAATACAGTAAATTCAATTCGTGAAACATGATTAAACATGACTTCAAGAAATAATGCGAATGCATTTAGCTTTAAATAATGCAGAGTTGGCAGTTGAGTTGTGATCTACGAATGCAACAGTGCCTAGGCTATGGCGACCTTAAAACGACCCTGCAGACAGGAGCAACATATCCTACAGAATCCAAGTCAAACGTACATCAGTGTACAGCTGACTACCAGAGCATGGTTTAAAAGTAATTGCATTCTGAATTTATTGCTTCAGATAGCTTACATGGAAAAATGGACACGACGCTCCTTTACAACTAGAAATAGCAAGTCAGTTCAGACCCTGCTGTATATTGCAAGGCTGTTAAGGTGCCTAAAGTCTGATAGAATTGTATAAATTGGAAGTTGTTACTATTCTCAGTCACGCCTTTACGAATTACTTAAATTCTTGTCACACAGCTCACCATCGTCCTTTCCAGGCTGTCTTTTCTCATCATCTGTCATCAAAATCGACTCCATGCTCTGTTCATTCGGAGATGTCTCAACTTGGGTACCTATCATACCATCAACCGTAGATGCTCCACGGCATTCGGTTTCTTCTTCCATCAAATCGACGGACGCCATGTTTTCCAGTCGGATTGTAACGACTCAGGACAAAATCATCCGAACCAACACAGAATCTTCTTCTGGCCAAGAGGTCAAGGTCTCCAAAAAGCCCTGTCCACTCCTTCTGTTCGCTAAAAATAAACCAAATACGTCGAAGAAACCAACCGGACGCAAGCAAAGTTTAGCATGTATCTGAAGTATAGTTAGAATTAGATAAGTTAATCGTCAGCAATTTGCCATCAAAGTCGTCGCTTTCGTCTGATGAAACTCTGAAGTATTGGGTCAGGTTACAACGTTAGCGAAGAGCTGGGTCAAGTAGCACCACCAAAGAATATGAAAACTAGATGTTACGTTGTCAAGCAAACAATCTGTACATTCAAGTAAGTACGTAAATTATATGTTTTACGAAGACGATGACGAGGACTTTATTATTACTGCTGTCATTTTCATTTTTTATATTATTATATTTTTAGTATTTCATATTTTTTTTAGTTTATTGTTATCTTTCGACCAAAATAATATGAAATAATACAAACTAACCAAAACTTATCTCTCCACAGGTCCTTCACTCAAAACTGAAAACACGTCTGCCCTTTCACAAATCCAGGAATCCTATCCCGATTTCTCCTCTTCCCCATACCTCTGTCGCCGTTTCAACTCTAAACACCACCCACCTATGCCGTCTGATTGTCTGCCCCTGTCTGACCCCTTTGAGTCTTGACCTGGAACCGATTTCACCCTACTTCCAGCCTATCGATTATGATTTGACGAAGCGCCTCTACATAAACTGGTTATTGCGACTTCTCTTCGTTAGGCGTTGTAAAAATTTCGAGATTACACTTACGATTGGAATTGGACTGAACCCTAATCGTAATCGTAATCTCCAAACTTCTAAAGCGCCACTCGAAGGCCAAGCGCATGGCACGAGTCTAGTTACGAGCTCTACGTCGATGGACTGCACAACGTTAATGCTACGTAGGCCTAGGCCTATGTAGCGGAAATCATCTGGCGCAGTCCTTGAGCGTAATATTATAGGTGATGGCGCTATAGACGTTCTTAGATTAGGGTCTAATTATATTTTTCTATCACAATTAATTCTTCTAACGCTGCGCATATTTTCTTATCGTTATTTACGTTATAACGAAAATCTGTAACGTTCAGTTACACATAAATTTTTTTTTCATTCTGAAGGGCGCGGCCGTTTAGTCAGCCGTCAGTTAGATAGGCCTACTGTAGGCCTAGGCCTAGGCTATACATGCAGATAATCAAATTTTGAAAGCCAGTGAGAAATGAATGTTGACCCGTTTCTTGAAGGAGGAATTCTCTTAAGGTTAATACACAACAAACTCGATGTTAGACCTACTCGATGATCTCACCGAGCTTGCCAGGTTGCACCACAACGATCAACGATGTAGGCCTTTGCCTGCCAGCACTTGAAAAACGTTCTGTTTGATCGTGGTTTCAGGTTGCGAGCCATGCTAGGTCGGGAGCGCCTGGGACGTGTCGCTTAAAGTGACGCTATATAACTTTGCAATTCCGCTTCCGTATGTAGCGTAAGGGGCCATCCACATATTACGTACGCACTTAGGGGGTCGGGGGTCGGATTTTGGCGATTTTGCGTACGGGTGCGAACGGGGGGGGGGGAGGGGGGTAACAAAATGTATGCGTACCCAAAATAAATTTCTAATTATGACGTCCACATTAGCCTATTTATAACTCTGTATTATCCTATAGTCCCATGGCATTTTATTACATAATATAAAAGCCATGTGCAGTTATTCTGTGCTGTGAACGACACCTATAATTTGTCTATATTGGCCCTTCAATAATCTGGCCTAAAGTGCAGACAGGCTGTCTGGAGACACTTTCTGCAGCTGGTCATCGGGGGGGGGGTGCGTCAAATGTACGTACTCAGGGGGGGTGGTGGAAGAAAGTACGCTTGCGAACAGGGGGGAGGGGTCCAATTTTACCGGATTTTTGTATACGTAATATATGGATGGCCCCTAACAGTGCATGGATATCGCTTCACATAGCAATTTAACAATTTAATAAGCTGCCACATCATGCGACAGACTGACAGTGTCTTAAGCTAGAATCAGGGCGAGAACTGTTGGGTGTGTGTTCAAACCTCTGGTCTTTCTTAGGACCCCAGTTGACTTCATTGCACACCCTAGGGATTGTTTCCAACTCCCTCAGTTGTGCCAGACTGCCAGTGTGCTTATATATTTTGTGCATATATTTTAGCTTTTTTTTCATAATTCACTTTGTGGGTTACTAATAAAGTAATGCACTGGTTTATTGAGAGATTTGTGACTATGTGACTTGCATGCTAATACATTTGGTGATGTCATCACTTTAAGGAGGTTAAGCTTTCTATTATATTTGTGAATTTTCTCAGTTTGCAAAATGCAGATAAACATATTCAACTTCACATGCAGAGGCATAACTTTGGTCTAGAAAGTGGGGGTACTAAAGTTTGCATTGTTTCAGCTTCGTGGCTGTTAAATAATAATATTGCCATCATTTGTTTTACAGGGATAAAACTAATTATAGGCATGATGATGATATGGTGGTGGTGATGATGATGATACTAATAACAGCGACAATAATTCACCATTAATTCAGCAACTACCCAACCTACGATCGTTTAAGCAAAAGCTACTGTACTGTCTTCCATGTCTTCCCCCACGGTTTAATCAACTGAAATAAGCCTACAATGAGCGTACACAGTTAGCTACATAGTCTGACGATGTGCTTTCAAGTCTTTAGTTGAGTATTCTGTTACCATTGCATATCTAATGATATGCTATCGAGTCTTTAGTAAATATAATGTTATCATTGCATATATAATGGTGTTAGATCGGCTGCTTTTCATCATCCTTGGCCCTTCCCTTTGGAATGACCTGCCCCCCTCTCTCCGTAGCAAGATTTTGCTTGGGATCTCGCCTTCTTCTCTCCGCTGCTTAAAGACCTTTCTTTTCCCTCGGGGCTGACACGCTGGGAGCGCCTCTGTATAGTCTATGCTGTGAGAGGCGCTTTATAAATAATTATATAAGATAAGATAAGACAAGATAAGATTGTAGGCCCTATTAACCTACTACCCAGGTGGCCCTGGTAGCGGGGTCTACTACTCCTTTTGAGTCTTCTGTGTAGCTAGATTATGTTAATTGATTATATAAGCATTACATGTTTTGTTTATCCTTGCAATGTTTGGTTACTGAACTGAAAATACAATACAATACAATTGCTGCAGCTAAGAATAAATAATTGCATTGTGTTTTCACACAGGATATTGCTCGCTACCGCTACGAATAATACTGCATTGTGATTTCACAGAGAATGTGCATGATACCGCTAGGAATAATATTGCATTGTGATTTCATAGAGGATATATTGCCTTAGCAACCTCTTCTGACCCCTTGGAATAATTGCATTGTGGTTGCATAGAGGACGTGTTGCATTGTGATTTCACACAGTATTATGTTTCCATAGCAACCTCTTGTAATAATTGCATTGTGATTTCACAGAGAACATGTTGCCATAGCAACAACTGTCTAACCTCTGGGAATAATAATGCATTGTGATTTCAGAGGATATATTGCCCTAGCAACATCTTGTAATAATTGTGATTTCATACAAGCTATATTTCTGTAGAAACATCTTGTAACAATTGCATTGTGATTTCATAGAGAACTGTTGCCGTAGCAACGATTGTCTAACCTCTGGGAATAATTGCATAGTGATTTCATAGAGGATATAAATATTATTGCCTTAGCAACCTTTTGTAATAATTGTGTTGTGATTTCATAGAGAGCATGTTGCTGTAGTAACTTCTTATAATTTCTGGGAATAATTGCATTGTGATGACATTTTCACAGAAGATATATTGCAGTAGCAGCCTTTTGTAATAATTGCACTGTGATTTCATACAGACTATATATATATATTGTCATAGCAATCTCTTGTAATAATCACACCGTGATTTCATACAGGGTATATTTCCGTAGCAACATCTTGTAACATATTGCAATAGTTGCATTGTGATTTCAGAGAATGTGCATGATATTGCCATTTCTTTTAGTAAAAAATATAATAACAGTGATGATAAATGGTGATCAAACTAATGATAATGCTCAGTAATTGTTTTGAATCTTGAGGCCAAGTTGAGGGCTTACTCAGATAAAAAAAACAATTGGTATGAAAAGTGGGGGATACAGTACCCTCCAGTCCAAAATGTGGGGGTATGGGTACCCCTCGTACATCCTATGTCCACATGGATCAAACTCATCAAAGTCTAACCCTCCTGTCTTTTTTCTACAATTCTCATGCTGGCTAGAATTCTACATATGAAATTCAGTAGCCTGAATGCAATTATTTGTAATGGTATAGGGTATATTTTCATTTAGTTGTCATCTTTTGTTTTACATTGAACTTCATTTAAAAAAACTAAATATCTGAGTTCAACCTAATTTAGGGTGTTAATTTTTTGTATTACAACAAAAAATCACCTAATTTATTTAGGGTGTTAATTTTTTTATTATAACAAAACTTAACACCCTAAATAAATTAGGTTGAACTCAGGTATTTAGTTTTTTTAAATGAAGTTCAATGTAAAACAAAAGATACATATTATGTAAACCAATGCAAAAGTTTGCATCACAGTAGCAGCCTTGAAGAATATGGAATTCAAATAACATCATTATATGTACTGACAAAACTATAGAGCTCTTTAAACCAAAACTTTTTGAAAAATTCAGTAAATGCCAATTACTACAAGTTTTTATTTCACAGTCTTAATCCAAAACTTAACATAAACTACTTGTATCATGAGTTCTTAGTTACTGACTATCCCTTTGCACATTTTAATTTATTAATTACAGTTCAATTTGCCTTAATCTCAAAATGAGCTTTTCTGTCTCTCTTGCTCAGGTGAGAACTTTTAGCATGCATCCACCCAGAAGCCATCCACCAACAAAGCCAAACAGAGCCCCTTGGCTGAGCTTCTCCCCAAGGTAGTAGGCTGTTCCAACTCCAAGACCAACTCCTAGTATGCTCAGACGATCAGTTGTCAAAGTACATCGATTGATTCTAAGTCTGTACGCACGATTGTAGCATTCTTGGTCGCTGAACTGACGTGCATAGACCAAGTAGATCAATGGTGTAACAAAGGCACCCACAGCTAACCCATTTCTCCCATACTCGTACGCCTTCTGACGGTAGGCACACAAGGGTGATCCGGCATTTCCGTTGAGGACAAGGTTGAGAGGGGCTGCCACCATTCCAACTACGGCTCCCGTCTGGATCGCCTTCAGTCCTATGTGGGTTGCAAGTTCTAGGCGACAGTGAGGAATGTCGCACAGCTGGGCATCGTCAAGTCGTGCTCCCATATAATTCTTCAGAAAGTTGCAACCCATGATTCTATGATTAAAAAATAACCCATAGCAAACTGATTTAATGCTGTGAATAAATTTACCAAATACAAGATGTATGCACATGCAAACACATATTAAGCCTCGATAAGCAAGTGAACACCTTCAACCAGGTTACCTATCAGGATAAATTATTTACAGAATAATTCTTTCATCACTGGCAAATAATAAATTTTGTCTAATATACGGATGACCTATGACATACAGGAGCAGAGTTAAGTAAAAACGATTAAACAAGGGTGTCCCAATCAAAATGTTAGGGCCAAGGTTCTAGAGTGCTTTGGGCCCACTTTTCACTTACAATTTTTTAGGGGTTGGCTGAAGCATGGCAGGTACTTCTGTTGGTAAGGAAAGAAGAAGAGTATTAAGCAGCAACGTAACTATGATTTTTCGTTTGGGGGGGCTTAAGCCTTAAACATGGCAACATTTATACAGTGTTCATACGAATTTTAGCCGTAAGCATACAATGGCTTGACTTGTTTGGGGGGCTTCAACTTCGTTTGGGGGGCTTAAGCCCCCAAGCCCAACGCTAGATACGTCCCTGGTATTAAAATACCTAGCAAACCACGTTAAGCTAAAAAAATACTTGGAAATGGCTATTAAGTATCGATGATTAAACATATGAGTGTCAAATTTTTAGGGATATGAGATAATCTTTAATTAATGTCGTATCCCTCCAAATTTCACGTAATGCAAATGTCCTCTCACCAGGGTGGGAATTGTTGGGGGCAACCCCCTAGTCTTTCTTAGGACCCCACAGTTAAGTCTTCACTGCACACCCAAGGGGGTCGTTTCAAACCCCCTCAGTTGTGCTAGTGTGATTCAGCATTATTTGACTCTGAGTCTCTGACAAAGAGAAGAAATTTCCATGGTGTATAATATATGCATTTTTCGTTGATACCAGTTTGCAAAATACGGATAAAATGTTCAAACCCCCTCCCCCCCGTCTTTTTTAAACAGTTCCCACACTGCCTCTCAACGGCCGTCGGTAAAAACAATGCTCGCGGACTATTAAGGCATAATAAATAGTTCGCAAACACCTGCGAACTGAAGCATGCCTATCCTCATACGTCTGCCCGAGTCTCGTAGATGGCTATGGAAAAAGGAAAGGTCAGCTTATGTTTTCACTTAATGAGTTGAACTTGCGTACTGTACCTACAAAACTGTCACATAAAGAATTAGGCCCCCTATTGCTCATTTCCAGGCAGAGGAACGAAGGCTTTTGCAATGATGAAAGAGTTCTCGGATTACAGAATTACAATGCAAAATTGAACAATACTTTAAAATTACTTTACACAGTTTAAAGACTTCTGGAAATCTTCAGCCAACGACGTCTTAAACGAACCGACTTTAACGTATCTTCTTTTCCGCCAACAAATTTTAACGTCATGAATATAATATCGCAATGGATGTCACAGATAACTATAGATATTGTTGATTCCGCACATGGTGATGCAGTGTAAAGAAATGTAGGCCTAGGCCTAAATATAAAATTAATGTAGATCGATGAGCACGCTAATCGAGAGCAACCTCACGTCGAGTCTTCATTTTGCAATTAGTTTATCTGATGAGATCCTTTATAATTATTAGTTGGCCTGATTAGCTACATTGGTTAAAGGCGTCTTTGGGCGTGACTATGATGATCACAACAATGATGATGCTCCGGAGTCCGGAGAATTGTTTTGAGTCTTGAGGGTTCAAATAAAGGCCTTCCATCGAGAAAAAAGAGCATTATTTCTTCAATAGGCCTGCGGGTATGAAAAGTCGGGATACATATAGGCCTATACCCTCCATTCCAAAAAGTCCACAATGACATATTAATCCTATAAGCTCTATGCATGGGAACGCCTCTGACGATTTTCCTTTGAAATGGTGCTATAGGCTATTTTACTTTGTGATTACAATTACAATATTCAAACTTTTGGTGCTCTCCAACAAATAATATTATTTATAATAGTTCTATTACGTAACTGAACTTGTTCTTCTTGACTTATCTGCCGCCTTCGAGTGGAAACAGTTGCCAGGAGAATTTTAAACGACGGCAAGTTCTCGGCGCAAAAGTCAGTGATTGCAGTACGGGAATGTTAATTTGGTAGCCTGTCCTAAACTCATATGGCGCTACCAGGGCCGGATTAACCAGTATGCCATTTATGCCATGGCGGGGGGCCCCCCGTCGTCAGGGGGCCCCCCGCGTGAACAAGAAGAATTTTTTTACTGTGCATTTTCACATTTATTCAGATTTTCTCTTCAAGGGCAGTGTAAATTTACGTCAGGAGTCAGTTAATGTGAATTGGTGGTTGATTCTTATGATGGCGATCAATGGCCTCCTATATATCTGTACCAGTTGTAATTATGATTTCGTCTTCGTCTCAAAAAACAAATAAACAACCGTGCTGGATATTACATAATTATATTCAGGAAAATTGAGCAATGCCAAAGAATAAAATAGTTCAACTTTCCACAGTGGCGGCGATCTTGTTTGACAGGTGGGGGGGGGGGGACATTTTGGAACTGATCTGGTGAAAAAAGAGTTTTGAACTGATCTGGTGAAAGAAGATGTCAAACAAAATTTTCGCACTGACGCGCGAAAATATTTGATGACTTTTTTGGGGTTTCCTCAAAATTTCGGGGGTCCGATGTATGGCGTGTCCCCCCACTCTTAAAGGTGGGGGGTCTTGTCCCCCTTGACCCCCCCGGATCGCCGCCCATGACTTTCCGGTACTCAAAAAAGGTGAGTAGCTAAAGAACGCACTGACGGGGAAAGAAATAACGTTGCCTCTGTTCCGAAATTGGAGAGATTTTCGTAGGCTACACTCCAAACAGACAGTCACATCAAATGAGCCAGACGAAGGGCAGGATCGAAATGTTGGTGGTATTTCAGTCACAGTGCGAAACTGTGGTAACTGTAAGCCTTGCACTGAAGGTACATCAGCTGTGTCTGAAATTTGTGAGTGTGGTACTGCATCTTGCACTGCTTTAACGGTAACAACTAGGGCTGTACCGAATAGGTGATTTTCACTATTCGGTCGAATACGAATAATTGGACCAACTATTCGGCCGAATACGAATACGAATAGTGTACAAAATAGGTCTACCGACAACATTCAAACTTTCAAATGTAGGCAAAAGTTTCAGTTCAGTAAATTTAATTCATAAACTAAAAGTAAACAGTTAACTAACTGTAATTTTTAAATCCTTCTGCCAGTCTGTGTAAACTAGGAATGGAAATAATTTAACTAAACTTAGAAATTGTCACTTAACGTTCACTCCACTCGCTATAGTAGCCGCATATGCAGAAACAGATGTCACGTGACCACTATTCGTATTCGGTCCGACCGCTACTATTCGGCCGAAACCGAATAGCTATTTGGCCCACTATTCGGCCCCGAAGCGAATACAAAGTGAATATTCGGTACAGCCCTAATTTTAACATGTTTTTTGGTATTTTATTAAGCTACACATTATAAAGCTTGAGTTATAGTCAATAATATACAAGCATTAAAATTTGGCAAGGGAAGAAGTGGGTATGGTGAGGGAAGGGGTAAGAAATTAAGGGCCCCCGGAGAATTTGGCGAGGGGCCCCCCGAGGGCTTAATCCGGGCCTGGGCGCTACCCAATCGTGGCCGCATGATAAACAATAGAGCAGTGGTTTTAAATCTTTTTGGACTAGGGACCCTTATTTTTTCTAGGCATAGCTCACGGGCCCAAGTATTTAAAAAGTCAAATTTATCACTTAAAATTTAATAAAAGTAACATACAGACTATTTCCACAAAAGGCAACAATTATCTTGCTTATGACGATGCATGAGAACTAGCTAGGCCTATTACAATATAAAAGGTAACACTAACACTGAATAAATTAGGCTACTGTTATTAACTTCCTGCAATAATTATGGTACTGTACACATGTCTGCACTCTGCAGTCATTTTTAAGATAGGCCTATCAGTAGGGCCTAACATCGATCGATTTCGCAAAAGCCAGTAATGTCAGTAGGAGGGGTGTGCTTGCTTTGCCTTACACAATCGCAACTAGGCTAAATATAAGCACACACGCAAGACACTTTCAACGAGAAGTCTGGATCTGTAGTTGGTCTTCTTAATTAGTACCGGTACATGTAAGTGTTGATGCCTAAGTCACTGATACCTAATTGAGATCTGATTTAACCGCATATGCTGTCAATGTTTTTAAAGTCTGTGTCATCCTGTTGCGTTTGTGTCAACGGGAATTATTGCAGTAAACGAACATTGATTGATTGATCGATTGAAAATGCTGCTTCATACAAATATAAAAATTATGTTGTTGCAAAAAATTATGTTGAGACAACAATGGATATTTACGTCACTGTAGCACGCAAAGTAGGCCTATAGCTACGTCACAAAAACGGTGTGATGATCGAATCGGACCATTTGGATCATACAGTTACAGGCGTAGGCCTACTATAAGCAAAGATCTTAAGAGTCGTAGACTCAATACCAAAGTTCTCAGCAGTCTCTTTCCATCTAGAGTTAGTCTGCGCCCAGGGCTTAGACCTCGTGCCCACCCCTTTCAACTCCCACCGAAAGATGACAAAAACTATATTCCTCGTATTCTATATAGCCTATAATGACATCTACTGAACGATTCAAAATTTAACAGCAATTTTTATAGGTTATTTCTCGAATCTGTTATTATTATTCTTTCCTTTACGCTAACTTTCAATCAGTGTAACTTAATTGTCCACGGTTGCGGTTTGTCAACCAGTAGCCTACATGATCAATAATAAAACGAATATGATGATAAATATATCTATGATTAATACATATCAATGGTTTTAATCATCCTTTTATGGTATTTGTTGGTGATGTCATATGACGTCACCAACAAATGACGAACGTTAACTGTTCTTTGTCGCATGGCGTAATTTTTTATTCGCAAACTGGATATAATTGTTTAAACTTGGCGAATGCAATTATCATGATGTCTAATTTCTAAACTAACGAATCTAAAGGGCGCTGTATGAGAATATGCCTCGTTGGAGATTCTTTAGGCCAAACGGCTCAGTGTAAATTATGTAAATCAAAGCTGAAAATTTCTGGCAGTTCGATATGAAGTCTGCATATTCATCTCTAGTCCAAGCATCAGGTAAGCCTGGCGAAACTGGAGGACGTTGATCACCTTTGTCATTCGGGCGAAGCCTTAAGATCCTAGCACAAGCTCGAACAGCCTAGGCTAGGGCAGCCGAGCATCAAGTAGGCCTACTGTGGTACCAGGTAGGCCCTAAGTCATTGCTTTGTCCAGTGCTATTTTTCTGGAAAAAAAGGTTCCGGAACGGCACGTACAATAGGTTCCGGAACGGAATAATTATGGGTGGGCTAAAATCTCTAGAAAAACGGGATTGGGGTTAGGAGGGGTTTCAATAAATACTGAAAACAGTTCAAAACACTGAAATTAAATAAAAATAACTAAATTATTGTTTTTATTATTAAAATTAATAAATTATTTTTATGTACCTGAAAAAAGGTGCCGGAACGCCGTTCTGGCGCGTTCCGGCTGAAAAAAGCACTGGCTTTGTCCCAGTGTGTAACGATAACTAACCACCTACTAACACCGAAGAATGATAACCTGCTCAGAGCAACCTCGCTCAGAGGAACAACTTTAGTCTAAAACGTGGGGTGCCAATTTTTACAGCCTGAGCCTGATACACTGCTATTAATTATACTAATTATTATTTTTCCCGAGGTACATGCGAAAATTAGTGGGCTTTGTTCTGGAATGGCTATAGTCTTCACAGATGATTTTATCGGGTGAAAGGTGCTACAAAAATCGACTGCACTGAAGCGTTGGGTTTCCATATAAGCGCGGAAAGAGAAAAGTAGTCTCTGTTATCTGCTGATATTTGGTCATGGTTGTAAACTTTGTAAAGGCCTGTACGTGCGAAGTGTGGCTGAGGTTCGTAGCTGCCAGCTGATACGAACAATTCGACGGAGGTCAGCAGATGTAATAAAGGCCAGTTTGAAAAGTCTGACACGGCGTCAGTGGCGGCGATCTTGTTTGACAGGTGGGGGGGGGACATTTTTGAAGTGATATGGTCAAAAAAGTTTTGAACTGATCTGGTCAAAAAAAGGTCAAAAAATTTTTCGCGCGTGATTTTTATACTCTGAGCACGAAAAAGTTTATGACGTTTTTTTGGGAGTTCTTCAAAATTTGGGGGGGGGGGGGTTCCGATGTATGGCGTGTCCCCCCCACTCTTAAAGGTGGGGGTCTTGTCCCCCTCGACCCCCCTGGATCGCCGCCCATGCACGGCGTAATCGTCCCTAAATCCCTTTCTCGCCTGTCTTCATGTCTGTTTGTGTCTGTGTCTGTTTGTGTACTTGTGTACTTAATTGTCCTTGTGTTGTATCTTTCGCATGCTTGTGGATGCATTTACGATTTCCTTCAGTTGATCTAGACAAAGTAGAAGGCAAAGAAGAATTTAAGTAAAACGGCAAAGCAGAAGAAGACAAAAAGGAAAGTAAAGAATTAGGTAAAGAGAAAGGCAGAGAAGAAGGCAAAAAAGAAGGCAAAGAAAAAGGCGCAATAGAAGGAAAAAAGGAAGATAAGTAAAGAGGAAAGAAGAGGGAAGGAAGAAGGCAAAGAGAAAGGCAAAGACGAAGGTAAGTAAAAAGGCGCCGAAGAAGGCACCGAAGAAGGCAAGAAAGAAGGCAAAGAGCAAGACAAAGAAGAGGGCAAAGAAGTAGGTGAAGAAGAAGGTAAGTTAAAAGGCAACTAGGAAGCAAAGAAAAGGCAAAGAAGAAGTCAAAGAGAAAGTCAAGAAAGAAGGCAAAGAACAAGACAAAGAAGGCGAAAAACTAGGTAAAGAAGAAGGTTGGTTAAAAAGGCAACGAGAATTCAAAGCAAAAGTCAGGCAGAAAGGCAAGGAAGAAGGCCAAGAAGAAGGTAAGTAAAACGGTAAAGATGGCAAAGAAGAAGGAAAAGACGAAGGCAAAGAAGAAGGCAAAGAAGAAAGCAGAAGGCAAGAAAGAAGGCAAAGAAGAAGTCAAAGAAAGTAGCAGGCGAAGCAAAAGGTAACGAAGAAAGGTAAGTAAAAACGTATAACAGAAGAAGGCAAAGAAGAAGGCCAAGCAGAAGTCAAAGAGAAAGGCAAAGAAGAAGGTAAGTAAAAGCTATAGAAGAAGGAAACGAAGAAAGACGAGGAAGAAGGCAAAGAAGAAAAGAGAGGGTAAGTAAAACAATGAAGAAAAAGGCAAACAAGAAGGCAAAATGAAGGCAATGAAAGTAGAAGGCAAATGTAAAGGCAAAGAAGAAGGAACACAAGAAGGCAAAGATGAAGGCCAAGAGGAAGTCAAAGAGAAAGGCGAAGAAGAAGGTAAGTAAAAGGCAATGAAGAAGGCAAAGAAGAAAGACAAAGAGGAAGGCAAAGAAGGAAGAAAAAAGGTAAGTAAAACGGCAAAGAAGAAGGGGAAAAGGAAAAGAAGTCAAAGAAGTATAAGGCGAAGATAAAGGAAAAGACAAAGGAAAAAAGAAAGGTAAGTAAAAAGACAGAACAGAAGAAGGCAAAGAAGAAGGCCAAGAAGGTCAATGCAAAAGGCAAAGAAGAAGGTAAGTAAAAGGCGAAAAAGCAGTCAAAGAAGAAATACCAGGAAGAAGGCAGAGAAGAAAAAGAGGTAAGTAACACGGTAAAGAAGAAGGCAAAGAAGAAGGCAAAGAGATGTCAAAGAAAGTAGAAGGCAAAGATAAATGCAAAGAAGTAGGAGCAGAGGAATGCAAAAAAGAAGGTCAAGAAGAAGTCAAAGAGAAAGGCGAAGAAAAAGGTAAGTTAAATGAAGAAGGCAAAGAAGAAAGACAAAGACTAAGGCAAAGAAGAAAGCAAAAAAGGTAAATAAAACGGCAAAGGAGAAGTAAAAAAAATGATGGTAAAGAAGAAGTCGAAGAAAGTTGAAGGGAAAGATAAAGACAAAGAAGAAAGGCAAAGAAGAAGGCAAAGAAGAAAGCAAAGAAGGTAGGTAAACCGGCAAAGGAGAAGGCAAAAATGATGGCAAAGAAGATTGTCGAAGAAAGTTGAACGAAAGATAAAGGCAAAGAAGAAAGGCAAAGAAGAAAGCAAAGAAGTTAAGTAAACCGGCAAAGAAGAAGACAAAAAAGAGGGAAAAGAAGAAGTCAATGAGTTAAGGCAAGGATAAAGGAAAGAAAAAAAGGTAAGTAAAAAGGTAGAAGATAAGAAAGCAAAGAAGAAGGCCAAGAAGAAGTCAACGCGAAAGGCAAAGAAGAGGGTTAGTAAAAGGCAAAGAAGAAGGCAAAGAAGAAAAACAAAGAAGGTAAGTAAAGCAGCAAAGAAGAAGGCAAAAGGAAAGCCAGGAGAAGTCAAAGAAAGTATACAGAAGGTAAAGAAAAAGGCAGTGAAGAAAGAATAGTAGAAGGCAAAGAAGGAGGCCAAGAACAAGTCAAAGAGAAAGGCAAAGAAAAGGAAGGTTAAGTAGGCCCTAAAAGGCAAAGCAAAAGGCAAAGAAGAAAGACAAAGAAAGCAGAGAAGAAAGCACATAAGGTAAGTAAATCGGCAAAGAAGAGGCAAAGAAGAACTCAAAGAAAGTAGAAGCGAAAGGTAAAGGCAAAGAAAAAGGCGAAGAAGAAAGGTAGTTGAAAAGGAAAAGAGGAAGGAAGAGAAGAAGGCAAAGAAGAAGGCTAAGATGAGGTCAAAGAAAAAGGCTTAGAAAAAGGTAAGTAAAAGGCAAAGAAGAGAAATACAGGAGGCAAAGAACAAAGCAAAGAAGGTAAGTAAAACGGCGAAGAAAAGGCAAAAAAAGGCAAAGAAGATCAAAGAAAGTTGAAGGCAAAGGCAGAGGCAAGGAAAATGGAAAGGAGAAAGGTGAGTATAGAAAGGCATAGAAGGAGAAGAAGAAGGCAAAGAAGAAGGCCAAGAAGAAGTCAAGGAGAAAGGAAGAGAAGGTATGTAAAAGGCAATGAAGAATGCAAAGAAGAAAGCAAAGAAGAAAGTACAGAACGAAGCAAGGCAAGCAGAAAGACAAAGAAGTAGCTATAAAAGAAGATAGAGAAGAAGATAAGGAGAATGTCAAGGTAGAATGCAAAGAAGAAGGCAAAGACGAAGGTAAGTAAACAGGCGGCGAAGAAGGCAAGAAAGAAGGCAAAGAGCAAGACAAAGAAGAAGGCAAAGGTAAAGAAGAAGGTAGGCCTAGGTTAAAAGGTAAAGATCAAGGCAAAGAGAAAGGCAAAGAAGAAGTCAAAGAGAAATAGAAGAAGGCAAAGAAGAAGGTGAGTAAAAACGTAAAGAAGAAGGCAAAGAAGAATAAGGTAAGTAAAAAGACGGCGCAGGTGGCAAAGAAGAAGGCAAGAAAGAGGGCAGAGAGAGAGACAAAGAAGTTGCTAAAGAAGAAGATAAACAAGAAGATAAGGAGAAAGTCAAGGTAGAAGGCAAAGAGAAAGGCAAAGAAGAAGAAAAGTTAATGGCAATGAGCAAGGTAATGAGAAAGGCAAAGAAGAAGTTTAAGAGAAAGGCATTGAAGAAGGTAAGCAAAAACGTAAAGAAGAAGGCAAACAGAAAGGTAAGTAAAAAGACGGTGTAGGTGGCAAAGAAGAAAGCAGGGAAGAGGACAAAGAGAAAGACTAGGAAGTAGCCATAGAAGATAATAAAGAAGAAGGTATACGGAGAAAGTCAAGGCAGAAGGCAAAGACGAAGGCAAAGAGGAAGGTAAGTAAACAGGCGGCGAAGAAAGATGGCATAGAGCAAGACAAAAAAGAAGGGAAAGAATTAAGGTAAAGAATAATAGGTAGGTAAAAGGCAAAGAAGAAGGCAAAGAAAGGCATTTAAGAAGCCAGAGGTAATGGCCAAGAAGAAAGCAAAGAAGCGGGTCAGTAAAAAGGCAAAGAAGAAGGCAAAGACGATTAGACGAAGACAAATACGAAGGTAAGCGAAGGCAAATAAGGGGAAGGCAAACATAAAGGAAAAGAAGAAAAAGAAGAAAGCAATGAAGGTATGTAAAACGGCAAAGAAGAAGGCAACAAAGAAGGAAAAGAAGAAGTCGAAGTAAAAGGCAAAGAGAAAGGCAAAGAATAGGAAAAGAAAAAAGGTAGGCCTAAGTAAAAAGGCAAAGAGGAAGGAAAAGAAGAAATCAAAGAAGAAATCAAAGAAGAAGTCGAAGAAGAAGGTATAACTAAAAAGCAATGAAAAAGGCAAAGACGAAAGCAAAGATTATGGTAGGCCTACAGCACAAGGCGAAGAGGAAGGCAAAGAAGAAGGCAAAGATCGCGAGAAAGACAAAGAAGAAGGCAAAGAAGAAAGTAATTAAAACAGCAGAGGATAAGGGAAAGGAGGTAGGTATAAAAGTCAACGAAGAAGGTAAAGGGAAAGACAAAGAAGAATTCGAAGGCAAAAAAGAAGGCAAGTAAAACGGCAAAGAATTAAGAAGGCAAATAAGCATAGGCAAAGAAGAAAGTAAAAAAGAAGGCAAAGAGAAAGGCAGCGTCTGTAATTATTATCTTAATGCTAAAACTACGCAGTGTTAATGAATATTTTCAGAATTAATGCTCTCGTGGACCCCCCCACCATATCCCTCCAGGACCCTTAAGTTTTGTTGGTCCGCGGACCACAGTTTGAAAAGCCCTGCAATAGAGTAATCTCCGACCATGCATAGAGTCATAGTGGAACGGTGCCATTATGATAATGGCAGACGTCCTGATTGTTTACTGTTTCTGACTGGTAATTTGTCAGTTCAGTATTTTTTCAGTTATATTAAAATTGCGCAAAGTTTTACGTTTAAAATGTAAACTTCAACATTACTAATCGGTACTGCTACATACTTGGATTTCTGTTGTGTAATCTTTTGTTATGCAGCAACTGTCTAGACATCTATAGTGCCACAAGTTAATCAGTGCGTGTGCGCCTTGTTATATAAGATTAGCTACATTTATATTGGTTGGTCTAAGCTTCTTGTGATTCCGCATAGAAGTTTTGGTCGGCCCATCTTTCTGGAATAAGCTGCTAGGGTTACCACCCGTCCCAATTTTGTCGGGACCGTCCCGATTTTGAGGTAAATGTCCCGCGTCCCACTTGACCTAGTCGGGACAGCCAAATCTCCCTACTTTCAAATTTGTCGTATATATTTCCAAACTAACAAACTGTTGTGGCTTAAAACACATTATCTTTAGTATATTTGTTCAACACCACTATAAATTGATATCGCAGGCGAAGTGATATATCATAAATAACGACATTTATACACATCCTGACATCATTACAGTGTTCAAAATCATAAATCTTAATCGCCTTTTTAAAATAAATTTTTACTTTCCCAAAAAATTGCTCAGTTGCACGACTTGTGCGTCTGGTCCCACATCGCGATGTGTTTTACGATTTGGGTGCTCCAAAATCGCGTCCCAACTTCGTAGTTTAGAAAGGTGACAACCCTACTGCCTTGCCACCTGGGACATGAGCTACTTGGCCTTTCTGTGCCTCTTTTCCATAAGCAATTGAAGAGAAGTCAGTTCGATCGTGGTTCTGTGTTGTCAGGTTGGGAGCGTCTCCGATGAGTTTCTGTTGAAGTGGCACTCTATTTTACTTTGCGATTACAATTATAATAGATGCAATTTGTAAGGGTACTCTCAAGGGAAACATTTAAAATGGATTTTAAATGCAAGTACAAGTTTTAACTATTCATTTAAAAGTACACGTTTATTTAGAAACATTATAAGCATAATAAGAGTTTGTGGATTTTAAGAGACTGGGGTTTAGCATAAAGACTGAATATTGCAGAAAGGCCTAACAAAGTGCATAGATTTAAGCAGGCCCGCTGACAGAAATTCCGAGCCCCTATGCAGAGCAGTCGCGGTCCTTTAAACTATCTTTAGGCTTTATGAGAACATTTTTTGTTCTTTAGGAAAAATGATAAGTAAGGTAATATTCAGATGCTTGAAGTTTAAATTGATTGTAGTTAAGTGTCAGTAATATTATATTTAAAAAGGCATAAATCATAAACTTTGATTATAATATTTTTCTTTAGTTAACTGCGGGCCCGGCCCGGGCCCCTACAAATCATTTAAGAAGTTTGCCCTGTGGTGCACTGGTCTGAGGAGTAAACAGCTTGCAGGACATAAAGATGACTAGATTGAAATGTTGGATAGACATTGATACAGTTTTCATTAGTGTTATCCATATATTTGTCATAATTTTCAGGTTTTTATATTTCCAGATGGAACATCTTTCTCCGGCAAACTGATGTTGAAAGGAATAGAATCAGATACAGTCCAAGAATACTCTGGCTTAAATTTCATGACACATGCTTAGAAGATCTGGACATGCTTGAGTTTACCATTGTACCTATGGTGCTTTAAAAACAACATAATAGAATTATTCGATTTTAAGGCATAACCGAAGTTCCCTTCCTTAGCTTTCACTCAAAACCGAAATCTTCCTGTGGGAATTGGACATCTCAGTGGAACATATGTACCCATATGAGTGTGAACGAGATGGAGGATGTGACAGATGAATGCTTTCTTGTGGTTAGTCATGCAGAACAGATGATGAAGAAAATGGATTCTTTCTTCTGCTGCCACAAGGTGAAAATACTCTAATATTTTTTTAAACCTGATATTTTGCAAGAATGATTGTGTTGAGATTTTTGCAAAGAATTTTTATAGTGTTATTACTAAAGCTCTTTGTTTTTCTAATTTAACTGTTTTAATTGAGTTGAAAATGCTTTGATATGTACATTAGGTTTATTTCTATTGTTCAGTCTATTATTTTGAGCTATTTATATCTTCATTATTAGAATGAATAAAGACATTTTTTATGATGTATTTCAAATTACAGTGATACTACTACCACTGCCAAGTTGTATTAATGTAACTGTACTAAAATATAGTGATAAGTAAAAGGAAACTAACCATTATGATCGCTGTGGTTGAGATGTTAAATTACTTTCAAGATGTATGCATCATCCTTTTATCTGTTGAAGCTGTGTGATGTCACACTGATTGCTGGGCAACGACGAATTCCTGCCCATCGGATAATACTCAGCTCAGCATCTGACTACTTTGCAGCAATGTTCATGAGTGACGTGGTGGAGGCAACACAGGAAGAAGTTCACATGAAGGATGTTGATCCTGAGGCGATGTTTGCTCTCATCAGGTATATGTATGTTGGTAAGTATGATGGCATTCTCTTGACAATCAAATGGAAAGTAATAGAATTAATTAAAAATTGACTTTGTTATAGTGTGCTTCATGTTTCAACTCTGATATTACACAGTCAGGATATGGTTTCCGAAAGTAGTTTAGCCATTGAAAATTACTTTAACCTGACTTGTGGGACACAGTGGTGTAGCAGTATGTTCTGTGACTTGTAACTGGAGGGTTACAGGTTCGAATTTACCTCAAACCACTGCATAGCGGCCTTAGACTGTCTAAGTTGCTCACCCACAATTGTCTGCGAGGAAGGTAACAAGGAAGCCTCGCTCATCACATTCCCAGATGGCATAAGGCCACTGGACCTGCCCTCGGGCAGAGAACTCATCATTATCATCTACCTGACCTGCTAAAATTATTTTGCAATAAGATAGTTTTGAAATTTTGTTAGAATGAAGACAGGAAAAACAGCATTTCTGTTATGTTAGGTTGCAAAATAGAATCATGATTTTTGACAGTGGTTCAACTTGAAATTACAATTGCAGTCAATTGATTCCTTGAGTATCAAGATTACAGAGCTACAGAAATCTGCAAATTAAATTGGATGTTATGTATGGTTACCCTGCATAAAGAGAGCATGGCTTGTTAGCTTCCTTGGGCTTAAGGATATGAAGCCAGAGTAATTATCATAGATCCAATGCGATCACGTGCCCCAAGTGATTCTAATATAATTGGTAAGAACATTGCTCTAAGTATTAATTCAAGGCTTTATGCTGTTTTAATATTTATTTGAATAGTTTGTTGGCTGCTGGTTGATTTGCCAGAAATCTGTTAGATTGACCTATATTTTGAATTTGATTGATCAATTTTTGTCTGTGATTGATAGTTTGATAGTTTGATTGATTTATGTTTCGAGGTCATCTGGAGATTCGAGAGGAGACTGTCGAGAGCTTGCTTTCTACGGCCTGTCTCCTGCAGCTGGATAAGGTTGCAGAGGCATGCTGTGTTTTTCTTAAGAAGCAGCTTCATCCATCCAACTGTATTGGCATCAGACAGTTTGCAGAATCCCAAGGTTGCATTGACCTGTTTAAGGAGTCTGATGACTATGTTGTGGTAAGACGTTAGACTCTAAGAAAAAATGTACTTTGCAAAATTGGGTTTATTTTGTCACGTAGGTATATTTTTGTGGATACAGTTGCATCCAATGAGTGTATGGGTGCTTGGTAATTAGAGTTACCCTTGAGAATATATTTAATTGTGGTCAAACAATGCCATTTTAATTGTGGTCAAACAATGAACCAGGATCATGTGTGTCATGTGCAATCACACAAAGACAAACACGAGATAATCTAAGTTTAAATGGTCCTCAGCCTTTTTCTTTTTAAACAATGCAATGCTATATAGCCTTTTATTAGGCCGAAGTGGCGTGCAGTCTTGCTCGAATCTGAGTTCAGGTTCCAAGTGTCATTGTCCATGTGGTAATATCATGATAAAATCATTGCCACCTAGCTTGAATCTGAGTGCAAGTCCCTAATGTTACTGCCCATGTGGTCGGCCAGTGCCCACTGTCGAAAGAGTTAGAGGGTTCACTGATGATGAATATAAATTTTGAAATGTTCCGTATGCTAGGAAAATTTTTGTTCTATATGTTTTCTGTTCTTCAGTAAGGGCAGTTGTACTTGGGAATGGGTTGACTGGTTCTCGTGGCAGCTGGCTGACAGTGCTAGACATACTCAAATACTTGTGAGAGCTTCTTAGACAGGCATAACATATAAATATGTCCACTTTTATGCATACATAGATTGTCTCATGATATGCGTGCATATATACAATATATATATAATATATATATATAATATATATACATATGTATGTTTGTGTATTTGTTTTTGCAGGAACACTTCATTGAAGTTGTTTACAATCAAGAATTCCTTCTGTTGTCAGCCGATGAAATAGCTAAGCTTTTGGCAAATGATTCACTGAATGTTCCAAATGAAGAGACCATATTTCATGCTCTTATAATATGGGCAAAGCATGACTTAAGTCGAAAACGACATCTGCCAAAGCTGTTGTCACATGTCAAGCTTCCACTGTTGACTCCCCAGGTCAATATTCCAATTCTTCATTCAGATTAATATAGTCCCATACCATTATGCCACAACTGAAGTTGCATTTTGTAGATTTATGAATTTATAGCTTAAACTTTTTATTGTTTACCTTTTAACTTTTTTTACCTGGTTTAACTTTAGATTATCTTTTAACTGTGTTATAATTTTAAGTTTACTATTTGACACCTTTAAATAATAGAGTAATTTTTACATAACTTAGTATGTATAAACTGTTCTTATTTTCAGTTCTTGGCTGACCACGTGCAGAATAATGCTCTGTTCAAAGATGACCTTGAGTGCCAGGAGTTGATCATGGAAGCCATGAAATATCATCTTCTGCCAGAGCGCCGGCCTTCGATGCAGAGTTCAAGAACAAAGCCAAGGAAATCAACTGTTGGCGTACTGTATGCTGTTGGGGGCATGGACTGCACCAAGGGTAAATGAGTCCTCTATGCTGTTGGGGGAATAGACTGCACCAAGGATAAATGAGTCGTCTATGCTGTTGGGGGCATGGACTGCGCCAAGGGTAAGTGAGTCCTCTATGCTGTTGGGGCGTAGACTGCACCAAGGGTAAATGAGTCGTCTATGCTGTTGGGGGCATGGACTGCACCAAATCTTGCACTTTTCATTACTGAGTGTTGCAGCTTAATTGTCAGTATTTTATAGATGTGTGTAACTGTATAAGAATGCTTATGTAATTGCAAACCCATTTATGATGGTTGGAGGCATGGACTGCACCAAGGGTAAGTGAGTTTTCCAACAACTTGGAAAATAAAGAGGTTATTGGGACAATGAATTAAATGCCAGTGAGATTGTTGTAGAAAGCAGATAAGAAGATTTATACTTCAAGAGAAACTTCTTAGAGGTGCTGTTGGGTGGACATTGACTTTTAAACACATAATTTGTTATGAGATTTAGTGTCAACTGATCTATCATGTGACACAATCTACCCAGAAGTGTTGTTGCTACTATAAAAGTGCTTTGAAGCGATCTTGTGAGTTTGCTTTGAATGTCGCATTGCCTCACACTTGCCAAAAGATTGGAAGTTGTCGTGCTGTTCGATTTTGGATTTTTTCTCTAAAGTGAATGCACTCTAGACTGATCTAAGGAAGATATTCCTGTAGCGTTGTACGTTGTAACCAGTGCACGTGTTAATTAATATAGGTGCGATAAGCATTGAAAAGTATGACCTACGAATGGACCGGTGGACACAGGTGGCCAACATGAATGGCCGACGCCTACAGTTTGGCATTGCAGTCATCGACAATGTACTGTACGTTGTTGGAGGAAGGGATGGGCTGAAGACCCTCAACACTGTTGAGAGCTATGACCCTAAGAAGAAGCAGTGGATGTCCATGGTTCCCATGGCAACGCATCGCCATGGACTAGGTGAGCAGACCACCAAATCTTGCACTTTTCCTTACTGATTGTTGCAGCTTAATTGTCAGTATTTTATAGATGTGTGTATAAGAATGCTTATTTAATTGCAAATCTATTTATAGTGGTGGTGGTGGCGGCGACGATGGCGGTGGTGGCAAGGAGACCAGTAGTGCTGTACCAGAGTTTCAATATAAAACTCGAGTCAGATTGATTTAGAAAAAATGTCTCTAGCTGCAGTTTGAAAGGGACAGAGGATGTACATTCTTTACATCATCAGACAGATTTGTGCTAGTGTGCAATTTGCTTATCCTAAATTACTCATAATTTCCAAACAAAAATTGTGTTATATTATAAATCCGACCTCGAATGACAAAAGAGTAGGTGTATTCTCCAAATTTTGGTGATTAAAATGGTGGAAATGTATGTGGATGTGGTAGTATTAGATATATACATTTAAATGTGTGTTTGCTGCTGCAGCTATCAGCATATATAAAGATGCATGTTGGACAAATCTGTGTTTTGCATAGGTGTGGGTGTCTTGGAGGGTCCAATGTATTCAGTGGGGGGTCATGATGGATGGTCTTATCTCAATACAGTGGAGCGCTGGGATCCACAGGCCAAGCAGTGGAGCTATGTTGCCCCCATGTCAACCCCTCGGAGCACAGTTGGAGTGGCAGTCCTTGGCAGCAAGTATGCTCATCATGCCTGATCTAATTTCAGTCTCATCATATTAGGATCTTTGTTTTTATTTTAGGACCTGAAAGAACTTTAAACTTATCATAACATTCAAAAGACGACTTATTTTTCAATTTCTTGTTTCATCTAACAAATTACATGTATACAGATTTTAAAAATAATTATTTATTTGTCTTGAATGCTTTCAGATGCTTTATATCTATGCTATGTTATTTATGAATAATATTCATAATAATAATTACAGTGTTCTTTTGTTCTTGACATTTTCTGTGTTATTTGTTATTGTTTCTCATCACAGCTGTAATAAGTTAGCATGAAATGTGCTTTCTTTGATATACTAGAATGGACATATATCTAGTTATTATCTATTTTGGCATGATATCTTGAATGTACTGTGGTCTTGGAAGGCCAGTGATTTATTGTCACTTTTTGCACAATGTAGCACTTTTGACACAGTGCTACATTGATAAGAATTCGTACGTGATCATGTCATAGCTCTCACACTGGTCAGTTACAATGACTTATAAATTGTTTGGTACCTTTTCTGTGCAGGTTGTATGCAGTTGGTGGAAGAGATGGAAGTTCTTGTCTTCGATCAGTTGAGAGTTACGATCCTCATACCAACAAATGGATGCTCTGCTCTCCAATGACAAAACGTCGAGGGGGTGCGGGAGTGGCCGCATGCAATGGGTTCCTTTATGCAGTTGGTGGTCATGATGCACCAGCAAGCAACCCAACTTCAAGTCGATTTGACTGCGTGGAAAGGTAAGCTGCTTTGACCAACGAGGACTTAAGATGTATGATTACTTAAGTAAGGAACTCATACTTGTGAGTGGCTGTGAGCTGGTTTCAGCTGGTAAGTCATTGCAATTGTCAGTGGGTAAGACATTGTGATTGTCATTGGGTAAGTTGTTGCGATTGTCAGTGGATAAGTCGTTGCGATTGTCAGTAAGTAAGTCGTTGCAACTTTCAGTGGGTAAGTCATTGCAATTGTCAGTGGATAAGTCGTTGCGATTGTCAGTGAGTAAGTCGTTGCAACTTTCAGTGGGTAAGTCATTGCGATTGTCTTCCTTATAAATTCTACATATATGCTAAAGTAATCGTGATAGCTAATTATCTTGGTTCTGGGTTAAAATTTGCTATAATGTGCGGTCACCATACTTAATTTGTTTGCCAGGTATGATCCAAAGACCGACACCTGGACAGTTGTGGCACCGATAAGTTCTGCCCGGGATGCTGTTGGCGTCTGTCTCCTTGGCGACCGGTTGTATGCAGTGGGTGGATATGATGGTCAGCAGTATCTAAATGAAGTTGAAAGTTACGATGCACAGAACAATGAATGGACTGAGGTCAGTGCTGCTTTGTTTTTCTCATAACACATACTTTCATACACAATGGAACATTTGCATGCACACGCTTCCAGACTATGTACATGTGCCTTTCTTTAGGAGGCACGTAGTTCTATGACATGGCTCTACCTGGCGATTAAACAAGTCCTTTGCAAATGCACGTGGTGCCTCTGGCACACAACTATCCTATTATATAGTTTGCCAGCTCTGTGTGTCGATAAACGCTCTGGAATTCTGAAATGCACATGGCTGCTGCGCTGTCAAATATATGGAATGTGCCTGACAGGCCGCTAGCCGACCCGCTGGCCTAGTCGGCCTGAGGGAGCATTACCGGGCCTGGCCCTAATTGGACAGGCCCACGAACACTGGGCACTAGGCAGATAGACGTACAGACGCACAGCCAGACGGATGGACAGGGTCTCTGCCTCACTCCCTGCCACACTATTTCTCCCTATGCACATGATCTGATGGTAGTGCTCATCAAACTGTCATATATGACGGGTAAATATGCTAGTCAACTGATACTTTTGTGTTATGGTGTTGATATCTCCAAAGTTAAGTATGATGGTTAAATCCTTGGTGTTGTGTTGTGGATGTTTGCAGGTGGCGCCTCTGTGCATCGGCCGTGCAGGGGCGTGTGTTGTCCACCTGCAGTCCAGCTGACTATTGGAGCCGGACTCGGCACCTGTGCCCAGCTGCTCACGTGCCGAGTTCGCGTGTCTCATGTCACACGGTTGGCTGACGACAAGATGCCCTTGCTACCCGTTTCCACAGCAACAGCGTCCAAAGACGTATCGCTCGACGAGCACAAGCACCGAGCCATCACCAGGAGGAGCTGTGATGAGATTGAGCAGCGTGAGCAGCGATCCCGCAATCTGCTCACGGTCAGCACTTCTTGAACCGACTCAGGAGTGTGATGAATCAAAAAGTGCAGCTGTTGTAAGTCTAAAAAAGGAGCGAGCAATTCAGCCCTGTAGCAGTGCCATCTGTCTACCGGTGGCTGCACCACCGACAAAAGCCGCAAAGCCAGACTGCTTCCGATGCATGATGGGCCAGAGAGAAGCGGCAAAACGGGCCAGTGGTGGTGGTTGTAAGGGTAAGGTTGGGAAGGCATATGTCAACTTTGGTGAGGCGCTGGTTCCCTGTGCGTTCCTAGTTCCTTCTCGGCCACTGCCTGATCTGCCAGTCAAGAGACAGATACCAACAAGCACTTCGATCGATCTCATCGATCTTGTTGATGACCGCTATTCAAACTTCAATCCAGGCTACAAGAGCACGTCGCCGCCAGAGGAAGAGCTAATGGTCTGCCCAAGAAGCTTCTGTCATCATCTGTCGGACATTGTAGTCCCAAGCCTTCCGGTTCTGAACGAGCTGACGGAGGTTTTCTATGAAGACATGCCCGGGCCACTTATTCAGTGTCAGGCACTCAGTCTGGGTAACCTAGACTGCAAGGCCTTTGCTGATAAAAGACATTCAAAAATGGTCCGAGCATCCTGGGCTGGTCCTGCCACTGCAAGAGCATCGCCACCACCACCGCCTCCACCCCCTAAAACGAAACTCGATAGTCAAGGTCATGAAACCGCCCGGTACCACAGAGAAACACCCTCTCCGCAGAGCCCAAAATTCGACGAGATGTCGAAACGTTGTCGGTCACAGATTTCAAGACACCCCTTTGAACATGTGCTCTTAGCCGGACGATCACGAGTCTCAGCACCTGCGAGGTCACCACGCGGTTCGTGGTTACTCTCAGCATCGTCACCACCACTGTCAATGGATACAAGCTGTAAGACGTCGTCAAGTGATCCACACTTCTACTGGGAGCTGGAGTTTACCAGCACCAAAACCAGTGGCTGCACAGTGGAAAAGGCACATGAAGGGGCACCGAAAGCAGTCAGGGAGCGGTCATCTTCCGTGACCCCACCACCTGTCTGTAACTGTCACCAACAAGCCATGGCCGGTGTATCACCCCTCCTGGTCGGAGGTATCGATAAAGTCCACAGCCCAAAACTGGATCAGAAGCAGTGTGTGCCCAGTGTGCCATATCGTCTTCACAAGTCGCAAACCCAGTCAGCAGCACCCGTTGATCTCAAGACTAGTAAGACACCCGTGGTGAAGCGTCAGAAGCAGACTTCTGCAACTACGGAGGAGAATCCTGAAGGGACAAGGGGTGCTGGCACGCCACGGACATCCACAGATGTCCTTATGCCACCGTCAAGGGATAACAAATCTTCAAAGCAGCGGTGTCCCACTCCACCCCGTGTCCTCTCACCTGGCCTTGATACAATAATGTGTGAAGATATTGCCCACATTTGATTTGCTCACATCTCTGATGGTTGGCATTAAAAATATTGACTGGGAGCTTTATCCAAAATTTTAAAAAACTAGGCAAGTAAATCTCCAGATTTGGGAAGCCTGTATTTTGACTGCTTCAATTTATAAAATTTCAAACGGTCTAACTTAAGAACATTGAACAAAAAGTTTTCTTACGATGTAAATTTGGTATATGTACTCTGAGTTACTAGTATTCATGGTCCACTTCTAGACTGCATTGTGTACAAGTTTTTTTTGTAAAAACTGATTATGTCACTAGCTAATACTCGCATATGGTTTCATCTTTGTCTAGCTTTAGTATTTTTCTGATAGATGTAGGACCTACATTTGCTGCATTGCATCTCATCAAAGTGTCGGTCAGTCACACGATGAAAATCAAAATGGGACAAGTGATCATTGTTATCGTTGTTTGTAATATTACAATGTTTCTTGTTATAATCTGTTCAAAACACCACAGGAAGCACAGTTTTTTAAGTCTTCAGCACTTGATACAGCATACTTTGATGATCGTATTGTTTTCGTAGAATGTTGCACATAACTGGGACACAGAGTTTTGTAACGCTCTATATTGTTCTATGGAGATTCCAGCAGTCATAAAGGCAGTTTGTATGTGCAATGTGTGCTAAGCACTGGTGCTTTAAGATATGAAACAATAGTGATACTGATTAATAATTCAGCTGTACTGATACTCATAGTCATGGTAATAAGATACATCATTGTGATCATGAATGAAGTCCAGCGATATACAAGCAGATATATATATATATATATATATATATATATATATATATATATATATATATATATATATATATATATCTGCACTGTGCAAGCAGATATATATAATATATATCTACATATATAGCCTGTATCAATTTCTGCATTTTATAAAATGATTCTCAAATGATTTCAGTGAATTCATCTTTCGACTCTTACGTACAAATATATATATATATATAAAATATATATGGGTTTTCACTATGCGTATAAAATCAGACTATATATATATATATATACAATATACATACATGGTTTTCACTATACATATGCTTGTGTATAATAATTAATAATATAGTATTATTCAGTGTAGTCATGGTGGTGTTGTAATTGCTTTACGATAGTCAGGAACATGATTATCCATCATGGTATTACGAAGTTAGGACTAATATTCATGGCTATATTACATGTAATAATATTAACTTATTACTCGGTACTTGTTATGATGATGTAATCATATGCATTTCGCCATTTCGGTGCACTTGTTACTTACTGGTACAGTTATAAGTTTGCAGTTTTCTAGTATTGTAGTTTTTTCATTATTAGTTTTCATTATCAGTTCATTTTCATTTTTGACTATGATCCGGTTATTGTTGACCAGTGGACCGAGTGATTTATCGAGCAATGTGTTCCTTGTTATGGTAACCTTGTGACGCAGTAAGCTAACTTCCTTCTTAGCCCCGTAGTGAGCTTAACCTAGTCTTAGCTGTAGAGTTTTAATTGTTTTGCAAGCAGTACAGTGTGCTTTGTGTTTATCTAAAATCCTGTTACATTCGTATTTGACAAGCGTCAACAATTTCTGCATTCTGTAAAATGATTCTAATATTTGTTTAGACTCTGTTTAACAGTTATTTGGCGGAGTTCTGTCCATGAAAAAAAAACAAACAAAGTTGAACTGTTTGTATCATACTTCTTACACAAAGATGCAAAAAGTTGGAACAGAGATGTCATTATTTGGCACACTGTACAGTGAAACTTTGGTCTAATGTAGAGTATGAGAGTCATTGTAAACATCATGATATAAACGACACCATGTTATAAAGTGTTATATGCAAATATGATTATATTTAGCAGTTGAAAATGAAGGAGAAGTGAGGAGTACATTAAGTCGAAGTTTGTGAAACACTACGGTCTATCAGTATTTATTTGTCTGAGTTAGAACACGTTTGACAGACCATGTTACAATAAAGTTCTGGCTTTTTGTTGGTATTAGACTGTTGGCTCTATGTTCATTGAAGTTCATATCCTAGCTTTTAGGTTCAGTTTTCATAAATAATGTAAATGCCTGATCTCATTATTATATATGCTGAATTGCTTTTATCTGCTTTTACATTTATTGCTGGCCAGTGTGCTGCATGGCTGTTCACAAAAAAATGATCAACAAAATTAATGAATCAAAAGCTTTTTATTCATCAAGTTCAGAACCTGTGCGCCGAGTTCTTGGCCTAGAGGTAAATTTGCTGCCTGCGTAATATTGGGCATCCCTCAAGCAGACAATTTCACGCGTAGAACGTTTATAATCAGAATGTTCTACACTGTTTAGATGCATGTTAACCAAAGTGTGGTTAAGCAAATGTAAACAAATTTACTGTTTAAGCCATGCCTTCTTGTGGGAACAGAAGAGCTTAAGAGATACCCAGAATATCTTCTACTTTGAGATGAGCTCAGTTATCATTACAGAAGAACTAAAAAGTCTTGTCCTTGTAATAGTTTTGGTAAGATTGGTACCCAGGTTCAGACAGCTATTAAAGACCAATTATATTTTATGTCAAGTATGTTTAATGGTGTAGGTTACTGGAATACGTATACATACATATATATATATATCAAGTATGCATATGTATACCCGTATATCAAGATTTTTTGTTTCACTTAATTTTTGTTGTAGCTTATATTTACGTATGCTGCTTCTAGCTTTAATTAAAAGTGGTTTGTGTTGACTTTATGTTGTGATTTTACATGGATAGGCTGGATTTTGTCATTCCTTGTGAACCAAAAGAAACAAAGTCTATCTTTGACCTTGGAACCCATGCAGGCCCGCCGAGAGGGAGGGGCAAGGGGGCAAATACCCAGGGGCCCGCGATTTTTAGGGGCCTGGGCCGGGCCCGCAATCAACTTTATAAGCGATTTTGCTGCAGCTAAATCCAGAAAAGTTGCTTTTTGATTAGCAGAAATTGAAAATTAAGAACTGAATCAAATCATAGTTGTATATATAAATATCGTTATGTACGGTTGTAACCTACATGCACTTTAATTATTTCAATTTTTTTAAAAATTTTCTCTTAAAGCCTAAAGATAGTTTAAAGGCCCGTGACTGCCCTGCCTAGGGGCCCGTGACTGCTCTGCCTAGGGGCCCGGAATTTCTGTCGGCGGGCCTGAACCCATGCACTGATCCAGAACTGAACTTTCGAACATTAAGGTGACCCTAACTACACTATTGACCTTGAATAAAGATTGATTCCTTAGCCTTCAGGAATAACTGTGTTGCTTTGTGTATCTAGTTGGGCAGAATCTCTTTTCAGAACTGAAATTTTATTATAGCTGTATTAACTGATCCTTTGGAGTAACCCAGGAAGATAGTCTAAGCTAAGAACTTCTATTGTGCAACTGTCGTAATGCCTAAGGCATCAGTCAATGGTCACTACCATGCAATTTAATCGTTGTGCAAGCCAAATCTACGGCAAGTCCAGTTGAAAGCCAAGAAGGGAGTTCAAGAAGACATGGAAACAGCCTACAGAGGAAATAAGGCCAGGAGTTTTTAGTTGAGGTTTGAATCGTAATCTCCAAACTTTTAAAGCGCCACTCGAAGGCCAAGTGCAGGACACCAGCCTATTCACGAGCGCTACGTCAGATCAGAGGGGGTTCCAGAGAGTAGTCCAAAAGAGGTTCAAGTCCGATTTCCAGGAGGCCAAACCAAATCAAAGGGGGTTTCCAGAGAGTAGTCCAAATGAGGTCCAAATCCGATTTCCAGGGTACCAGATCAGGAGAGGCAGAGCAGCCGTCAAGGCGGGTGTCATTTACGCCGAGAATAATTGGAAGGCGGAGGATCAGATGAGTCAGGGTAGGAGTATTTGAAAAGGTGAGACTTCTGTTTTGAGTGGAAAGCCCGGGGGGTGATAGATAGAGGAACAAGAGGAGGAGGATTAAGGACGGGTTGCAATGATGAAGGCCAGAGCAGGCGTTGCAGAGCAAAGTTTTGCCAGATGATAGTTCGAGGTCCAGCGACAGAAAAGGCATGCCTACCAAGCGCTGCCCTGTCCATGGAACAGTCAGATTGAGAATGTCAGAAGACCCAGTGCATATTTTAACTGTATAACTATGTCCCCATAGTTTTAAGATTTGTCCAAGTAGTTTGGGTGCTTTGTCCCAGATAATACTCTACTTGTAATGTTATTTTACAATATTAAATTATGAACCTTCTAATTCGAAATGTTCAATGCATTCTCTACTTGTCTTCGGCAACTGTTTCCATCAACTAATGGCTGTCTACGTAAGCTATTGGCTGCCATGATGTCAGTGGCTCCACATGCAAGTAGAACAAGTGATCTCTCCTCTCGCTACAACAATCTGAGAACGAGCCATCAACTGTCAATGTCTTTGGATACCATTAATGATCGGTTATTGATATCACTCAATTGAGTGGGCATTGCACATTTTGACCCAAGGCCAATGCGTAGCAAAATTCCTTGCTAGCAAAGACAGACGCTAAGGACATTCGCACCCGGACATTCTATAAGCACAAGTTTTTCCGCAGTAACTGGGAAGTTGTTGTGACTTAACTCTGTTTGGGCTAAAACACGAACATAATAGCTAAATAATACTATAGTTATACTATAGTTACATTCTAATATTTGGTGGTGGACCTATATGGGTCCTCCCACCAAGCAAACATTTATACAATGTTACTCATTTTGTTTGCGTAACTATAAATTGGAAAATAACGTTGGTCGTGTTTGCTGAAGTTAAAGCTATCATTGTTTGTTGTAGCTGCAGCTTCTCCACTGGGTCACTTAGCCTGTCACTGATTCATTTATATCAATTATTTTGGTGGTATGACTGAACTACTTATGTCACATTTTCAAACTTCTATGCATGACTTAAATAGGGAATGTATAATAATAGAAAGTAAATTTGGTAAAATAAAGTGGCTACAACAGGCTCCATTGGACAGCAAATGCACTAATATGCATTGTCGGCTGGGGCTCCATATCCCACTGGGGTTCCCCAGACCCCCTAGTTGTGGCCGACTTTGTCCCAGTAGTCCAAATCCGTTAAAACATGCACTGAGAAGACCTGGTCGAGTACAGAGAGGTCTTTGGAGTCAGCAAACTGGATAACACGGTTGACTGAAATATAATCTTGTACTCTATACAATTAGCCCAGTCTAGAAAGTTATTCCCTTTTCTACAAGCAGGCAATGCAGGAATTTAAGTACTGGTGTCGTATGTTCATGTTTTGGAGTTTTTGTGAGGCCAAGATATTTTGAACATAGGGAGAGCGAGACTCTATTGGAAATAATACAGGTGGATGTACCAGAACTGAGTTCAAATCTGAACATTACCGTAAATTGCTGAAAGTTAGGGACAGAACTAATAATAAACAATTTAAAAACGGATGTACAAAGTTCCAAATTGTACACTTTATTGCAGTAGAAACTTAAGCGATTTTGATCGGTTTCAGAAACCTTTGCATCAGGAACAAATTGGAGTCGAGCGCCATTTATTCTCAATAAATACATGCACCAACTGTGCTATCTCTTGTTTGCATGCATCCAACGCCATAATATCATGTAACTGGTATAATATCAGCAGCAGTGATGTCTTGGGTTAGCTGTCGGAACTGCTGGTGGATCTCCAATTTGGGTCAGCTTATTGCTGTAAGACAAGCATGACTGCATATGGGTCTAGACTCTGGAAAAATCAGCTGGGTCATTTTGCTGTCTGCCTCTAAAAACTTGTTTGCTGAAGACCGCTCCGTGAAAGGTGGCTAAAAAGTTGATCTTGCACACCGACAATGCAACACAAGATTTTTTCAGTGGCACTGTCAACAAGATTTGCAACTTGAAGTGGTACTGCATTACTCACATACGAGTATTGCTCATTCACATCATATCACATAAATCCGATGTCAGACCGAACCTCATGCAAAAACTGGTGCTACTCTACATGCAAGCACAATCAACCAGACTGGTAACCTGTTTGAAACTAGCTTTCCAGCCTGCACCACGATACTATATTACTATGTATCACTGACTTTTTATGATCCACTGTAAACATGCGGTCTTGCCATTCTGAAATTACATAGCGTGAAATGCATGCACACGTGCACTTACAAACGAATATTCTGCACACAATAAATTATCAATACGATTGATTGCATAAATGAAAAATATGACCTGAAAAAATATTCGCTACGATTTGACAAATAAATAATCATAGAAGTCTGAACAACTGCAGATCGACAACCTTGTGGCACCGACAAGCAATTCCTAAACACACAAGCAATTGCATCGAGATTCTTGAATGCATAAACCTAAACACGAGTCTTCTGGCATGTTTTTAGTCAGCATAAGCTTTGATTCAGAATTCACAGAGATACTTGAAGCCTTTATCCAGTAATATTGTCAGAGTCATGTTATCCAAGCTGTTATATGTAATAGATTTTACCGTAATTCACATTCCTTACATGTGCATGCTTTTCTCATGAATCTTCTTGTTGAAATTTCTACAACTGTTGAGCTATTTTCAGTCTTAAATTACAATCTCGGACAACATGTTTCCAAATTTTTAAACGTCCCCTCTTGGTACAATGGTCAAACAATAAAACCCGTGAAATTACAGTGTATTGCATTTAATTTCCTCTTTCAAATATAAATATCATGGCAATCCCTGTATCACCATAACTGCTACAAACAAGAGCTAATGTGGGATTCTACAATGAAGATACATTGGCAGTACTGTTGCATGATTAAAAGTGCAAACGTTATAATAAACCAACATTATTGCTGACACAAATTATTGCAAAAACAGATTTATCATACACGTATGCTAGTTGTTCAGTATAAGATCAATACACCATCAATTTCAACCAACTACGAAACATGTCCACCAGCGTTGGCTGATTTTACAGAATCTTATATGATGACAAACCACATCAGCAGCTTTATTATCACTCGTTCTTTATTGAAAGCACAGAAATTATTTCCACAATTCCACTAGCATCTTTATCCTGTTGTTGTTGTTGACACAATACTAGTTAGCACGCATGCGCATTGACAGCCATCTAAGAGGGTCAGATTTTACGGCACACAGAATCCAATCTTCCAATTTCTGACAACACAGACCGGGTGCAACATTTATAGCAACTGTGATCCTCGTAGGCACGGTCCTGGGATCTGTACTCTGAAGCAAAGATATGGCCACGGTTATCAAACAATTGGATATCTTCCAAACTAAATGGCATAGTCTAAGAAAAGCCTCCACATTTCAGTTATGTTTGGACTTGACTTATTGCGTGTTCCACCACTGGTACTCTGACTCCACTCGGAGCTATGCTAAGCACCACTAATCTGAGCAATTAAGGTGTTCCTTAAATGCTCAGGTTATCCTCAGTACATACAATGAAAAGGCCAGAAGAGCCAGCACCCAGAACGATCATCAAATCCATGAGTCAGTCATCACAAAATTCATTAATAATAATAATATAATATCTTTTCTTTAATTAAGCGCCTGCTAACCGCACTGCGCTGTACAGTGAACATACATATAGTAGAAACGGCAGCCACACAGGGCGCCTTACATAGGCCTACACGTATACAGTAGAAGCACATGATAAAAGTTTTACAGGAGTCGAATACAACTGTTTTTAACGGCATCCACGCAGGGCGCCAATCACGGCCTAACACTCACTTAACTACCGCTGCCATCCAGCGAGTAGAAGGATGAGCAAACCTTATGGAGGGCTACGGGATTCGATCCTGGTATCTTCTGCACTTCACGCCAGTGTGTTATCCATTACTCTAATAAAAATTGTAAGGAGAATTTGGTCATAGTGCAACATGGAACAACAGATGAAAGGAAGTTAGCAACCTAGCTACTCCATCTCAATGCATTTGGTTAGCGTTGCTTACAAGCATATGTTTTACACAAGAGACTTCTAAGTAAAAAACCTCACGAAGCACAAATTATTGCTTTAAAATTCAAAAGTCTAGCAACAGTAATGAACAACTTGTTACAATCAGCAGCTGGTGATATCAAAGCAATCAGAAAACATACTAAAACAATTTAATAACATCACAATAATAAATAATAACGTTTAAAAATAATAAGCACAATAGCAGTTAATTGTACAATGTAATTCAAACACAAAGTTCGATTCAAATGTTTGTAGGACTTTTACGATGTTTCATTTAACTTTTACACAAACATCAGTATATTTTCTTGTATATATCTGCATATTTTCATTCTGTTTTTGATTATTCTGTCTCTGCTTTAGTTCAATTTAATTATATTCTGCATTTGATTATTATGGCAGTGCTGCTTTAGTTTAATGATTAATTTTTTACAAAACAATGTAGAAATACAGCAAACAATATAGGGACAGCAACCGGTCAGAGAAGCAAACCACGAGCCAGGTTGCTATCCCTATGTTCTTCATGTAGAGGCAATCTAGACTCTAAATTGCAATCCAGTTGGCAGATACAAATACAAACACCGGAATAGTATTGGGCTTCAAATTACAGGCTATGACCCAATTCTACAAAGAATGGGACTGTTAACCCTTTAATGATGAGAGGGTTTAGTTTTCCATACATTTTAGTGCACACTAGTCGTTAAAATGTTAAGGGTTTGATTCTGCTCTGGGCGGGTACAGACCACCCAGCTGAGTAATCTGCGAGGAGCCTAACTTATAGTTATGCCACTGCTAAGTGCCCCAATAGTCACAGCAGTAGAATGTACAACCATGCAGTCAAAGAACCAGATTAAGAACAGAGTAAGAAGCCAATCTGAAATACTTATTTTCAGAAAGTTCAAGCACCAACTGTTAGTCCACGAAGTCCTTAGACCATAGGTCCACTGGACATGTTCTCAGCACGTACAGAAGGTCTTATTGCTAAAGAACCTATTGGTAATAATAAACATAAATGAAATCTTTGTTTCCTCTCAAAACGTCACGTGTATATCTTTATATCAACTGGCGAAAATACCATCAATATCTTGGTGTATTGAAATAAATTTCTCAGTTTTCTGACTCAAGGTTTTTAAAGGCATGCTCCGTATAACTCAACTTAAACAGGGCTTTGACAAGCCTACAAAAGATGCCAAATAACATTACAAAGTGTTTTAAAAATTGACAGTCTCATAGACTAAATATGTGTATGTAGCATTTCCAACATGACAAGAAGTACTTAATGGTCGAAAAACTTGTTTCAAATGTGTAAAATGACACTTGTCATATAGCATATAGCACAAAACGGATAACAGTTTGTTCAAGATTATATACACCACTGAAAACCTTATTGGCACACACACACACACACATAACTGCATCATCATTCTCAAGTATTTGCTCGTTACAGTACATGGTGATCAGAACATCGATGATAACTTGTCGATCACATTATGTGGCAGAATATCATGACACTCTGTTGCTTGACTGTTCCGGCTTCTCATGAACTCTACAGTTTGTGCGTGGGGCTCATCCTGCCTGTCAGTCACGTAGCAGTGGCCACGCACTGTCAGCGCTGAAGACGACGGTGGAAGACGCTGGTGCAAAAGACCCGACATGTTTTCCGAGTGCATCGGTGTTGGCAGCATCATGCCCATGCCGTGGTGCTGCCGCACCAGATTCGCCTGCTGTAACGTCATTCTGTGGGACGAGTTGCTGGATGGGTGCATCGATGGGGCCACTGCTGACCAGATGTGATTCCCCTGATTTGTTACGCTTCGATCACCGCTGCCCATGGACATCTGCATCTGAGCAATGGACATCTGGCCAGGGGCGCCAACAGAATGCCCGTAATGATGTCCACAGTTGTCGTATGCTGGCATGGGTCCACTACAGCTGGACATTGACATAGTGGTAGAATCTGCACCGAGCTGTGGCAGTGCCATCTGCCGGTGCTGCTCCATGCTCGACCAGTCGGCACCACTGTGCGTGCGCTGACCCATGGCGCTCAAGCCGTTGAGTCCTACAACCATATTTTGAGCTCTCTGGCCTCGCTTCAGCAGCCCATTCGTGTATGGCTCGTCTCGCTTCATTGGCTGGCAGTACGGCTGGCAGTTCGACATCGCCGACGATGCAAGACTGTTGGAAAGAAGATGCTGGTCGCTCGGTGCATAGCCAGAATTTTGCTTCGGCACTCCAGATGGTGAGCCACAAAAGCCGTCAGTCCTCAAGCGTTCAAGAGCCACTGGATCTATTGCCTTGTTCATGGTAAGATTTTGATGGTGCGGGTTGGCACTTCCACACTGGCTCCGATTGGCACCGGACACGCTCTGGTAACTCGGCAACTGGGCGCCGGCAGATGGCGTCCGATAGTGCATCCCATTTCCATAATGACTAAATGCCTGTTGTTGCTGTTGCTGCTGAGCTTGGTAGAGTGGTTGTTGTGTCCGCATTCGGTCAGTAAGGTTTGATGCCATGTTCTGTTGGCTCCTGCGGTCCGCACCGACGCTGATGGCCTGCTGCTGCTGAGCCATCAAGAGATGCTGACCAGGTCCTCCCACCTGGACGCTCATCTGCTGAGTCTGAGACAGATGGAAATGTGCCGATGGCTGATGAACATCCTGGTGGTGGAGAGGTGTTGGCACATACTGTGGCGCCGGCGGCGTACCATGTGCGCCAAAGTGCGACTGCACCTGGTTCTCCAGCTGCTGGATGGACGACGGAAGACCAGACGGATCGGCATAACGGGACAGAGTCCGGCCAGATGCTGATGGATAGCCCATTGCAGCTACCTCTGCACCTGGATGACCCTGCATAGCTCCTGGATGGTGCTGCTGCTGCTGTTGCTGTGGCAACTGTGCTGTAAATCCAGTCCCATAGATGTTCTGAGGAATGGAGTATGTCCGTTGACCATATCCGGGTAGATAACACCCGTTCGATTGCTGGAACCTACTTGAGTAACTGTCCTGTCCATATCCTGGGTGCATTCCCATATATTGGGCATTTTCAAGGCTTTGATGTTGGGCAGCCATTTGCTTCAGGGTCTCCGCAGCCGGCCCCGTGTCACCCAGAAGTGTAGGCGTAGGCGGGGCAGCTCCTGCTGGACATGGCTCCAACGGCGACCTCACCATTGGCGTCACCGGCGCTGTTCCCTGAGGATTCGTTGTGACACTGACCATCTCACCATTTGCCCCAACCCCATAAACTGGATCTGTGTAAGTTGGGGGTGCCAACATTGCATCACTGAAGGCAACATTGTCTATTGCGTCACATCCCAATGCTTCCCTGCAGCTTTCATCAATCAGGTCCGTTGGGTGCATCGAAAACTGGCTGTCCTGACTGCAGTCAGCATCAAACTGAAAATCCTTAAGGTTCAGAAAGTCGTCCGAACCATCAAATATGTCCGACAGGCCTTCGATACCTTCGATGTCGCCAATGTCGATCTGGTCCGTTGGAGAATTTGGGCTAGCACACGGCACCACTTTCAGCGCCTCGTCATTCTCTAGCTTGCAGAGGTCGGAGGTCGTCACCGCGACGACGCTCCCACTGTCCGTCTCCCTCCGAGGCTTCGCGCTTTGGACGGTGGAGCTGAACGTCAGAGTGATTTCGCTCTGAGTGCGCTGGAGGTTTGTTGCGTCGACGTTGATGTTGACCTGCAGACTGTGTTGTTGGCCGTCGATCTGGACAGAGGATGATGTCTCAACTGATGGAGCTGGAGTTGGCTGTTGCAGTGCTTTGGTGGTGCAGTTAGTTGCAGGAGACTGACTGTAGCCATCCAGTTTCTGCTTTGCGAGTTTCTGCTGTTGAAAACAAACAGAACGCTAATAAGTAAAACAGTTTTATAAGTAAAGTAAATTGAAACTACAGTTTTATGAGTAAAGTAAATGGAAACTACAGTTTTATGAGTAAAGTAAATGGAAACTACAGTTTTATAAGTAAATGGAAGCTACAGTTTTATGAGCAAAGTACATGGAAACTCCAGTTTTATAAGTAAAGTAAATGGCAACTACGGTTTTATGAGAAAAGTAAATGGCAATTAGTTTTGAAGGATTCTTAAGAGGCACTGTACAAATCACAATTAAGACAATAAGAGAATCATCACTGTCTACAAACTTGTGCTTCTTAATTATTAGTATCATAGTAATACTGGTGTTCAATACATCAATACATCATGCATACAAATATTGTAACTGTAATCTGACATTTACAAAGTGCCACTTCAAGAAGAAACTCATCAGTGGCACTCCGACCCAAACCAGTGATATTACTGTCAATTTATACAGACTTCAAGCGCTTGCAAAACTGTGTGTATATGGTCAATAATCATGACCCTATATACATTATAATCATGACTATTGCCAGATTTTTAATAACTTCCTTGATGACATTAATATGATGGGATAGACAATCATGACTATCACTGTTTGGGGTGGTAAGATGACCGTTGTATGGCTATGGTTAAATGCCCAAAACTCACAACATGATTCTGCTTTGCTAACAACAGTATTAATGATTTTTCACTTCAACAGCTGCCTTTTAAAACACAAAGGCCACACTGACACGGCCCATAAACTTCTATATAGATACCTATATAGAAGTTCGTGCACGGCCCAACAACTTTAACGATAACAGTTTCCAAGCATTGACAACTTTAGGTATATAAAGTTGTTCTAGCCATAAAAGACGCAGATTCACATAGCATCTTGAAAATGTGCTCTCTCTCTCTCTCTCTCTCTCTCTCTCTCTCTCTCTCTCTCTCTCTCTCTCTCTCTCTCTCTCTCTCTCTCTCTATATATATATATATATATACCCGGTATATATAGTATGTAGCCCATTTGAGATATTGCATTAGGTCATCATAGGGACTAACTGGTAGTGCAAAGTCCTTTCGTTATTCCCTCTGCAGTTCATACTCCAGTAAATCATATGATAAGCAATTCATCATGGAACCAATACTTGAACGTTGGCCAGCTGATTGGTTGTGCTTCAGCCTTCTGCCCCCTTAGAGGGCTGTTTCAGACCAAGAAGCCACACAACAACCAGAACCAATTATATCACCTCGCGACTACTTTACCCCAGCATTGTTTTCTAAAGACACTGCAACACTCACGTTACTCTAGCAACTACTCACCCCCTAACCAACCACATCCTTAATTCACTATTCATACCCTGTACTGGATGCTCAACCTGAACGCAAGACATAGCAATGAAACAACAGCCACAGAATGGATCATAAACTGAAATCAGTGGAGAAATCCCATGTGGGCAACTCGCCGTATATCAAATCCACCAGCAACACCACCCACACATAACACCCACAGCCAGCGCCTACAGTGCAAGATTTGCCTTCATCTCTCATAATTTCCAAGATCCTTTGTTAAAGTCGCGTCCGGCCTCCAAAAACAAACACCCACCGGCCTTCCACACCCACAGGAAATCCAATTTCGATATGCCCCATCCATCGTCACTTCAAACGATATTGGATTCCTCCCGAAGATCTCCTGCCGCTGCCAGCATTCCATCCCCGTTCCCGTTGTTTTGCCTCAATGTCCTGGGCTGTGACCAATAACAATAACTCAGAGGGTTGCGGGTCACGGCGGGACTACGCAGAAGCCATTGTTGCTATCGATTGTCCATTTGCTTGAGGCGAACGATGGGCCAACGTAGAACTGACAGCAGACCAGCAAGATTGGCAGCACGATCATATTTGCTGTGAAATTTCGGCGTCGCCATAAATTCTGAACTGACGCCGGTGGATCGAAGAATATCACCAGCCGGTCGAAGTGCAATAAGCAATAATGTGCTTTCTCTTGTGTGGTATGGCAGTCAGAAAGATAACACTGCACAACCCCTGAATGCTGTAGCTACAGTTTGAATCCTGGTTACTTTGTGTCCCTCATAAATTCCCATTGTTGATTTTTCAATCTATGTTTATGCACACATGTGTGTGTGTGTGTGTGTGTGTGTGTGTGTGTGTGTGTGTGTGTGTGTGTCTATTTCTACATAGCCTCTCTGTTTCTTTGTCAGGTCAGTCAGTCGATCGGTTGGTTAGCCAACCAGCAAAATTTTCAGTCAAGTCAATCAATCAACCAGCCAGGTCATCAGTCAGTCAGTCAGTCAGTCAGTCAGCCAGGTGGTCAGTCAGTCAACCAGTCAACTGCTGTTGTGTTTCTCTTTCTCTGAAGTGAGAGTAACAATTCATAAATTTTCAAAAGACTGATGTAAACACTTGGAATGATACCACTGTCATAAGGAGCTGCCCTGCATGGACATATGGTGACGACGCAGAAGAAGTAACCTCATAGCTAATTCTGGCTGAATAAAAAGAAGGTGCATGAGCCATTCCCAGTTCCACAGAAGCTGGCAATAAAAATTCTACCCACATGGGTTATAATAACCCATTTCCATTCTCTCCTATCCTCTTTGGACACCCAATGCTTCTTTCTGCACTCTTCTGTATAACTTCAATGCCCATCTCCCCCATCTTCTCTTCAATGCTAGCCATCAGCAAAGCTCTCTGAGTTCAAACAGTAATTTTTAGGGTCATCCCAGGAAACTATACATGCAAATAATCAGAAATTATTCAACCACATCCCAGCAAACTACTGTATGCAAATAATTAATCAGAAATTACTCAACCACATACAGAATTTACAAGCACATCACTGCTACAACGTATAGTATAAAAAGTACAAAGTGAAAGTGCATAATGGACAGGATATCTATTTATGAACAAGGTATATAATAAATGTCATATAGGACCTTGAATTATTAGTAAAGCAATGCCAAACAATGGCCACTGCTCACATGCTATGAGCGCCTCTAGCGCTGCATTCAGTCCTATTAATTTTGTCATCAGTGGCTTCTTTTGTGCTCTCAAACTGTCACCTCATTCAGGCAGCCACTGCTCGCTCACTCTCGAACCACTGTGACACACAGTTGGTCCCCTAAAGGCTTGCTGGTGTCTTTGTCCTCAGGCCACCTGGATCAGAACTATGAAAGCGGCTACCATTTTCTCCTAAAGCCGACCATATCACACACACACATGCACACACACACACACACACACGCACACACACACTCGCATTCTACATATGTGCAGGCACTGGCATATACCCACCACACTCTATTCTATCTGCCTCTATCTAGGAAGCTACCTAGGGCAGCAAAGGAAATGAGTAAGCCCTATTCAAGTCATGCCTGATTTATCTTACCAGTCTAACTTGGAGATCTGTTAAGCCAGACCCTACAGCGGGTAGCCAAAGCCTGGCTAGGCCAGTCCCTTCTGTGGGCAAGGCCTACTGAAGCCAGTGCTGCCTCTTTAGCCAATGTCCTGGCAAAGTTATTAATAGGTTTTTAGCAATGGTCATTCTAATAATACTTAATGGTCACATCATGTAAGACCAGGGCAACCAACTAATTCTACAGAATAGGACATCTCTAGCATCTAGCATCCATGGGACAGTATTTAACTCAAGTGCCCAATAATAACAGAACTCACTGTATGTACGTGTGTATGTATGTATGTATATATGTATGTATGTATCTGAACATTATATAGCACATTTTAAGAACCTCACAAAGGCGCTATAACACATCTAAGAAATGTGTCTTAAGATGTGCTGAAAATGTTTTCTTAGCAATCTGTGGTGGTTACGTTCTAATCTCAAGTAGAAGATTGTTCCATGAAGCCCATCCAATGCAAGTTACTCAGCCATCTCAACTCCAAATCCTAATCGAGCAAAGGAAATGAGTAAGTTCTATCTATCTATCAGATTTATAAAGAGCCCCTTCAAGGAATCTACTCAGAGGCGCTCCCGACTCAGGCCCGATCAAAGCGAAATGTCTTGAGAAGACCATAAAAGGAACCAGAGATCCCTAGGAAGGGAGCGAATCTCAAGAGGGAAATCGTTCCAAATGGCAGGTCCAACCACCAAGAATGCCCTGCGCTGTGCTATGGCAGTACGAGCGTAGTTAGTTGCTGGATGCTATTGTTTTCAAACTAGAAGCACTTGTCAAGTGATTAAACTGCAGATATCAAGTAGTCAAACTATAAAATGTTATTATCCTTGGTCAGCAGAGCTCACAAGCAACGATAACAACACACTTGTTGTTTCAGACTATGATCGGCCATATGCAAATATGAGTACCTTTTAGAGTACTGAACAAGTGAACATGTTTCTATTGCTGACTAACAAAGAACAGAACAAGCACATCAAACTGATTACTCCACATTGAAAGTTACAGAAACATCAAATTACGTACAGGACACTAAATGCTATATATAAGAGCACCACAGAAACCTTTGCACTATGAATGAAACTGTACTTTTCAGTCAGGCTCAGTGAATCAGTGAGCTTGTGAATAAACACGAATATAATTATTATATTATATTATTATATAGATGCTTTTGTTTTCAAACTAGAAGCACTTGTCAAGCGATTAAACTGCAGATATCAAGTAATCAAACTATAAAATGTTATTATCCTTGGTCAGTAGTGCTCACAAGGAATGATAACAATACACTTGTTGTTGCACACTATTATCAGCCACATGGAAATACGAGCACCAGTAAATCTAATACAATTAGGAAATCTCTGTAGTAGCATTATTGTAAAGCACAAAGCATAAACTGATGAACACTTTTTAACAAACACACTTGCCAAAATTGAGACCGGAACACAGGCTATGGAGGAAAATGTACGATTGCAGCAAATGAAAGAGTCAATCAACAATACAATCAATCCACACATCCACGTTTTGTAAATTCAATCATAAACTCACTTCTTCGGCACCGCAAAAAGCTCAGCAGAAAAACGAACCCTTTTAAAAGATGCTAGATGAAGGTGAAACCAAAAGAAAATCACTGGTTCTAGGTTTGTTTCAAGGATCAGGCAGGCAGGCAGGCAAATATTTAGCAACTGGGAATTAGAACAACAAGGAATGTAAACCAAACAAAACAGAAACAAACAAGCTCTCAGTAACACTTTCCTAAATGCATTTGTTTTAGTTTGTGGTAATGAGAAAAAAAATAGCAACAGGAACAAATGGAGGAGTGGGTTGCACAGATCATAAAAACTTCTGCAGTTCTGAGATCATTCCAACACCACAGTGCAGGGCAAAGATGGTCGATCATAAACAACTGGCAAAATTAAGATAGATATTGGAGGAAAGTCAAGACAGATGAAAAGATTTTATTTTGTGTTAAATGTTCACTTTACTATAGGTTTAAGTTACAGCACCACTGAGCCCATTTAGTGCCTGGATTGGTGACTGTCTGTGGAATGTTATTGCCACCTGATCCCACTCAGCGCTCTACCTCTTCAGGGCTTGTAATGAGTACCATAACCTGGAAGCTTAAAATAGTGTCCTGTCATGGCATTGCTGTCATTGTGTTTCAACCCAGCTGAATAATACCTTGATCTTGGACCCATACTTCTGACCTCGGACCCATACTTCCGATCTCGGACCCATACTTCCGACTTCGAAACCATACTTACGAGGAGTTTCTACACAGGTAAGTAGGCATTTACACTTCGTTGGTTAAGTTTCCTGGATGGAATGGACTTGCCAACTTCAGTGGCATGGCTGAACCAGATGTAAGATTTGCAACAATAAGTTTACAATGGACTCAGGAGGAGGTGATTGTAATGCACATGATCAACAGTTCAGCAGAGGAAAAAATGCACATGACAATTACAGCAGAAAAGGATGGGTTGTTAACCCTGAATAAACCTGTAACAATTGGCCAAAACTAGTTGTGTCTGTAAACACCATAAAAATTCAGTAGATATGCAATAAAATGTAAAAAACTTGTTTATTACGATGCTGCTTAAATTGTAATATCAATACAAAGTAACTTATATTAATTGTTTTACTCAAATAATTGGCATAATGTCAAGGTGCATGATGTTTTAAAATTATTTTCATGGAAATAATTATTTTGGGGTTAAATTTAACCAGTTTGCTCATGAAGTTTCTGACAGTTGGCAATCCCAGTGGGTTATGGGGTTGTAGCTTAATTGTTGGTAAAATTAAACAAATGTTACAGATTGAAGAACTTGTTTTACAGGATTGGGTTGAGGAATTTAAATGACGGTAAATCTTCTTGCTTTAAATCATGGTCTCTTCAAAAACTAGAAGTATTTTCTCAATTTTAGAAAGTACTTTCCAGCAGTGCTTGTGCCCTGAGTTTCAGGCAGAAGAATTCTGTTTTAAGCATAAAAATCTGGATTTGTTGTTGGAAACTAAGCAACCTAGACTACAACACTGGCTGTTTATAAAAAATCATCAGTGATATCAGTTTATTGTTCATTGTTAGTATGCAAAAATTGTCATAGTATAATAGGGCATAACCTATTTTGGTTTTTTGCTGATTCCGGATAGTATAGGGCATTATTTGCCTATTCTGATTAGTAATAAATCTATGCACTAAGACCTAATTCCAAGTTAGTCATCACTGGCTAATGGCTTGGCATCAGCTACAGGCGGTAGATTTAAGGGCACAGATGAGACCCTTCGAACGGGTACCAGGCTTTTCTGGGGCCAGTTGACAGCCCTAGTATACCGGTAAGTAGTAACAATCAAGATTATATATGTGAGTGGCCTATAAATTGCTATTAGTCTATAGCGAAACCATTTCTTAAAAGCTCTCTCTCTCTCTCTTCTGAAGAGAATGAGCCCAATAACATGGTCAGAAACTATTTTCAGAAGATCCTAAAACACAGCCTTAGTGTAATCCAAGCAGATAAGGATGCAAATTGACAACGGAGAAACTTCCTCTTCTACAGCTCTAACATGATCACCTAATTGTAATTATCAAGCATTAGTATATAGCACCCCTTCACCCACCTGATAGGTGCTCCCATACAGATTTTTAATGCTCACACACACACAGTCACACAAAGAGTTTATTTGCTTGACATACTCACAATAATAGACACACATGTTACAAACAATTTTTAAAACAAAGAGAGACAAGATGGGTCACTTCCTCCCTCCTTAAATTCACACCTGAATAGTTCCGGCCCAAATCAGGCTAAGAACTCACATTTACCGAATTTCGTACTTTGCATACATTTTGTGGGTACCAAAGTTTCCAAGATATCTTCCTGCATGACCAGGGAGAAATCTCAGACACTGCTGAAATAGGGGGAGAAACAGCATCAGAAAAACATTTGGGCGAGAAACAAATAGTGTGTCATCAACTCAGAAAAGATGATCAAGAAGACAAGTTATGGTGTAAACAAATCCAGGCTAGATAAACAAGAACTAAATGGTTTATAGCAGAATCCTGTTGAACTGTGCTTGACGAAGGAAAGAAAAAGGTGATAGGTGAAACTGTGACACTGAAAGAGATAGGATAACCAAGTAGGATTGAAACCAGAGGACAATGCTTCATGATGCCCAACAAGTCGAGAAGTGTGAAGAATGGATGTGTGTGAGGTCAGTGCCAAAGAGGAAGCCGAGGAAATAGATGTGCTAATAAGTTAATAACTGAAAACAGAAAGAAGTTGTACCATACAGAGAAAACAGGAGTTTTACTTGAATGGAATTTAAAACATTAAATGAATCAACTAGAACTGAATCAGATAAGTCTTTGAATCATACCTGAGTTGTTGACGTTGTGGAGTTTGTGGTATTTTGTGTATGCCGTGCCAGTTTCGACTTGCCCGCCTTTTTGGCCCGGCTCTCAACCCATCTCTGGTGAAGATGTCTCGTGTCTTGTCGTTGCTGTTCATAGACACTGTTCATGTAGTTGTCAAACTGGTTCACACTATTCACGTGATGTCTCCGATACCCATTCAGGCGCTGGAAAAATCTCTCCCGGGCCACCAACTGGTCTGGGTGCCGTCTTGCCACTCCCCCACCATACTCCCCCATTGCATTCTGGACACCGACTGACGTGTTGACTGGCATGCGCTATGTTCTTGGCTGTCTCTGTACTTACTGACTGGTTACACCCAGGCACTTTAGATCAAAACTTCACTGGAGAAAAAAAGGCTAGCTTTCAAAGCCTAAACACAATGAAGCAAAAATCCAAATCCCTTCTTCTAGTTGTATACCAAAGTCGGTAACGGTAGGGCAAAGCAGGCCTTGTACATTTGGAAGAGCATTCCGTTGAAAGTTGTCAACCAACTCTGAAGACAAACAACGGTTCATGTTGCAAACTATAATAATTGTTCGCCATAAGCGTAACGCATTAGATCCGCTTTTCAATGCAAATAAAACTACTTACTTACTAACACCACTGCGAACAATGGTCACGACTAGACCCACGCCGCCAGTGGCCTTTTGCGCCACAATTATACTGCCCAGTGAACGTTTTAGGTTAATCCAGGACAAAATCTTGGCTTCACTAATCGCGGTCAGAAAGACGGAAGACAGGTACGGATAAGTGTCACATCGCACGAAAAATGTCATCGACAATAAAAACACAACCGCAATGAATGACCCGTCACGCACTCCAACCACTATACTTCCGCCAAACGAAGCAGTTCGACGTGTAATCCGCTTTTCTTATACAATCTGTACCTATATGTTCAGGAACAGGCCAACAGTTAACAGCATTGAGTTGAGGATTGTAGCACTGAATTGAATAATATTTTATTTTTAAAATAACTATACTTTATTGATTTTTCTATCAAAACACAACCATAGACTATAATAATACAATGGCACTTTCTACTAGTAAATATAGTTCGATCGGAGGAAATAGTAAGAAGAGTCTACCAAATATACTGTAAGTAAGGAAGTAGCCTCCGCTGCATCTGACAATATTAATAATGGAAAACTGGATTTCTTCACAGCCAAGATACAAGATTATTATTATGACAGATTATACAGTTAATTAAAAAATCAGCATCCACGAAAAAAATAACCCGAGAAAAGAAGCATTTTACAGTCAAAGCAGAATGGGCAAGGCAGCTTGGGCAAGAATGGGAGAAGTTGAGTCTACGCACAGAATATTTAAAGAATAACCATCTTAATCTTTGCAGGTGGAACACTACTGATTTAAGGACACGCAAGCCTATCCGATTCTGTGCCCTAGTTCGGCAAAATGTCCTCTCTGACATGTTAGATCTCCAGAATGTCCTTGTCCCAATCTCTGACCATCTTTTCCCTAACTATTCTTTGCCTCTCCCTTTCCCCTCCCCTCTGTCCCAGTCTCTCCATCTTCACCCTCTTGATCCAGCCCTCCGTTCTTTCCCTCGTTTTGCTCTGATCTACCAGACAGATCCATCCCCTCCCATCATCCCCGATTTTTCTCTGATCTGCACTCGTCTGCATCAGGCTCGTCCCTTACCACAACCTCGTCCTTCTTGGGTGGACCTTCCCTCTGCAGGGGCTCTAGACGTCCCGCTTGATTTTTTCTCGGCTGTTCAAAATGTACGAAATGGACCAAGAACAACGACAGCGTTTAAGCCTTTCTTTTAATTATAGATGTTCCGTGACTGCGATTACAAACGTTTTAAATTGCTGTGGCAAGGGAATTAGGTGCACGTTTTTACAGTGTTCTGATATATACACATGGTTCCAGTTAACATACACTGTAGCTACAATAGGGTTTCATTTCAGATACTAACACTCAAGTTTTTTAAAGCATCCAAATGTACAGATCAAGAGTTTGTAGTTATTGATGTCGTAAATTGTAATGCTCTATCAATAGAATTTAATTATTACACTATAATATCATAAATTGTAATGCTTTTTATCAACAGAATTCCTATGTTAAACTACGACCAGACGTTACATCAAGTTTCTCAAGTATCCGTTAATAGTTTGATCAGTCCTCATAATAATAATAATAATAATAATCTTCGTTTAATATCTTCAAACTGACAATTACGCAGTATGATTACAAATCAGTATGAACGGATGATCACAAGTTATTACAGGAGTCGAATTTAACTGTACACGGCAGCCATGCAAGGCGCCCATCACGTCCTACATCTCATTTTATCAAACGCGCCATCTCGCGAATGAAAGGCTGAGTGGACCTAAATTTGGGGAGGTAGCGGGAAGCGATCCCGCTACCGCTTGCTCTTCACGCCAGTGATGTTACCACTACTCTATGGACCCACCCCATAGCGATCCTACAATCTCTCCCTCTCCACTTCCTCCAAAGGACAGACCTGCTGTCTAGTGCATTAGTCTGTTAGTGGAGTAACATGCAGTCATGGTAGCAATCAAGTACAGAACTGATTTGGTCAGAGCCAATCACACACCAGTGATACTATTTGAAAAACTCTCGGTGATGCTAAATTCAAATTAAACTGATGATGTCAAGCCTTCTGAGGTGAAACAAGTAAATTAAGAAGAAATTAAGATTCATTTCATAAAAGCCGGTACAAAAAAATCACATAAAGACCAGTGTTTATAACGGTTACGATAACTTTGGAAACAATTCTTTTGCATTTTAACAGATAAATGCGATATTTATTATGCAGAATACAGAACTTCGTAATGTAAATGTTGCGAAATGCATTCAGTTACTACAAGGAAAACATATTTCCTGAAAATAAATAAGTTTACAATTATTTAGAGCATCAAATAAGTATAACATTCCATGTGTGTGTGGAAGATTATATAATATATGTGTGGTTTCTACAATCTGTGCAAATCTGTCTGCCTGCCTTGAATCTTTGTCAACAGTCTTTCTGCGAAATTTCTGGTTAAAATTTCTCTAAGGTGGTATGGCCACATTTCGCAGGAGAAACGACAATCAGCAGAAGATTCCGTGGCTCTCAATTCACAAGCCAGAGATGCAGTCAGGCCATGGTAGAAGAACTCAAGGTCAAGGCCATGTCCAGACCCTATTAACTTTCTGTGAAAAATTTTGGCCAAAATAAATCTTCCTGTTCTGACATTGTCATATTTATGGAATGCCAATCCATACCATGGGCAACATGATGTCAAATTATCAATTGATCACATATTTTGCATGCGACAATTCTTCAGTGGATTCCCAGACTTAAGCTTTTAGACTTTTAAACTGCACAGAAAATAATTCACTTCTAATCTTGTCTACAATTTCCAACCCGTATTCTTGCCCCACTGGAGCATATGATGCAGGTGACATGCATTCAAAGACCACAGGGAGTTGCATAATTGTTGCTCAAACCTTTGTTTAAATGAGCCATTGATCAAATAAGAACTTTGGCACCAACTCAACCAACCTCAACTTGATCCAGCAACAGTACTGTTAACCTAATTAAAATATAGAGAAGTGGAATATAATTTTGGGAGCACTTGGGGCTAATGGATCAGTTGGAGGTCCATGACCCTCTGACTTGCTTCTAGAATTGCCACTGCATGCATTAATCAAAGCAATTTTATAGCTCCTTTAAAGACCTCACAAAAAGTGCTTCTAACATAAGGAACCAAAATAATGGTTTATTTAAGGATCACACTCTCTGCCAAAAGTTTACACATGCAGGTGTATTTTCGGTACTTTGGTAAGAAGTGTCGAACTTAGCTACTGTGGAGGTGCACTACAGACTGTGTTAATCATTAACTGTCATAACTTGTGTTGACATGACTTTTATATTGACTATCGTGACGATGTGACTTCATCCCCAACGTAGAAGTCATCCTTGTTCTTCCGCATTTGTCTTGGTGACTCTGGCTGTGAAGTTGTGTCAAGGTTGTAACATCGAAGCATCTGATATTCGTTTGGTCCCCCTCGGTCAACCTTTATTGGTTTCAATCTTTCATGACGTAGCCTAGGCACAGGACAGGGACAAAAATTAAAACTACAACTGGCAACAACACCTTAAGCAATTCATGCTCACCACCAAAATACAGTTGAGAGAAATTCAGACGAAACCGACGTATTGCCAAAAACTGCAATTTAATTTCATAACTTCTAATTAGTTATCAGTATAACGAGTACAAATGATCAATGTAACAATGCATGACTATCAATCAGAGGCACACCAGAAGTCCAGCACATTTCCACATATCCAGTGTGACCAATGGTAAACACTGAAACAGGGAGGTTATGAAGTTGGTCCCTCAAAAATTTCAACAAAACTTAAAAAAAGAAGAATAATTTATGACATAATGTGATGTGTGCAGAAGAAATTAAATTCTAAAGAGTTCCTTTTACTAATACCATTACAGCCTGTTACTAACCTTTTTCCACATCCATTGATGAATTTAGGATCACTGAACATCTCCGTTATGACATCATCTGGCAAGTCGCATTGTTTCACGGAATTAATTACGGGTGCAAGATCCTACAAAAACAACAATCATGCAATTCAGAAGAAATTCATGAAATGAATTACATCTCATTTAGGTTCTCCAGCCGCTTAAAGAAATGGATAAAAGCAAAGAGCACTTACAATACAGGTCCCTTATCGAGCTAAAGAATTAATTAGTAATATAAAAGTCTGAACACACTACAGTACAATCAGCATCATAGGAAATCTTCCAGAAAGCGGAGGAAAGAGGAAACCTCATTCACCTGACTTTATTCAGTACAACAACAACTTGATAAAATGGGACTCAGAATTATGACATCCTGTGCATAGTGTTCGCACACATGCATATGCACGTATGTCGGCAGCCAGGATATAAAGACATATAGACAACAGAACATGCCAAAACCGAATTTACCTCCAATTCTTTTCCATTTATGGCAAGTCCATTAGTGGAAGCCTTTCCAAACAGAACCTCTTCTGTTCCAACCGGCTTTTCCTGCATCAGCGGATGAAGTGGAAGGCTGAGGGGGTCAATTAGGACGTCATATGGCACCATCGGATGCTGGTAGGTTGCTGAGTTGTAAATGTCCCAAGGGTCTGGCTGTCCAAACACACCTGGGAAAAGCAATGACGATCAACAGCTCACTGGGGAACAGCAGCAAACCTAAACTGTACTATCTTATCACCAGCAAAAATACACCAACTGCAAAAACACCTACAGCGCGGACTCATTAACGTTTAATGTGAAGTCATCGGAAGATGTGCCTTGTGATACAGTGTGTAAACCAGGCCATGCATATAAAGGAATAATGTCGTGTCTGTATTTAGCACTACACTGCAGTTCTTGTACGGCATGTTAACCAGTACGGTGTGTTAATAGCTTTGGGGGGACACAGCACCACTTCACGTTACGTCGAATGGCACGTAAACTGGGAGAGCATAAATGAGTCCACACTATGCTTCTGTAAAACCAGTAGGTAGCCTAAACTTTTGTATTGTATGGTATTTATGCATTTATAAACTTCAGTGATTTTCACTAGCAAAAGTAAGTTACACTCATACACACAAATGAAATCGAGAAAAACAGATAAGACAAAATTAAATGCAGCTACTATAAAGTGCCTTGAAAAACTCTGTGTATGCTTTGTCCCAATATGTGGATATCCAAACACAGGCCTACTAAGGCACATTTTATGGCCTTTATGAAAGCACAGAAGCACAAACAGTGCTTTTAAGTACAAAAGATTTCTTTCAACACTTGTCAATGACACTACAGATGAACCCATGACTTGTGATTGTGTTTCAGCCAAACATAAAAGCTTGACAGTGACTGACCGACATAGTGTCCAGTGAGTGTCCACAGCCGGACTGTGCAGTCGAGAGACGACGTGATCATCATCTTCACGTCTTCAACCAATGCAATACATGTCACATTCTCCAAATGACTTCGCCATCTTGTCAGCACTAAACATACAACACCAAGATCTTTCTAATCATAACTGTAATTATCCCTTAGATCAAATTTTCAGGACCACCACTACATATACAAAATTCATCTATATTATTACATAACTCCAACGACTATCATTAAAATCAAAACATATCTGCCATAGCCAGTGATGGGCAATAGTTAACTAAAAAGTTGCTAACATTTAGTTTAACTAAAATGTTTTAGTTAAGGAAGAAGTTTAACTAAAAAAATAGTTTAGTGCCCATCACTGGAAATCCACATAGATTTCATTACCACACAGAGTTACACCTCGGAGGCCATACTCACTGATACGACTGGCTTCTAAAGCCAACATAGAACACACAGAACTGCATAGAAATATGATCATCTATCTACATATTTCTCCATCTACCTCTCTATCTATATGTCTACCTAAGTATATCTATCTATCTCTCTATCTGTTTGTCTGTCTGTCTGTTTGCATTGCTGTCTGTCTGTCTGTCTGCAAGGCACACTTCTAGATCAAGTTACGAAGAAGTAGATCATTCCAACGTACGTTTAGGAGGCTCTTCTTCAACTTGACTCAGCGCATAGTTCTCAATGTCCCAAACACAGACAAAGCCATGGTTGTCACCGGTCACCAGATACGAGTTCATCTGGTTTGTTTCCATGGCAGTAAGCATTGTCTCCGGTACTTTAGACTGAAGATTGCACAAATGTTTGGAAATATATGAATTCATAAATTAATATTATAATGAGTGAGAATGTAATAATGGTATGGCGGCCAGACCAAAAGCCAGAAAGTCTATGAATCAATGCTAGTGACATGATTATAGATATCCACGTAAATACACTCTCAAGCAAATGCATTAAGAAACCATATGTGAATCTGAATTAGAGCTGTATAAATGGTGAATGTGAGGAAACTCTCAAAAATGCTTTGTAAGTGCTGAATTGCTCATTTATAGTCAGTGAACCTTTTAACACAGCTGCAAATAAAGCAAAGAAGTAGAGTACAATTTGAAAGCAATTTGAAGGCCACATAACAGTCAGGAAATCAAGCCATACTGCAGGAATGTACTTGTAAAAGAAAGTTTTACAACATCCCTGAATAGAACATGAAAGTAGGCTATGCATGCTGAATCTGAAGACTGTTCCCCACAGTTGGACTTGTCACAGTGTTGACACAATCATCAACACTTTTCCTTAGTTAAATATATGGAGGCCAACACCAAGAAAGACATATGATCTTGACCTAAATGAAATTCTCCTCTAATCCAGATGATTGTAACCTAGCAATTACATACAGCTTCTGCACTTTCCTCTGACGATTGTAACTTGCAATTATAATAAAATACATATTCTGCACTTTCCTTTTGAATCGTTGAAACCATTCACACTCATACTGGTTTTGTGTCCTAAGGTCAAATGCACAGCAGAGGAAGTTAACTGCATTGCTACATAAATTCTCCACAACATTACATTACTTAGTTACAGAAACTTAAGACAAAACAGAGGTTTCCGCTCGACAAAACCAAGACTTACAGTACTGAATCGGGCGAGCACCTGCCCGCCTTTGGAGGTGTTCCAGAAGTGGACGTGGCCATGTGGTCCACCAGCCACAACTGTAGCTGCCACACTGTTCTCTATTCGTGTCTGAAGTAACACAACTTTGTTGATGGCTGTGTCAGAATCCACTGAAACAGAACACAATCTGATGTTTCACGAAATCTAAGAGCTGCACATTCGTGAACGTTTCCCTTGCTTTATCTCTACATCAAGTTTTAGTTGTCAAAAAAGAACTTGGGGGAGGGGGATAAAATTTTACAGATTACCAAAGTATACAAAGGCAGGTTAATGTTACTAATATGTTGCACATGAAACAACCGACAACTCATGAGATATTTTAATTTCCTGACCCCCAACATCTATTCAGTAACTTAGCTGAGGGGGTTCTAAGAAGAGCTAGGGGGTTGAACCACCCAACCCCAACTACTAAAACACTGCCACATGTTTAAAAAAGAAAGTCATTGAATATTTGAGAAGGTCTGAGTTCAAATCCTAGCTCCAGGTAGAAATTCACTTTAGGATATACTTAACTTCCTTATCTGTAAACTTCCGAGGGCAGTGATTAATAATGATGGTAAAAATACTATTGCATACTGCAATACCTTCTCACTACCAGGTACTGGACTATGTAAGGCTGTTTGAGATAATTTTTATCTTTGCAGACTATTTTAGTTTCACCTTGCTTAGCACTTTTAGCTGTACAAAACATAAACAAAGAAAAGAATAATAACTGTTTCGGTTATATCATTTCAATTATTTCCTCCCAAATGTCCACAGAGGCTGTTAACACTTTTAACAACGAGCGTGCACTAAAATGTATGGAAGACTAATCCCTCTCGTTGTTAAAGGGTTAACAAATGAGCATTTACCTTACCTTACTATCATGTTTTAAAAAGAGAGTCTGTACATTTTTATATAGCGCTAACTCTTTGAAAGTTACAAGGCGAGTACTCGACTCACAAGTGTCCTGACTGTCTGTGCTGCTAGGAAGTGGTGCCCTCAAGTGACAGTGTATGTGACCTGACACTGTACTCCAGATGATGACCTCTCCGTCATAGCTGGATGTTGCCAGAAGATTTGGAGGACACTGTGCAACTGAAAGGATGTCATCCACATGACCCTTCTCCTGTCAATCAAAGTAACACACACCACATCTACTGACAAATTTACCAACATATCCAACTTTATTTGAATGCCAAACTAACTACCAGTACTGCAAATTATCTCATGAAAGACAAATTTCTTGTAAAGCTAACAACACCCTACAAACTTAAACACTTGAAAAACAAATAAAGCATACTTTGTACATACAAATAAGTACATACCGGTACTGAATAAAAACAGCCAAGAAAAACAAGACTGATCTTCACTTTTGTAAATGAACTTGAAAAGCTAACGATGCAATTTCTCTGTGCATATTAAAATGCTGTAACAAAGAACCAGGTGTTTCACTTACTCTGTCATCTTTCCACATTGGTAGAGGATGCTGCACTCTGTATAAATCCTCTGTTGAATCGGGATACATGCTGACCCTCTTATCCCAGCCAACTGCTATCACAAACCTCAATCAAAGCAAGAAATCATGCGGCATTTATAAAAATTGAAAAAATGACTGGTAATGTAACATTAAAACCATTCACCAGTTTCTAAACTGCTACCAAATAGATTTAATAACCATAATGAAGCAAACTTGAATAATTTGTTTCAGTTTTTTGGTTGAAGCACAGATAATCTTCAAAATTAAGTACAGTACACGCTAACGTACCAAAAAGATGTTCGTTTAAAGTCACTACATATATTTTGGTCATATACATGATATTAAACTTGGACTCTGGTAATGCACAAGAGGGAAGTTCGTAAGGAAACAATTAAGGGTGAAATGGACAGACAGTGAAGATGAGGATGACGATGATAATGACATATGCAGGATGGATAAAACCCAGTGTATAGAAAACAGGTGGAAGCATGTGACTAATACGAATGGGTAGTGAGTGAATGCACTGAACTCAATAAGAAAGGAAAGAAATTACATACAAAATCACATGAAGATACAAAAGCATGTCGTTTGTTCCGATTGGTGCCAAATTGGGTCAACAATCACTTGTTTTGCTGCTTGGGGAGATCTACAGCTTCCATGCTTTTATACATCACCATGAGAAAATCACGCACTGTTCTGCTTAGCTGTCACTCTGGGCGATAATAAGGGAAGAATCAGCGATTGGAAAATCTGACAGGATAGTATAGAAATATGCACATAAGCATGTCGCAAAAGACGTGGAAAATGACGTGACCTACCTGTTGTTGTTCAGCACCATGTATGTCATTGCACAGATCTCAGCATTATTTTTTTCTAGAAAAAAAAAACTCCCTTTCATCAAAACCAACATCAACTGGGGTATATTTCATTTTCTACAGTTAAAATAACTTTACTACACGCGTAATGTCTACGCTAACAAAATGACGGAGAGAAAGAAAGGCAAGGAGATCTTAGTTCAACAACATAATTTTATGCTATGAACACACTAGTAACCTGTAAGTGAAAGTCAACAGGAACACTTTGCCAAATTTACTGTAATTAAATGGTTTTCTAATAATTGGATTATTTCTACAACTGACCATATATCTTGTCACAGACTTTTAAACTCATCAATATTTCGATACTTCCAAAACTGGCTAAAATTCTAAAGTTCCTTCTATAAGCTTTGTGATGATGTTTCCTGACCTTTCCTCATGACTTTCAGACAATGGCCATTGTTGTAGTTCCAAACACGAATCATTCCGTCTCTTCCTCCAGTTATCAATCTGCCAATGAACAGACTACACGTTAATTCAAGTGAGAATATCTAGCAACCTGTAGTCAAGGGTTACAATGGCAGAAAGAATCAGAAATAACATTACAAGAATGTGACAAAGGCAATATAAGAAAATGCAAATTTAATAAATCAAATTTCTTGCTGAAATTTCATGTCAGAATAAGTTGCTCACTTTTATAATTTTTATTTTGATTTATTACTTCTATGTTTTACATTCAATGCTTATAGCTACTGTCCCATTGTGCGTTTGCCAATGGTGAAATAAAGAATATACTTACTTACTTACTTACTTATACTTGCAGGACTGCTATTTCTGCATCCATATTGCTCCTCAATGACTAGGACTACAAATTAAGTGCAAGAATAAATATGGTATTACCATACCTTGCACTGAAAAGGATCTCAAACAAAAAAGGTAACCGAATCAGCCCAATATGAGTTCTAGCAAAACAACGCTACCTGTCATTTGGACGGTTAGTTTACCTGCGTCCAGTGTCGTCAAGTGTCATGCAGGTAATGGCTTGGTCATCATGAGCTTTGCCAAATTCAAATCTCTCTGCACCCGTCACAAAGTCCCACAGCTTAACAACCTAAACATCCAATAGATCATCCATTCTTATGTTTATTATACATTATATTATAGAATTATTTAAAAGAGTCATCATTTATATGAAAGATTTAGTCACTCTTATTCACTTTTAATTTTTATTTTACATTAACTGAACCACATATTTGTTTTTCACCAAATGCTGAGTCAGTTACATCCTCGACAAACAAAAGCTGTATATCAAGGTAACCCCAACAGCAGTCATGCATATGAAGTTTCAGTGGATTCATTATCTTGACTTTGGAAGTTGAGAACAGGTGTTCAATTCTCCTTCAATGTCAAATGTGTATGTTCACTGCACTCATTTGTAGTTCAGAGTGCTATTTGCTGGTAATGGAACAGAAATCCAGAAAAATACCTTCTGCCCTTCTGGGAATCTTAACCCATAACCACTGGCATGCTAACCACTACACTATCATGCACCCCAGTGCCTAAAGTACTCAGAAATGCTAAGTGCTCATTCTCCCTCAAATTGTCAAGCTGTACTTGAACTGGTGAGTAAAATTTCAGGTATTAGAATGAAATCATGTGTAGTTGACTCAGAAATCATACTACACGCTGCACGCTCCAGACAAGTCAACTGCACAATTTGTGTCCGAAAACACTAGTTTAGGCCCTGATGCATCCCATTGAAAGGATTTAGCGATTGACTAGCAGTTCACCCCATGTAGTAAAATTGTATATAGACTGGATTAGATATAGATATAGATCACAAGCAACGTTACATATCAACTGTATTAATAAATGGAAACAAGTGGAGTTACTTACGGATCCATCAGAAGATGTCAGAACCTGTTTGAGGTTTGGATCATAAACAATGGCATGCACCGGTTCCTTGTGTGTCAGTGGAACATCAGCCTGTTGTACTGATCTGTAGACATAAAACGGCTACATCTAAGACAGCCATGAGAAGGTAAATTGGTTTCTTCCCATCTTATCTTTCCCCAGTGTGTAGCACAACTCTGGTGTCCACCTTGACTACATCACCTTCCTTCAAATGGAAATTTGTCCATGATATAACCTAATTTAATGCTTTTTGTAGCAAGGACAGTGAGGCTCTACCAGTCATTATATATTACACATTTTGCAGGACAGCAAAAACACAATAGTTTACTCATTCTCCAATGCTCAACACAATCATCAGATTCAGTATGCCCATGCGAATGTATATAAAAGCAAAGTGTACATACAGATATATATTTATACATACATTATATAGATATATATATAAACTTATAAGTGAAGATAAATAAGTATGTATAGTGCTTACTTAAGCTTGAGCTGGAGTCCATTCATTTGTTCTGAAGCTACAGCCAGGGTCTTGGAGATATTGGAGTAATGGCATGCCTGGATCTCTCCCCGTATTCGATGACTCTTTGGTCGAAGCGTCAGGAGACAGTTCTGGTCCTGGACATCCCATATCTGAAAGATAAGACATTCAACAGGGAATCTACTACCATCTTACTAAAAAAATCTCTAACACTTCAGCTATGAAAAGGAATTGCATTTAGAAGTTCTATTTTCCTGCCTAAGGCCATAGAAATGAGGAACTGCGGAAGTAAAAAAATTAGTATCATCGCTATGGTGTGGACTTCTTTATATGCTACGGACACCTAGTGTCTTTTTTGCTCACTAAGTCTTCCGTTATCAACATATTAGCAAATTTAAATTAATGTCCATCATGATCGTCATATACATCACAAGGTGTATAATCGTTTCAACATTCACTGACCTTCCTTGCATAACTGGCACTAGGTGTCATCCCTGTATACACACATCCAAACCATAGATATCATAAGCTTATTGTCATCCACAAAGTCTCGCATTAAGAGTTCAAGACTTTCACCACAATATTTTAATGTCAGCATGAAGAAAGTAACCAGCAAAAAAATACAATAACGATAATTAATTATAGTAACGAAACGAATCTTCACTCGAATGCATCGGTCCGTTGAAATGCTGAAGACGCGATTCTCTTCCTCAGCAATGAACAAGTAACAGATGGGAGCACTGTGGCCACGTAGCATACCGGTTGGTTTACTCGTCACGTAAGGGTTCCAGATCCGAACTATCCGATCCATTCCTGGCATGAGCAGAACAATAGCCACCACTTAACGACATCAGTTTAGTCTTATGTCCAAAATTAAAAAAGTAACTTTGTTGGCACAAAATGGACTTAATTGGCCTCAGTTGCCAGTGTTGGTGTAGGCTGAGGTGAGCATGAACCTTGAGATGAGGATACCCTTTAAACCAAGAAGATGCCCTCAGTTATCTGATGCCAGACTAATGTGCAAACAACAGTTGTGCAATTGCCTAACTCAACCTTCTTTACTACCTGCATGGATAGCTAACATCTTTTTAGAACTTCAAATAGCCAGATATAAGCACCTCCGCTGAGAGATCTTAAAAGGCTCTCCGTTCAAACATATACACAAATCCCAACCATTGCAAAATGACAACGATCTACTTGCCTCCAGTCACAATGACATTTTTAGTCTTTGAGAAGTCGAAGCACTTGACGCCTTTGTAGATACGGAACACAGACTGGTCAGCGTCCGACCGTGACTTTGGAATAACCCATGTCAGCTGCTGTTGCTGCTGCTGCTGCTTTAACTTACTCCGTTCCTGCGTCTCTTTTATCTCCTTCAGTTGCTGTTCCACATGAGTGCTTCCCATTGGAGAACCTACAAATTCACCAACCATATGAATCACCACACTTATATCCCAAGCTCCTATAATATTTCAATTAGACAGTACTGTTGTACAATATAGCAAAACTTGTTCCAGAGCTAAATGAAGCAACAGGAAAATTCTAATATTTTGTTTCGGAATGTTATGAAGGCACACATTCCCTTTCTGAGATCTTGAACACGAGGCCAGCACATCACAACAGTCATGGATAGGCCCTCTAACCCATGGCATCATCGAATCATTGTCTATGTGACGAGGACAATTGTATGGAAACATGCACACTGCTCACCAAAGGTTGTTGCATAAAATCCATTCACCAAGTTCAAATACACAACCAAGGCAAGTGTGCAACTGGGCAACAGCACTACAGCCTGAGTGGCTTGACATTGCCACTCTCGTTTCACACCAGATTCCGTCTCAATGGTTAGACATTGCTACTCTCGTTTTGCACCAGATTCTGTCTCAGTGGCTTGACATTGCTACTCTCATTTCACACCAGATCCCATGACCTGAACTATGAGTACAGCAGTGATAGGCTGCTTCATGACTGTAAACATAATCACTCCATTTACTAATCTTAGTGTGCCTTGACATTTAGCAGCTTAACAACTGTCTATATAAACCTGTTACAGCAGAAGTTCACTTCAATTTATTCACAAGACTCGGAATATTTACCATCCATTCAGAGGCGTAGCGACCGCCCTCCATACCCTCCGACCGGAGGGGGCCCCTTCCTGGAAGGGGGCCCCTAAAAGTGGCAAAAAATAACCGTGAACATAATATGAACCCTGTATATTGTATATTACCGCATTCCAGTTTCCGCATTGTAATGGTCCCCCGGCCAGGGCGTATGTTTGGAGGGGGCCACGTCCTTTGTTGCTACGGCTCTGCATGATCCATTATATATTACAGTTTGTATATGGCTTTTGAAACTGATGTAGGCCGCTTACCAATTACCAGAGCAGAGTTTTCATGGTTTGAGCACGAGATGATCTGTCGGATATCATGATAATATTTCAACTACAATAACAAAGACATCTAACGTAGAATCATTATTGTAAATTGTTTTTCTCATTGCACATAGTTCTGCAGCATGTTTGAGAGATTATTAAATGCCTTGATACATGGGCGTGGTGGCTCAGTGGTAAGTTTGGCGCCTTGTGACCGGAGGGTTGCAGGTTCGAATCCCACTCAAGTCGCTGCGTACGGACCTTGGGCAAGTCCTTCACTCGCAATTGCTCGTGGCGCTTCGGCGTGAAAATTCCGGCACAGTATCAAATGCTGTAGTCGGGAGCGCCTCTGAGTAGTAGCAGACTTAGAGAGGCGCTATAGAAATATCCGGAATAAATTAATAAATAAATAAATAAATATATACATACAAACATACAGACATACATGCATGTGGCATGGCCAACATGGCCACATGTTTCTTAAGCATGTCATTTTGATCAGTTAGTTAGTCACGTAGGTTTTGCCAAATAATTTTAAAAATTTTAAATCGTTTGCAATTCTAACGTGGCCCATTTGGCATTTTTGAAGTGATTTCTCTCTTGCACCATTGTTTCTGAGCACTTTAGATAATGTGCAGATGTTTGCTACTGAGGACTCATGGGCCACCATGGACTTATTCATCCTAAGATCTTAAGAGATTTCAGGTTATTAACTGTCAAGCTCCATTTGTTAATGAACTGTCTGTGAAATAAATCCCTTACCTTCTGAACCCAGTCTCCATGTACCTTCCACCGGATAAACTTTGTTTTTGAGCCGTTTGCAATCTGGTCCAAAGAAATGCTTGCAATGCCTTCTGCCTTTGGAGATTTCTTCCATGTCCTGCAACATATTTACTTATAATCAATAATAATTTATTACCTGATGAAGCAGTTATTCACTGCTCTGTTCACAGATGTTCAGAAGTTCGAACCAAACCCTTAGAAAAATCATAATAGGGTGCGATGAAGAGACTTGGCATTGCATAGGTCACCTACCAACAAAGCTGCTTCATGACACTCAGTAATGACACTGGACTTCATGGAATGTGGAAAAGGAGAGTTCTGAAAAATCCAAGGTTTGGGTAAAGCTGGAAGTACACCATCCTATGAAATAGTCCATCAGAAGGTATTCTAAATATCCAAGCATTACTAGACCATAGTAATAATGATAATAATCACAATATCATAAATAATACAACTCAAAGAAAGTTATAATCAGTTTTCCTAACCTGAAGATATACACGCCTATGAAAATGAAAGCTTTTGATGGCAATAGAAAACAAGAGTGCAGAGGCTACGACACACTTGCTATCGACAACCAGTTCTATATGTATTGATCAGGCTTTATGTTCATGTACGGTATGCGTGTTTGTGCATATGATATGTATGCAACAATGACCGCAAGAACTTAAGTACGTATGTATAAACCACTTGACTCTCTTGACTCTTTCTTATCGAGACACACAAGTCATTGACTAGGTCCCGTTGGGCTGCTACTCTGTCTGCACAGCCACTGTGTCTTCTGACTAGACATACTTTATGCACCTTTTTATCAATGGTTGAAACTCTTCTCTAGTGATGAGGCTGGCAGGAAGCAATTTCAAGTATGTATCTTGAAAAGGCACTCTGTCAATTTACTGAATAAATGATTAAATGTCAGCAAATGGTTGGCTTCTTAAGGGTGTTGCAAACAGGACCTGTACCTGTCAATTTGACAGGTACGAAAACTTGTGATGTAAGATAACAGAAAGTGCTTCATGCACAGCTGCAAGTGGAACAAATATACAAGTGTTTTCAGTGGAAGATTGTTCCAGAGTGACAGTGTAATGCACGAGATTGTATGATGTGCCCAAGTTGCCATACTCAAAGTACAAGACCAGTTTCAGACTGGCCAAGTTTTCCAACATGCTGTTATTTAAGTTCAGTAGATAGAATAAGAGATCTACAGCCGGGGTTGGGGCAAAAAATAGGGTAAAAGCACCATATGATAAGACAACCAGCCACACAACTGGATCAGTAACAATAGTAAAGATAATAATACAAATAATGCTATTAATCTTTAATTAAACAATTATTCAACCACTGCTCCAGCCACTTTCATGCAGATGCAGAAGTAGAAAAGTAAGTAGTCAGTGAATCAAAGCTCTTAAATACATTTTGCAAAAGCAAGCTGCTGCATTGTTCCACTTGCTACAATCCTTACACTCAAAACTCCCACAAAAAAGCAGGTAATAAAACCTGTGATCATGGACAATTACAGATAAATAGTGAACTACACCGAAACTGAAAACTTCCTACCTGTGTCTCCATTTTCTAGGATAAATTGGTATTTTAATCGAAAAATACCAATTCAGTCAAAACAGCAGTTATTTTTTTGTTTGGCCAGAATTTTTTTACAATGAATCTAATGCACATAAAAAACTGATGCATGGCAAGCGAAGATGTTGGCTATACTGAATGCTTTGGATATTCATTGTAACATTTATATAACACGTTTTAACCACCTCAGTCTTGATGCTGAATGTAGAACACGATGTCAGAATACAATTAAAACATTCAGTTGATCTACATTTCAATGATACGTGCACAACTGGAGAAGTAAGTAAGTAAGTAGCATATTCTTTATTATACCAGTTGCATACCCGCACTCTGGTAAACATACATGTATATGTCTGTACATACATCTAGAAGGGCATCTGAGTAGATGATTGTGACTGTTAAAATCCATCTATATTTGTGTCTTTATAAGTAAAAGCAATAATTTTGAAGAATCTGGTTCATTGTTGCATCCGTCCATTATCAAAATTAAAATGGTTCATGTGTACACAATGGTTCGTCTAGAGTCTGAATGTTCCTACATGTGACTGCAAATTATTATTATCCAAATCAACATTTTTTTAATTTAGTGTGTCAATATGTAACGACAATTGCATCTAGTTGTTGAACATGATATGGGCCTCTACGTATGAATCCAGAGTAAAAAAACTGGTGACGCTACAGAAAAGAGCAATCCGAATAATTGCTGGGGTACCTTACTGTTCACATACTGACCCTATCTTTCTAGAACTTAAACTGCTCAAATTCCATCAAATAAGATACTTTCAGACAGCCATCTTTATGTATAAATTCACCCATGCCCTCTTACCCCCAAGGTTTACTCACTATTACAACATTGGTGCTGACTATCACTTTCATAATACCAGAGCAGCAAAATCCTATCGCACTATTTTTGCTAAATCAAATATTCGCCGTTTCTCAACTAAATACAATGGTCCCCTGATCTGGAGCTGTGTTCCCACAAATATTCAAGTGGTCCCAAATCTTCGTCTTTTTAAAAAAAACTATTGCGTTCTCAATTAACGGATGGATTAATTAATGACAATTCTTGGAACTGATTTAAACTGGATTACATGCTGTCTTGCAACTGTTAATCTAAGACTATAATGTTCACAATCAAAACACTGTGCACTGTTTTTGTATGCTTATGAATACTTCTGTTTAATCACTTAGTTAAGTTTATCACTGTGTTTCTCAATCGAACCTCTATCTTCAACGTAATTAACTGACAAAATTGGGTGCCCTATTAGCGGGATTTCCATCCCTTCTGGGCCTTCCCTTTGTCAACGTTTTCTTGTAACATACCAATGTTGAACTGATGTATGTTATATCGTTGCAATAAAAAAATTGATTGATTGATTGATTAAGTGACAACTTAATTGTTACTATTCTACGTACGGGCCTATATCTAAACTGCGCATTCCATGTTACAATGTAAGTCTTGCATGAAATAAAATTGTAATTTGAAGCACAAAAAAACAAAAACAAGAAAAATATGAAGGACTCATTCAACATCCTTGCAGAAATAGGCATTTTAGGAAAGGCTCAGCACCACAGGATGAGTGCTTACAGACCATCCACCATGCCACACAAAACCACCTTTCTCATGAACCAACTAAATACTGCTATATTAAGCAAACAATGCATCAAGAAATTGCACTTCTTAAGACCTACTGACACCATACTAGAGATGCAAAGACAATGTTCAGTTATTAACTAAAAATGTACATGTGAATGTAAATGTACGCGATTTTCTATAGCGACCGTATATGGCCTTGACCCTGCTCATTTTTCAATGAGTTGATCAGGTGAGATCATTTTCATCATTTCAAAGTAGAGATGCAGAATACCTTAAGCTTTCTCCTGCTGAATACAAGAAGAGGATGTTGACACAACCCTGACTATCTCCAAACAGAAGCAAACATTCGTCACCTCCTGTGCAACTGCAATAGAAAAACAGTACATGCAAGGAGAAATTTAATCAGAATAATCTGTCATCACTAACATATTTTAAATAAAAATCTAGTAGCAGACGTTTTGCTGATATTCTGAATCAGAATAGAGCTTTTCAGAAGTTCTTTGAAAGGTGCTAGCCAAATAATTCATTTAGCAATTTATTAATACCATCTTGTGAGGTGGCACGAGTGGGAGATCAACTGCCTACACAACCCAATGCAACACCCATGGTAGCTGCACCAACAATGTTCCAAGTGTCTATACCTCACTTTCTCACAAACAGTTTAAATCGTTTCCTATGAAACAAAATATACTCATTATGAGGTTAATAGAAATGTGCCATATAAAAGAGTGTTCACAAAAATATTTACACAGTGGCTGCAGATTTACCGAACTGTTTGACGATAATGAAACAAGTGGAAAACTAGTTGAAAATATCTTTTTACATGCAAACTGCCAGCACAAAAGTGGTAAGAAGACAGAAAATGAAACTGAAAGTGAAACTGAAAGCAGAACCAACCTATAGTCCAAGTTCAGTGGTACAGTTTCTAAGCTGTTGATTTGACAGTATGGTTCAAATGATGAAAGCTCATAAAACTGAAGTTCTCTGTCACTAGAAAGCAAACAGATATAATATTATAAATGAATGAAACAAAAACACAGTTCTCAAGAATGTAAACTACCTACACAATTTCTCTTCTGTACAGAGCTCTTCTATGGACAATCCTAGGATTTAAATCCCAAAGCACTGTGTGAATTCATGACTAGTTCTTCAACCACTGCAGCAGATATAATTCATAAGGATAGTTGCCTGGTTGATTGTTTGTTGTTTCTATGTTGGTGTTTCAGCTGGATTAACCTTCAACCCAAGTACAATTTCTCTACATAGTATGGTTATCATAGGCATGCAGAAAAAGAAAAATTATTAAACTCGATGATAACAAAAAGTTTATAATGAAAGAAGATGGAGAATTGAATTCTCTTAAACAGAGCAGTTTGAATTCTTCTGTCATTTTTCGCTCACCCAGTGGCAACAATGATTTTGTTGAAATGGGACATCAGAAGGAAATCTGTTATCCACTTTGGTTTAGTTCGCTGGGTTGATTCCACTGGCTACAAAAAGATTAAAAGCTAATTTACTACAGCTAAGAGCTAAACATAAACGTTCAAGCATATCAACAAACGATGAATAAAGGTACATATTGGTATTGTAACTGTCACTGACGAACAAATGCAGAGAAAAACTGAGAATGTCTTTTCTGTCAATTCAGAACAACCAAGCACGATCGTATTTCTTTGGATCGCACATTGAATTTCTACTACTGCAAGCTAAGAAAGCTGAATGGCTTCAATCTTTGAAACCGGTTGACTCATTATTTGAGTTGGCAGATGCTGTTCATAACTAGGGCTTGTTTTGAATCAGCTATGTCTCAGTGACTATGTAAATATTATTTCTAAGTTGTCATATTATTATGTACATTCGTAATATACATAGAATTAGGCATTGTTGGCCATTCATCATCAGACGGTTATCAACGCTGCTGCTTGTCTGGCCAAGCAATTAAAAACGTTCGACCACATTACAAATGTGATGCAATATCGGCTTCAGTGGCTCAAGATCAGTGAGCATGTAAAGTTCAAACTTTGCCTTCTGGTATACAAATGTCTCAACATCTGCACACCACGTTACTTAGCAGACAGCATCAGGCTGCCGTTGGACGACACAAATCAACTGCAGCTGCGATCATCAAAGTCCGTCGATGTATTCATTCCAGCAACTACAATTAAAGTGATCATAACTGTTTTTCATGCTCAGCTATCGTCATGACCCAAAAGATAAGGAACACAATTTAGTTAAAACGAAACAAAAATAAAATAAAGTTACACATACCACAATGGACTTAGTTCTCTTCCAGGTCATGTTACCCGACCAGAAGCTGATGAGGCCATCCTGGCTTGCGGCCATGAAAGAACCATCTGGGGTGTCAAGAATACGCAACACCGGTTCCCTGTGCGGCATGTTGGTGATGTTGGCTGGCAGAGTGAATGCCACCTCCTTCAATCTCAGGTACGAGTCCTCCATCTCGGCATACTCGAGCTGCATGTAAATACAGAACTCATCCCATGTGATGGCGCCATGGGACAGGCAATCGATCTTTCGAAACAGGTCTTCAATCTGGGCTTCCTACAATACAGAAAATACACGTGTAGCTAAATTTAATGTAAATGCAATATAAATAAAAAATTTTAGCACCACGCAAAAGCTTTGTCATGGAGAGCAGCCTATTCACTGACACTATATCAAATTCAAATTCTCAAGAACAAGGCCACTAAAAATTCCAGGTCAGAAACCGATGACTTAGCCAAGGAAGACAGCATGGTGCTAAACAATTATAGTGGAAATGGTGGTTGTAGGATAGTATAGGATCTGGTGCAGGATAGTACAGGTTTGTAATGTTCGGTTTTCAGGCTGGAGTAAAACTTTACAGTCCTGAGAAAGCATAAATGGAGGACAGCTCACACTGACAAGTGAAAGAGGACTGGCAAACATATGCTGTGTTCACGTACATTTTTCATCAGGCTTATCGAGTATTTTTACAGGGCTTGTGACTAGGTTTATACTTCCATAATTACCCTTTTGTAGGTAGGTATGTATGTAACTAGACACTTCCTATAGTGCTTTTAAGTACCACACACAAGTGCTGCCTGTGCCAGACTAATTGATGCTAAAATCATTAAGAACAAGAGTTAATCAATAAGCAATTAGTGTTCAGATGACTAGAATAGACACCACTGGCAAGCTCCCACAGATATCAATAGCCTAACCAATAGTTTCCCATTCAGAGCTTATACTAGAGACTAAGCTCATAGTTCCTGGACTACATAGCCTCAAAAAGAGGAGCAGACAATGTTGCAATTAGATTATGCATTAGATATTGTAAGGAGAATATAGGCTACCATATCTGTATAATAGCCTCAATTTTAACTTTTCCCCCAGACTTCCAAGAGCCGTAGACCTACCAGTCAGAGACAAGCATTACAGACACCGTCATATACAACACTCGCTGGCAAAAAAGACAAACCTTTGAGGATGGCAAATGCAGTTCTGCCTTGAGGATTTCCTTGAACTGTTCAAAATTAAGACGTCCATACCCATCTACATCTGCTGATTCAAATGCCTGCTTCAGTTCATCCAAGGTGTCTATGGATATGCGCTCTTCAATCTTAAAAGTAAAATTAACTAACAGAAATCATTACAGGCTGGTAACTAAAATAATAAAAAATTTCTCACCAAATATGTCCCCTTTAAAATGATCAAATTAAGTTATCTACCTTGCATATGACAAATGAATTAAATGAATCAAAAACCTAAAACTTCAATAGTAACATTTTTGCATAATGTTTAAGGTAGAATTACAAAAGGCAAGTTTTCTTGTTTGTAACACATACCTGTAGTGTACCTTATTAACTTAAGTAAAATACCTGTACAGTTCTTTCACAATCATCATCATCATCACTCCAGGTGCTCAACTCAAAGCAGCTTTCATCTGAAAATGTTGTTCCAACTGAATACCGTATCCTTTCCATGTGTAATATCACACCCTCGTAGGAACCTGGATACAGCTTTGCACTTTTACAGAACAACCCTACTATCTCCTAGTTGTGCAAAGCCAAGGTCCTTTGGCAAGGTAATCTGAAAGTGATTGCAATCTCACAGGAGCATCAGATAACTTCTAACCAAATGCAATTTCTCTCAACCCTGCTAATCACAATGCCACATGCAATGTTATGTAACCGCTAGCACGGGCCCACAGCCTCACATCGTCACAAACTCAACATCCACAATAAATCTATTCTGACGGCTATAATGATCAATTTCCGATAAAGTGCACTGATCCAGAACTGCTATTCAACCCTTCGATCAAAAGTATTGATTGCAGCTAGTGTGGGAAATAACTGCACGATCTATACAACCGCTTTTTTGTCTAGATCACCTTGTCTAACTCATAACGCTAATGAAACAAGAGAAAGCCATGTCTCTAAGTTGGTCACAGTTCAATCAATCACGATTTGGAATAATGTTGGCAACCAATATTTCAACATAGATGAAATGTATCGTAAAGTGGCCAGATATGCACTCGTAGAAAAGGAAGTCGATATTACACAACTTAGCACTTTCACGGCAGCGCTAAACACTCGCTTGCCACACTTCTGAAGAAAAGGTAAACACATTTGCTCTACAGTGCAGAGGAAGATAAGAACAAGTCATCGAGTTGCGGGAGCAACATATAAGTTTTCCCTCTCAGAACAAAAATAGAAAGTTTCTATTCGACACCTTTTCATACAAGTAAACAATGCCATTGGCGTCAAGGATGTACAGTATGCCTACAGTACTCGAGTAACATGCGACCCTGCACGAGTTCTTTGGATATACAATACTCGAGTCAGGTACTATTCACAGTATCGACAACGCACCTGACTTCTGACCATCTATAAAAGTTGAACGAATATTTTCTTATCTATGTGCCACACTCACTTCAATTGGTATTTCGCATTAGGCGTACTTGATAAGAAGCAGAGGGGTACTTTGCCACACTCTGAAGCACTTCTACGGGCTTAGGAATTATTCAGTTTTCAAGGTTATAGTTCACTTTAGAACTATTTGTATTCTTTAAAAATAATATGGATTATAAAATATGTATTATTTGTAATATTTGGTTTTACGTCATTTATTCTCTCAGTATCACAGACTTCTCAGTATCACAGACTTGGGATAAGCTATTGCAACCAAATCACGAGTTCACATTACCAGCAATGCATAAAAATTTCCAGTAGGAGTAAAGGTTTAAACAGTGACATTATCTGAAAGCACCAATACACCTTGAAACTATGCATCTTCCAATTTTATTGCTAATGGCACCATCTAGTGGCAAGTATCTGATTTTCAACTGACCTAACACTCTGAAGCCAATCTAGGATTCCTCATAACTGCCTAGGAACTGCTCTAAAAATATTCTGGACCAGTTTGAAGAGTTCTGATCCAGTTTCATGTTACAAGCACCTGCTAGCTGCCTCCATGCCCAGCCACACATATCCACATCTCAAAATAGCACCATAATTGATTGATGCCTGTGAAATGAGGCATCACAACAACCATAGTTCAATTCAGCCAAGCATAACAGTAACCATGGTGACAGTGCATCATTGGTAACAAAGCCACAGAAACAAAGCAAAGCAGAGAAGCAAATCACAGGTTAACATTGCAAATCTCATTACAGTCACAGCCCTTATAATAGTGCACACAAATTATTATTTGCATATTACTTCTGAATTAGTTTAACAAGGACAAACATCAATTACCCAGTAATAGTAATACAAATAGATGAACTCACAGTCACACATACAGATTAACTGAGAAGCAGGCTGAGATCCATAGTGAACCTACGAATAATCTGGCCAAGACACCTATATCTGAAGCGAAAGGGCCATGTCACCATGCTGTCCCCACTGATTTTGGTTAGGGTTGTCCACAGAAGCATGAAAGTATGTGTATGCATGATGACACTGTGAAACCGAAAAATGTGTGAAATGAAAAAAGGACTAGACAAGTCAAGAAACGGAGGGCAAAACTGTGAAACTGGCCAAAGGGCAGATGGCAACATGACACTTCACAGCAGCACCAAAATGGGCAAGTACTAAAATGGTCATCAGAAATTGTCCACCATACAAGACTTCAGCTGTGGTAAAAAAAAGTAAATTAAGGTAAAAAGGTATTTAAATCTCAATACTTGGATCTGCCAGTGGTTGAAGCAGGCACTTGGGGAAATTGTGAGAGACTGGTGAAAAGAAAGCTAATGGAGTGGAAACAGAATATGGCAATGTAAAAATAGGATCAGCAGTCTTGTCTTCAATGTGATCACTCTCTTTAGCCTTACAGAAGGATGCATAAGAAAGAATCAGACATTATAATTTATGAGACATGTTTTCATCAGCAGCTGTTTTCACGTTTTGCAGTTGAGCATAATATCTTTTAAGTAAGTCATAATGCCATAATTAAATTTAAGGAAATCTATAATAGAACGGACCCTGATACAGCTGTCCGCGGCAAGCATGAAAGGCCAAGTGCAAACAAGCACGATGCCAGAACGTCAATAAAGAATAATCGATCTCCCGTATCGTTTGACAGACATGTAGCCACGCCCATAGCAACCGTTGCTCATGCAACACGTGGTCACATGTCTGGAAGAGTCTAGTGCACCGGTCAGGGTGAATAGGCATGCTCTAGACACAACATAACTCATGACTCGTCTAACATAAATGAACTTTGGTAGCCATAAATAAAATTGTATAAATCACAACTCTACTTGTAATCGAATTCTTAAAGCTCTAAACTGCTGTCGTTGATTTTAAAGTTATATCAAACCCCCATATTCCCTTCAGTAATCAATCGGAAACTTTTCATACGCTAAGATGGCGGCAAACAAATCGAAATTTATATCACGTTTGTCCGAGTATTAAAGTTTTAAAAAAGAGACAAACCAAATGAAAACCAAGAAAATGATTCATTCTCTAACTTTAAAACCCACCTTTCCTTTAAGTTGTCTGTATAATCCGATCTGGGTAAGCCTCCTTATGTTGACTGCCTCTGATTCGGCGAGTCCCTCAACGCCCGTCAGAGTCAGTCTTCGCTGGGTCCTTGGTTCCAGATGAGCCGTCTGTGTAGCACTCCTCAGGTTCCTCCAGACTGCAGGACCACCCGTCTTCGGGCGTGGCAGAGTAGGCACAACCGAAGCAGCGCTCCTGCTCCCGGTTCGAACCTCGTTCGCATCATCGTAGAGAGTCGTCGAAACGAAATTCGGATGCGACTGGATGTTTGCCAACGCAGAACTCGGTCGTATCCGTTGCTTTCTGCCGTTTGGCACCGAACCCCGCACGGCCGGCATCGCGGACTTTTGGAGACCCTGAGCAATTTCCTGGATCAGCTGGGTCTCCTCCGTCGTCACCAAAGTACGAGTTCCGGTTGCTACGGGCCGACGACTAAACCCGCCAACCAGTTGCTGGCCGCTGTCGCGAAAACCTGTAGCCATCGCCGGTAGCTACCACTCACAGTACGAACCAAATACACTCGACCAACTCGGAGTTTTTTAAAAAGTTGCACGGGTCGAGTTTGTACAAAGATAGCGGAAAGGTCTCTTGATAAACACAAGTATATATGCGTCCACACAAGTGCCTACTTTCAATTCGACTGTCAGGCTGCATGTAAACACTTATGTAGTCGAACAGCAACCCGTCTCAAATTTCGTCCCTGATAAGTTCGACTCGTTAGCATATTAATTTTGTAGTGGTCAGTGCTTAGCTGCGTATTTTGACCACGAAATTCGAGTCACTGTTACCATGACTACCTATACCAACACGATCAACGCTGCGAGCTACTGTGTCTGAATGCAGGAACCATACATAGGCCACATCTAGTGAGCCAATACTCAGTTGAATTTTTTATGAGCTAACGGTCGGTTGCACATTCAACACAATACATACACACAATCAATCCAGTAGATCCACAGACCTAAAACACACATCCACATTCGTCACATAGGTCCACAGGTGCATGCACTCAGAAGTGCCACTCGTAATAGTCGGCTCGTACTAAATCCAAGACATGTGAACCAGTCCATTCTCAGTGGTTCAATCATGACCTAATCATCGAGGCAGACTGGGTCAGCTTTGGATCAAGAGCATACACACTTTAAACCCTCCTTATAATATTAGTTGTTTTTATATATACTTTATTTGACATAAAAGCACTTTTGACAATTATTATCCAGAATATAAGTAATGTTTTTTTTCCAGAACAGTAGTGAACTACCTCAGTGTAAATCAACTTGCCTAATACAAAACAAATGCAGCACCCAATGAGAAACTGACCATAAATGCATTTCATCCCCTGCCAAAAGTAAACAATGATGACACACAAGGTTGAAGGTCTGCAAATTTAATCTCGGTGGGGTCTACACTGTGTATTTGTAAGCTCTGGTGAATGTACCTCTAAACCTGGCAAAGCTGCTCCATTATTCAAATGCATTAAAAGAACAAACCAATCCCAACTTCTAAGCTCAAAATTGCAAAACTCAACAAAACAGACAATTATTTTGGTTTCCTAAGCATTAGAATAGCCTCAAGACAAATGATTTTGTGTAGGTGACGAACCAGGATTTGAAAAACAGACACAAAGATGAAGGGAACTTTAGTTAGCAACCAACACAATGCCAACACGAGTGATTTCATAATCAACTGGATAAACATTTAAATCCGGTGTGACATGTGTTTATGGTATGTAGCACTGAAACACAAAGAGACATTTAAAGACGTTTCAGCACATAATGGGAAACTCACAAAACTAATTACTTTCATTACAACAACAAATCCAACAGCAAAGAAAAACTAATGAATAATTTAGCACTCATCAATGTGTACAGTGAATATTCATGGTCATGAAATGAATATTAATAACTAAGAAACACCAACAACTCAATGTTTCTTCAACACAATTGTTAAGTAATCATCTGATGATGATGCAAGCATTTGCGCTGATACCAACTCTCAATACATCCAACAATCAATTTAACAATTCACCAGCGTTGTAAAGCCATTCGTTTCACGCCTTGACGAGATTGTGCCTCAAGTCTGTCGAGCCTTAATATGGCAAGGGGTCATCCATAAAAGATGTCCGCAATGAGGGGGAAGGAGGGGTCATCCCAATGCAGACAAATGCGGACAAGGGGGAGGGAGGGTTATGACCAGTGCGGACGTCCGCATCAAAATATTTAAATTTACTAGTTTTTTTAAACACCACCTTGTTTCAACCTTCCCTGAAAACGTCAGTGAAGTGATTGCCTAAAACCTCAAGCATGGTATAAACTTTACGGCGACTTTAAAGAGGCTCTTATTACAGCACATCCTGATATGAAACCTGAACTGTCACTTAAACGTGCACAGGAACAGTGGAATAATTGTAGAAACAGCGACGATGACATTAAAATTGGCCTAGGCATGCAGACGTCCGCAAAGGGGGAGGGAGGGGAGTCAGGTCAGATGCGGACAAGGGTGGAGGGAGGGGTCCAAAGTAGGTCATATTTTGCGGACGTCCTTTTTGGATGACCCCCACTACATCCAACGATCAATTTAACAAGTCACCAGCGTTGTAAAGCCATTCGTTTCATGCCTTGACGAGATTGTGCCTCAAGTCTGTCGAGCCTTAATAAGACAAGCTCAGATACTGGATTCTTAGTTCAACATGTCTGGTGTAGAACAATAAAACATTTCTTATAGGAACATATGCAAACACAGCTATAGGAATGAATGTAACGTGTAGAAACATGCATTCCAAATCCTTATTGATTCCAAGTACAGTGCAAGCGCATATCAGGATTACCTCCTTTCGAAATGGTGGTTCTAAAGACAGGTTCTTTGGTCAATTTTGGTGCCAGGTCAGACTTGAAGGGGTTAAGCAAGTGGAGATAGTGCACACGGTGACTAGCTGGAAATGTTGCGATTGCTTGGCATTATGTTTTGGTTTATTATGTACACAATTGAAACCTATTACTAGGTTCACACCTGTTTTCATTACCTGCATACAGGCTGCTTTTTGTTTGTTTTTCAACAGACTAATAATTGTCATCAACACAAAACCTTCCGTAAGACATAAATATCAGTCAATACTCAAGATGAATAGTAATTATTTGAAAACAATATCCGTTGTCTGAAATTTGTAGCACTGAAAAATGAACACTGAAGGTACTGGAAATATTTAACCCCCAGTATTATCAGTTGCCTATAAATGAATTAAACATCGGTTATTATCGCCTAAAATAAAAAGTGAACATTCATTTTTGCCATGTCAACAATCATTAATATGTAAATTAATATGTGGACAAATGAAAATTTAACAAAAAGAATGAATATTTAGCCTCCCAGTTTTAATGTAATAAACAAAATTCTTACAGTGAGAGATATTCCAGTAAGCATCAGAATTTAAAAACCTAGAATGTTAATTGTAATAATAAATTAATATTTATCTTGAGAGTAGCATTCTTAAACGTCATTTACATCAAAATGAACGTGCATTCCATATCCAATATTCTACCACTGTAACTATGAATGTTCATCCAGAACTGTCAGACTGCATTGAAACTTGCGCCCCACAGCTGCTCACAAAATTAATATTCATTAGTGCTAATAAATACTCATTGATACCAATAAGTATTTATTATCTCATGACAAATGCACAGCAAAGTAAACATTCATCACTGTGAAACTGAATATTCATCTGGAAATTGCAGTCTGAAGCTTCCAGTTGCTTTAACTTTCGGCAGCGTCCCTGCATTCGGTATGACATTCCAGGACAGCGTAAGAGTAACATTCTTATTTGCCCTGAAAGTAACAACATAGTTTTGTGCTACAGGTTAACAAGTAAGAAGAAATGGAAATTATGCTCACTGAGTCACTAGCCTATGTAAACTCTAAGCTAAATATGAGTTAACATTCTGGACAACCTTCCTTCTGGTCAGGGTTTGAGGTCTGAATGAATGTTAGAGTTTGTTTCTTCAGTTAAAAGGTTATGATAAGTGTAATCTTTTCAACTATTATCATTTATTTTTCAAAGCACAGGTCATTTTTTATCACCAAATTATATTTCGACATATAGATTATTATAAAAAGTGTATTTGCAGTTCATGATGAGTCTAGTTCATGTTCACATCGAGTAAAACAGAGCTTGAGGTGAATATTTCACATATATATATAGAGAGATGGCTATATCGAACTGTTTACAATGGTCCGGTGAACTTTGATATAACAAAGTTTTGCTTTATATAATATATGTATATATATTATACATATTTCAAAGTTTATGTATATTAACAGTACATAAAGCACTGGTTGCCATAATGATAAACTTTGTTTAATATGAAATGGATGAATGTCTGACATTATACTCAACTTGTGCACAAGTGCTAAGAATCACAGCCTACTAACATAGCTTTAACTCATACTATTATATTTACAGTTACGAAGCAGATAATAAATGTTATGTATGGTAAAATGCAATACCTCAAGCCATGTCCATCATCATAAAAGTAATACTTTGCTTTAAGGTCTTTATAGTCAAGAGCCGCGTTTTCCCCACGCCGGATTATCTTGTCCCACAGCACAACCTGATTGATTTTCTGTAATAGCAGAAAAATACAAGAATTATAGCAAATGAAATTTGAATTTTTATTCAACTCTCACTAAATCTTATAACCTTCATTCTTTTTCTGTAACCTTATTCCTTACACTTCACGTTTATTCACCTTTTCTGTTTTGGGTTGACTGGCTCCTTTTACCAGGTAATCCCAAACCTACCAAAGTTCTGACATCAAATAAGCAAAGTATGGTCATCAAAAAAATAATAAATTATCAGAAATTATGGGTGAAAGACAAAGCTGGTTTATACTGTATTATCAGAACTATGTTCTGCTACAGGTGCTACAGTTAAATCAGTGCATCATATTCCAATTACTCAAATAGATTGAGCTACAAAAAGACTGTGCACACAGAAATTTACAATTTGCATCTATAGAATAAAAGAACAACAATGGACTTAAGGTTAACATGAAAAATGTAAGGAAAATCAAAGCTCATTAAACATGGCAGTAAAATGACATTTAAACAATGAATAATAGCATGTATGTATGGCATGCTTTATAATAGTTCAGGACCAAAAAGTATATCTGTAAACCTTCAAGCGCGTTTCTAGTGAGATACTTGGCTTTGAATTATGCTTGCAATTTTTTTATTTGCGGTTGGTATTCAGCTCAGGTGGGCCATTTACAATCCTACTCCGAAGCACTACCAGGCCAGCCATGGCAACAGCGATTAGAATTGAGCAGCTTGTACAGAGCAGATGTGTTGCCCCTGGGGAGTAGGCAAATCTCTAATGGAAGACCATTCCATATGGAGGGTCCACCAATAGAGAAAGCCTGGCGTTGCCTAATTGTCAAGCGAGCCCAAGGGACTAAAAGTTCTCCCCCAGAAGATAACCGAAGAGCATGCCGGCCAACTGAATTGCATGTTCTGAAGTAAATGTACAGACATACATACTGGAACATGAGTAAAGTGTAGACACAAAATAAGATTAATCCTAAGGCACTTGTACGAATATCATAGGAGTTTTTTCACACAGCACAGCATTAATATTGTACTCCACTAAATTAAGCCCAAGCTTACATTGTTACTGGTTTCATACTCGGCAGTCAGGTAGACAAAGAGCTGCTTAACATTCCAGTTGAAGATGTCGTTTAAATCTTTAAACAGAAACACAACAGGGTCATGTTGTTTAATGAATGGGATGCCAAAAGTTCCCGTAAGTCTGACGAGTTGTGGAAACATGCTGTCCCAACTTTAGAATCAACAACAGGTTTCAAGTAACAATAGTAATTATTATTCTTAAAGCTATGTGCTGAGAAGTGCTGACTGACAAAGTCCTAGTGATACAGTTCCACTAGTGAGCAGTTGAATGATGGTTGTTAGTCATATCATTTAAATTTTTAACTGAAATTAATAGGATCATTTACACATATGTGACGCCAGTGGTCAAAACCCATCACATGTCGGTTTCTGACCTTTTTATTTAGTCATATTCTACAATTAATCTGCTTCAAAATACTTTTTACAGAATGAAAATATCTTTTTGCAAACTGAAGTTATGCTCGTTTGATTCTTTCATTAATATATAGTGAGAAAATCGAATTAAAAATTTCGAGATATTCGTGTCATCAATGTCCTCAGCAACCATTAATTGATTGTACTACAATTTTGCTGGGCAATAAAGGGCTATATCCTGTATCGAATAAAACAAACGGCATCAAAATCGGATTACTACATTGCAAATTATGGCCAACTCATAGGCAACTGGTGAATTGAAGAATGTTCAATATTTTTGACCCCTCTCGCCTCTTTCGGCTTCTAGCTCAATATCTAGGAAGCGACAAGCGACGGGTTTTGAGCCCTGGCGTCACATATGGTAAAACATAGTTATAAAGTATTGTGGTTAAATGAGGCCAACACTGAATATGCTAGCTGGTGCATGGAAACCGCTGGCCTGTAGCACTCACAAGAGCAGCGATAGACAACAGCAGAAAGCATGCCCAATACTAACATATTTCATACTGGTAGGCTGGAACTTGATTAAAGCCCTTGTCAATAATGGAAAGAACATAACGAGTTGTGGAAACATTAGCTCAAATGAAATATGTAAAGCTCTCCAACCTGCATTTATATCAAAATTGATGAAACCAAGGTCATTTTTCTCTCTGGATGCACTGTAGTTAGGAACATTTTTCCTGTCAATACATAAAAAGAAAAATGATATTAAACAAATGAAATTTAGAAGTATATTATTAATTAATTGTTAATCATCTTCGGAGCACCTCTGATGAGTTTCCTGAAGAGGTGAATAAGCAATTACAATATGTAACATGTATATACAGCCCATAAATATGTTTAAGCAGGTCTTAAATAGCAATAATTGCGTTCTGGACAGAGACATGTAAAAGAACTTTCCCATATAATAATAATAATAATAATATTCTTTATTATTTCAAACCGACAAACGCAGTAAGATTACATTGAAACATGAAAGTACAATCAACATCTTAATTAAACACACGGTTTGGCAGCCATGCAAGGCGCCGCCCTAGAGGGGGGTTACGGGAGTCGATCCGCGTACCTTATGCTCTCCTGGCCATGAGTGTTACCACTACTCTATCCCCCTCCCCAGTGGAAGACTCCATAAATTGCCAACTGATCAGATGCCGCTAATATGTAGCACAGTCCTTAAATGTACTTCAGATCCAATATAGTCTTGTTAAACATTTTCAACATATTTCTGAGAGTTTCACAATATAAAACGAGTTATCACAAAATTTTCTGTAGACAACTGCATAAGAAAGCAACCACTTACTTAGTGATAAATGGTGAATTCTAGCAAAATGGGTGTTACTACTACATAATGTCCCAACACCCAGCCAAACCACCTTTATGACCACAGGATGTAAATATATTTGCATTTTACCTCTGTGTCCTGATTGTATCCAAGTGCATCAAATGAAACTGACAATTTGCTGTCAAGCCACGTCACCTCTAAGGTAAGGTTTCAAGATCGTGTCAGACTGCGATTCAGGTTTGCCCTATAGCTAACAATCCTTCACATATGGGACCATAACTAATGTTGACATAGGCAAGTACCTGATCTTACTTTACTTAATTAACAGGTTTCAAACGTCATATTTTTTATTTACTCATAACTGAAAGCAAACATCACTTTAATCTAAACACTGTAGTAAAACCGAAATAGGGTTGCATGAAGGATGTCTGCTGGGCCCAGTTAATGCTTGCATTACATATTAATGTCAACTTCACGAACTGCAGCCTAGCATAGCTTACACGGGTCAGCCCGAATCCCCGAAACCCGAATCCCCGAAAACGTTGAAAACACACAAAAGCCCGATTTCCCGAAAACAGTTTTATAGAGAGCGGCAGAACTCCCGAAAACTATTCAAAGTTAAATTGTAAAATCATACGTGACATAGACCTAACGTGGCCTTGATGTATCTCGATATACTGCCTATTCACATGTTTATTTGTAATTTTAGTCTAAAATCGATTTCGGGGATTCGGCCGAAATTCGTTTCGGGGATTCGGGTTTCGGGCCGGACCCAGCTTACATACTTCAGGTAAGATCAAATCCGTAAAAAATATATTCTCGTTAATACAATTCACAAGCTATTATGCGTTTTCGTGCGTTACTCTATAAAATATGTAATCATTTCGTGGTTTTGTTTGAAAGCCAGGGCTAGTGAACAACCGAACATATGTTATGATGTATACAACTAACACGATTGCTTTTGTCGATTCAATCGCAACCTCCTTCTTGTGGTCGTTGAAGGCCGTCGTCAGAAAACAGCCAAATGTAAGGGCAGCCAAAACACTGAGGGTGAAAGCAAAAATGGTGTTAGCACGAGACAAAAGAGTATTCATATTTTCTCTGAATCTTCTTTTACAACTATCTATTAAATTCCACTTCGTTGTTCACAAAGCTACAGTCCGTCGACGCCGCTTCATAAACCGGAAGATGCTGACACGCTAACTTAAAAATCCCAACGTAGTGGTATTCGCCAGCACCGAGCTATAGACAGCTTATATCCTTGCGCCTGCCTTACTTTCGTGCAGTTCCACTTCCGGGCCCAAACAATTATAATTTTTATATAATAATCTTTATTAATTAAAACTGACAAGTACGCAGTAAGATTACATTGAAATATGACAGTACATTCAAGATCTTAATTAAACACACGGTTTGGCAGCCATGCAAGGCGCCGCTCTAGAGGGGGGTTACGGGTATCCAACCGCGATCTAATGCTCTCCTTATGACTATGACTCTACGAGTGTTACCATTACTCTATTACCCTTCCCTTTGAACGCTTCATCATCATCATCATCATCATCATCATCATCATCATCATCATCATCATCATCATCATCATCATCATCATCATCATCATCATCATCATCATCATCATCATCATCATCATCATCATCATCATCATAATCATCATCATCATCATCACCACCACCACCACCACCACCACCACCACCACCACCACCACCACCACCACCACCACCACCATCATCATCATCATCATCATCATCATCATCATCATCATCATCATCGATCATCATCGTTTCCTGACGCTAGCCATTTCTGCCGTCAAGGTATGAAAAGATTTCCATTCGTTTCTGTCAAGTTTGAGGATTTGTATAATTTATGATCTTTTCACGACTGGAAGCCAATCATGTGTTTCTTGCATGGAATTAATGAAGATGTTAGGAAAGTGCATGGTGATCCATAACGTTGAGATACGCACGATGACAGTCCAGAACTGACGCACCAATCTTCGAAACTTCCGCAGCCTTGGAGAGGTAGAATAAAATAACAATTACTTAACGTTACTACCTGAATGAATGAATATATGGCCTACTCGTTTATTGAAACATCATAGCTGACATAACGCAACTAGAACAAGCTATACTATAGCTGCTATAGTATACAGAGGTATGGGCGGCGATCATGAGGTCGAGGGGACAAGCCCCCACCTTTAAGAGTGGGGGGACACACCATACACCCACTTTTTGAAGAAACCCCCAAAAGGTCGTCAAATTTTATCCCAAAAATGGTAAAAAGAATTTACATTTTTTACCTCTTTTTTTAAGCAGATCAGTTCAAAACTCTTTTCACCAGTCAGTTCAACAATCCCCCACCCCATCTGTGAAACAAGATCGCCGCCAGTGTACAGAGGTCATGTGGTCTCACGAGCAGCTATTTAGGCCTAGCGCCAGCAGGCATTTTTGTAGAGAATACGGGGTATAAAGTTGTTATATTGTAACCCTCGTAACTTTTTCGTGTATGGTAAATTTATGCGGTCTCGCTCTAAGGTTGTGTCCACCGTGGCGGAGAGGAGGAAGCACGTCACGCAGCACATGATTGGGATTCCTCATAGGGCCTAATAGCAAGAAAAGTCGTTCATCTGACTTGTTGACCAATTGGTTGACACCATCAGCATCGCAAGGGAGGAATGAACGAATGAATGACCGATATGATCATGACAGCGGTAAACTGTGGCAAAATCCCTCAACCGTGCTGTTGACATAGGCCTATGAGCTATGTACACTATTTATAGTAGACAGCTTCCTGTTGCGTAGTTTGACATTCCAATGTGTTTTAGTATTAATATTTATAAAATAAATATAAAAGAAACTGCAATACAAATGATTATTTAATTCCATCACATTTTTTTAAATTTTATTAAGAAATTCCACTCCGTTAGGCCTACCTAATCAACGTAAAGTTGAATGTATTTTTTTGGCCAAATAACAAAATAAAAATCACTTGAGCCAATCATTCCAGGTGATCAAATAAACAGAAAACATTAAAATATTTATGATAATTATTGTCTTAAAAATCTGCTCATTGCATCAAAATTATATAAAAATTACCACACAACAAGCCCGCTTCGCTACTAGGCCTACCTGTCAGGAATTGAGCACAGAATGTGAAAAGTGAACTCTAAGAAACAGTACTGACACAAAAATTTATTTAAAAGTCATAGCCTATATTGTTAAATAAATTGTATTAGAAATGATAATTTAAGTAGACGACTTATCCTGACAGCGTAATAAATTTTAGTACCTCAAGGGTAACATTTATAATCACGGAGTGGACAATTAACGGAGTGGACAAATTGTGTATCAGCACGGTAAATATCGTATTATCTCTCATGCTTCCACATAAATCGTCGGTACAATCATTATATAGCTTATAAACGTTATATTACATATTTTATTTTAATTTAATTTATTCATAATCATTGCAAAAATGCAGTAACGGAGTGGATGTATAATAAAAAAGAACATTAGGTACGAAATAAATGAAAATTAGTAAGAAAGCTGTCTTAGCATTCAGATCCTATATTAAGACATACTTACTTACATAGATCTTCACAGAAGAGATGTGTTAAGTTGCGAGACCAAAGAAATGCAATGGTTGTGAGATACGAGATAATTTTTACATGTTAACGGTAATTATTTATACTGTGACGGAGCGGACATAATTTTCCGGGGACAAGTTAAAATATATTTTTTAAATTTTACCGAAGATCCGGTTCACCAAAATTGTGTTTAGAAACATACAATTATATTTAATGTAAAACATACAATTATATTTAATATAAAACATACAATTATATTTAATATAAAAGAAACATACAGATTTTTGGGCTTAATGCAAATAATTTTGAAATTGTAGACGAAAGCAATAATTAGTACGGTTACGGAGTGAAACATTTTAAATTCAAAATAAATTTTAATAAATTATTTTATTGCTTTTAACTACTTTCAAATGTCTTAAATTGTTGACTGATCAATAACGTTTTAATCTAACCACGTAGTATGATCAGACTAGCTAGGCCTATATTGTTTTCGGAGAAATGACTGGGGACGTACAGCCGTAGGCCTATTTTCAATTAGGCCAAATACCGGAAAATGACTCAGAAAGGTAGGAGAGGCTTGAGATTAGTTAGGACGGTAATTACAGCTGTCATTGGGCTCTGACCCCATGCAATCATTGGAGTTAAGACCATGGCGCTTGAGAGAGGGAAAACTACAGCTCGTTTATGAGAAGCCGGAAGTGAACCCTGACCCAGGAATGCAGAGCAAATTGAAGAACGGTAGGCCTAATAAATTATCAATAAAATCATCAATTATAAATGGCGGTAAAAATCCAGATGGGTTTTAATCAATATTCCCATCCCAAGTATCTCTTCACCATCCAACCAATCCGCTCCACCCGATAATCCTCTTATCTAAATCTTTCTTGATCGACCCTCGGTCACTGCATAGGGGCCTATCAAGTTTTCCAACGTAGCCATATCCAACACTGCACCACAACTCTGGAACGATTTTCCTCCCGAATTCCGAAGATTTTCGGTGCCTCCCTCATCATTAAATTGCCACTCTGACTCTTTCATCAGCCTCAGACTCCTCTATACCACCCCAGGCATTCCAATCAAAACTATAAGAGCTTCACCTTTTCAACAATTCCTACTCTGACTCATCTGATATCACAGTATAAATAATTATTTATATTGTGCTGATATTCCGCCTCCAATTTTTTCGACCTAAATGACAATCAATTAACAACTGCTCTGAATCGTCTCTTGATCTGGACCCCCGGAAACCGGACTAGGACCTCCTTTGACGACCCTTTTGAAAACCCCTCTGACTTCACGCAGCGCTCGTGAATAAGTTGGTGCCCTGCGCTTGGCTTTCGAGTGGCGCTTTATAAGTTTGGAGTTTACGATTACGATTAGAATTTTCGCATTTTGGGGCGAAATTTGTGAAACGGTTGCCGGTTGGAATCTGTTATTGGTTTCACCAGCGTTACCACTCCTTGGGTTTTTTCACAAGATCTTGGGTTTTTTAATCCGAACTTGGGAAATGGGGTTTTCTCGTGGAGACCTTGGGTTTTTTGCTTGGGTTTTTCTTGTGTATTGAAACCCTATTTTTCATTAATTCAATCAGTTTTTCCAACGGTTTTGATGATCAAGGTCAATAAATAAATAAATAAATAAATGGCGCAATAGGCCTATGCCTGTAAGCGTGTGCTGTACAAGTCTATTGCTATATTTAAAATATAACTCAAGAAACTAAATGTGCTGTACTAGCACAGTATAAATAATTACACAGTACGTCGGCTCCCGGCCGATGCTGCAGTCAGAATGTGTGACCGACCACCATTTTGAAACTAAGTCTCTTACACGCCAATACACCGGAACCCATCACATCAAATATTTTTAAACGTTACAACAACATTGAGGACTTCATTAGAATTACCAATATTATTTTTAACGTTAATGTCAGCGTAAATCTATTATTCAAAAGCTCAGTTTCAAAATGGCGTAACCCCAAAAACAAGTCAACAGGCAGCGATGGGAGTCGACGTACTGTGTAGGCCTAATTATTTATACTGTGGTACTAGTCTATTGCTATATTTAGAATATTACTCTAAAGAGTAAAGACTAAACTGCAGACTCAGGCTGCACTTTTTCAGAAGTTTTCCCGACATAAACTGTTGCTCTTTTTTAAACTTAAGAAATAGTACTTTAAGTTTCATTGTCTTTAATCTTTATTCTTGTTTAAAAATAAAAAAGCGATAGAAGTAATAATTCACATGATACGGACTCTGATGAAAATAGATAGGCCTACATGTGTGTAAACATTTTTCATTTGCTTCGAATATTAACTAATAATTTTTAGCAATTAAAAGATATAAATAAGAGATAGAACATTTTATAACAGAAATGGTATAATTGCTTTATATTATTATATATTATCTTATAATTCTTTTATTGAAGTCTGCAGAAAAACTAACTTGGGTTTTCTTGGGTTTTTTCAATGTCCCAACTTGGGTTTTTCATTTTTCCAGAGTGGTAACACTGGGTTTCACAAAGAAAACGATTCATGACTACTCTTTTCGTTATTGTACTACTTTTTGATACGTTATAATTTCGCCTCCTGCCTAAATTTGCTGGCGAAGCATATTTCGTTCTCTAGCTAAGCTGATGAATTAATCTACAAATAGTATGTAAGTAATAAGTATTATAGACGTATATATATATGTATATATATATATATAAATATATATATAATATATATATATATCTTTTATTTCAGTTAGCTTCGATCTGTAATCTCATCTTAATAGGCCCTTAATTAATTACGCATACTGACGAATGCAATTTGGGTTAACTTATTCGGACTTTTTTCATTCATTGAAACTTAACCACGGCAGTTATCTTTGCAATCATGTGCTGATTTCAAGTTCTTACTGTTTTCCGTAATTGTTTTGCAGTCTGTGCAAAATTATATGAACTTATTACAGCAGTCTTGTTGTGAAGACCTTAAACTTCAAGACCAAGACCAAGACTTCGAACTTCAAGACCAAGACTTTGAACCTCAAGACCAAGACCTTGAACCTTAAGACCAAGACCAAGACTTTGAACCTCAAGACTGAGACCAAGACCAAGACTTTGAACCTTGAGACCAAGACCAAGACTTTGAACCTCAAGACCAAGACTAAGACTTTGAACCTCAATACCAAGACCGAGACCAAGACCCCAAACAATCAAATTCAGCCCAAGACTTCTTTTCCTTACAAAAAAGTCGGACTACTCGCTATTTTAATGAAAACATGAGTCTTTTATTTTATTCAGGCAAATTAACTTTATATGCAGACTGCAGATAATTCCAAAAAATTCGTATTTACAAAACTCCTTCATGCAAAATGTTATTCCAAATGCCTTTTTTTATTTTTATAAAAACCAATTCACTCAGAATTTTCTGACTAAGACGTGCCTTGTGGGGCCTCATAAAGATTCCTCCAATTTGAAAAAAAATACGTTCTACAGGTGCTAAGTCGCTGGCACACACAGTAGCTTTTCAAGCACTGGATGTAAATGTGCAAATGGTGAGCCTTTTTGAAATCCTCCCATGGTTTATCAGACCATCTGGCTTCAGAAAAAGTCTTGGCCGGGCTTACAGACACAGCATAACCTAGTTGCTGCTGCCGATGGGTTTTCCTGACCAACAAGACTTGCATCCGTCCGTAGGTATTTGTCGTAGGCTATGATGCAGACAGGCTTGATATATTTTTTAATTCTTTAGTTTTGTTAAATGACTGTTCATATTTACAGCCTGTAATGGTCTTGGTCTTGCAAGACCAAGACCAAGACTTTGAACCTCAAGACCAAGACCAAGACTTTGAACCTCAAGACCAAGACGTTTGGTCTCAAGACCATGTCCAAGACTTTTAAAAACGAACTCGAGTGCACTCGAGACCAAGACCTCGAGGACAACAAGTCTGCATTACAGTTCTGTCAGAAAGTATAGAAATTATTCTCTTTTAACGCAGTGACTTAGAATTATAAACTGGTATATTTTTCAAAGTTTTAGACATTGTAGATTTGTAAATTGTAGAGAAGTACAATATTGTTTTACAATTTAGCAAACACTCTTAGATGCAGTGCTTCTGTTCTATGGCACTGCAGTCTGGGATACCAAACAGGGTTACATTGGGCAAGGATCTTGTTTTTCAAGTTCTCTGCCTTTGGGCAAGTTCAACCATCTAATGGTTCCTCCTCTTTCGATGCTGGACTTTCTCCTTCAGTTCACTGTACTAGTCCATCCGCCATCATCCAGTCCATTGGCATCCATGTAAGTCTTCCTCTCATTCTCTTTTCCACATTCTTTTCTCTATGATAGTTCTCAGTATTGTATGGAATATCCCCTCAATATGTGACCAATCCACTTCCTGTGTCTCCCTCGTATATTAGCAGCGACGTAATTTGGGGGTGGGGCATGGGGGCATTTGCCTCTCTGGTTTTTGGAAAAAAGAAAAAAATTATGTAAAAAAGAAAAGGAGGTAGAAGAAAGGGGTAAAAAGAAGAAAGAGACTCATTTGCAGCATTGGCTTACAGTTTATGCACATGTAGACTAAATACAAAGCATTTTAAAGAAACAGCAACAAAGGTGAAAAAGAATTTTCACAAAAAACCTTTTTCACCTCTTTTTGCCCCTCCCCCTGGAAAACTATACCCTGTATATTAGCCATAAGAGATCTTTCCGCCTTATGCAGTATATTCTGGTATTCTCGTTTGTTTTTATGCTGTTTTATGGGTAGGATCACAGTTATTAATTTCTCCAATAATTGTATTATCCAGGTCTTGAGGTGGCTACTATATAGCTTCCTGACCTTTCTTTATCATATTTTAAATAAGCACAAGAAAACAATCTTATTCAATCATGAATTTGTTTTGTTAGACTGCCTATTCCAAACTTTCTATCACCATATTTTGGAAGCATAATCACACATTTGCAAAGTAAGAAAACTCAAACATCAGTTCAGTGATCTCAGATATACAGATGGTGACAGAAGTGTCCACTGTTTCCAGTGTTTAAGTTATGTCTCCAGCAACACTTTGGCTGCACTATCATGCACCCTCTAACGTTATCCTTGTAAATATTTGTAGTTCATGACTCTGGATTCGCAATTAGGGTTTCATTATTCTTTGTGTTCGGTTTCTTATTGCATCCTATCCCATCTTCCTTCAATAATTTTTTAACAGTTTCATTTTGTAATTCATGACAGGTTTGCAATAACATGGAAAAGCACTATTAAATTCAACTTTAAATAAGTCCAATATTTGGGCTGTGTCCAAGATCTCAAGATGCAAGCAAATAGCCACAACAAACCAAGGACATACATTTGTGATTTTTGTAACAAAACGTTTAAATGGAAATCCAGTCTGAAAATCCATAAAAGAACCCACACTGGAAATAAACCATATAAGTTCAATTTGTGTCACAAAGAATTTGCACAGAAGACTCATATCGAATACCATAAAAGAGCCAACACTGGAGAAAAAACATACATGTGCAATTTATGTCACAAAGCATTTGCTAGGAAGACTACCCTGGAACACCATAAAAGAACTCACACTGGAGAAAAACCATACAAGTGCAATTTATGTCACAAAGAATTTGCATGGAATACTAATCTGGTTATCCACAGAAGAACCCACACTGGAGAAAAACCATTTATATGCAATTTATGTCACAAAGAATTTGCAGAGAGGACTACTTTGAAATGCCATGAAAGAACCCACACCGGGGAAAAACCTTACAAGTGTAATTTATGTCACAAAGAATTTGCACAAAAGACTGTTCTGGATTACCATGACAGAACCCACACTAGAGAAAAACCATTTATGTGCAATTTATGTCACAAAGTTTTTGCAGAGAAGTCTTCTCTGGCATGCCATAAAAGAACACACACTGGAGAAAAACCATACAAGTGCAATTTATGTCATAAAGAATTTGCAAAGAATAGTAATCTGAAAGACCATAGAAGAACTCACACTGGAGAAAAACCATTTACATGCAATTCATGTCACAAAGCATTTGCACAGAAGGCATATTTGATATACCATAAAAGAACCCACATTGGAGAAAAGCCATACCTGTGCAATTTATGTCACAAAGCATTTGCATGGAAGGTTACTCTGGAACGCCATAGAAAAGCCCACTCTGGAGAAAAACCATACATGTGCACTTTATGTCACAAATCTTTTGTACAGAAGAGTGTTCTAGACCACCATGTAAAAACCCACACTGGAGAAAAGCCATACGTGTGCAATTTATGCCACAAAGCATTTGCATGGAATACTTCTCTGAAACCCCATAGAAGAACCCACACTGGAGAAAAACCATACAAGTGCAATTTATGTCACAAGGAATTTTCTCAGAAGACTCACGTGGAACGCCATGATAGAACCCACACTGGAGAAAAACCATATATGTGCAATTTATGTCACAAAGCATTTGCATGGAATACTGATCTGGAATGCCATAGAAAAACCCACACTGGAGAAAAACCATTTATATGCAATTCATGTAACAAGGTATTTCCACGGAAGGCTAATCTGGAACGTCATAAAAAAAGCAACACTGGAAAGAACCATTAAAGTGTAATTTTTCTCACAAAGCATTTGCAGAGAAAACTCATGTTGAACGCCATAAAAGAACTCACACTGGAGAAAACCATACACGTGCAATTAATGTCACAAAGTTTGCAGAGAAAACTACTCTGGAATACCATAAAAAAACCACACTGGATCAAAACTATACAAGTGCAATTTATGTCACAGAGCATTTGTACCGAAGACTACTCAGGAATGATATAAAAGAACCCACACTGGAGAAAACCATACAAGAGATATTTATGTCACACAGAATTTGCACAGAAGAGTCATTTGGAATACCATAAAAGAACCCGTACTGGAGAAAAACCATTTATATGCAATTCATCTCACAAGGCATTTGCATTTTAGACTCATCTGGAATGCCATAAAAGAAGTCACACTGGAAAAAACCATAATAATGCAGAGAAAACTCATGTGGAAAGACATAAGAGAAACTCACACTGGAGCAAAGCCATACATGTGCAATTTATGTCTCAGCGCTTCTGAGTAGGTAACTTGAGGGGGTGCTATATTAAATTTTTTAAACGAATGAATGAATGAATGTCTCATATATCATTTGCATGGAATATCTGGAATTCCATAGAAGAATCCAGACTGGAGAAAAAACATATACGTGCAATTTCTCTCACAAATTATTTTACAGAAAATACTCATCTGGAACACCATAAAGAAGCCAAACTGGAGTAAAACCATAAAAATGTAATTTATGTCAGAGAGCATTTGCAGAGAAAACTCATTTGGAACGCCATAAAAGAACACACACTGGAGGAAAACCACAAAATGTAATTCATGTCGCAAAGCATTGGCAGAGAAAATTCAACTGGAATGTCTTAAAAGAACCCACACTAGGGAAACCATGCATCTGCAATTTGTGTCACAAAGCATTTACATTGAAGATCACCATGTAAGAACCCACAACGGAGAGAAAGCCACAGAAGTTCTGTGTATGTCACAAACGATTTGCACACAGAGGTGCTCTCAAATGCCATGTAAGAAACTACAATGGATAAAAAATGTACACATGCAATGTATGTTAAAAATCATTTGCACATAAATTTCCTCAGAAGCGTCATGCATGAACCAACAACGGAGAAAAACTACAAATGCACTTTATGTAACAAAGCATTTACACCTGAGTGACACTCTCAAAATGCAGTCGAGATGACACACTTGTTAAAAGCCACAGAAGTGTAAATTATGTAATGTGGCATTGCACGGAGTGAGTGTCTCAGCTATCATGCAAGATCCCATGCTGGTAAATATTATGTGAGAGTGAATTCTATGAATTCGTTGTGCCGAACATTTCACAAATATGCCATGCAAGCACTTTGTGTAAGGGATTCAGTACATATACTATGAGAACTTTGTTAAAGGAAAACAGTTGTCAACTGCAGAAGTCTTGCAAGATCTTCTTAAGCAGAGGATGAATCATAGTTCAGTTGGATATGAATTTCTGGAGCTATTCCAGAGTCTTATGTTATTACTCATTTAATTTTTATAGACAATATTGATGTGGAATGTGTGACAAAATGTTTGAAATTGAGAGGGAATTTATAAAACATTATCATTATGTTAACATTCCTGCTGTGATGCTCCACAGACGGATATATTTCTTGAGGTATTTGAAATGTATGGGTTAGTTAATTTCATAGAACAATGAAAACGGATTAGTTTGCAAGTCTGTAGTTTCGTCTGTTCGCTTTACAACAGTTGTATTGTTAAAACGTGTTTGATTCTCGTCTAGTCATGTTTCATCAGTGTCTAGGCTTAAGGTATATATACTGTACCAGCTATTCCTCCTGTCTGCCATCATTGACGTTGATATGGTCGTTTTACTGTTTAGTTATGATATTTTGGCGTGCCTTCTGGTACTAGAATGGTATGGACAACGTTGATTCTGGGGGTATGGGTGTGCGAAAATCGTGGAATATGAAGAAGAGTGAAACCAGTTGAAACAAGAAACCATTTTCTGTAGAACATTTCAGTCTAGCTGTCTTTTTCTGTCTTTCACTGTCTCTGCCTGTCTATCAGCCTCTCTGTCTCTCTCTGTCTCCCTCTGTCTGTCTGTCTGTCTGTCTGTCTGTCTCTGTCTGTCTGTCTGTCTGTCTCTCTCTCTCTCTCTCTCTCTCTCTCTCTCTCTCTCTCTCTCTCTCTCTGTCTCTGTCTCTGTCTATCTGTGTCTCTGTCTCTGTCTGTCTGTCTGTCTGTCTGTCTGTCTGTCTGTCTGTCTGTCTGTCTGTCTGTCTGTCTCTCTCTCTCTCTCTCTCTCTCTCTCTCTCTCTCTCTCTCTCTCTCTCTCTCTCTCTATATATATATATATATATATATATATATATTTATATATGTGTGTGTGTGTGTGTTTGTGTGTGTGTCTACCTATCTCGATCGATCTTGAATCATTTCTGTCCATCTATCTGTGTCTTTCTGTCTGTCTGCCTGTCTGTCTATATATCTATCCGTCCATCCACTCATCCATCTATTAGTCATTCAGTTCATCCATTCATACATCAGTATATCTATCTGTCGATCTATCTATCCATCCATCCATTGGTGTATTTCTACATAAAGTCAGAAAATGTATTGTATTTTAATTAAGGGCTCCGTAACGACAAAAGATTTAAACAGATGTCATATTTATAACATGAATATTATAAACAAAATTCACTGCAAAGTTATCGACGGTAGAAATTTTTCACAGTTTTATTTAAATTTTCCATCCCGGTCAATGGGGGCAAAGTGGGTTCGAAGTGGGTAGTCCAATCCCATTAGCCAACAAAGTTATTACCCATACAAAAATCGGATTTAACAAATGTCGATTAATGGGCGTCTGACATCTAGCTCAAGTGGGTTTGTGGTGGACAACCCAGGCTCATGAGCCCACAGTCCTCAATTGAAAAGTCGGATATTGCAAATTTCGGTTAATGGGCTTCTGACCTGAAGCCCATATGGAATCGAGTGGGCCGCCCAAGCCCATGAGCCCACTTATCGCCCATCCAAAATCGGATGTCGCAAATGTCGGTTAATCAAGCCTGACATCAAATTGCAAAGGTCGGTTAATGGGCTTCTAATCTAAAGCCCAGATGGGATCGACGTGGGCAGCCCAAGCCAATGAGCCATTTCTTGCCCATCGAAAAATCGGAGTTTACAAATGTCGGTTAATGGGCGTCTGACATCAAACCCAAGTGGACTTGATATGGGCAGCCCAAGTCCATGAGCCCACTTATCGCCTACTTCTCGCCCACTTATCGCCCACCCAAATGCTGGATGTTGCAAATGTCGGTTAATGGGCTTCTGACCTCAATTCCTCAAACCCATATGGGTTCGATGTGGGGAGTCCAAGCCTATGAGCCCACACTGTTGCCCACAGAATAATTTCGTTCGGATAACGAGCTTCTCACCTTGCTCCCAAATAGGGCCACATTGGCTAGCCCAAGCCTATATGAGCGCACATAATAATAAATTAGCTCTATATGGGCATGCTGGCAGGGTTGTATTGTATTGTATCTAGAAATTTATAAAGCGCCTGTTGCAGAATAACTAAACAGAGGCGTAGGCCTATATAAACGTCGACCGTACTATAGATAGTTTTCGGAGAATCCAATGTCAGTTTTATCGACAGTTGTAGGCCTATTCAGTAGGGAGCGCTACGTTTAGTTCTGTATTCTCATATCGTCAAATTGGACCCAAAATCACAGTTTCAGTTAATCTTACAACTAAACTTAAATTTATTTGTCCCGAAGTAATCATTTAGGCCTACCTAACTTTCGCGACCGCACTTTTATCAAGGGCCGAGATAATCTTTGGAATTTTGCTAGTGCTTGCCAAGTAGCCTAGGCCTAATATGCAGCTCTTTCCAGAAAAGGTTTTTTTCTGGTTGTAAACAGAGCAGGTTCATTAAGCGTACACCTATGTTTGGACTTCGTGCATGGTTCCTGTATTAAGATAACAGACATAATAATAATAATTATATTCTTTATTATTTCAAACCGACAGACGCAGTAAGATTACATTGAACATGAAAGTACGATCAATATCTTAATTAAACACACGGTTTGGCAGCCAACCAAGGCGCCGCCCTAGAGGGGAGTTACGGGAGTCGATCCGCGTACCTTAAGCTCTCCTGGCCATGAGTGTTACCACTACTCTAGCCCCCTCCCCATGCAGAAGCTTTTGTCAGGCGGTCAATAGACCTATGTTGATGCATGGTAGGAACGACTTTGGCATTTATAAATGGCTTCTTGCTGATGATTAAGGATTACACGAGGGCTTGTAGAGCACACAGTGCGTCTGATTTGAAAATAGTAGGCGGGCTGAAAATCGATCGCGCTGGATCGAGTGGGCGAGCGAATCGGAGCGATATGCGGTCGACCTCGGAAGCTCTTGTGTACAGCGTATTTTGTGTATCGTATTCGTAATTTTTCGTATCGCTGCATATATTAGGCTACTCATCTAGTAGGCCTTCAGTTCCGTTATCTGAGTAGGTCTCTTGAAGAAACGCTATATTCTCAGAATGAATGAATGAACATTCACTAGAAACCTACCATTGGCGTAGGATGACGTGTGACGGCTGATTTCACAACGTTTGTTGAGCCTTCCGCATACGCTGAACACTCATTTTTAGCTTGACCTTTAGCTTGGCCGGCAATCAATTTGAATTTTATTGCGGCGCTTTCTGCACAATTTACCGTAAATTTTGTTCATAGTCCGCAGGTTTTTTAAAGTTTCGACTACATATTCGACATCGAACGAGTCAACTAATTTCCATGACAGGTATACGTGCTCAGCTGTACATTATTATTCGACTTGCTCATCTTCGCCGTCATTGTTATCTAAAATAATTTCCGAAAATTAGGTACCGGCCCACTATTCCGGGGTCCGCTATTCCGGGGGTCCGCTATTCCGGGGATCGGCCGAAATATACATACATACAACATACATACATGCATAGCCTACATACATGCATACATACATACAAACAATCATTCATACATACATGCATGCATACATACATGTATATATATACATACATGCATACATACATGTATGTATGTATACATACATGCATACATACATGTTTGTATACATACACGCATACATTCATACATGCATGCATGCGTGGATGTATGTATGCATGTAACTATGTATGTGTGCATGTTTGTATGCATGTATGTATGTATGTATGTATGTTTGCATGCATGTATGTTGTATGTATGTATATTCCGGTGGATCCCCGGAATAGCGGACCCTCGGAATAGCGGACCCCCGGAATAGTGGACCGGAACCGAAAATTGTGATGTTACGGATGATGTCACGCGGCATGATGTGCCGGTAGTGTTGTAATGGCCAATCATTTGGCACGAAATTGGAGTGACCAGTCAGCAGTAGCCTAGGCCTAATTAGGACAGGTCACGGTACGCATTCACCTCTGCCGCAAGTAAGTAAATTAAAGTAATCTCAATTAGGTAAATAAAACAATGGTCTGGTTCCAGGTTCGTCTATCGTCTTGGAGTCTAACTCAAACTCAGCGGGCGACGACCGACTGTCACTGACGGTGAGAAGCCTTCGGCTAGGCGAGCGGTCAATCGCTCGCCGTACCTTTGCTAGGCGAGGGACCAAGGAGATCGAGCGATCCATAGCTCGCATTAAATCAGACGCTCTGAGCGCATCATTTTGTTCAGTATCAACCCTCACGATATGGAGATATTTTGTTTGATTAAGAATTGAACAGATAATGTACAAGCGAATGTGTAATGATCAAAGATCGGTTTGCTCGACTGAAAGTTTAAATTTCCAGACGACGTTTGAACAGTGATGGAGAGTTTCGCAAACAAAAATCTAGTTGATTTACAGACTAATGCATGTATGAGTCTCTCCATGACAGCTAGTCTACGAAGAATGACGACTGCCAAACAAGGGCTACAGAGATACGTCGAATGTGGTCCGTTGATACGAAGTTTATATGATGCATAAGTTATAACTTGTCGCCAAGATTCTAGATAGCGGCCTATTAAATGAATTTACGATGTAAAGGCCCATCCAAATCCGACGTACGGAGATCTCGTACAATATATAGTTTTAAGTTGATAACAAGGTACTTAATACAGTCTATCAGCTAACTTGTCCTCAGAGAAGCAACAGTTGTAAATTTCGAAATACAAGTTGTCTGTAGTGTTTATAAATTATTCACAGTCTGAGTAAGTAGCCAATGACTGGCACGCCACAAAACGTCGTGGACAGGATTCGAACCTGTGTGGGAAGATCCCATTTGATTTCGAGTCAAACGCCTTAACCACTCGGCCACCACGACAGCACGTTTAACATGTGAGACATACAGGAATTTAAATAGGTCTATGCGCATTGGCCTATCATTTGTATAATATGCGTACCAGTACGTAGTTTCTGTCTAATGATGCTGGGTCATAACGACGACGGTCACAATCCTACACCTGTCAGAACTGTGCATAGTTATTGGCCAAATATCCATGGACACAGTATGAGAATTGTAGAAAAAAGACTGGGGGGGGGAGTTAGACATTGATTTACGTGGAGTTTGGGTGTGCAATGAAGACTTTACTGTGGGGTCCTAAGAAAGACTGGGGGGTTAAACCCCCCCCAACCCCCGACAATTCTCACCCTGCATGGACAGCCTAAGAACCGTGGCGGTTTTATTGGAGGCCTATAGGGGGCTGTAGCTCCACTAGCTGGAAAGTTAGCCCCTCGTTTCTCTTACGGTCTTACCCTCCCCAAATACACATTTTAGCCTTCCAGTTTAACGTTTAATTAGCCATACATTGCCTACAGTGGATGTTGGTAACAATTTAAATCTCCTAATCTCTTAGTGCTTAATCCTCATTAGATCAACTGGCTCTTTAGTCCCCCCCAGTCCAAAAACTCTAGAACCGGCGCCACTGCTAAGAACCCATGTTTGAAGTAAAATATGTTCCGGTGCGATATTCGCAAAAATGCGCGTGAATGCAGATAGCAGCTGAGAGTTTGGCGTCTACGTTGTATCTGCCAGATACAACGTAGACGCCAAACTCTCAGCTGCATGCAACACGATCGTCCAATGGGCGTAGGTCTGTTGAACCTATTTAATTCCTATATATGCCTATTATCTCACATGTTAAACGCGCTGTCGTGGTGGCCGAGTGGTTAAGACGTGTGACTCGAAATCAAATGGGATCTTCCCGCGCAGGTTCGAATCCTGTCCATTGGTCGTGAACAGGGCCGCATTAAGGTTAGTGCGGGACCGGGTGCTATGATTACCTATAAAGCCATCAATATGGGGCCCAATTAGGCCTACAAGTACAATAAAATTTGCCAATGTACTTCGGACTACTTCCGAAAATGCGGGCCCTCAAAACTGCGGGCCCGGGTGCTGCAGCACCCTTAGCATCCCCTTAATGCGGGCCTGGTCGTGAATACCTAGTTATTTGGCAATTTCCCTTCATCGTTTGCGAAATCTGTTCCATTAATTCTTGTTTGTTCGGTTTTCTACTCCGACTGATTCTGCATTTCAAAGCCTTTTCTCGACTCCTGCTTGACTTTCGTGCGTTTTCATTCACTGTATAGATCTACGTTTCATTCGCCTCCATTGGACTCGCCTACCATTCAGAGGCATCAGATTCCCATGTGGGCATTTGAGCCTCAGATCTAAAGAATACAGACCTGCTGTGCTGTTTGCAACCGGGAACTGACATAATTGAGCTCCTGCTTCATTCGTTTCATTGAGCCTCGACTGCTCACATAAGGCATCCCTGACCTTATAGGGCCTATTATGACGCGTAGTAGGCCTATATTAAGAAATATCGTGTAAAATGCTTCGTTTGTAGGGCCTATTATTTAACACCGCTTAGCTCCTGAAAATCACAGTTCTGTCTTAGGCCTATATACGACTGGCGTGTAAATAAATATTAAAGTTAAAGTCATACAGAAGAAATTTTTCCCGGAAGACAATTGCATTCAAGTAGTGTGAAATTTATTCCTGGTAACGGACGCAGGATTGGCCGGAAACAATTGTTCCCCGTACTTATTTTGCAGCACACCAGTCTAGCTGATACAACTTAACGGGACAAAGGCCTTAACTTGAGACGAAACGGCCAACGGACTAATTGAGCACACAGCAGGTCTGCTTAGGTAGGCTCGACGCCGTTCTAGCCAGCCTTAAAAGCACGCAGTCTCACCTGTGCGTATCACTTCGTTAAGTGCAACAGACGCACGCACGCACGCACGCACACACACACACACGCACACGCACAGGCACACACACTCATATATAACTATGTATATATAAGCCTATTGGCAGGTGAAATAAAGGGCGGTAGAATATCCAAATAATCTTCTGTGCTCAGTCTGTCGTTTAATGTTCAACAGAGGAGTAAACAGAGATCTTGTTCTATGTTCCTGGTCGAGGAGAGATAACTCCGGTTTCCAATACGGTAAGCCTCGGACATGTATTCATAAGGTCTTTTACATGGACTGTAACTTAAAAAGAAACGACTGCAGTTTGTCTGTGTAAAGTCGTTGAAGGTCATCCATATACGGCTGTGCATGAGTAATGCCTGTTGGGATTTTTTCTTAAAGTACCGGTAGGTCTACTGTGCATGGCTGCATTGCAAGGACACTGCAAAACACTGCACAGCAGTCCATCTGAACTGATTAAGGTATATCCTGCAGCTGTATTACTGGTGTCAATGATATCTCGTGATTGCTTTGGCCATTGACCTCTCGGTTAGCTCATCTTAATAAGCCAGACATTACATTTTATTCATCGTTGTACTTGGGTACTTTACCGTATACCTTGTAAATCCTTACAAGGTATACGGTAAAGCTTGAGTTGACATCAACGTCCTTGGCAGATAAGTTAAACAGTGGATATACTACTAGTATACTGCTGTTGCCACTATTGCTACGACCACTACGACCCCTAATATTACTACCCCTACTGCATGCCACTACTACTACCACCACTACCACTGCTATAGCATACTAGCACTACTGCTCATTTAATAATTTTGCCTATATTTCTGTATTCTGCCAATCGGGACACCATTCAGTGAGCCATCAGTGATAGCTCTACAAACGGATCTCCCTGTTTAGATGACGAGTCTCCTCGTTATGGTGGCAGATCTATTAGTACAGCTATCGGATCATCCAGCCCGGGATCCGGCTGAATTGCACCACTGGTAGTAGATATACTTTTTTTGATAGTTGCATAGTCAACCACATATATATTATAAGCCTATCCTACATCGTGTTTCACGCATTTATGTTGCATAGCCTTCCGTATAGCAAACAACAAGTATCGGTTTATAAATTCGCCAGACACGCTTCGGGGTTAAATTTGCGAAAATGTGAAAAGCCACCACCTATACGGATGAGCTATCAAACGACTCTTCGCTACTAACTATATTAGAGCCTATATGATACCATCTACTTGCGCTGACATTGGAGTGTCTTTATTGTACAATATTGTGCAGATATATATATATATAGTGTTGTTATAACTTGCAGCTGCCACCTCTAGAAATCGGCTCATGCAGAAGTTTGCTCCACTGTTTTAGTGTGCTAATGATATGTCGATTTCTATCGCTCATGAGAGTATATATACGTTCCACAGACATTAGTGATGATACTCAAAGCAATTGGTCACTTATTGTGACCTACTGTCAGACAGCTTTGTCTGGCAGACATGAAGTCACATCCATAGTCGATTGAAAAAGTGTTCGCAGCTAGGGAAAGTAATGCCAATGAACCCCATGACTGCGTTCGTTAGTATATATGCTATTCCTCCTGTAGACATTCGACTTGTTTTGAAGTCTAAGGACAGAGTCAACAGCAATCGTCTCAGAAATGCATGAACATAATATTATTACTTGCGTAATATTAAAACTCATACTATTCAAAACGACATGTCACGTATGGCTCGTGTAGGCTTGGTAATGTTCCCTACTAATGGCACTTGAGTGAGTGTAGGAGAATCTGCACGAGTCGTCAAGTGCTTCATGTCGTAAACGCTTTCGACATCCTCAATCAATCAATCAAATCATCATTTATGGTTAACCAATTCAAACAGTGTTTACAACTGAACAGTTTTTCATCGTGAGGGTTTCAACGGGGCCCTGTAGGGTCACCTAGGCTATACATGTATCAAACAGTAATTAACTGACGGTTAAGTGCAGCTTAGTTGATAGCTTAACTAATAGCTTAATAACTTTCAGCATACGCACCCGCGCACATACATACCCACCTGCCTACTCACACGTCGCACGCTCACACACACACACACACACACACACACACACACACACACACACACACACACACACACACACACACACACACACACACACACACGCACACGCACACGCACACGCACACGCACACGCACACGCACACGCACACGCACACGCACACGCACACGCACACGCACACGCACACGCACACGCACGCAAACACAAATGCACAAACAATTTCAATTTAATTCATTTTATTGATCCGAATTCAAGTCAGTAAAATGTGCACAAACAGGAGTGCTGCAACTTTTCGGGATACAATATGCAAAACCCAAAAGGGACAAAAGTCCCGCTTAACTAGGGTCGCCTATTTTGTTCCAAAACAGTAAGATGGCACTAACAGATAGAACAAAACTAAGCATTGAATCAATTTGAATGTAATGTCCTTAATGTGCAATATAAGTGGAAAGTAAAGATCTATAGAAAGTACACGAAAGTTCACGAAAAGAACAGAATACGCGTTAGGTGTTCAGCATGGCTCAGCTGAGCACCCATGCATTTACCACAAATGCATTACAGAAAAGCTTAGTGATATAAACGAAAAAATAAGCATACTTAACTAAACAAGCAAACGCAAGCATACTTAACTAATTGCTACCATGTGCGCACAATTATTGACAACAGTGTGCTATCAGAGCGAATTCCCGTAAAGAGAAAACTTACTCTAACCTGCTAAGAGGTATGCTGGTGAACCATATTTTTAATGTAGTATATCATACTTGTCTCGTACCCCACGGCATCTCACTATCCCCTTCAAGAAGGGGAATTGAAAATCGAAAACTAAACATTGAACGCAGCAGATTTGGATTGCAAATCAGGACATCTCAGCGCAAGTTATTCGAATTTCTCTTCGAAAAGTCGTTGCTGCTTCAGATTTTGTAAGCCTAATTCTTTTAGGGAGAGTAGACTCAGTTATGAGCATTTTTAAGCAAATGAAGTTTGGTATTAATTAAAAAAATAATTATTTTAGATGAATTAACTTAGCTAACTTCATTGAAGTTTATTCTAAGCGCATATATATGTGCCATTAAGTGCTAGAAACTATTATTTTTTGCTATCATCATCGTCATCATCATCGTCGTCGTCGTCGTCGTCGTCATCATCACAACCACCACCACCATCATTATCATCATCAACGATACCAACAACATCAACAACGATATCATCATCGTCAACAACATCATTTTATCAGCATCATCACCATCGTCTTTGATTATGTAGGCCTATCATCGTCAATACCGTTAGTAAGCAATTTCTATCTTTTGTTCACAGAAATGGAAAGCCTTCTAGCTGTTTGGAATAGCATGAGACTCTCTCGTTTTCTTGTGTTCTTCCTCCTCCTCCTCCTTTCTTCCGTCGATCAGTCTATCACGGAAGTCGAGATCCCTGATCAGCGACCGAACTGCACCCTCGAGTCAAGTCCACTGGCCGGATGTCTATGTAGCGAGTCACGGACTCGGACAAACCGCCACGTTTTCTGCGACAGTCAGAACCTCCAGTCCATCCCGTCGAACATCACCCAACTCGTCGACCTAAAGATCACGAACGACGACATCGAGGTCCTGCGCGAGGTCATCCCATACAAGGACCTCGAGACGCTCCACCTGGAGAAGAACAAGATCCGATATGTTCCTGATTCCACATTCCGTAACCTTGCTAAACTCAAGACTTTAAGTCTCGCAGACAACGAGATTTCGAATCTCAGTCCGAAAACCTTCGACGGTCTCGTCGCACTCGAACTCATGGTGCTGACCGGAAACAAGATCTACGAGGTCCGCGCAGCAGTGTTCACCGGAAGTGTGCTTCCAGCTCTGCAGATCCTTAAACTGGATCACTGCGTAGTGCAGCAGATCGATCCGAACTCCTTTCCTGGACTGTCCGAACTGGAATCGTTGAGCCTTGCATTCAACCGTATCCAACGTCTTCCAGTGATAGGGGACGAAAAAGGCCTGAACAAGCTGATCAACATCGATGTTTCCGACAACATTCTGGATCGCGTCGAAGGGTCTTCCTTCGTCCACCTACACTCGCTGACCCACCTATTGCTCAACAGGAACCGCTTGACAGAGCTGACCAAAGAAACTTTCCTGTCTCTCAATGATTCCTTAGTCTCCCTCGGCCTCAGAGGCAATCGTATCTCTTCGATAGGGGTTAATAGCCTCTACCCTCTACGCAAACTGAACGAGCTTGACCTCTCGTACAACCTGCTCACTGGTATGAACGCGTCTGAGCCACCGTGGGACGCCCTGGATAAGCTGCTGATCCATGATAATCCGTGGGATTGCAGTGGATGTAATAACAGCTGGTTGTTGGACGAGGATCTGGTCATGACGTGGAACGCTGAGAGCAACGTTAGGTAAGAAAAGCCTCTGTGTAATGCAAGCTGCATATTATGCTCACGGAACAACTATCAATCACACGTCAATCACTTGATCAGCCACTCAAATTTGCTCAATCAATCGGTCATTTATTCTATCAATAAATCAATCTGTCACTCGATGAATCTCGTGACCTCAGGATCACTGGTTCAACCACTCGCTCAATCACTTGGATCCCGGTAACCGATTGCGTATCCAGTTTAAAATCCTGTTCCTTACCTCTCGAGCGTTCCAAGGTCAAGCTTCTCGTTATCTCTGTAATCATATCTGTCGACCTCTTTCGGCTGCCTCTGGCCGTCCTCTCCGTTCTTTAGACCGATATGACCTCTTGGTCCCTCGGACCCGGACTTGTATGGCTCAACACCGTGCCTACGCATCTGTTGGCCCGTCCCTCTGGAATGATCTTCCTTCCATGACTCGTTCTCTGATCCTAACTGGGGGCATTTCTGCTTCTTCTCGCTGTCTTAGGACTTCTCTTTTCTCACGGAGCTCCTCGCACCAGTGCATATTTTAAGGAATTTTGACTACTGGGACAAAGTCAGCCTTTCTCCTTTTACTACTGGGACAAATCTTTTAATTCTTCCAAAATTTGTCCCACTAGTTATACTTCATACATACATTGCCTGGGACAAATCAGCCTCACTACTGGGACAAATCCTAAGACTACTGGGACATTTGTCCCACTCATAGTTCGAGAATTCGCATTTTACGAATTTTAAGAATTTTTAAAATTCACGAATTTTAACGAATTTTAAAACTGCAGTTTTAAAATTCGTAAAAATTCGTAAAATAATAAAAATAATAGAATTCTTTGCTGAGGCAACGAATTTTATTATTTGTTTACTTTTGAACTTTTTAAGCAAGTACATGTCAGTGTCATGGGCAGTCAGCCGTAAAAGATAGCTGACTAGCTACACAATTGTACTGATTGATATTCAGTTACTGTTCTACTTGGAGTCTTGAACTTCGATTTCTATCATAGTTTGGGTGTGTGACTGTGAGTGTCAGCAGAACGAAAAACCACCAGTGCCCCATGCAGCTCCAGTGTCACCAGTCAGCCTCTAACACAGCTTGCAACCAAACATGGTTAAAAAGGGTTGGCAACGTTCACCGAGCTGTGTCTTCTACTTCATCGTCTTCTGATTCTGAGTCAGAAACAGCCCACTGCTCCCACTCCACTCTGGTTTCTTTATTTTCGCCATGCAAATACTCCCGAATTCAAGCAGAACAACCAACAAATTCCTTGTCACAAAAACAACACTGTATTTTTGGAGTAGCCTAACCTTTCCTTCTCCTACAAAATTACTACACACTTCCACTCCGGTCCATGTTCTTTCATCTTTAAAAAATTAGATTTTAACTAAATTAACTCGTTACGTAATAAACTTTTATATTGAATTTTACATTAAATTCTAAGCAGAAGCTTAACACAACAAATCATGACGTCTTCACATGTGTTGTTGCCTACGCTGTCTTTGCAAAATCCACTGTCAATGTAAAAAAGGCCAAACAATGGCCCAACGAATTTTTACGAATTTTTACGAATTTTAAAATAGACCAAAAATTCGCGAATTTTTACGAATTTTAAAACCGAAAGTCACGAATTCTCGAACTATGGTCCCACTAGTTATACAGTTAAAATATGCCCTGCCTCGCACTGGGAGTGCCTCTGATTAGGTTGTACTGCGAGAGGCGCTTTATAAATTCATAAATACAATGCAATACAATACAATACAATGCAATGCAATGCAATGCAATGCAATACAATACAATACAATACAATACAATACAATACAATACAATACAATACAATAGGGGGCTCGCCTTGGTGGAAAGTACTGATTCGAACCTCCCCTGAGACGGTTACTGTGTATATGAACTTTGAGCAAGTCATTCACTCGCAATTTCTCAGTGTTATCGATTGATATTTGGTGTCATTTTATAGTGGCGCTTAATAAATGCATAGTCTAATAATAATAATAATAATAATAATAATAATAATAATAATAATAATAATAATAATAATAATAATAATAATAATAATAATAATAATAATAATAATAATAATAATAATAATAATAATAATAATAATAATAATAATAATAATAATAATATAATTAATAATAATAATACTAATGCTAATTAATAATAATTAATAACTGTAATTAATAATAATTAATTATAAATAATAAATATATAATAGATGATGATGATGGTGATGGTGATGGTGGAGATGACAATAACTTGTCTTATCGCTGACTAAGATAGCGGCTATCGCTTGCTGCTACATATTTGTTCTAAGTGAGTGCCTTTGAATAAGCTGGTCCTCCCAACGTCACCTTTTGAGCGCTAAAAATGCCGAGTTTGGTCCCGTAATTCGATAAATTATTGTTGAAGTTTTTACATTAGTTCGTTGTTATTTGCAATCATTGTCTCCTTCTCTACGGGCCAGCTGGACCCATCCCTAGACACCACTTGCCTCAATTTCTCCAACCGATCCATACCCCAATCTGCGCCTCTACTCTGGAACGAACTTTTCTCTGAATTCCTCATATCCTCAGTTCTCCACCAATACCACCACTCACCCAACGTCATCTGCCTCAGGCTACTCTACTTATCATCCAAAAGGCTTTCCACTCCAAATTGAAGTGTCACCTCCTCAAGAATTTTTACCCTAACCCATCTGATCCTCCGCATTCCAAGCCTTCTCGTCCTCACCGCAACCCGCCTTGGCAGCCGCTCTGCCTGCTCTCTTTGGTCTCTCCAACCGGACTCGGACTTCCAGTGGACTTTGATCTTTGATACGACGCTGCGCTCGTGGAAATGCTGGTGCCCTGTACTTAGCTTTAGAGTAGCCATTTGGAAATTTGTGAAGACTACAATTACTAACTTTTAGTAGGTTTAATATCGACGGATTATCTCAAAATTTTCACTATTATTTTTACTGTTTCTCAGCTGCACAACGCCTAGCGACCTCTTGGGAAGAAACCTGTACGAGAATGGATCGAAAGGATCCATCTTCGATCATTGTAATCCGGAATATCTTTCACAGCAGATCGAACCTTCCTCAAATGTCACAGTTCTGTCCCTGGTCGTCCTCGGCATGTCGATCCTCTTGCTGACCATCGTCTTCTTCCTAGTGATCAAGTGCAGGGGACGGCGCCTGGACAAGAAGAAAGGGAAGAAGGCTAATGGAGAGCTGACTTCACTCGGTTACAGCAAGATGCCGTCAGCTTCGCCGTTTGCCATTGGTGGTGACGATGATGACGAACAGGAGGAGCTTTAGGTCGTCGTTATAGGCGGTGCATAGTTAGACCCCACGTGATCAAGACTAAACGGCGGACGTACTGACATATCAGTGCTGTTTAGTGATCGGTTTAGTTTTACTCTGCTCTACTACTGAACTGAAGGGGAGGGGTACCTGAGGAAGTGACAAAAATGACGTGTCCTCTCTAGTTTAGACCACTTTCTATGCAGGTGACACTTGTGTCAGATTTCGCAACCGCTCATCAGGTCTTCCATTATCAAAACAGTAGAAATTATACATTTATAAGGTCATGGTCATTTCGGAGATGGCTGACTGGTTTAACTCTCGTTGAACTTCCTCTGAGGCAGTTGCGAACGCTTACAATAGGCGTCGCCAGCGTGAAAGTGGTCTAGTTATTGTTGTTACTTTTTTGTCACTTCCAAAGTCCACCCTCCCGCCATTTGCACTGTTTATAGGCAACCGGTTATAGAGGCTCCAATTAACTACGTTGCTGCTAATAGCAACAGTTGATCCGTGGTTAACCCTCGGGCTACCAAGGGGGGGTGGTTACCACCCCCCCCTACGTTTTTCTGGATTTTTTTTTTAGCACATGGAATATAATTTTGACATTTTAGGTAGCTGTAGGGGGCCATTTGCGCAAATTTTGAGGTTAAAGTCATGATGATATCCCACGCCATAAAAAAGTTATACCCGATATAGCCTAGGTACCACTTATGAAATCAGGAATTTCTCTCGTCAGCTGTTAGCTGTTGTCGACTATAAAGGTATTCATTATTCTTTCTGGAAGAGAAACAACTATGCCATTCTTTAGAGGGAATTTAGGGTTATATTTACTTGCTTAGTTATTTGTCTTTTGATAACCGGAAGTGATCATAATGAATAATAATACGCTTTTTCAGTGTGAAAATCACTGATGCAATATCACAACGTAAACCGATATGATTGGGTATGGGGAAGGGCTATAAACAGTTGAAGCAGAATACTAACAGAGTAAAGCAGTGCTGTGAAGTGTTCAAGAAGCCGGTTTGCAGGAAGCATTCGCACAAAACAATGAAAGTAACTTGCAATAACTGCAAGGACCACTGACGTTTTTGACTGCCGGGAAAAATTACATAATTTCTTGTTTCATGTTGATATAGCTGCACGCCTTTAGGTTTTGCCTGTAACTAAAACAGACTTTGGAATAGTTTGTACTGTTGAAAATTAAGCCTCATTATATTTATTATATTTAGAATATTCTTGGATACATAGTTCATTTTCAAAACCCACATCATTTATATATTTTTATCCAAATAGTACAAATTGTGTGCGATAATATCAGATATCGTTAAATGGACCGGTGCCTTTGTTAAAAACTATATAATTTCGAGATGCATTCATATATTTTACAACTAAATATACCATTCTCTTCAGAAATGAATGCTGAATCAAATGCTGTATTACATGATATGATATCTTAAACCAAACACGAAATTCCGGGGGGGGGGGTAACCACCCCCCTTGGTAGCCGATGTCGCAAAAAAACCTTGGTAGCCGGAGGGTTAAGAATCAGTCCTGTTTATAGTACAGAGTCGCCGAACACATTTGCGGAGCTACCGTTGTTCGTCGGAAATTGATCTTTTCAGACTGCCTCGTATCCTTGAAACTTTTCAGTTTTCATATGATTTTTATGGAATTGATGAAATCATGTGCGCAGAGCCTATGTAACCAGCAAGGGAGTTCGCTCTGAATTCGACATGAGGTGACGGTATATGCAGCAAACAACAAAGACGACCTTTGCATAAGTAGTTATGATACATCCGCTCAGCTGCCGTAAACCGGTTTAGTACAAATGGTCGCATTTGCATAAGCAATCCAGAACTTAGGCAGTTCAAGTGTACACCTGTATTTTCGCTCATCACAACTAAGGTGCATAACTTAAATGTATATTATTGTTGTCGTCTTCATCGTCGTCGTCATCATCGTCATCGTCATCGTCACCGCCACCGCCACCGCCACCGCCACCGCCACCACCACCACCACCATTCTAGTATTAGTACTATTACTACTTTTTCTACTACTACTACTAATAATAATAATTATTATTACTATTATTTCTGTTATTATAAAATCATCATTATTATCATTATCATTACTATTAGGCCTACTATATAACCGATGTGTCAAGTGAACGAGTCAGTCTTTCTGTGGCGATCACCAGACAATTGCATTCATTTGGCCGATATGGGGCCCAGAACTCAATATGGCTGCCTGTCATATCTCGAGTAGCCTACAGTTTGTAGAACAGCAAAGGGGTTGTTTGTGTAATGAGCTTTTATAGCATAAGCAAGCTTAGCATATCGATTCCGTAGCATTTTCAAGCAGGCCTTAGGATATAAACCAGGCACACTCCTTGCAGACAAGAGTCTGCCTTGACAATGGGACGGTGCTTACGTACCCAAAATACGCCATTGTTCATTTAGAAAACTGCTTTTCGCATTAAATTTTTTGATCATTCATTTAGAATCGAAGTTACATACTGAAGAAATTTGTTTTAATTATGTAATGTTAGTCTGAACTCCACATTGTTTGCCTAAATCTTAACAGTTTACACACTGAGATTGACTACAAAGTGATCAAAACTTGCTTCATACATTTGCCTGTAAGATGTATACTTTCTTACATTCCTACATTTGTTCTTTAAACGAAACAAAATAATTTTGGCCTATAGCTCTATAATCTACTCGTGCCACAAGTTCCACATTGTTGTAGTTATTGTAAAATTTATTTTATATGATGGTCTTAAAAAATTACTCTAAAACTTTCACAGCTGACAAATTTAAATTGGCGTACACAAATCTATTTGTACCGGTAATTCAGATTTGTAATCGAACTCAATTAAATAATGACTGATTTGTATTTTACTTCTACTACGCCCCAACCCATAATTACTACTAACTCGAACTCAATTAAATTATGACTGATTTGTATTTTACTTCTACTACGCCACAACCCATAATTATTACTAACTCGAACTCAATTAAATTATGACTGATTTGTATTTTACTTCTACAGTGTACTTCTACAATGAAAGTATGCATCGCTCCAGTGTTGCTCTCAGATAATGACTCACAAATACATCACAACACATGCAATTAATTACATACAATTAGCAAGTTGAAAAGACTCGTTTTAGAACTTGCTATGGAGCTTACAGTGCAATCCTACCTCCAGCCGTAATAGCAGAGAAGCCCATATATATATTCGTTTATTATTACTGAATCACAACTGGGTGATACACCGCAACCAGGTAAATCGTAAACAACAAGACGCATGGCAGCCATGACAGGGACTCATTCTAACCACAACCCATTAAATACCATTAACTTTCTTATCTGTGTCCAGTACTGAATTTCTGTAGTCCCTCTGACGATGATATACGGTTACAGTAGAGCACTGGCATGCAGAATGAATTATGTGAGGATATCACGGATTGATCATTATGGTTTTAGCTACTTCTGTATGACATACATATTCGGTTAATTGCAGTAAATTTGTCAAAATTGTTCAAGATTTTCAGTTTCTCAGATACGAAATTCACCGTCCGGAGTTGTAAAGTGATGCAAAAGAAATGCAGTGTTGAATTCTATTACAATTTATTGTCACAAAGAATATTAGAGCCTGATATTTCGATAACCAGAGGGTTGCTGCAGGGTCAAGTTTGCGCTGTACATTGCTTTCAAGATTATCGGTCAACTGTTGGTCAAAACTATACATAAGATTCATCTATAATAATGTTGTCAGTGCCATAGGTGAATGTATACATGTAACTTTATATAGCGCCAAATTATTCAAAGAGTAGGACTTTACGTGGAGAGCTTTACAGACAACATTGAAATGATAAAATTGTCAAATGGTATATGTGTTGTGGCACTCAGGAAGCTTTTAGATTGTAGCATCCTGTTTGGTTAGTCTAGAGTTAGTTTTCGGAATGTTGCCATAAACGTGTTGTCATCCGGGGTCTTCGCCGGTTCATCCATTCCAAACTCGTCGCTACTTATGAATCGCAGTCGGTCACGTGTTTCCGGTTTAGTGATGTCACGCTTCAGCTGCTCTGTAAACATAACCAGAATTGATAGGACTAGGATAGGATATTAAAACACTAAGTTCTTATAAAGATTTAATCGAAATCATCGGACGAACACAAAAACTTTCCCTGACAAAAGCCACGTTCATCACATGAATTTAGTGTTACATGATGAAAGAAGCCGATATTTTAGGACCTAGGCTACATAGACTAATAAAATGTAGATTTGTCTATATTATAACAAATCTGGAACATCTACAATGTATCTATTTTATGCGACCTACAAATAACGGTTTAAACGCACACAAACCTATACGCATTCTCATTAATAACTGTTATATTTCCAGCTATACAGTATATAGAGCCTACATTTAGGCTAAGCCAGTGGCGTCACTGGGGTTGGTGTCACCCAGTGCGGTAAAGTCATCGTGTCACCCCATGGACCTTCTCCCATAGTCCTTTACCAGACCATACAGTATCCTTAGTTGTGTTGTTAAATTTGTTGTTGTTATCTGTTATTGTTAATTTTAAAATAATAAATTTGTGCTGAAACTCTGCACGAACATTTTTAGACAATCATTTTGGTGTCACCCCTCTGAAAGCGTCACCCTGTAAGGCCAGCACCCCCGCATTCCCTAGTGACGACATGCACTGGGCTAAACATTGCCACGCATGTGACTTAGATGGATGTGAATCAATTCAGGTAATAATGTTAGTAGAGGCTATATGAAACATAACAAAACAATTTCTTTGGCCAGTATTGCAATAACAGAAAATAAGGCCTAATATTTGTTCTATTAGTAGAATAAATATATACACACTTCATTGCTTTCATAACGAACAACGAAGTAAATTTTAGATAAAATGATTTTGTAGTAAAACGTCGGAGAAGAAACGTACGTCTAGTTTACTGTTTAACGCTCGTCGATCAGTGGCGTGCAGAGGTTCTTTGATGCCCGGGGCCAACCCCTTCATTGGATGCCCCTAAATTGTTCTTTCCCTAATTCATTCCCCCTCCCCTCCCACTGCACTGTGCTCAGTGTGCTGCCCCCTCTCCCTTTCCCCCAGGAAATTTTAGAGAATTGCATATTGCCGTGTGGTACTTTTAGCCTATTTTGACGATCGGAAACCGAATTGTAGACTTTGCATTTTATGTTTAGGAAATTAGGCTACTATTACTAATCATAGTATAGCCTGTATCGAAAACATGACATAAAAACTTGCGCACTCATGTCTTACTTCGGGATGTATTGTAAACATAAATATTTGAATGGCGATTTATTGGCGGCCGGTTATTAGTAACTTGACTGGGCCAACGCCAACCGTTGGATGCCCCCCCCCCGGCTGGATGCCCGGGGCCGTCGCCCCCTCCGCACCCCCCTCTGCACGCCACTGTCGTCGATTGATATATTGTAGGCCTATATTATTAGGCTAGCGTGGTGCTTTATAAGATTTCAGATTAGATTAGATTAGATTAGACTAGATTTGATTAATTAGATTAGATTAGATCTTTCTTCGGTTTACCGATGATTTCTCGTTCGGTTCCAGCATGAGGACCGCTGTAGGATGATGGAAGGTACTCCACAGGCAGCAAATGCATTGGCACTTCCTTGTACAGACTTTCAAGGACCTGGCCGTGAGTTCTGACCTGCAGAAGTTAACGTAGAATATGGGTAATATTATTGCATATTTATTAGGCTCCCCTATTAGTATTTGGTCCTGATGCATAGGCGGGCTTCTGATGTTGAAAGATGCAATTAGTGGCCAGTTTCAAATTAGGCGCTGATGACATTATTATTATCATTATAATCAGTGCTTTTTTCTGGGAAAAAGGTTCCGGAACTGAACAATAGGTTCCGGAACTGAACAATTATGGAAGGGCTAAAATCCCGATAAAAACGAGATTGGGGTTGGGCGGGGTCTCAATAAACACTGAAAACAGTTCACAACACTGAAATTAAATAAAAATAACTAAATTATTGTTTTTATTATTAAAATAAATAAATAATTTTTTAGTAGCTGAAAAAAGGTGCCGGAACGCCGTTCCGGCTGAAAAAAAGCACTGATTATAATTATTATCATGAGCATCATCATAGTTTAGTGGTTAGCTTGC
>OY744615.1:24592105-24752105 GCA_963556255.1 Allolobophora icterica | reverse complement strand
TGTCGGGAGCGCCTCTGATTATGAGTGGCGCTATATAAATTCCCGATTACAATTACAATTATGGTAACGGCGCCATCGAAGTCACTGATTTATATATTAGATCAGCGCAAAGTAAGGCGAGATCAGCCAAGCTCTGATTATTCTTTGTCTCTGTAACAATTCATCAGGTTTTTCCAACGGAGTAATACGATTTTTTTGCTATGGTTTCACTCCATGAGACCACCGATTTTTGGCTTAGCTTGTGGACACTGGCGCTATAGAAGTCATTTGATTAGATCAGTGTGGTAATATAGTTGCGCCCTCAGGCAGCTGTATCCGCGATTCATGTAATAAATAGGCTTAATTGTACTCCATATAGGTCTATCTAATTATTAAGGTTTTTGTATGCGGTCTATCTGTACACAACTACACACGTTACATGCAATTCTCATAAATGGCGACTGATTGACCGAGCCTCAGATTCGCATTTCTGTGCGACCTTGCGTGCGTTAACAATTTTATCAATAATAATAATAATAATAATAATAATAATAATAATAATAATAATAATAATAATAATAATAATAATAATAATAATAATAATAATAATAATAATAATAATAATAATGATAATAATAATAATAATAATAATGATAATAATAATAATAATAATAATAATAATAACAGTAACAATAATAATAATAATAACGATAGGAGCTGTTCCGGGTATCAATTAGCCTATTATTATTGAATCGGGGTCCTTTAGTTATGCTAGTTTTGTCATTTAATTTATATTCATTTTGAATATTTTTTGTGAAAAGACTATTTACATAAATTGTTGGTCTTGTGCTCTATTGGCCCGATACTACTACTACTCCCCTTGTCAGTTTGCCACAGGGCATAACTCTCTATCCCAACGAACCCTTGACACTACAAGCCTAAAGGTAAGATGAGTCCGAGAATTGAGCTGCAAATGCTCACGGGTTCATGACTATAGATGCAAACACCTTTTCCTGTTCCGTACCGTACTTCCGAAGGTTAGGCCGTTCATTCTTACCTGCATGTACAAAACTAAAGCCTTGGAAAGACTTTTAGGCCAAGTCGTCGTTAATATTTAGGCTCTGTGTAATTCAGGAATTCAGAAAGAAAAGTGACTCCTGAACTCGAAAAACGTAAAACGAAAAATCAGAATCTAGATGCGCTCAGATTTCCACGCAACATTTCATGGACAATATTATACAAAAGACATACATACATGCATTCAATATGTCGCTTCAATCAATAGCCTACGACTCGCTCGGAAATGACACGACATAGCTACCCATGACTCATACATTATATATATATGTATATGCATAGGCGTAAATAGGCCTACCTATTTACGCATGCATATATATAATTTTTTAATCGTGCAGAGAGTGCAAATGTTAATACTCGGCAATCGATATTCGCACACATTGCATCTAAACGAAAAACCTGTTGGCTTAAATATGTTGATAGGCGTAATTAGGTTATAATATAATATATATATATATTAGAGTCCAATTGCGCCTACACACACACACACACACACACCTACACACACACACACACACACACACACACACACACACACACACACACACACACACACACACACACACACACACATACACACACACACACACACACACACACACACCTACACACACACACACACACACACACACACACACACACACACACACACACACACACACACACACACACACACACACAGGCCTCTACGTGCCCATCATTATATAGAAAAGAAGTTGCGTGCATTTAGGCATTTATATCTGACATAATTTACTTTTACTTATACAACGAGTATAATATTATGTCACTACAACAACGTACTAAGCATTTAAAGCTGCATTTAATTTAGATCGAATTTTTATAATTAATTTCAGCAATAGTGCAAAACTCACAATTCTGAAGGCTTTCCACTGTGCCAAGACATATTAATCGTACACTTGGTCGTAGTCAGTGGAGGTTCTAGAGCTTTTGAACTGGGGAGGGGGGCTAAAAATTGCTAAACCTCTTCCGCCGAAAAGATCATCGTTTGACTCGTCAGCTTTTCTTTTTCTTACTTCTCACAATGAATTTATCCATTTATACTAATTTATTTATGTGCGTGCTCCAAACGGATTCTAGTACACACTGTTCTGTATACACATAACACATATACCGTATACACTATAGTACACAGAGGCTGTAACCAGGCTTTGTTACCAACAAACATTGTAGGCAGTGTATGGCCTATTAAACGTTAAACTGGGAAGGGCTAAAATGTGTATAGGGGGCTAGAAACACGAGGGGCTACCTTTCCAGCTAGGGGCGCTACAGCCTCCTAGCCCTCTAAGACCGCCACTGTTCGTAGTAATACAATATGAAGACGAGTTTCTAATGCAACAAGATACATGCTTATATATCTCTTATATAGTTTCCCAGATCTGTGTGCCCTACGATAAACGCTGTGGAATGTATGAAATGTGATTGATGGCCTGACGTACCTCCCTCCCTTTCTCGTTGCCTCCCTCCCTCTCTCATTATGACACACGATCTGACGGGAGGTTGAGCAAATACTGACGAGGCGAAGACTGATTAGCCTCAACATCGATTGGTCACGTGCAATATAGGGCAAATACTCTATTGTTCAATCCAAGGTAGAAGGGAGGGAGGAAAAGAGGGAGGCAGAGACAGACTTACGTACTAACCGCTGTTTGCCTGTCTATCAATCCGTCTGATAGACTCGCAGTCGACGCAATGTAACTTATAATCAAGCATTCCAATAAACAAATTCTTTTCTCTTCCTCTCAATCCATTCATTTTCTTTTTAAACCCGTCATATATGACGGGCAAATACTTTATTAGCTTATATATAGCCTAAGCAGTGCAAATTGGTACCGACGTGAATTTGAAATAATTATCGTGAAGTCCTGCGACAAACTGGTCAGGACCTTGCCATGGGATTCGTCCATTGTCGGTTCAAGCATCTGAAAAATGGTTTCGATTGGAAAATTAAGAAAAAACTATTATTTATTACACATAAAGATTAATTATGTAGACTTAAAAGTTCGTCATCATCGTTGTTGTTGTTATTGCTATAGTTACTACTGCTACTATTAACACTACTACTACTACTGTTGAGGATTAAACTCTCATGCATTCAGACAAAGAAGTGTCATGTAAGAATTTTTCAGCTAATTGCACTGTCACTAGTCGATGTTGAGTTTCCGGAATGATTCCTGTGGAATGTTGTTACGTGACTTCTGAGCTCCGTCGACCTTCCACTGTTCACTGCTGAGGTACTGAAGTCTTGCGCGAACTTCAGGCTTTGTGAGATCTCGCTTCATAGACTCTGACAGCGTTTAAACAGATTCAAACATTTAAACTGACAGTAAGTATGTAAGCTTATAGACTTTGGTACTTAGTAGGTAGATCATTTCGTCTAGAGGTCAAAGGCTCGAATACGTGGATGCCTAGTGTGAGAGTGGCACTTATTGTCGAGGCTCATGCAGCTTACATCGTATTCATTCATAGGGTATCCAGGTGTTTGACTATTGCAATGGATTCAGCTGCTTCTTACTGAAACATTATTCCTTCTTAGAGTATTGTCCTGTCGTGTGATTGGATTTACACAGCGCCCTTTTAAGAATAAATCATCGGAGGTGCTTCTAGCGAAATGAAAGCAACGAGGGAAATGTGCGTACCCTAAAGCAACAAACTAAAAATTAATTGATGCCTCCTATACCGTTAACTGAGAACGATTCTTAAAAGATACAAGCTTAGGCAGATGCAACAACTGCAAAGACGGTTTAACGTCCTATAAGTTCTAAGAAGAAGAAGAAGAAGAAGAAAGAAGAAGAAGAAGAAGAAGAACAAGAACAAGAACAAGAACAAGAAGAACAAGAAGTAGAACAAGAAGAAGAACAAGAAGAAGAACAAGAAGAAGAACAAGAAGAAGAAAAAGAAGAAGAACAAGAACAAAAAGAAGAACAAGAAGAAGAACAAGAAGAAGAACAAGAACAAGAAGAAGAACAAGAAGAAGAACAAGAAGAACAAGAACAAGAAGAACAAGAACAAGAACAAGAACAAAAAGAAGAACAAGAAGAAGAAGAAGAACAAGAACAAGAACAAGAACAAGAAGAACATGAAGAAGAACAAGAACAAGAACAAGAACAAGAAGAACAAGAAGAACAAGAAGAACAAGAAGAACAAGAACAAGAACAAGAATAAGAACGAGAAGAAGAAGAAGAAGAAGAAGAAGAGAGCAGCCTGAGAGGCAACCATGGGCATAAAGTGTTAAGCGACTTCAGTTTGCTTAGCTTCGGCATATGAGGCGAGTGGCCAGTGTCTCCATCGCCGTCTCATCTTTCCACCGACAGTGTGTGGTCAGTGCACTCGTAACAGCTGAGTTAACTAGAGGGCGTATGTAGAGCAGATATGTTGAAACAAATTTCCGCCCTTATATCGATGTGCCAGGGAACCTAGCTAAAATATCCTTGTATTGGATGAGCCGAGACATCCATGAAAAGAATACACTTACAGTGTGCATTACGCATCGCTGATCAAGCGCAGTCCATTGTCTTAATTTATCCAGTGTAATGTGATTGAAACTTACAGTGTAAATAACAGATGTTCACTCCATTCATTCATTCATTCATTCATTCATTCATTCATTCATTCATTCATTCATTCATTCATTCATTCATTCATTCATTCATTCATTCATTCATTCATTCACTCGCTTACTCACTAATTCTCTAATTCATTCAGCCATCCAGCGAGTAAGTACGTCAATCAGCCAACCACAGGCACAATGAAAATAAATTAACCTATGATCTGTCTTTCAGTGCCAGCGTTTGGTCCCTTGTAATCGTCTGGCAGGTATTCAACAGGTAGACATCTCATAGGTATATCTTTGTACACGTTCTCCAACACATGGCCGTGATTCTTCACCTAAAGTAGTCAGTTAATAGTTCATTTGTAAAACCTGTGTACAGACTTCTGCTCCACCTGCGCCCCCTAGCCAACTCAGCTATAATGAGTACACTGACCGTACACAAAGATGAGATTGAACAAATGCACAGAAGTTTGACGAGGACTCCAAGAGAGCACTGCTCAACCTGAAGAGAGTATGATTCACTGCAGAAGTAAAACCTGTGTGTGGTGGCAATGAATGTCCGCCCAGTCTAATATCTGTTTGTAAATTTTTTCATAATATTATTTTCTATAATTTATGTCTGATCTTGTTGTTAAATGTTCTGAATCACATCATCCGGATTCATCTCATGCGCTGGGAAATTCTAACGTACTAAGGTGTGCGCAAAATCTCTACTGGCCACTTAGGTTAACAAGCATCTGCAGTTCTGCACGGCGGATGATTGCGCTTTCAATCAATCAATAATAAAAATTTATATAGCTCCCCTTCAAGATCTCTACGCAGAACAGTCTTATGCAGTATGCGAAGAAACCGTGAGCATGCAGGAACCCTGGATAGGACACGCATCTCTAAGGGATCTCATTTCATGGAGGTGATGGAGAATGCCCGGCGCTACATGGTAGCCGTACGGGCGAAGGGAAGACCAGATCGCCATGTGCCGATGGACGGAGTAGGCGACGTCCATTTTAGGAAAAAACGGGTCTGCATGGCTCTCGAAGGAAATCCGGCGCAAAACCCAAGAGGCATCACCAGACCAAGGACGTGACCATAAAAGGACGCGCTGGGGGAAAGGAAGCCAATGCAGTACCTCTCGCTTATAGTGCGAGTCTCGCTCGGTTTATAGCAAACTCGTCAGTTAGGCGTGCAACCGCTCGGTGTACTCGTTCTAGCCGCTCAATCCGGACCCGAGGGAGACCAGCATAGATAGAAGCACAGTAGTCGAGACTTTGCATAATCGGTTCCGAGGCAATCTCAAATGTGTTTGAGATTGTCAAAACCTTAGACATCTATTGATGATAATGAACTCAGAGCCACATAGATGGAGGAACGTAGAGGTGAAAACAGCAGAAGAGGGAGGTTTAATTTTAAAAGATTCCTTGGGCCGTCTCAGGAACTGAAACAGAGGGACCATGTCAGTATGTAGGTCGTTGGATGGGTGTGCCACTTTCAGCTTTGAATTTAGGGTTAAGTCGGGTTACTTAAGGTTAAACTACCTGGCAGCGAAAATAGTCTACTTGTACCAACCCTTTTCTGAAGTTTTTCGGAAAGGACTAGTCTGATCACCGTGAAGATAACATCCATCATCGCTCCACCGTTGTACATGAGAAGAAGTTTCACGCGAGCCGGGAAATTATTCTGTTGAAATATAGTAAAGGACTAAAGAATAATTTTTTAAAGGCGCTAAACAGTTTTCCAAATACACGCGTCGCGTATGCATACTTTATTGTGTCTGTATACCTATTTCTAATGACAAAAGCACACAAGTCGGTTCTAGGACAGTTCGGCACGAGACATTTCGGCGCAGGACAATTCGGCCGGGACAATTCGGCGCGAACAATAATTGTCCCACGCCAACTTGTCCCGCTTCGAATTGTCCCGCTTCGAATTGTCCCACGCCGAATTTTCCGGTCACCCACTAATCTACGGCATTAAGCCATTATGCGTGAAAGACTTGCTCAGTTTTCTTTTATTGAGGGACAAAACCCGGCGCTTTCGTGTTACAAGGCGAGCACTCAATCTATCGGCCGCCAGACCGAAAAAAGTCGCTAAGCTTATGCTAATCTATGTGTCGTCCTTAGCTATGAACTTCAGATTATGGAACGATCTACTGTCATTCGGGTAATTTAACAAGAAAGTGATGGCAAAAGTTCACAACTGTTCAGTTGTTAGAACGTGGTTAACATTTTTAAAGTTTACCTGCCATGTCTCTGTAAAATCTTTGCGATCTTCCAGTGGAAGTGCTGCGTGAACTTTGAGAGAGTAGTGAGAGATGTCTGCGAGGGTGACTGTTCCGTTAACGCAGGTTCTCTCGTCCATCAAATACAAGTAATCAAAGAGACACGCAAAGGTTCTAAGTCCGTCGTCCTTTGAGAACGGTTTGTCACTGTACTCCATGAGACCTGCAAAGGCATAAATTACGAGCCCTTTGAACGTCGCTTAGAAGATTATATATAACAAGGCATGCAAATGCTTTCATTTTAAAGTGGATACGGTATGAATTCTCTGAGCTTTTTATTTATATCTCTATCGGCTTTTTCAATGATGAGGTTCCAGACTACGGCTATAGAAACAGCAACACACGAAAACATGCATGTACAGCCACGGCAAAAGCAAAATCGTGATACCAACACAGGCCAAAGTTTTGGAATGATATGTTCTGTCCAGCATTCATATTAGGCCTACACTAGGAACGATCATTCAATTTTATTGAAGAATGTACAATAACCACAGTGAAGCAAGCAATTTTATTGAAGAATGTACAGTAACCACAGTGAAGCTATTTCATAAATTATTACGTCTTACTACAAAGACTAGGCCCTAATGCGGAGAGGGGTAGATGAATGGCAACACTCTTGCTCGAGGAACACTAAATCCTAAAAGACGCGGTTTTATACCGATAAACTCCCTATAGGTCGATTCAGCCTTACCTCACTAGGGGGCAGCTGTTGCATGAGCGGGCGCCTAATAGGCAGCCAAGAAGTCTGTTCTATAAGATCATAATAATTTTACTGTCATAAATTTCAATGTTGCTTACTGCAGTTTGTCAAGTTTGTCAGTGAAATTGTTAATAAACACGAATATATTACATACTGCGCATATACCTATGCGTAGGCCTACAGATAACAAAGACCCTTTGTCTAGGTTAGGTTAATAGACATAAAGATAAATAATTAGTGAGTAATTAACTGGGCATGTTCAAATACTAGTGATACAGCCCCAAATGCACAACACTATAGCATTGGCACCGTGAAGATAATGATGATGGTAACAATGACCAATGAATAACGAGTGAGAACGATAGACAGCTAATGGCTACTAAGATATTGATTGATATGCAGGTATTGCATACTTAATTTAATTATGAAGATTTTTCGGCCTTCATCGTCTCTCTCCGGAAGAACTAACATAAACCTGTAAGACAAAAATAAATTTTTAATTAAATTAAATTAATTAAACCATAAAACTATAGCGATGAAACAGCAACGATGACGGTGCAGATGAATACGAAGATGCTTTTTACCCTGAATCGATGGCGGCCAAAATCTTCGGGTCACACGGGTCGAGGTTCAAGTACCATTTGGCAATTTTCGCTCTGCGCAGAAGGTATCTTTCTAGAAGTTCTCTGGCCTCCAACTGAGAAAAGTACCTCACCCTCAAGAAGCACAACAGGAACTCGGTATCTGCAGGAAATAACAGCAGACTGTGAATTAAGCAAAGAATGCATTATGCACCGCTATCCTGCACGAGCGTTTTGCTACGATATCTGCCATCTTTCTCATAATTTATGATGGGAAATACTGTTAATTAGTTTGTTCGCTTGTTATTTGTTTGTTCATTCGTTATTAATAGGCTACATCTGGAAACTGTAAGAAAATAAGACACGGTAAAAACAAACCTAGACATACATGTATATCAACTGACAAACGAACCTGTTGGACATTTGATGTGTGGCTGTTGTAGTATCCATTTGCGAAAAGTCTCGACTGCTCCGATTCTATTCGCTGGATCTTCATTCAGTTCCTCCTTCGCCTTCTTCAGACTCTTCTCATCCAAAGTACACACGTACCCGCTATCTTGTGACGCCATTGTCCTAAACTCATGTTATATAGCAAATAAGTAATTTTGTTACAGCAATTATAGGCAAATTAGGAAATTTAGTAACAAAATAAATAAGAAATATATAAATTTATTTCGATACTTAGTTACTTTTGACGTGGCTTGCTACTTACGATGACATAGACAGTTTGATTGCAGTACTTTAGTTTTCTTAGAGTTTAGTCTCGCTCTTTAACCTATTGTTTTATTTCTTTCGAGTTTTTCCTCATTGAAGGCTGCTTTCCTACTTTTCCATTTTCCTTTGTCTGTCTTATTCTCGGAAAAATATGTCTTTATCCAGAAAAATTTCTTCACTACTAACGTACAGAATAGAATTCACGAGAGTTTGTGGGAAATCAGTTTAACCGACCTCTGTCAACCAACTTCCATTAATCTGTTTCCTTTCAATGCACACGTCTTATGCGCACAGGTCTCTATGATTACCGGTATATCATTTCTATTCAAATTGTCTCAGGTGACTATTCATCTGACATACCCTCGTTGCCTATTTTCTGCCCGCATGCATTTCAGTTTCTACTGCCTTGTATTGTCAAGCCTAGAGCATCTCTGATACATAAAAAATCATATACAGTGAACACTTACCGCATCGATTAGTATTGGTCGTATAAGCTTACACTGTGGAAGCAGCTTCTTCCTTCGGTCCGGGCTTCAGTACTATCTGGTGGTCCTGCCACAGCGTTTAGTTGTCTTAAAACGTGCCTCTCCCCCAGGAATTTCGCACTGGGAGTGCCTTCTATTGGTGGGCACTGGGTAGAGACGTTTTACAAGTTTTGAAATACGATACAATACAATACAATTTAGAAATAAAATATGCGACGCTTACTTATGTTCGAAAACTTTAACCGCTGACCTTGAAATCAAGACTTTGGCTCGGCCTACTCATTCGATTCAGTCTTTCCGTCTCACCGAGTCTATTGATCAAATACATACGTACCCTCTATTTTGTCGTCAAGGATATCCAGTCTATTCTTATGGTTCCTAACTCTCCCTCTTCTTTTTATGACCTCCTTCTTGTTACAGTTCCACACTCTCCAACCTCCTTGACCTTCATGTACCACTCATCACCAAACACAGTTCACACACCAGTAACCCTTGGTTTAATTCCAGCATCCAAACCTTTAAAACTTTTCACAGGCGCCTTGACCACATCTACCAGCGCACCATCGACATAGTCCTAGAGCCACCAATAGATACCACAAACTCGTCACTGCTGGCCAAAAGAAATACTATTCTCACTCATCCATTCCAGCTTCTCTAAGCTAAGACATCTCTGTAGAGCTGTCAACTCTCTCCATCGCAAATCTCCCTCCCCATTGCCTAGCTCCCTTCCCTCCCCTCTATCGCTGAGACCTTCTGTTCATTCTTCTCGGACAAAATCTCATCCCCTCGCTTCACATTACAATCTCTTCTATATGCACACTCTCCTTGCCTCCACCAGCACCGATTCACTCCCTTCGTTCAACCCTAATCCTCCTGCCTCTCTGTGATCGCTCCCAATTCTCTCCAGCCTCCGAAGCAGAATTGTCATTCCTCCTAAATTCTATTCCCGACCAGCAATGCGAACTTGATCTTATCTCCACCTTCTTCTAAAAGACTGTGCTTCTGTCCTCGTTCCTGTAATCACAAAATTATCTATCTCTCACTCTCTCCCAGCAACTTACCAAAGGCCTTTAAGCACTTTCTAGTCACTCCTCTTCTTAAAAAAGCATATCTTGACAAGGACATTCTATCTAACCACCGTACCATCTCCAATGTTTCATTTCTATCTAAGTCAGCTGAACGAATTGTACTCGCCCGGATAAACGACTAGCTCTCTTCTAATTCACTCCTCAACCCCCACAAACCTGGCTTTACTAAACACCACTCCACAAAAACTTTACTTGTCTCTGTATAATGAACTTGTATCCGCCGTCAGCCATCGGCAAATCTATTGCCTCTGTATCCCCGACATCTCCGCCGCATTCGACACCATCGATCACAGTCTCCCTCTGCATAGACTATCTTCTAGGTTTGAGTCCCTGGCACTGCTCCACTCTGGTCCCAGTCCTACTTGTCTTCCCGATCCTTCCCTGTTAAAGCCTCCAGCAATTGCTTGCAACCCCTCCCTCTCTCCTTTGGTGTCCCTCAAGGCTCCGTCCTCGGTCCACTCCTTTTCGTCCTCTATACCACACCTTTGAGCCATCTCATGGAATTTTCCTCTGTTGACCACCATCTCTACGCAGACGACACCCAACTCTACAAATCCATCTCCCAAAGCTCTTTTTCCACCTCCATCACACAATTACTCACTAGAACGCCCAAACATCATTATATAACTCCCATCTTCAAATCACCCCATTGGCTAAAAATCCCAGAGCGAATCCACTTCAAAGTCCAACCACTAACCTACAACTCCCTACAATATTCCCAATCCAAGTCGCTCCGTGATCTCTTCACCATGGTGGCCAGCCGCTTCACCGGATCCTCCTCCTATCTCAGTCTTTCTCGACCCCCAGTCACTACTCATCTCAAGTTCTCCAACCGAGCCATATCTAACACAGCACCACGCCTCTAGAACGATCTCCTTTCTGAGTTCCGCAGATTCTCGGTTCCTCCGACATCATTGCAACCCCACATACATCCTCCTCCTCAGGTTCCTCTATCACTCCCGGCTTTCAGTTCAGAACTGAAGTCTCACCTTTTCAAGTACTCCTACCCAGACTCATCTGATCCTCCGCCTTCAAATTCCTCTCGCCCTAAACGACACCCGCCTTAACAGCTGCTCGGCCTCCTCTTGATCTGGACCCCAGGTAACCGGACTCGGGTCTCCTTTGAACTACTCGTTGGAAAACCTCTCTGACGTGACGCAGCGCTCGTGAATAAGCGATGCCCTGCGATTGGCTTTCGAGTAACGCTTTAGAAGTTTAGAGATTACGATTACAATTAAGTGATTGGATCTATTCCAATGCCGTCGATTCACAACGCAGAAATCCAGACAAGGTAATAGCTTCTTTGTACTTGCCTTGTCCTGTTTGTTTTCTTCGTGATTTAAGTTCGAGCTAGTTTACATGTATACCATGCCCTCTGTAGACTGTTACATACAAATTTGTGTATTATATAGACTCAATACTACCATATCTTAAAGGACTGGCAACCGCCTGAATTCCAATTGGAATATCAAGCTTATAATAATTTCGAAACGCAACTAAAAAGAACTGTTACATTTGCCTATGTCCATTGTCCATGACCTTCTAACGATGTGTCTAATATTCGGTCGCACGTGCTTACAGACCACGAAACTCTCATGCCTTTACGTCTGAGTGTAAATCCTCCTCCTCCTCCTTCTATTTCTCCTCCTCCTCCTCTCTCCCCCTCCCCCTTCCTTTCTCTTTCTCTCCCCTCTCTCTGTCTGTCTGCCTGTCTTTCTATTTCTGTCTATTGTTCTCTACATGTATATCTCTCTCTGGTTCGTTTGCTTATAATATTTGTCAAAACAACTTTATTGCCCGCAATTAAGCCATAAATTGCCCCTCAACGACCTCTTGTAATGTATAAAACGTGTTCAAGTGTGGATTCGCTGCTCTCGGAAGTACTCAAACTGCTGACCGCGGTGTACATTCAACCAAAGAGACTTCTCGTGTGGATCGTGCAACGACCCGGCGAATAAAAAGTGCTCTGTTGATCACTTGCAACCCAATTCGCTTAGGTATTTACTTTGCTTTGTTGCCTTCTAGAGGACTTTACACTATTGCCTCATAGACAACTTTGGAGGCCTGGTGCTGGCGATTGGACACCAACAAAGGAAGCCTACCTGTAGTTATAGGCTATATAGTTAGTGATTTTTATACTGAGCTTTGGACCGAAGTGTATATTATGAATTTATCGTCTAGAGCAGGGATGGGCAAACTACGGCCTGCGGGCCGGATACGGCCCGCCAACACTTATTATCCGGCCCCCACAATTCTCCAGAAAATTATTTTAAAAATCAGACTGCGAGAAGTTTTCTTCGTTTTACTCACTTAGCGCTGCTCTCTTACTCAGGGTGAGAATTGTTGGGGGTTCAACCCCCTAGTCTTTCTTAGGATCCCATAGTTAAGCCTTCATTGCACACCCCAACTCCATATGAATCAAAGTCTTACCCCCAGTCTTTTTTCTACAATTCTCATACCGCTCTAACTTAGTATTCCGGTCTCTTCTTTCAAGTAAAGCAAATGTTGCTTTCAAAGAAGATGAAAGAACAAAACTACGGACACTTTCCTACCCACCAGTTGCAAACTGTCACAGTTAACATAGTCTGCAGACAAATATAGCCTTCAGTTGTAAATCTGAAAGAAGAGTTCTCCAAACGATTTGCGGATTTTAAATCAAGACTGAATTTGCTTGGCGCTCTATAGGGCCCACCGTTCACATCTGACGTTGACAATTAGCTCTTACGAAGCTTCAGCTGGAGTTAACCGATCCACAAAGTGACAATGTTCTCAAAGAGCAGTTCAAAGGATCAGACCTGATGACATTCTTTTCTTCGCTCAGAAAGGAAAAATTCTAAAATCTACAAACGTTGCTTAAGGAATGTTTGTTTTATTCGCATCCAGTTATATCTGTCAACAAAGATTTTAAACTATAAATCCAAGTACAGGTATCAGTTAAGTGATCTAAACTTGAACTCAAACTGCGTATTGCAACCAGTGCAATCACTCCAGATTATGGGAAACTTGTTAATTCATGCTCACAGTTGCATACATATGCTCACCAGTAACAGCCACAGTATATTTAATATTATTATAAATAAGAAAACTTCTTTTCGTGTTATTCGTTGTTAAAAGTTAAAATTTGTTACCCGGCCCTCCGAAATTTTTGGCGTTTAATGTGGCCCTATGTGCAGAAAGTTTGCCCACCCCTGGTCTAGAGCTTCACCCAGTGTCAATTACCGAGCGCCTCCAGAATCTTACCCAGCAACAACGTTATATGGTGAACATATGACAACCATGTTATAATTATTATATTTAGGCCTACAGAATAACGACACACAGTTGACTAATATACTGGACATGCTTAACAGAGCATAGCAAAGTGTATGGTCCTTCTAAGGTTTCCTAAAGTACACTTTATAAAAGTCTAGATATATACATACTGTGCACACACGAATGCATGAATGCACACATAATAAACATTCATACGTACATGAATATATCCATACACAGATACATACATAAATACACAGATACTGACATACAGACATGCATTTAAACTTCAAGTGTTAGACATATTTTTATTACTATCAATGTATGGGTGTGATTGCTTGTGTATATCGTGATTAGATATAATTTACATAAATGCCCCATAGAAAATCTAGATTAAAAACAGCTGTAGCCTATATGGAATCGAAATATCTCAACTAGATATAGGAAAGACATACGAATACAATATAATATCCAGATGGTCTACCGAATTGCCGTCCATGTGAAATGCAGATCGGTTAAACATCATATATATAGTCTATAGATTAGACACCTTGATCAGATATGACTGCTATGTGGGTACAATATGGAATAGAGATGGTTAACCGATCCTTGCTTTCGGGTGAGTCTTTGTATTGAAATTATTCATGAAACATGTCACAACTATAGGCAACACTTCTGTAAAAGGTATCATAAAAGCTACAGACTCGAAATATTTCTTGATATTTATTAGTCACAATAAAATAAATAATTAATAGGTCCTTGCAATGAAATCATCTGGCACTAAGTAAGTAGGCCTACGGAAATATATAGGCAAGGTAATTATGAAGCTAATTACGACATTTTAATTAGAATTCAACAAATTTTAATTAGAATTAGCAACATTTCGGTAATTAATTAATTAGAATTATCATTACTGTAGCTATCAAGCTAATTGATGTTTTATTCAACTAGTTTCTAATTAAATAATTACCATCCACTGTTAGTAGCTCATCATCATAATCGCTATCGTCATCGTCATCATCGTCGTCGTCGTTATTGTCATGGCTGTTGTTGTTATTGTTATAACTACTACTGTTACTATTATTAGTACTACTACTGGTGGGAATTAGACTTCCATGCATTCAGACAAAGAATTGTCATGTAAGAAGGCAATCTGAATTAGTTCAGCGAATGGCACTGTCACTAGTCGATGTTGAGTTTCCGGAATGATTCCTGTGGAATGTTGAGGCGTGACTTCTGAACTCCGTCGACCTTCCACTGTTCACTGCTGAGGTATTGAAGTCTCGCGCGAACTTCAGGTCTCGTGAGATCTCGCTTCATAGACTCTGACAGCGTTTAAACAGATTCAAACATTTAAACTGACAGTAAGCATGCATAGACGTTAGCAGGTAGTCTTTCATCTATGATTCCGAGTCACGAATACGTGTGCAAGTGACAACGCATTTTCAAGGCTCATACATACTTCGTATCCAAACATAGGATATCCAGTCCCTTGACTGCTGCAACGGCAACAGTTGCATTTTACTCGAAATATAATTCCTTTGAGGAGTATAATTGTTCTGTTGCCATGTCGTTGAATTAATTTAACGACCTTTCCAGAATACATACTCGGAGGTGCTGCTAACGAAATGAAGGACCCGAGGGAAATATACGAACCCCAAAGCAACAAACTGCAAATTTTTTGATGCCGTGCATACATTTACTGAGCACGATTCATACAAGACACAAGCTTGTGCATATGCAATCATTGCAAAGACAGTTTAAGGTTCTGTTGGTCATAAGAAGAAGAAGAGCAGTCCGTTAAGTAGCCAAGCTCCACCTGCCCCTAGTAAACTCAGCTATAATGAATACACTGACCGTACACTGTCGGTTGAAAGATGAGAAAGAGACAGAGAGCACTGGCCACACGCCCTCAAATGCCGAAGCTAAGAAAACTGAAGTCGCTAACACTTCGCACCCATGGCTGCACTGATAAAGTAAGCGCAGGCGATTATCTTAATTTATCCATTGTAATGTGAGAGAACATTTACGATGTGCATAAATAATAGCAACTCATTTCTTCCTTCCTTCATTCACTCACTCACTCAATCACTTAATTGATCAATCGTTCAGTTACTTACTCAATCAATCACTTGTTCATTCATTCATTCATTCATTCATTCATTCATTCATTCATTCATTCATTCATTCATTCATTCGTCTGTCAAGCCGGTAAGTACGTCAATCAGCCAACCACAGGCACAATGAAAATAAATTAACCTATGATCTGTCTTTCAGTGCCAGCGTTTGGTCCCTTGTAATCATCTGGCAGGTATTCAACAGGTAGACATCTCATGGGTATATCTTTGTAGACGTTCTCCAACACCTGGCCGGTATTCTTAATCTAAAGCAGTGAGTTAATAGTTCCATTTGTAACATTTGTGTATAGACGTCTGCTTCGCCTGCATCCACTAACCAACTCAACTACAATGAGTGCATTGACTGTATAATGTCAGTGGAAAGATGAGAATGAACAGCTGAACAAAAGGTTTGAATTGGACGTTGATAGCATTTCGACTGCATTGCCTGGAACGCGTTCTACGCTCTGCTGCGCGCCTCGTTGGGCGCATCCCTAAGTTTGGTCACGTGTCTGACTACATGCGCGACGTCCTCCACTGGCTTCCTCTTTCGCAACGCATTGTATACCGGGTTGCTTCTATTGTCTGGCAGTGTCAGCTTGGCCGCGCTCCTTTCTATCTCCGTGAGCTCTGCTTTCCAGCGTCCGCACCTCTTGGTCGCCGCTCACTCCGTTCCACCGCCCGCGGTAACTTACATGTTCCTTTCGCTCGCACTGCAACCATGCAACAGCGAGCATTCGCCGTTGTCGGTCCCACTATCTGGTTCGGCCTTCCTGTTGGACTGCGGTCTCTCCCTCGAGACTCGTCCACCTCTTTCTTCTCTGCTCTTAAGGCTGTTCTCTTTCGTCGAGGTTGGGCTGGGAGCGCCTCTGAATAGTTGCCTTGAAGAGCGCGCTATATAAATGTCTGGTTGATTGATTGATTGATTCTCATACTTACCAAAGTCGATGGTCCACCGAAGCAAAATCTGCTTGTGATGGCAAGGAATGCATTCCCAGCCACTAACCTGTGTAAATTTGTCCATAATGTGATTTACTATGTCTCTGGTCTGGTTTTTGTGTGTGCAGAATGCAACAGCCCGATTCTCATCCGGTGCACGGACATTCTGTCATGTTAACCTGTGTTCGAAGTCTGTACTGACTGCCAATACTTAAGAGGATTCTTTTATAACTGGTAACGCTGGTTACAAGGGTCTGCATGGCGGATGATTGTGTGTCAGCCCCATCGGTTGTGGGATTATCTCAAATGCGTTCTGCCGCGAATTACAACGTAGCATATACAAAAAAGGAAAAGTCAGAGGGTCAGGAGCAGCGAAATTCGCTTTATCTGGTCCAAGTGTTTGGAGTACTCTAATGTTACCGCTCGGGATCCTGGAATATCGCTGGAGAGCTTACGAAGGATACTTGACTCATTTACTTGTGTAATCTTACTAGCAGCTGCGCATTTGTGATGAAATTATAAACTTGCGTTTTGCAAATCAATTTATAATAATGGTGACCAGGGCGACGATGACGATGATGAAAAGAGGCTTAAAATTTGCATCTTATAGTCGCCGGCCGATAACTCACAAATACTTCGTCGTATGTCATGCTGCATCACACCAAGTGTCGAAAGGAGGACTTGAGTAGCAAGAAAAGATCTTTATGGCTCTGGTACCATACCAGAAAACCATAGGCACCTATTGATATGAACAAACCTGTAGCTAATCCGTTCTATATACACGGAGAAAAGCAGAGTTAAAGACAGCAGAAGAGAGAAGGTGAAAGTTTATGAAATTTATTGGGTCGTCTCATAAACTGAAACGGGGACACGTCAACGAGACGGTCCCTGGATGGACGGGCTTCTTGACCTTTGAACTTAAGGTTACATGTTCCCTTTTGCCTGATAGCGATACAGAGTATATTTGTACCAACCCTTTTCTGGATTTTTTCGGAAAAAACAAATTTCACCACCGTGACGAAAAAATCCATCATCGCTCCACCGTTGTAGAGGAGAAGCAGTTTCAAGCGAGCCGGATAATTATTCTGTTGAAATACAGTAACGGTTTAAAGAATAATTTTCAAAAGGCACTAAAGAGTAATCGAAATACATGTGTATACTTTAATGTTTCTGTATGTCTATTTCTAATGGCAAGAGCACACTAATCCAAGGCGTTAAACCACTATTCATGCAAGACGTATTCAATTTATTCAAATACATGCGTATACATACTTTATTGTTTCTATATATCTGTTTGATCCTTAGTTCAAAGTGACCCAGTGGAGTGTTTTTCCTATGGGATTTGAATAAGATGTATCGCCGTCAACAATGCGTTGAAAGTAATGGTAAACGTTCCACTTTAAGAAGTGTTCGTAACAGGGTTCCTCAAGGTTCTATTCTAGGCCCTCTGCTATTTCTCCTCTACATCAACGATCTTCCAAACGTCTCCACTCGCTTGTTTCTCATCCTATTTGCAGACAGCACGAACGTTTTTATTGTCACACTTGTATAAATACTTTTTTCAAATAGTAAACACTGAATTGGTATTCATTGCTGAATGTTTCCGTGTCAATAGATTGTCGATAATCGTGGACAAAACGAACTACATCTTACTCAGTGGCGGATCCAGAGGGGGACGATTGGGGCGATCGCCCCCCCTAAGAGTCCAAAAAATAAAAATTTTTATATTTAAAATTAAAAAATTTGATATACTATAGTGTACTACAGGATAAATGTCATGTGATTATTATTACGCATGTACAGCGCCGGACTGCAGTTTCAATATTACCTCTACACGCCCTTGCTTTAATCATGCTCTAAACTTGATAAGTAATTTTAATTCCTTTGACCTTGGACGTCCATGAAATCGCCCCCCGTAAAGTAAAAGTCTAGATCCGCCCCTGATCTTACTCAAATCCCATAGAAAAAACAAAGACTCTACTGGGGTACTTTGGACTAGGGATCAATAGTAATCCTCTCTCCGCAGTGAACTCAGCTAAGTTCTTGGGAATCTACGTAGACCAACATATGATGTGGAAAGATCATATAATCAATATTGCATCTAAAGTAACAACCAATATTGGAATAACAGTACGAACTTCGCTTATCTAACCCTCAATCTTTAGAATAAATTGTACTATTCCTTAGTACATCCGTATTTCTCCTACTGCAATATAGTATGGGCCTCCACTTCCATTTCGAGGTCACATAGATTAACTTTTTTGCAAAAGAGCGCTATCCGGTACGACTCATACACCCGTCATATTTTTTCCCACCATTAACATTTTGAAAATTGAGCAGATAAGGATCCTTCCAGTAGGGGAGTTTATGTTTCGCTATGACCGAAACCTCCTGCCAATCATATATACAAATTTCTTCGATCTTACATCCAGTGTCTATTCTCACTTTACCAGACATTCAAGCTCTTATCGTCGCATTTATGCCCGAACAAATACACGCCTCTTCTCTATTAGATCCATTGGCGTCCTAACTTGGGAAAAAATCCTATTGAAATACGCATATCCCCTAGCATACGGATATTTTAAAGTGAAATATGCACCCACCTCCTGAAAGGAACTGGAAAATTGACCTCTCTGCATTCATTTAGATCATCCCTTTTAGTTTGTAAATCTTAGTTAAGATTTTTTCTCACTTTTTCTCATTTCGTTTTGTTTCATCAGCACTGAGTGGCCCTATGTAATTTTGCTGTTTTCTTTTTCTTTCAATTCTTCGTACGATTAAGCACATGTATGAGTTTAATCGTGATAATTCCTACCTTAAGTCCACCTCATATTAACTATTAAAACACGTGCTTTGGTGTCCCTAATTAGCGGGATCATTGATCCCTTCAGGCCCCAATTTTGTAGCCGCAATGTAACGATATGTGATCTAATGTTGCTTGAATTGGTTGCAAATTAACCAGTGATTGATTGATCGATCTATTTCTAATGACAAGAGCACACTAATCGACGGCGCCAAGCCATTATTCTTGCAAGACGTGTCCAATTTCATTCTATTTAGAGACTGGATGTGACTGCTGATACAAAGAGGTTTGACTCTACTTTAGTTAATTCCCGATCCTCTAGTCCTCGCCTTCTTTGGAAAACCATAAACCATCCTCTCCATCGGAACTCATCCAGCCCATCTGCAAACGCCTTCCACCATCTTGAATACCTAGGTAGTTCTGCTCTTTCTTCTCCGGCAAAATTTCTACCATCCGTCTTTCTCTTCAATCACCCCTTTCTAAAACAACCTTCGATTCACCTTAAGACACTCCCTCCTCTACTAATGACTCTCCACCTTCCGACCTCAACCATCTTTATTTGATTTCCAGCCAACCTCAGAGCCTTCTTTGATATTTCAGCACATTGTTTGAAGGTTAAGCACTCTTGTGCACAATCACTCCCAAATACCTTTCTGCCTCACTTACTTTCAATGCCTTACATCATTTAATAGGAAAACATTCAGTGCTCCACTATATTGTTTTTAACAATTCTCTCCATGGCCTTGCACACAACACTGTTTAAACTGACTGCCCTATAGTTCCACGGCTAGCTTCTTTTTTCCTTTTTATACAGTGGCAACATGAATCATACCAGCCTGTTTGGTTTTATTGAAGATCTTTGCTAATGCCTCTCCAATCTCTTCCCTCATTTCATGCAAGAATTTAGGATGTAGTTAATCTATTACGGCACTAATCGTGTAACGAGTCGAGCGCTCAACCATTCGGCAACCAAGTCAAACAAAAACGTATATATGCTGATAAAGAAGACGAAATTCAAGACACTCATAGACTAATGTTACACTATGTCGTGTTATCCTTATGTAAGAATTTCGACTGATCGAACGATTTACTGACGTTTCGGTAATTTAACAAGAAGGTGATAAAAATTTCGCAGCTGTTAAATTGTTCAGTGATTAAAATTGAGTCAAAGTCAAAGTTAAAGGTTAAAGTTTACCTGCCAGGTCTCTCCGAACTCTTTGCGATCTTCCATTGAAATTGCTGCGTGAACTTTGAGAGAGTAGCCAGAGATGTCAATGAAGGTGACTGTTCCGTTAACGCAGGTCATCTCGTCCATCAAATAAATGTAATCAAAGAGACACGCACAGGTTCGAAGTGCGTCTTCCTTTGAGAACGGTTTGCCACTGAACTCAAAAAGACCTGCATAGGCATAGACCATGAGCCATAAAATCCGCCTGGTTTTCGCTGACAAAATTACAGTTCTGATATAAGACTTAATCATTTAAAGCGGACACGATCTCAATTCTCATATTTTTGTTTCTACATCTAGCCTATCGTCTTTTTTAATGCTGAAGATCCTGACTACTGCATTTGAAACAGTAACACACAAAAGGTCATGCACAGCCATGGTAAAATAAAATACCGAATCAAACCATAAGTGAGAGGACGGGATAAGAAGATATAACATTACCCAAAGGAGAATATTTAAATTTATGGGGCACGTGGTTTGTATGGACAACCCTGGAAGAGCCACGCAAGTGATAAACTAGACCCCCGAGGAGAGAAAGAAAAGGGGAAGACTACGGAAAACTGGCCAGAGACCATTAGGGAGTCTTTAGGTGCTCGCAGATGAGGTGGGAAGAAGCTGAGAGTAATACCGTAATAGCAATACACGCCAAGAGGGGAGAGTGGAGTATGTTCTTCTTATACTAAGAACGTTCATATTACACTAGCAACGACCAGTTTGTAGCGAGACAATTACCGAATTTACAGCAATTACATTGGACAAAAACAGAAACTAGTAGGGCCTACTACAAAGACAACTGAGCATACACCTATACATCACGTGGGACGTGGTGGCTCAGTGGTAAGTTCGGCGCCTTGTGACCGGAGGGTTGCAGGTTCGAATCCCACTCTAGCCGCTGCGTACGGACCTTGGGCAAGTCCTTCACTCGCAATTGCTCGTGGCGCTTCGGCGTGAAAATTCCGGCACAGTATCAAATGCTGTAGTCGGGAGCGCCTCTGAGTAGTAGTTGACTTCGAGAGGCGCTATAGAAATATCCGGAATAAATAAATAAAATAAATCACATACAGGTAATAAAATGTAAATGTACACGTGTTTATATAACCACCGTGTGGTCTTGACCTTGCTCATATTTTCAATGAATTGATCGTGTCAGATTTTTTACTACCTTTGCCCGTTTGAATTAGCGCCACGCCACTTATGGCCGACCCCTTCTCTAAGGTTATAGACCTATTCATAGACTTGAAGGTAATTAGTGATTAATTAGCTGAGCATGTTCAAACAACGTATTGAGAATCACTCGGATGGAACGCATATGCTTCTGTCACAAAAAAACTGGAAACATATTTCGGAAAACTGCCACTTTTCCATATATGCTGGGAATGAAACCCAACGAAGCAAGAAAAGGTCTCTAGGGCTCTGTTACCATGCCAATTAATTATGATGATGGTTACAATGACCGACGGGTGACAACGACGGACAGATGTCGATCGATATTTAGGTATTGCATACTTAATTTTATGATGGAGATTTTTCGGCCTTCATCGTCTCTCTCCGGAAGAATCAACATAAATCTGTACAACACAAACAACATTTTTATTTTGATTTCATTGCATAAACCATATTATACAACTCTCTCTTTAAGTTCTCTGCCCTTCGGCAGGTTTCCACTTCCAATGACGCCATTCTTCTCTTCGCTGTGCTTTTCTCTTCAGTCCGCTGTATCCTTCGGTCATCATCCATCCAAGCATCATCTGTCGCGGTCTTCCTCTCCTTCTCCTTCCCTCCAATCTCCCCTCTATGATTTCTCTCAAGAGGGAGTCTCCTCTTAATATGTGTCCAATCCAGTTCTTTTGTCTTTCTCTTAACGTTGTCATCAGTGATCTTTTTTCTTCTACTCTTTGCAACACCTCTTCATTTGTCATTCGCTCCGTCCAGCTCACCTTTTCCATTTTTCTCCATATCCACATCTCAAAGGCCTCCAATCTCTTGATATCCTCTTTCCTGATGGTCCACGTCTCCGACCCATACAGTACCACACTCCATACCAGTGCCTTGACAAGTCTCTTCTTTAGGTCTTTGCTCAGTCCTCCTCTCATCAACTCTCCTCTTTTCGTGAACGCGTCTTTTCCCAATACTATCCTTCGTTTAATATCACTATGGCATCTTGCATCTGTTGTTATCACACTTCCCAAGTAGCAAAAGCTCTTGACCTGTTCCACCTCCTCTCCATTTATTGTTATTTTCATTTCGATCTCCTCCTCCCCTGCACTTATCCTCATAATCTTTGTCTTTCCGATATTTATCTTCATGTTGTATTTTATTGAGGTCCTGTTTAGTTGATCCATCAATTTCTGCAGTCCTTCTTGTGTAGTTGCGAGCATTGCTTGGTCGTCAGCAAATCTTAAGGCTCTTATGAGTCTTCCACCCACTTTTATACCCTCTCCTGTCTGTTCCATTGCCTCTTGTATCAGTTCTTCTATGTATATGTTGAAGAGAATTGGTGATAGTGGGCATCCTTGCCTTACTCCCCTACCAATTTCTCCTTCCTCTGAGAACTCCCCTTCTATTCTTATCTTTACTTTTTGGTTCAAATATAGATTTCCTATTAGCCTCCTGTCCCTCCAATCTATGCCCCTTCGTCTGAGTGCATTCATCAGCTTTTTCCAATCTACTCTGTCAAACGCCTTCTCATAATCCACAAAACAGATATAGACCTCTTGGCCGTACTCTAAACTTCTTTCCGTTATACAACTATAGCGATGATAAAACAACGATGACAATGCAGATGAATACGAAGATGCTTTCTACCCTGAATCGATGGCGGCCAAAATCTTCGGGTCACACGGGTCGAGGTTCAAGTACCAGTTGGGAAATTTCACTCTGCGCAGAAGGTATCTCTGAAGAAGTTCTCTGGCCTCCAATTGAGAAAAGTATCTCACCCTCAAGAAGCACAACAGGAACGCAGTGTCTGTAGGAAATAACAGCAAATTATGAATTAAGTATACAGAGAATGCGCCGGTATCCTGCAAGGCTATCTGCAATCTTTCTTATCTAATGGCAAATACTGTTCGTCTGTTTGTTCACGCGTTCGTTCATTCGTTCGTTGATTCGTAGTTAATGCGTCTGGAAACTGTCACAAAATAACACAAAGACACGCAAAACCTATACATACAAACTAACAACGAACCTGTCGGACATTTGATGTGTGGCTGTTCTAGTATCCACTTTCGAAAAGTCTCAACTGCTCCTAGTCTGTTCTTCGGATCTTCGTTCAGTTCCTTCTTCGCCCTCTTCAGACTCTTTTCGTCCAAAGTGCACACGTACCCGCTATCTTGTGACGCCATTGTCCTAAACGCAAGTTACCTAGCAAATGTGTGTGAAACTAAGTTACAGTCAGCAGGTAAATAAATCAGCCATTAAGCAGGTAAATAATGAAATAAATAAGAAATATATTTATTTCGTTACTTAGATATTTTTGAAGTGGCTTGCTTTCATAGACATAATTTTTGAAGGATACGAGGGTATCCATATCCCACCTTTTGGACTAACTCCCACTGTTCATACCCATAAATCATTGTCCATTAGGCCTACTATTTCTTCATTTGAGCCCCCAAGACTCAAAACAATTACCAAGCATCATCATCGTAATCTTCATCATCTTCAGTGTTATAATTATTATTTCTATTATTGTTACTATTACTAAATTCCACCTTTGTTTCTCTCTCCCCCCCCCCCCTCTCTCTCTCTCTCTCTCTCTGTCTCTCTCTCTCTCTCTCTCTGTCTCTCTCTCTCTCTCTCTGTCTGTCTCTCTCTCTCTCTCTCTCTCTCTCTCTCTCTCTCTCTCTCTCTCTCTCTCTCTCTCTCTCTCTCTCTCTCTCTCTCTCTCGTCTCTCTCTCTCTGTCTCTCTCTGTCTCTCTCTGTCTCTCTCTCTGTCTCTCTCTCTCTCTCTCTCTCTCTCTCTCTCTCTCTGTCTCTCTCTCTCTCTCTCTCTCTCTCTCTCTCTCTCTCTCTCTCTCTCTCTCTCTCTCTCTCTCTCTCTCTCTCTCTCTGTCTCTCTCTGTCTCTCTCTCATTCCCTCTCTTTCTCTCTGTGTATACACTTATCTTTCCCTCCGTTCATTTTGCTTACAATTATTGCATACACAACTTTCTGGGTGCTGTGGTCTGCAAAGGTGAGGCTTTTATCGAAGACGAATTCAAGATTGCGGACTGGAGATCATAGTAAGGCACGGGAGAAGAGAGATCTGCTGGATGAAGGTCAAAAGGACAGGTTAGTAGCTCGCGGAGGCCAATAATGAAGAGGTCTGATTTTCAAGGGCTTAGGCATAGCACGTTGGCGGTCATCCAGGCCGATATCTGGATGATGGTGTTTCGCAAATGATTTAGTGCATCTTGAAGGGAGTGAGGGGGAAAGACATGAACAGTTGTGTATCATCGGCATGGCGATGATGATGGGACGAGAATTGAAAAATTAGTTTGCTGAGTGGGGAAGTGTAAAGACTGAACAGCAGAAGACCGAGAACAGTATCTTGAGGAACACCACAGGTGAGGGTGTGCGGATTAGATGAGTGACCAGCGGAATTAACGGTGAATTAAAGGTATGACTTGATCCACGATAGGACAGTACCAGAGATTCCAAATACAGAGGACAGGCATTTAGTGAGGATACCATGGTCGTCTTGTATCGAAGGCGTCAGAGATGTCCAAAAGACACAAACTTCTCGGCAATGGTATACTTGTATCAATCCTTTTCTGTCGCTTTGGGAAGAACAGATCCATTGTACAGGAGAAACAATTTAACGCGAACCATAAAATCTTTGTATTAGAATACGGTAACGGACGAAAGATAATTAAGTGGTTAAAATTGTTAACGTTTACCTGCCAGGTCTCACGAAATCTTTTCACTCTTTCAGTTGCAGTGTCAACTTTAAGGGCGTAAACGCAAGGTTCACTTAACTCCAAGTGCAGAGGTGATCGATTCTTTCTTACCTGTATATATTTGCTTTGAAGACGAATTCGTGAAGCGTGCAGCTGTTACTATAGCCTAAGGGCTTATGTCATACGCAGCTGAACGAGGACACGGTCTGATTCTACAGAAGACTGTTTCTATCTCTATAGCTTATTTTAAATACTGACCAAGGTCATAAATCAATGAACCACAATCTAGCAACATCAGCCTAACAGCGAACAAAAGCAACGCGAACACACAGCCTCAACAATAGCATCAATAGCAAAGAATTTGCAACATGCTGCTTATACGGGACACTCATGATACTGTATAAACACGGCAAAAATAACTATTATTGCTAGTATTATAAGTCCACGACTACACGCACAGGTTATTTACGACCGTCGTGGGCTGTGTTAATAGACACGAAAGTACCATAACTGAGCATATTTAAACAACATTTCGAGAAATTGCTACAATGAAACACAAAATTGTTACCCTGTAATAAACTTGACAACACGTTTTAAATGTCTCGAGTTGTTAATTGATCAGCAAGCGATGAAGTTTTCTGTCTCACATGCAGTGCTTCAACGTGAAGCTTCTGAGCTTAGACCTGTAGGGCTGTTCTTGGGTTCTTGCCTCTGAACTCATGTAGGTAGGCCTATCTTGAAGGGGAGCTATACAAATTCCGATTGTATGCATGTGTGCATTTATGTATATAAGTATGTATGCATGTATGCATGTTTATATTTGTGCATGTATCAAAACCCTGTGTTATCTGCGCATTATTTTGATTACTGATGAAATTTCAGTTTTTAAGATTTTATTTATTATAGCGTTAAAACGTCGCTGATTGGTTTTCTCTTGAAGCGGCGTTCCAAACATTTCTAATTGCAATTCCAAAGTTTCAATTACAATTACTTATGCAACATATAAATCTAGTCTTAAAAGCCTTGTCACACTACTAAAACGGGCAGTGCGATATATATAGCCAACATCCCTTATGGGTCCCTGTAATGATCTCCCAAACCACACAATGATTCCCAGCTACACAACATGCTATAAGATGTTATAGTGTAGAGAAGAATCTATTCAGATTATATAATGTAGGATAGTAGAGCTACATAAATGTAACTTAATTAAAATGCCAGCAGCTAAGCCAGCATTGTAGGGATTAATTAATATTAGATAGAGGGGTTCATCATATCTACGCAAAGGACAGCAGATGATGTGGACTCACCTCATTGGTCAGGACGAACAGCTGATCAAAACCGTTATGGCGAAGCAGCTGACGACTCGGTAACCAAGCAATCGTGGTGACGTGGCGTGGAGATACAGCAGTTCGATTTTTGATTTCAACTGAACAAGACGTTCTAGAAATCTTGAGTGGATCGACTCGGTGGATGTTGGACTAAGTCGATGAGAGGGCATCGTTAGCCAGTATGATCGGTTTTGCGAAACGATCGATGCAGTTGAGTTTATAAGTCGAGACGTTGGACAGCGAGGATCGAATAATTCGAGTGAAACGCTCTCGTAACAAACCGTTGCGAAGCGTGACTTTCCATCCTAGGAAGTCGACATTTGCGAAGCGATCTTGTCAACGGACTTAAGGAGTTATTCCGCGAGTGAAGTGTACGTTACTCTGGAGTAGTAAAGCACACACTCGGGTTGTAACGACGGTCTCTTTGGGAGATACATCAAGCTACGAGGAGTCACGAGAACGGTGGACAGTCGAGCTTCGACGAGGGAGAAACAAGGCGATTTGCGAACGGATCTGCGAACTCATCAGATGAACAAACGGATGAAAGACAGCTCTTCCACAAGGAACAAACTGTGAGAACATTCCGTGCTAAAGGGTCTTACTGGGAGGTAGCAATAGGCAATAAAATCTAGATAGCAAAGATGCTGGCTAGGTAGGGAATAAGGCAAAGTAGACATAGGATAACTAGACATTGAACTGTTACATGCTTTAACTTTGATATACATTATATTCATATTCATTTAAATGTATACACAGGTGTTCTCTGTTCATTTCCCTAGTCAAATAGATAGGCCTGTGCATTTACTTGTCCAGTAGAACATAGCACTCTTAGTATAGGCTTAAAAGAATTGGACGCACAGTCCTCTCGTAAACAAATAATATGGCCGCTTGCGCGCTTTGCAACCATAGATATATAAGTAGGAAAATTGAAGTAGCTCCCATATATAGAGTAGTGAGTAGTGACAAGCGTTACAAACAATATCTAATGCTTTAGCATGCCGTAATACCGTTTAACAAAAATATCGATGCGATGCCTATTCCTTGTATGGATTTGATTTGGCGTCCAGTGCGTCACGCTGCGGGCGCCTCTGGTCCCATATAGAACAAAAATTTTAAATTTATAAACTATTGAAAATTGGTCAGGTCACGCGTATGCAGGTTGGGAAGTTCATGTACCGCTATGAGCACAGGTAATTACCTTTGACTTTTAGCAATATTTTCTACTGCGTCATGGACCTCCATTCACATCAAACAGGAAATTTACGTTATTAGCCGTGCGCTATACTGAGCCCTCCATGTGGAACGAAGTAGGGCCTACCGTCATTAATTCAGTAACAACCAATCGAGCCGTTGGTCGTTTATGCATAAACTACGTTCTTCTATGTTCGAGGGACACAAACCAACATCCTCACAGTTTAATTAACAGCAATACAAGAATATACACAGTAATAGTCTCAAGGTGCATTATCGACTTCTTATTTAATGATGTTAGATTGACTGCTTCTCTTCAAGTTGTACTACTACTCAGGTGGCCCTGGTAGTGGGTCTCCTGTGTAGCCAGATTATGTTATTTAATTAACCATTATGTGGTATGTTTATCCACTCAATGTTGGGTTACCGAGTAAATAAACACTAAATAAATAATTTAAAAATATCGTATAAAAATTTTCTCAAAAACGCGTCACAACTATTCTATATATAATGATATCCTGGATCTGTGTGTCGGCAAACGCTGTGACTCATGCTTAGGCGCAGTGGGCGGAGCCTATATTGTGTGTGGTTCTAGGCCTATTTTGATTGGATGAGGCTTTGACCCCTAGCCTGTTTGATTGACAGGCACACGTAGACATACATACATGCACAATGCACATATACACATACATACAAGCAGCACTGTGGGCGCAACATAATGTGCCGGCCGAGCCTGCCTTAGGGAGATTTACTGACGAAAATTAGTACAGGCGAAATTGGATAGACGCAGGAACACTGGACACTAGGCAAATAGACGCACAGGTGCACAGCCAGACAGAGAGACGGTGTCTCTGCCTCACTCCCTACCGCACTACCTCTCTCTATGCACACGATCTGACGGGAGAACTCATCAAACCGTCATATATGACGGGTAAAAATTCTAGTAGGAAATACTTCTTTAAAAGGTATAATCAAAACTAATGACACAAAGTATTTGTTGATATTTTTAGTTACAATAGAATCAATAATTAATAGGTCCTTGCAATGAAATCATATAGCATTATTTAACTATTAGTCAGGCGGCTTGGTGTAAAATTGCTCACTAAAAGACAGAATTATGAAATTTGTCACATGGTAAAGACATACGATGAAGAAAATTTTTAGCTATAGGGCCATCGCAGATTTTGCCTCCTGGCTCCAATGGCAGCCATTTTACAAAATGGCCGACCGAAAATAGAGATTTTTCAATATCTCAGCTTCTAGTTCTCTTAGAATCGTGATCTTGGTGTCTAAACATACATATTTAAGGGCAAGGATACTAATAAAACTAATTGTAATTACTAGCTACAAGAGAAAAGCTAATTATGGTAGCCATCTTGAAGTTAAGGTGACCTAAAAGGGCAGTCCAGTGCAAAATACGAATCAATTGCTTATTGACTGATAGAAGCATGAAATTTAGTACATAGTATGATCGTGTTCTAAGGAAATGTTTTAGTTATAGTGCCATCGAAGAATTGTCCCCTGGCCTCAATGGCAGCCATTTTCCAAAATGGCCGACCGAAAATAGAGATTTTTCAATATTGCAGCTTCTAGTTCACTTAGAATCGTGATCTTGGTGTCTAAACATACATATTTAGGGGCAAAGATTCCAATAGAACTAATTGCAATTACTTAAGTACAAGAGAAAAGCTAATTATGGTAGCCATCTTGAAGTTAAGGTGACCTTAAAATTTAATTTTCCCATTTTGGATTACTTCCTCGTCATGTTAAATTAAAATTATGATTATAATTTGTTTGTTATGCGTACAGTATGTTGGGCAACGATTGCAAGGGAACTAACCATTTATGAAACTTGTTGTTGTGTTCATGTTCATGTAGAAATTAAACAAATTATGGAATATCAACAATTCAGCCTGTTATTATTGTCGTCGTAAATGTACATTAAACGATATTACAGAGCTAGTCCACATTTTGGAACTAGTGTCCAGACAAAGTACTGCCCACAGAGTTATATAGGGCCTAACATTGTCAACGTCATTCCAGGTCACATAGGCCTCTACACAGACAGAGACCAGTTCACTGTCGAGCAGCTTTCACACGTTTGCACTGTCCCCCAGACCTTCTCGCAGCATCATCTGAGCAGTTCTGTCCAGAAGCTTTGGCAAGTGTTGTCCACTTCACTTCCCAGTCTCTTTCGATCGTTTGCAGCCACCCCCAATCACCAGGACATGGTATCCTAGGAACAGCTACAAACATCTGTGCCCATACATGACCTGCCTGGTAGGCAGCTCTCTTGGCGTGTTCCACAAGTGCAGCTTGAGTTGGTGGAAAGCCATCCATTGGTACATCGAGCTGATCATCAGCAGAGCTGGAAGTTGATGCTAAGGTGCAAACGGCTGGGATGACGTCGTTGAATGTCTTCCAAATGTCCCAACAGTCCTTTCTCCACGACCAGCAGAGGATGATACTGTATCACATCTGCTAAATGAGTGCAGGAAGGGCAAGGCTACGCACTTCTCTGGGCAATGGCACATGCCATCTCATGAGTTGATAGGTATCTAAAGCTTTGCCTGAGGAAAGCCAACCCACAGTTCATCAATGCTGAGCTGTTGAACCGCTGCTATGGCTAACCTCAGAGTCAACTGCGCGGATCATCACTTTACGATAGCCATGTTTGGCAGCATCTGGGACACGCAGCAAAATCCTTGTATCAGATTCCTTCTGAGTAAAAGGAGCAACTCCAATGATGCTCTTGGCTGAGTACAGAGCACGTCCTTGCGGTGTGTGACGATGACCTGTCTTTCTGTTTCTGTTTCAAGTTTTGTTATTTACAGACTCAAAAAAGAAACAACTCTGACTTGTTTTCACTGTTCCTTAGAAATTCCTGCCAGTTTCTAGGTACAGCATTAGAAGATACCACGCGCCTGCTGCATCCCTTACCCCTCACACTGCATGTGTATGTCTTCAAGCTGCCATGTACAATGTGCACATATTCACCCCATACCACATCTACCCTATGCTCATGCTCCAGCTGTCTTGTGATGTAGGGCAAGAACACATGGTAAGCATAATCTAAGAAAGTGCATACAGTGCCAGGTTTCAGTATGTTGACACAGAGTTATATAGGGCCTAACATTGTCTGGACACTAGTTCCAAAATGTGGACTAGCGCTGTAATATCGTTTAATGTATGTACATCTATGAGGACAATAATAACAAGCTGAATTGTTGATATTCCATAATTTGTTTAATTTCTACATGAACATGAACACAACAACAAGTTTCATAAATGGTTAGTTCCCTTGCAATCGTTGCCCAAAATACTGTACGCATAACAAACAAATTATAATCATAATTTTAATTTAACATGACGAGGAAGTAATCCAAAATGGGAAAATTAAATTTTAAGGTCACCTTAACTTCAAGATGGCTACAATAATTAGCTTTTCTCTTGTACTTAAGTAATTGCAATTAGTTCTATTGGAATCTTTGCCCCTAAATATGTATGTTTAGACACCAAGATCACGATTCTAAGTGAACTAGAAGCTGCAATATTGAAAAATCTCTATTTTCGGTCGGCCATTTTGGAAAATGGCTGCCATTGAGGCCAGGGGACAATTCTTCGATGGCACTATAACTAAAACATTTCCTTAGAACACGATCATACTATGAACTAAATTTCATGCTTCTATCAGTCAATAAGCAATTGATTCGTATTTTGCACTGGACTGCCCTTTTAGGTCACCTTAACTTCAAGATGGCTACCATAATTAGCTTTTCTCTTGTAGCTAAGTAATTACAATTAGTTTTATTAGTATCCTTGCCCTTAAATATGTATGTTTAGACACCAAGATCATGATTCTAAGAGAACTAGAAGCTGAGATATTGAAAAATCTCTATTTTCGGTCGGCCATTTTGTAAAATGGCTGCCATTGGAGCCAGGAGGCAAATCTGCGATGGCCCTACAGCTAAAAATTTTCTTTCGGACATGTTCATACTATGTACCAAATTTTATGTTTCTGTCTTTTAATGAGCAATTCCTTCATATTTTGCGCCAAGCTGCCCCGCTATATGGAAATATTTAGGCAAGGTAATTATGATGCTAATTATGACATTTTAATGAGAATTCGACAAATTTTAATTAGAAATAGAATTAGCAACATTTCGGATATTAATTAATTATAATTATAATTAGCTATCAAGCCAAGTAGTTATTTATTCAATTAATTTCAAATTAAATAATTATCCATCACTGTTAATAGCTCATCATCATCGTTATCGTCTCCCTCATCGTCATCCTCATCATCATGGTTATTATCATAGCTGTTGTTATAAGTAAGTAAGTAAGTAAGTATATTCTTTATTACACCATTAGCAAACGCACAATGGGACAGAAGCTATAACTACTACTGTTACTATTACAAGCCTTCAACTACTGCTAAGAATTAGACTTTCATGCATTCAGACAATGAAGTGATATGTAAGAAGGCAATCGGAATTAGTTCAGCGAATTGCACTGTCACTAGTCGATGTTGAGTTTCCGGAATGATTCCTGTAGAATGTTGTTACGTGACTTCTGAGCTCCGTCGACCTTCCACTGTTCACTGCTGAGGAACTGAAGTCTCGCGCGAACTTCAGGTCTCACGAGATCGCGCTTCATTGACTCTGACAGCGTTTAAGCAGATTCAAACATTTAAACTGACAGTGAGTATGCATAGATGTTGGTAAGTAGCCTTAATCTATATGCGCCTCGTGCGAATATGACAACGCATTTTCAAGGCTCATGCATATTTCGTATCCAATCACAGGATATCCAGTTCTTTGATTGCTGCAATTGCAACAGTTGCATTTTACTCGAAATTTAATTATTCCTTTGAGGAGTTTTGTTCGGTCGCCAATGTCGTTGAATTAGGCCTAATTTAGCGCCCTCTTCAGAATACATACTCGGAGGTCCTGCTAACGAAATGAAGGCCCCACGGGAAATATGCGAACCCCGAAGCAACAAACAGCAAATTTTGTGATGCCTTGTAGGCCTATAATTATAGTTACTGAGCACGATTTATAAAAGACACAAGCTTGTGTATATGAGATCATTGCAAAGACAGTTTAAAGTTCCATTAGTCCTAAGGAGAGGAAGAGCAGTCCCTTGAGTAGACAAGCTCCACCTGCCCCCTAGCACACTCACCTATAATGAGTACACTGACCGTACACTGTCGGTTGAAAGATGAGAAAGAGACGGAGAACACTGGCCATACGCCCTCAAATGCCGAAGCTAAGAAAACTGAAGTCGCCAACACTTCGCACCCATGGTTGTACCGATAAAGTTAGAGAGAGGCAATTATCTTAATCTACCAATTGTAATGTGAGAGAACATAAATTTACGATGTGCATAAATAATAGCAAGTCATTTCTTCCTTCCTTCATTCACTCACTCACTCAATTGGTCAATCATTCATTTACACACTCAATCAATCACTTATTCACTCATTCACTAATTCATTCGGCCATCAGGCCACCCATTCAGTAAGTACGTCAATCAGCCAACCACAGACACAATGAAAATAAATTAACCTATGATCTGTCTTTCAGTGCCAGCGTTTGGTCCCTTGTAATCGTCTGGCAGGTATTCAACAGGTAGACATCTCATAGGTATATCTTTGTAGACGTTCTCCAACACCTGGCCATGATTCTTTATCTAAAGCAGTCAGTTAATATTTCCATTTGTAAAATTTGTGCACATACTTTAGCCCCACCACCAACCCCCCCCCCCAGTCAACTCAGCAATAACGAGTGTCCTGTTCGTACGCTGTCAGTAGAAAGATGAGATTGAACAGCCTAGCAGAAGGTTTGATGTGAACGCTGATAGCATTTCTCATACTTCAATCAATCAGTCAATCAATCAACATCTTTTACTTACGAAAGCCGATGGTCCACAGAAGTAAAATCTGCTTGTGATGACAATAAAGTGCCTGCTCAGCTAGCAATTGAGTGTGAATTTGTTCATAATGTGATTTCCTATATCTCCCGTCTTGTTTTCGTGTGTGCAGAATGCAACAGCCCGATTCACATCCAGTGCACGGAAATTCGAGCATCTTAACCTGTGATCGAAATCTGTTCTGACCGCAAATACTTCAGAGGGTTGTTTTAAAGTTGGCCACGCCAGTGCATATTTTAAGAAATTTACACTACTGGGACAAAGTCGGGCGTCTGGCTGATGAGAGTGTTTGACCTCTTATAGAACAAGGGCGACCTTTTGGGAAATTTCTTCCGCGTTCGAAAATCAAACGACTTTTTCGGGAATTTGTACACGAAAAGTAGATTTCATCTTTAAAAAATTGATGACCTTTTTATTAGTCATTACAAAAAGTTCAACTTTCCTTACTTTCTTTCGCAAATCGTTCCTTAAAAAATCTGATGACCTTTTTTAGGAGTTGGTCTCCCCAATTTATGACCTTTTTTACGAAAATCACCCCCCAAAAAACTCGAAGACCTTTTTTTCGTCTTTCATCTTGCAGCCGACAATGCATTTTACTAATTTTCAGTTTACTGCTGGGACAAATCTTAAAACTCCTGCAACATTTGTCCCACTAGTTATAGTTTAAACATACATTGCCTGGGACAAATCAGCCTAACTACTGGGACAAATCCTAAGACTACTGGGACATTTGTCCCACTAGTTATACAGTTAAAATATGCCCTGGGCCACGCTAGTTACAAGCGTGTCCATGGCGAATGATTGTGTATTGGGCCATAGGTCCTGGGACGATCTCAAATGCGTTCTACCGCGAATTACAACGTAGCATGCATGGACAAGGGAAAAGTCCGCGAGTCGAAGCAAGGACACTCGCTGTATCTGGTCCAACAGTTTGGAGTACCCTACCAGATGCATCTGGGAATATTGAGATATCGCTAGAGAGCTTTCGAAAGATGCCCCTTTGTGATGCAATTATAATCTTGCGTTTTACAAATCAACTTATAATGATGATGATGATGATGATGATGATGATGATGATGATGATGATGATGATGATGATGATGATGATGATGATATGATGAGAAGAGAGATGACATTTGCATATTTTATTCGCCAGCCGACAACTCACAAATACTTCGTCGTATGTCGTGCTGCATCACACCAACTGACGACAGGAGGACTTACGTAGCAAGAAAAGATCCTTAGGGCTCTGGTACCATGCGAGCAAAACATAGTCATCTATTGATATAAACAAACCTGTAGCCAATCCGTTCTATACGCACGGAGAAAAGCAGAGTTGGAGACAGCAGAAGAGAGACGGTGAAAGTTTATTAGATTTATTGGGTCGTCTCATAAACTGAAACGGGAGCACGCCAACGAGACGGTCGCTGGATTGACCTTTAAACTTAAGGTTACATGTTCCCTTTTTCCTGATAGCGATGCAGAGTATATTTGTACCAACCGTTTTCTGGATTTTTTCGGAAAAGATTAGTCTGATCATCGTGAAGAAAAAATCCATCATCGCTCCACCGTTGTAGACGAGAAGCAGTTTCAAGCGAGCCGGAAAATTATTCTGTTGAAATATAGTAACGGACGAAAGTATAATTTTTTAAAGGCGCTAAACAGTTATCCAAATACATGCGTATACATATACATACTTTATTATTTCTAGATATCTGTTTCATCCTTTGTTCAAAGTGACCCAGTGGAGTGTTTTTCTATGGGATTTGAATAGGATGTATCGCCGTCACTAATGCGTTGAAACTAATGGCAAGCGTTCCACTTTAAGAAGTGTTCATGACGGGGTTCCTCAAGGTTCTAATTTAGGCCTTCTGTTATTTCTCCTCTCAAACGTCTCCACTCGCTTGTTTTTCATTATATTTGCAGACTGCACGAACGTTTTTTATTTCCACAACTGTATAAATACTTTATTTCAAATTATAAATACTGAATTGGTATTCATTGCTGAATGGTTCCGTACCAGTAGATTGTCGAAAACGTGGACAAAACGAACTACATCTTACTCAAATCCCACAGAAAAACAAACACTCTACTGGGCACTTTGGACTAAGGATCAATAGTAATCCTCTCACCGCAGAGAACTCAGTTAAGTTCTTGGGAATCTACGTAGACCATCATATGACGTGGAAAGATCATATAACCAATATTGCATCTAGAGTGGCAACACATATTGGAATAATAGCGCGAGCTTCGCACATCTTACCCTCACTCATTAACATAAAACTGTACTATTCCTTAGTAATTCCATTTTTCTCCTACTGCAATATAGTATGGGCTTCCACTTACATTTCGAGGTTAGGCCTACATAGATTAACTGTTTTAAAAAAGAGAGCTATCCGCTTAGTGGCGGGGGCTCCGTGCGACTCACACACCCGTCATATTTTCCCCACCCTTAAAATTTTGAAAATTGAGCAGATAAGAATCCTTCTTATAGGGGAGTTTATGTATCGCTTTGACCGAAACCTCCTGTCATCCATATATAAAATTTCTTCGATCTTACATCCAGTGTCTCACTTTACCAGAAATTCAAGCTCTTATCGTCGCATTTATGCCCGAACAAATACGCGCCTCTTCTCTATTAGATCCATTGGCGTCCTAACATGGAAGAAATTCCTATTGAAATACGCCTATCCCCTAGCATAATTATGGATATTTAAAAGTAAACAATGCACCAACCTCATAGAAGGAATTGAATAATTGACCTCCAATCATTTAGATCATCCCTTTTAGTTTTATATAGTCAAGATTTTTTCTTGATTTTATGTAGTCAAGATTTTTTCTTTTTTGGTTGTAAATAACCTAGTGATTGATTGATTGATTGATCTATTTCTAATGAAAAGAGCACACTAATGGACGGTGTTAAACCATTATAATGTCTTTAAACCATTATTTTAGCAAGACATGCTCAATTTCCTTCTATTTAGAGATTGGACTGACTGCTGCTAAAAGAGGTTTAACTCCACTTTAGTTCATTCCAGATCCTCTAATCCTCTCCTTTTCAGGAAAACCATAAACCAACTCCTCCATCGGAACTCATCCAGCCCATCTGCAAACTTCTTCCATCTTCTTGAATAGCTAGGTCGTTCTGCTCTTTCTTCTCGGGCAAAATTTCTACCCTCCGTCTTTCTCTTCAATCACCCCTTTCCAAAACCACCATCGATTCTCCTGCAGATATTCCCTCCTCTACTAATGAATCTCCACCTTCCCATCTCGACCATCACTATCTGCCTTCCAGCCAACCTCGGAGGCTTCTTTGATGCTTCAGCACATTGTTTGAAGGTTAAGCACTCTTTTGCAAAATCACTCCCAAATACCTTTCTGCCTCACTTACTTTCAATGCCCTACAAGGCTTACATCATTTCATAGGAAAACTTTGTTTCTCTTCCCCATATATGCATCACCGAGAACATTTCCAATCTTAATAGATTGCGATATAACCCCGTCATTTATGGCATAACATTATGAACAGAAGCACTAATCCTTGTGGCACCCCATTGGAAACTGTCGTTCAGCAAGAGTATTTGTTGCTTATGCCCACCTTTTGTTTTCTGCCAGTTTTCAATCAATGTTAGTACCTGTACTCTAATGCCGCTTGCTTGCAGCCTTTTCATGAGGTACTTTGTCAAATACTTTGGAAAAATTAAATTATAACTACTGAGTTTTCTCATCTGTGCTCTCATAGACATTCTCAGAAAATGCTTACAGACTTGTCAAACACGAGCAACCTCTAGTAAATCCATGTTGACTGCATATAAATTATAATATACTCATTCAGTGCTCCACTATATTGTCCTTAACAATTCTCTCCATGGCCTTGCACACAACACTGTTTAAAGTTAAACTGACTGCTCTATAGTTCCACGGTTAGCTTCTTTTCCCATTTTACACAGTGGCAACATGAATCATACCAGTCTGTTTGGTTTTATTGAAGCTCTTTGCTAATGCCTCTCCAATCTCTTCCCTCATTTCATGTAAGAATTTAGGATGTAGTTAATCAATTACGGCACTTATCGTGTTACGGGTCGAGCGCTCAACCATTGGGCGACCAAGTCAAACAAAAACGCTAATATGCAAGTAAAGAAGATGCATACAAGACACGCATCAGTAGACTAATACAACACTATGGGCTGTCATTATGTAAGAATTTCGACTGATCAAACGATTTACCGACATTTCGGTAACTTAAAAAGAAGGTGATAAAAAGTGTGCAATTGTTCAATTGTTCAGTGACTAAAATTGATTAATTTGTAAAAGTTTACCTGCCAGGTCTCAGCGAAATCTTTTCGATCTTCCAGTGGAATTGCTAAGTGAATTTTGAGAGAGTAGCCAGAGATGTCCATGAAGGTGACTGTTCCGTTAACGCAGGTTCTCTCGTCCATCAAATAAATGTAATCAAAGAGACACGCAAAGGTTCGAAGTACGTCGTCCTTTGAATAAGGTTTGCCACTGAACTCAGTGAGACCTGCATAGGCATGGACCATGAGCCATAAATCCGTCTGGTCTTCGCTGACAAGATTATAGTCAGGCGTTCTGATATAATCATTTTAAATTTGGAACGGTCTCAATTCTCAGATTTTTGTTTCTACATCTATCGTATTTTCTATTGCTGAAGATCCTGACTACTGCAATTGAAACAGCAACACCCAAAAGCACAGACGCAGCCACGGTAAAATAAAATGCCGAATTAAACCGTTAGTGAGAGGACGGGAGAAGAGAATATAACTTTTCCCGAAGGAGAAGAATGAAATTGATGGGCAGTGGGCACGTGATTCGTATGGACAACCATGGAATCGCCAAGCAAGTGATAAGCTAGACCCCTGAGGGATGATGAAAAGGGGAAGACCACGAAAGAAGTGGCCGGAGACCATCAGGGTCGACTTTAGATGCTCTGGGAATGATGAGGTGGGAAGAAGATGAAAGTAATACCGTAATAGCAATACACGCCAAGATAATGGAATAATTATGTTCTTTTCATACTAAAAACGTTCATATTACACTCAGGCCCGTAGCCAGAGACAAGATCAAGACGAGGCAAACCTCCTCCCATCCCCGTCTCGTCCCCTGGCCTTCAGTCCTCTCCGCTTCCCTATCCTTACCTCCCCTCCAATTTTGCCCATTCCCCTCTCCTTCCCATCCCCTGCCTTTCCGTTCCGCCCAGTCCCCACCCTTTTCCCAGCCTTCCCCTTCCCAAACCCTTCCCACGCCGTCCCTGGCCCATTCCCTTTAAGTGGGAACTGTGAGGGTTCGGGGGGGTAACACCCCCGACTTTTTTTTATTGTAGATGCTCGTTTTAGAGCATTTTAAAGCCAATAAAAGCAGCATTTTGTGGTGCTTAAATTTATGTTTTGGAATGCTGTGTAAAAGTCTGTCTGCATTTGTGATCAAAGCTGAAGCCGAAGCAAATTTCTGAAGTAAGCATTACATTATTGTGAATTTTTACAAGACTCTAATTGTGCTGTTCAACTTGTTATAACTTCTATAGGATGTATTAGCACTTTTCAGTTTACTACATAACAAACACAATACAAGTTGTGTTACACAAGAGGATGTAATGTAACTTAATGATAAGTTAGTTCTTAATTTTCGACAAAAAACAGCGAAGTATAGTCGTTTTACAGGTTGTGGACTTATCATGATCTTGTTCTGTAACCGACTAAGTCTTCTAATCCAAGTTTAGTTGAAATTATTTCTTAAACTTAATTCGTAATAATTATGATTTAAAAAAACAGGTAGCTAATTTTGTAAGGGCCGCTGATCTGAGTGACATTATATAGGCCTAAGTGTTCGGTTATAATTACAATTACTTACGATTACTGGAACTTACGAAAGAAAGCAGAATGACGATTTGAAATTGTATAGACGGTTCCATAGTTGCCTAGAATGCCTTCGTACACATAAAGGTCAGCAGGGATAACTCATTAATGTTATTAGGCCAGACGCTTGGAGTAGAAGCTAGACAAGGTAATTGTAATCGTAATCTGCAAACTTCTAAAGTGCCACTCGAAGGCCAAGCGCAGAGCACCAGCCTATTCACGAGCTCTACATCAAATCAAAGAGGGCTTCCAGAGAGTAGTCCAAAAGAGGTCCGAGTCCGGTTTCTAGAGGGCCAGATTAAGAGAGGAGGCAGAGCAGCTGTTGAGGCGGGTGTCGTTACGGGCGAGACATGGAAGGCGGAGGATTAGGTGAGTCCGGGTAGGAGTACTTGAAAAGGTGAGACTTCAGTTTTGAGTGGAAAGCCTTGGTGTGATAAAGGAACATGAGGAGAATGGAGGACGGGTTGTGATGATGGAGGAACAGAGAATCTGTGAAATTCAGAGGGGAGAGCCTTCCAGAGGCGTGGTGCTTTGTAGGATTTGGCTCAGTTGGAGAACTTGAGACGAGTAGTGACCGGAAGTCGAGAAAGACTGAGATAGGAGGAGGATCGGGTGGAGCGGGTTGCCTGGATGGTGAAGAGATCACGGAGGTATTTGGATTGGGAATATTGTAGGGAGTTGTAGTTTAGTGATAGGACTTTGAGGTGTATTCGCTCTGGGATTTTTAGCAAATGGAGTGATTTGAGTATAGGAGTGACATAATGATGTTTGGGGGTTGCAGTTACAGCCCTGGCTAGTGAGTTTTGGATAGGTTGAAGACGCTTGATTTGGGTGGATTCAAGGTTGAGGAAGGGGAAATTGCAGTAATCAAGCTTTGAATGAACAATGGAGGTTGCAATAGTGGAGGCAATTTTAAGGTCGAACATGGGCCGGATGCATCGGAGGTCAAGAATGTGCATGAAGCAGGCGCGCGAGAGGTTGGAGATGTGGTTAGAGGAAGAGAGGTATGGATCAAACGTAATACCAAGATTGCTGTCGGGAGAGTCAGAGGTGAAGGTAAGACGACGAATTAGTCGATAGGTGTGTGGACTATGGAAGGGTCAGAGATTTTCTTGATTTGATGATGAAATCTGTTTTGGAAGGGTTGAGGCAGAGGAGATTGGAAGACAGCCACTGTGAGATTAGGTTAACCACGTTGGGTAATTGTGTGATGGAGGTGGATAAAGAGCTTGGGGAAAAGGACATATAGGCCTAGAGTTGGGCGTCGTGTGCGTAGAGATGGTGGTCAGCAGAGGAGGATTTTACGAGATGGCTTAAAGGTGTGGTATACAGGATGAAGAGGAGTGGACCCGGGACGGAGCCTTAAAGGACACCACTGGAGAGAGGGATAGGTTGCGAGTAGCGGCTGGAGGCTTTAACAGCGAAGGATCGGGAAGACAAGTTACTGGAACCAGAGTAGAGCAGTGCCAGATACACCAAACCAAAAAGATAGTCGATGAAGGAGGCTGTGATCGATGGTGTCGAATACTGTGCAGATTTCGGGAAGACGCAGGCAGGAGACTAAGTCTTGTTGGTGGCTGACGGCACAGACCAGTTTATTGTACAGAGAAGCAAATAGGTTTCTGTTAAGTGGTGTTTAGTGAAGCCAGATTGATGGGGGTTAAGAAATGAATAAGAAGAGAGGTCGTCGTTTAGCGTAGCAAGGAAAATTCGTTCAGTTAACTTAGATAGAGAGGATAGTTACATGTAGGCCCTAGATAGGCTTTCCTTGTCAAGATTTGCTTTTTTGAGAACGGGAGTGACTAGAGAGTGCTTAAAGGTCATTTGGAAGTTGCCGGTAGAGAGTGAGAGGTTGATGATTTTGGTGATTAAAGCACCGAGGACAGAGGCACAGTCTTTTAGAAGAGAGGTGGGGATAGGATCAAGTCCCATTGCTTGTTGGGTAGAGAGTTTAGGAGGAGTGACACTTCTGCTTCGGAGGCGGGAGAGAGAATTTGGAACGATGACTGAGAGTTAGGAGCAGGGTTGATAAAAGGGGGTGAATCAGTGCTGGAGGAAGCTATTGGGTCTGTGTGTCTATAGAAGATATTGAAATACTCTTTTATTCTTTACACGATATCTTAATATTATAATCATGTCGAAGCAAGACGAGGCAGAGAGTGAGAGGTTGCCTCGTCTAGCCTCGTCTTGAGAATTAAGACGAGGCACTCGCCTCGTCTTGCCTCTTACTGGCTACGGGCCTGATTACACTAGAAACGAGCATTTTGTACGAGACAATTACCGAATTTACAGCAATTGCATTGAACAAAAACAGAAATTAGTAGGGCCTACTACCAAGACAACTGGGCATACACCTATACATACAGATAATAAAATGTAAATATAAATGTACCCGTGGTTATATAACCCCACCGTATGGTCTTGACCTTGCTCATAAAAGCTCCGTATAGTCTTGATCTTGCTCATTTTTCAATGAATTGATCGTGGCAGATTCCTCACCACCGCTGCCCGTTTGAATAAGCGCCGCACCTTCTCTAAGGTTAAAGACCTAATCATAGCCTTGAAGGTAATTAGTGATTAATTAGCTGAGCATCTTGAAACAACGTTTCGATAGTTACTCGGATCTAGCGTAAATGCTTCTGTCATAAAAAAAACCGGAAAAATACTTCGGGAAATTGCCAGTTTTCCAGATATGCTGGGAATGAAACCTCAGCGTAGCAAAAAAAATTGTCTATAGCTCTGATGCCTTGCCAATTATGATGATGGTGACATTGACCAACGAGTGAGAACGACTGACAAATGATCACTAGTCAGATGTCGATTGATATTTAGTTATTTCATACTTAATTTAATGATGTATATTTTTCGGCCTTCATCGTCTCTCTCCGGAAGAATCAACATAAATCTGTAATGTAAAAACAAAATTTTCAATTCGATGACATTGAATAAAACCATAGAATACAGCTAGCGACGATAAACAACGATGACGGTGCAGATAAATGCGAAGATGCTTTTACCCTGTATCGATGGCGGCCAAAATCTTCGGGTCACACGGGTCGAGGTTCAAGTACCATTTCGCAAATTTCACTCTGCGCAGGAGGAATCTCTCAAGAAGTTTTCTGGCCTCCAATTGAGAAAAGTATCTCACCCTCAAGAAGCACAACAGGAACTCAGTGTCTGCAGGAAATAACAGCAAACTGTGAATTAAGCAACGAATGCACCGCTATCCTACACGAGTGCTGTCCATTGTTACCCTTTAGCAGCGCTATATGTATGATAGCAAGTAGCGTTTGTCTGTTTGTTCGCTTGTTCATTGGTTCGTTCGTTGATTCGTTGTTAATGGGTCTGGAAACTGTCACAAAATAACACAAAGACACGCAACACCCAGACATACAAACCGAGAACGAACCTGTTGGACATTTGATGTGTGGCTGTTCCAGTATCCATTTGCGGAACGTTTGGACTGCTCCGAGTCTGTTCTTCGGATCTTCCTTCAGTTCCTCCTTCGCCCTCTTCAGACTCCTTTCGTCCAAAGTACACACGTACCCGCTATCTTGTGACGCCATTGTCCTTAAAGCAAGTTGCCTAGCAAATGCGTGAGTAACTAAGTTAGTCAGCAGGTAAATAAATCAGTCATTAAGTAGGTAAATAATAAAATAAATTAGAAATATATTTATTTCGTTACTTAGTTACTTTTGAAGTAGCTTGCTTTCATAGACATAATTTTTGGAGGATACGAGGGGTACCCATATCCCACCTTTTGGACTAGAGGGTATCGTAACTCCCAATGTTCATACCCATAAAACATTGTCCATTAGGCCTACTATCTCTGCCTTTGAACCCTCAAGACTCAAATCAGTTACCAACAGTGATGGGAAGTATTTTAAATACTAGTATTTAAAATACTACTTAAAATACTTTCTAAGTACTTGTACTTGTATTTAAAATACTTTGGAATGACTGTACTTCTACTTTTACTTAAAATACTTTTTTGGAAGTACTCGTACTTAAATTGTAATTTTAAAATACTTTTTTAAAATACTTTTATTTCTCATTAATAACCATTAACAAGACAACAATTATTGCATGCACAAGGCCTGCAATTTCTAGTGGCTGTTTTTGTTGGGCTTGGACCATTCAACTGCTGGTTTGAAGTACCATCGATACCTATATTTCTGTGGTCTAAATATAGATATCGATGCTCGTGAACATGGCTTATTATATCTATGCTTTGAACAATGGCGGAATCTAAGGAAGCAAGACTGTTTCACCCATCGACGTCGATGGTTTCACCAGATATTTTAGATGGCAAATTTTTTTTATTGTTGAACAACCTGGTAAAATCGTTGTTGTTCAGTGTCTGCTTTGTCCAAACAAACTGCTGAGTGCATGAACTAATGCTACATCGAAGTTATTGAAACATTTGAAGGTAAGGAATGTTGGCACTGTGTTTACCTGTTCTTTGCATCCCAGTTGTAAATTTGCGTCCCGGAAGCGTTTTATTTCTAAAAACTTGCAAGTGATCATTTCAGACGTAAAATTGCCGTAAAGTATAAGAAAAATTGTTCACTCTTGTAACACTCATAGCCATAGACTCATAGACTTCATGAGCTGTTCCCGCTTACTTGTTGGTCTTTCACTAACGAGGCTTGAATATAACTACGTGACTTAACCCGTTAACAAAGTGGGTATTTATTGTGAGTGAGATTTCATTTCAAATAGTGATATCTCCTGTTAAAGCGATTTTTGACATGCTAAAATTACGGGTTGGAGGCTTAAATCCTTGCCTGAAATGGTTACTGTGTATGGACATTGAGCAAGTCCTTCATTAAAGTTGCTTTGCAACTCATTTTCACACCGACTAACCTCAAACCTGGCAGATATAATAAAAGCAATGAAATAATATTTTAATAATTTGGTATGCTGAGAAACTATACTTTAGAAAATAATGCTGATAATGTGTTTTAGAATGCACACAAGAGCAAGTTCACAGATTATACTGAACATAAGAGGCTGTACAACTGTCGAGGAATTAGCAACTACAAGCATGTCCAGCTGTTCCAAGAGTCTTAAATTTGATACCAGTAGTCATCGACAACTGGCTTTTCCCAATGCAAACTCAGTCAAGTTGATCAGCCAAGACAGAGTTAATGAGCTAATCATGAACTATATTGTTGAAGAAGTTAAACCAATATGCACTGTTGAGAAACCAGCTTTTAGAGACTTGTATGCCTCTGGTGATAGGTTGTTCTCCAAAGGATCTCTAATTTCATTGCCAAGACGTGATCGCTTAAATGACAAGCATTTTCAGCAACTACTGATAATCAAGGCCAATGCCTAAGTGCGATATGACTGCAGAACTGGACAAACGTTTTGCTAGTGTTCAATATTGTATATTAAGAATTTCAGTCTCATTTTTATATGACTTGATCATTTGTGATAAACTTTGGCCTGAAGTACTCGTACTTAGTATTTAAAATACTTTTTCCAGGCAAGTATTTTATACTTGTATTTAAAATACTTGTATGATACTGTATTTTAAACTTGTATTTTAAATACTTTTGTGAGCAAGTATTTATACTCATACTCAAAATACTTTTTAAAAGTATTTTCCCCATCACTGGTTACCAAGCATCATCATCGTGCTCTTCCTCATCTTCTGTGTTATAATTATTATTTCTATTATTGTTACTATTACTAAATTCCACCTGCCTCTGGTCTTCTCTCTCTCTCTTTCATTTCAAATTTTGCAACAATCAGGTGCGAGATAGCTAGGTGATGTGGTCTGCAAAGGAAAGGCTTTCATCGAAGACGAATTGAAGATTGGAGACAGGAGAGGATAGTAAGGCGCGGGAGAAGTGAAATCTGTTGGATAAAGGTCGAAAGGAAACGTTAGTAGCTCGCGGAGGCCAAAAATGAAGAATTCTGATTTTCAAGGGCTTAGGCATAGCACGTTGGCGGTCATCCAGGCTGATATCTGGATGATGGCGTTTTGCAGGTGATTCAGTGCATCTGGAAGGGAGTGAGGGTAAAAGATATGAACAGTTGCGTATCATCGGCATGGCGATGACGATAGAACGAGACTTGGGAAATGAGTTTGCTGAGTGGGGAGGTGTAAAGACTGAACAGCAGAGGACCGAGAACAGTACCTTGAGGAACACCGCAGGTGAGGGTGTGTGGATTAGATGAGTGACCAGCGGAATTAACAGTGAATGAAAGGTATTACTTGATCCACGATAGGGCAGTACCAGAGATTCCAAAATGCAGAGGACAGGCATTTAGTAAGGACATCATGGTCTTGTTTCGAAGGCGTCAGAGATGTCCAAAGGACACAAATGAGTCGGCAGTGATATACTTGTATAAATCCTTTTCTGTCGCTTTTGGGAAGAACAGATCCGCTGTACAGGAGATGCAATTTAACGCAAGCCATAAAATATCCGTATTAGAATATGGTAACGGACGAAAGATAATTATAAGTGGTTAACATTGTTAACGTTTACCTGCCAGATCTCTCGAAATCTTGTCACTCTTCTACTTGCAGTGTCAACTTTCAGGGCGTAGACGCAAGTTTCACTTGAGATTGTGCCGCTGACTACAAGGGTAGAGGTGATAAATTTTTCTTGCCTGTAGATATCTGCTTTGATGACAAAGTAGTGATGCGTGCAGCTGTTATTATGCATATGAACATGCCCAGGCATAGGCCTTATGTCATTCGCAGTTGAAAGTGGAAGCGGTCTGATTTATGGAAGACAATTTCTAGCTCAGTAGCTTATTTTGAATACTGGTGGTCTTAAATAACTAACTACAATATAGCGAACAAAAGCATCACCAACACACAGCCTCAACAATAGCATCAATTATAGCAAAGATTTTGCAATATGCTGCTTATACAGGGCACTCGTGATACAGCATAAAAACAGCAAAAAATATAACTATTAACTAGACTACTGCTCGTATATTATAGCCTGTAAATGTAGCCCATGAGAAGACGTACATATATGGCCCATCCTCTATGGCTGTGTAAAAGGACACGAAAATACAATAAGTGAGCGTATTTAAACAACAACTTAAGAAATTTCTACAATGAAGCACAAAACTGTTACCTTGTAATAACGTGACAGCACGTTTTAAATGTCTCGCGATGTTTATTGATCATCAAGCGATGAGGCTAAGTTTTCTATCTCACACGCAGTGCTTCAACGTGAAGCTCCTGAGCTTTAGACCTGTATAGAGCTGTTCTTGGGTTCTTGTCTCTGAACTCAGGTAGGGATCTTGAAGGGAGGCTAGGTAAAGTGGGGTAACTTTGACACATTTTTGATAAAGTCGTTGTATTGGAGTTGTCATTATTGCGAGTTCATGTATTTTATTTATTTTACACAGCTCCGCTATTCAGCAAATTAATTACATTAATTTTGAGTGCTAATGTGTCACATTTACGGAAACTTCTGTAAGGTTGTGTCACCTCCCAAAATGTCAATGTTACCCCATATCTGGGGTAACATTGACTTCTCTTACATCAATGCAGTTTGTAATGCTACAGTTTAAAGGAACATTATCTTCTTCAATTTTTTCACTATTTTTCATCACCCGAATAGATTTAGCTACAGAAAAAAATAATTAGATTGCACAAATACCACACAGCTTATTAATCCTACTGCTTATAATGAAAGTGTAAAAAATAAGCAAAATTATGCAAAAAACATATGTTGTGTTTCATGGCATTCATCAATAAAATAATGGCAAGACAGCAGCAAACATTTAGAGTGTTTTTATGCTGTATATCTATGTAGAAATTTCTATTGATATTGCATAACACAATACCATAACATGATCGTTTCATACTTGAATTTGAAAGAAAACCTTCACATGTCACAAATGTCAAAGTTACCCCATGGTATGGGAAACATTGGCACACTATGTCAATGTTTCCCCATGTTGATTTTAAGTACATTAAACAAGGCAAAGTTAGGTAAGTTTGAAAAAATTAAACAAACAAACATGAATTAATAAGGCTTACTTCAGGTGGACCTCACAAACCAGTTTAATAAGAAAAGCACGCACACTATCAAACTCATGATATAACAGTGTCCAAACGAACAACATGTACAGTCTGGTTTGTTGTCTGTTATAATAAACTTATTCACATGCATATTTCGATGGGTTGCAAATATTGTGCACACTGTAGAACTTGCACGCTGAAAAATGTAAGGTTGGAATCTTGCCAGATAGATGCTTATCACTGACATCCTCATGAGCAACATCTATCATTTGCTGAGCTAATGTGATCTGGTTACGTGGCTGCTCAGTAGGCTCAACAACAAGTAGAACAGTGAGCTTAATCCTACATTAACTACTTGTAAGCTTGTGTAGTAGGCCTAAACAATTTGTTATTTGTTACAAGCTTAAGCCAAAAAGTAAGAGCAGTATTGTAATACCATAACATGATAGTTTCATACTTGAATTTTTTTTTACTTTCACATGTCACAAATGTCAAAGTTACCCCATCCATCCTGCAGGCGAGCAGTTAAATACTGTATCCTGTGGTCCACTGATGCATCAAGTACTATACAAATGCTTACATTTGTACACAATATACTTCGGCAAGTATTGACCAACAGCTGAGCATCTGTGTACATTGTTTTGGTTGAAGATGCCACAGTTTTTATGTGGGTTTTGGCTTCTCGCTTGCAAGCATTTTCTGACTCCCAATGTCGGTTTGGAAACCCGTCTCGACATTAAAAATATATTGTGGTCGCCTTTCTAAATGTAGTCGTTCTATTGTTGCTGAAAGTTTATCAAAGAAGTCGTCGACAACTGCAGGATTACAGGCTCGATTTGCTGGCAATGGTTGTGCAACATGTCGTAGCTCACCTTGTCATCTCTTCTCAAACCCATACATCCAGTCAATACCAGGCTGACCATCACGGATCAGGTGCTGACGCTGTTTTTCAAGAATTCCATCACTATGCACTGTACAGCGTTACGATCAATCCCAAAGTCCCACTCACCAACCGTTTCAAGCCCATGAACAAACTTCGTCAGCCTGTGGGTGCATAGGCAACCTGTCAACGGCACATCCCTGGTACTTCTTCAGGTGCTTCATAAGTGTTCTGCGGTTAATTCCGCACAAGGAAGCTGGTTTCTTTATGCACTGGCAAATTTCTTGAACCTCTTTGATTGAATTCTGCATTTCCTTATTGGAATAGCAATACCACCTAGCATCCTTCTTTCTTTTGTAGTTCCTTGGCGTTCTCTTTGAATTCAGTGAGTCTGTAAAGCAGCAGGAGAAATTAGTATTAGAATGTTGTTGTCAATGCTAATGATGCAAAAACCATAAAAGAAGATCTTTAAGAAGACGCTAAGTTTAATCAATATTTCGAAACTCATTATTACTACACATTAGGCTTATTGTCACAAGAAAGTTTACTCACCTAACACAGCATGGAAGCATTGTGGGAAAGATTGACACTTCTACGGGTAACATTGACACGGTGTCAATGTATCCCCCAAAACGAAAAACGAATATAAACTTTATTCGTCCAAAATAATGTCTGAAATCGAGTTCAATATAAATAGAAAAACATTTAAACCGTTAGATATTACACAAAAAGTCAAAACTTACCGATTAGAAAATAAAGTTTTTTAACTTTGAAAAATACGACTTTGCTGAGTGCGTGAATAACACAGCCGACGAATTTTCGAAAGTTGATGCAACTGCTCTAACAATGGACCTTAAATGGAAACAGGAAGCCAACTATGCGATAACCACAAACAGATGTAATAAGTAAGCATTCGTCATAAGGATATACCGTTTTAAGTAAGATGTGTCAAAGTAACCCCTGTGTCAAAGTTACCCCACTTTACCTTACAAATTCCGATTGATAGATTCATTTGTCTGTATGCAAACATGTATGCATTTGTGCATTTATGTATATAAGTATGTATGCATGTATGCATGCATGTATTTGTGCATGTAGGCCTATCAATACCCTGTGTCATCTGCGCATTATTTTGATTACTGATGAAATTTCAGTTTTTAGGATTTTATTTATTATAGCGTTAAAACGTCACTGACTGGTTTTCTCTTGAAGCGGCGTTCCAAACATTTCTAATTGCAATTGAAAAATTTCAATTACAATTACTTATGCAACATACAAATCTAGTCTTAAAAACCTTGTCACACTACTAAAACGGGTAGTGCGATATATATATAGCCAACATCCTTTATGGGCCCCATACAGGGGCGTCCGCATGCTTAAAAGAATTGGACGCACAGCCCTCTGGTAAACAAATAATATGGCCGCTTGCGCGCTCTTTGCTACCATAGATATATAAGTAGGAAAATTGAAATAGCTGCCATATATAGAGTTGTGAGTATTGACAAGCGTTACAAACAATATCTAATGCTTTACCATGCCGTATTGCCGTTTAACAAAAATATCGATGCGATGCCTATTCCTTGTATGGATTTGATTTGGCGTCCAGCGCGTCACGCTGCGGGCGCCTCCGGTCCCATATAGAACAAAAAATTTAAATATCTAGGCTATTGAAAATTGGTCAGATCACGCGTTTGGAGGTTGGGAAGTTTATGTACCGCTATGGACACAGCTAATTACCTTTGGCTTTCAGCAATATTTTCAACTGCGTCACAGACCTTCATTCACATCAAACAAGAAATTTACGTTCCTTTTATTTGCCGTACGCTTATACAAACAACCAATTATTAGCCGTGCGATATACTGAGCCCTCCATGTGGAACGAAGTACCCGCATTACTTCAGTAACAACCGAGCCTTTGGTCATTTAAGCATAAACTACGTTCTTCTATGTTCGACGCACACAAGCCAACATCCTTACAGTTTAATTAACAGCAATACAAGAATACACACAGTAATAGTCTCAAGGTGCATTATCAACTTTTATTTAAGATTATTATCGTTTGCACGTTCAATGATGTTCGAATGACTGCTTCTCTTCAAGTTGTACTACTACCCAGATGGCCCTGGTAGTGGGGTCTAGACCACTTCTGGGTCTCCTGTGTAGCCACATTATGTTATTTATTTAAGCATTATGTGTTTTATTTATCCACTCAATGTTGGGTTACCGAGTAAATAAATAATAAATAAATAATTTAAAATATTCTATTGAAATTTTTCTTAAAAACGCGTCACAACTATCCTATATAATAATATCCTAGATCCGTGTGTCGGCAAACGCTGTGACTCATGCTTAGGCGCAGTGGGCAGAGCCTATATTTTGAGCGACTCTAGGCCTATTTTGATTGGATGAGGCTTTGAGCCCTAGCTTATTTGATTGACAGGCACAAATAGACATGCAGACATGCACAATGCACATATACACATACATAGAAGCAGCACTGTGGGCGCAACATAAATTTGTGCGGCTCCGGGCCGGTCTGCTTGATTGGCTGAGGCTCTAAGCCATGGCCTATTTGATTGACAGTTACACATCAAAGCACACAGGCCGCTGGCTGACCTGCCGGCCGAGCCTGCCTTAGGGAGAGCTACTGGGCCTAGCACGAAATTGGACAGGCCCAAGAACACTGGGAACTAGGTAGATAGACGTACAGACGCACAGTCAGACAGACAGACGGACGGGCGATGTCTCTGCCTCACTTCCTACCGCACTACCTCTCCCTATGCACACGATCTGACGGGAGAACTCATCGAACCGTCATTTATGACGGATAAATATTCTAGTAGGAAATACTTCCTTAATAGGTATAATAAAAACTAATGACACAAGGTATTTGTTGATATTTTTAGTTATAATAAAATCAATAATTAAAAGATCCTTGCAATGATATCATATAGCATTAAGTAAGTAGGGAAATATTTAGGCAAGGTAATTATGATGCTAATTATGTCATTTTAATTAGAATTCAACAAATTTTAATTAGAATTAAAATTAGCGACATCTCGGTAATTAATTATAACTATAATTGGCTATCAAGCTAATTAGTTACTTATTTAATTAATTTCTAATTAAATAATTACCCATCACTGTTAATGGCTCATCATCATCGTTATCGTCTCCTTCATCGTCGTCGTCATCATCATCGTTATCTTCATAGCTGTTATTATTGTTATAACTACTACTTTTACTATTACTAGCCTACAACTACTGCTAAGAATTAGAATCTCATGCATTCAGACAAAGAAGTGTCATGTAAGAAGGCAATCGGAATTAGTTCAGCGAAATGCACTGTCACTAGTCGATGTTGAGTTTCCGGAATGATTCCTGTGGAATGTTGTCGCGTGGCTTCTGAGCTCCGTCGAATTTCCACTGTTCACTGCTGAGGTATTGAAGTCTCGAGCGAACTTCAGGTCTCGTGACATCTCGCTTGAAAGACTCTGACATCGTTTAAACATATTAAAAAATTAAGCTGACAGTAAGTATGTATAGACGTTGGTAGGTGTAACGCCTATCTAATATATTCCGTAGAAACGATAAGGTATTAGGTGCTAATCATGCACCAGGTTACTTGGTTTAAACTGACCTACTAGCATTTGGAGGAGATTAGGCTATTTTTGGTATCAAATGATACAAGACCATTCTATGGATACAAATGAAGTATTTTATTATGTTAAAAATTTTCTGTTCTGAAACAACACCAGGGTCATAACCATTTACATATTCAATGTCTAAAGTGATTATCTTAATATGTCTTACTTAGACCAGCTCTGTATTACTTTAATCTAAGTATTAAAACCTAAATAAACTTCCGTCTTTGGATTGTAGTAGATGATTCGTTCTCCTGGATTTTGCCCCCAGTCAATTGCGTTGATCGTTGCTACGGCTTCCGATGAAAATAGTGTCGTGTGTTCGCCTCTTCACATAAATTCCTTCTCAATGATGTTGCGCCAAAACCTTTTGAATCGCAAAGTTCGCGTGCCCAGCTTGAATCTAGTTGCGACACATAGGTTCCAAAACCTCTTCAATCTGACAAACAAGTTCCAAGAACATTTCGCTATCAACGACGAACTTCGATATCAACGACGTTTCTGTACGACTCCAGTTTTAACACACTCAGAGCTTTGCTCTCTCAAACGACTTCATCTTCAGAAGCTTATAAGTTATCTCGATCGTCTTATCGCTCAGACGTCTTAAAAGTTCAACAAGGTCCTTTCGCATGGACCTTCGCAACACAACTGTCCGATCACTTATGTGTTTCTATACATTACAATCAAACATTCACGAGTTTGAACTAAACACTGTCGCAGGAAAGCGGCCATCGCCCCGACATTCGACATCTGATCGCCCCTCTCCTCGGAACGTCCACCGAGCATGCGCAGCAGCCGACAGGAATCGATGACAGTTGAAAATTAAACTGTCCAATCAGCTATCGACAGCATAGTCTCTTCAGCCTTGAACTCGCAAGGATAACCCAAAATCTACTTAAATTTCATACTAGACTTGGCTGGTCACAGTTGCTGGTCACCTAATTAACAATGCATTTGATAATTGTTCTAATTAGCTATCAACATTCACAAGCTTACTATCAGTTATAACAGAGGTTTTCAAACTTTTTGGACCAGGGACCTCTATTTTTTTCTAGGCATAGCTCGCGGACCCCAGTATTTACAAAGCAAAATTTAGGCCCCTATCACTTAAAATTTAATAAAAATAACAGGCAGACAGACTATTTCCACAATACACGCTTGCTTATTTATGACGCTAAGGACTATTATAATATAAAAAGTAACACTAAATAAATTGTTATTAACTCCCTGCAATAACTATGGAACACAGTCATTTTTAAAAGAAATGAATAACATCGGTTTCGCCAAAAACCAGTAATGTCAGCGAGAGGGATGTGCTTGCTGTGCTTTGCAAAAACTGTCCATACTTGGTGCTATTTTGGATAGGCCTAAGCACTGTTTTCTTACGTTTCAGAAAGTTATCTATAATACAAACAGCAAAATTATAAAGTTAGCATGTAACAGCGAACGTGAACGAAATAGGGATATGCTTTGCAAATCTCTATTATCGTTCATTTAAAGGCTAAAATCAGGCGAATTCCACAAATTTCTAATTCTACAAGTCCAGAGTACACAATCAGGAAATAGACCAGCATATTGCAAATGAAGCCTTCACTGGAGGAACCACTAGACTTTTATTTAGCTAACTAGCTGTGTCCTGTAATTATAATACTTAATGCTACAGACTATAGAGCAAGTGTGTTTTTTCAGAAAACCCAAGTCAGTCCAGCGTTACAATGAGAAGAAAATATAGCGTTTATGTAAACACAACTAGAGTCCTAGCTAGAGCTTCAGTGTTTCTTCCATGGAAAAAACAACCAGACTCAGATTCAGTGTTGATTTTCTAAATGAAACACTTGCAGACTTTCAAAGTTTGTTTTGTGAATATCGATCTTAAACCTTTTTAAATGGAATCTTATTGTAGGCCTACTTCTGATGAAGGCTTCAAATACATCGCGCTTACATTGGGTGCAGAAATGATTAGCAGTCGATTAGCAGAAATTATATATCAAATTTTATTAAAACACACGTTTTATTAGGCTAGAAATGTAACGTGACCATAAGCCTACATCTTATTTACGTCACTGTAGGCCCTAGTACGCAAAGAATAACTACCAGCAGCATCACAAAACTGGTGTGATCGAATACCCAATTGGATCCTTGTGGATCATACAGTTACAGGCATACTATAACTAAAGTATGAATTTGAAAACACAGGCTGTTAATGCTAAAACCATGCAATGTTAAGCATCACATTATTTTCAGAACGCTCTCGCGGACCCCCGCCATATCCTTCGCGGACCCCAGGGGTCCGCGGACCACAGTTTGAAAAACTCTGAGTTATAAGATGATGACTTATCTATTATGTATCAGTATAGGTGTATTTGTGTGGGACAGAGACAACCATTACATATCGCAGCCTTTCATCTATGCGTCCGAGGCACGAATATATCTCGTGTGAAAGTGACAACGAATTGTAAAGCTCATGTATTTCTCGTATAAACTCATAGGATATCCAGTTGTTTGACTGCTGCAATGGCAACACCTGTGTTACAGTCGAAATTTAATTCCTCTGAAAACTATTCTGTCGGTATGTGGCTGAACTAATTTAACGCCCTTTTTAGATTAAATTCTTGGAGTTTTTTTTCCAACGAAATGAAAGCCCCGAGGGAAATATGCGAACCCCAAAACTAACAAACTGAAAAATTAATTGATGCCTCGTATGATGAGTTATGCTCATTACTGAGCACGATTGATAAGAGTAAAATGAGCGTATTCATTCGAGTTTTCATATAGCACCTCTGTAAGGGGGCCACTCGAGGTGCTCCCGACTCCAGCACTGCCAAATAGGACAGTTTTCAATATAGTGTAGAACGTATCAGAGGGATTTCTTTGGAACACGCGTAGCTGCGAAGGGAGACCGTTCCAATCGTTCCATTAGTCCTGGATCTGACTATAGTTCTGTAGGAAATTTTGAGTATGGAGAATTTTCTTTCAGAAATGTTGAGTAGGTGTCTTATTAAGTATTTTCCACTTGGGTGGACATCCGCCACCTGGTAGGTTCTCCGGTTATGACGTCATCAAAATGGCGGCCGCTCGATCAAGAAACTGGTCGTATCTCTGTTAATAATTTCGTCCAGGCAATTTACAGTTAGACCTGGGCAAGATTGCATTAAACGGTTTCCTACTCAGGAACCATTGCTGAATAACATATCCAAAATTCCCCTAAATCGGACCACGGGAACACCCCCCAAAATGAATTTCAAAATGGGGGATTGATGGTTTCCTAAGAAATACTAATAATAATACCTATACTTTGCAGTTAGACCTGGGCGAAATTGCTTCAGAAATTTTTCAAACGGTTTCCTGTTCAGGAACCATTGCTGAATAACATATTCAAACCCCCCCCCCCAAATCGGACCACGGGAACACCTCCCAAAATGCCAAATCCAAAATGGCCGCCATCGACCATATTGGAAAATTTACCGTTTTAGAGTAGGCCCTATATGCATGTGTAATACCTCTAATGTTACTGATTTCGGTATGAGAATTCATTTCTGATATTGTTTTCACCATTTGGGGACATCTTCATATTGAAAGGTCATGGTCAATGTCATTTTTGGCAGATTGAAAAATTCACCTTTTTGTGTTCCAGAGTATATGCACGTGTAATACCTCTAATGTTACTGATTTCGGTATGTAGAATTCATTTCTGATCATTTGATTTGATTGTTTTCGCTATTCGGGGTCATCTTCACCTTGAAAGGTCATGGTCAAGGTCATCTTCACCTTGATAGGTCATGGTCAAGGTCAGATTCTCCACTGGCTCCCTCTTCAGCAGCGTATTACATATAGGTTGGCTCCCCTAGTCTGGAGCTGCTTGCTTGACCTTGCTCCGCTCTATCTCCGCGAGCTCTGCCGCCCTGTACTCGGTACGCGGGCCCTCGATCCCTTCGCTCATCTGAGCAGGACCTGCTTCTGTTCCTTTTGCTCGTACCTCTACCAGGCAGCATGACGTTTTCTCGGTGGTGGGCCCTCTAACCTGGAATAGCCTTCCCCTATCGCTCCGCTTGCTTCCGAGAACCTTTACGTCCACGTTCTTTTCTCACCTTAAGACCGCCCTATTCAGCCGTGCTTTAGTCAGGAGCATCTCTGAGTACTTCTCATTGGAGAGGCGCTATATAAATGTTCGTTATGAATGAATGAATGAATTTTGTTACATCGATGACGCCATCAAGCAAACTTTCCATCATTCAGTAAATGGTAATTTTGTGTGTGTTGCTGTTCTTCACTGTGACCATAATACACACAAATTTAGTTTCACATTATTACTGTAAGACAGTCTGTTGTTATTCTTATTGTGGAGGACCTGTAGTATCCGAGAGAGAAAGAAACTGAAATGTACTTGCGGCTACTGTCGAGGATTCTATGCCAATCTTTGCAGAATGTGACTGCATCAACTTCCTACGTTATGTATCGTGGGATCTCGAACAAATCAAAGTGTTGGAGTTCACAATTCCTGACCTCTACCGGGATTTCTGTGTGAGCCAGTGGGTTGTTCAGGATTCCCAGGATAGTTCTGCGCTGTCGGAGGTGGCATGAAGGTCGAGCATACCATTCAGCGAATGTCGAAGGGTCCTGGAGGTCATTATGTGGTAGGAGCCACACGCAATGCCACTGCTGTAGTAGAGTTCGAGCTTCTGTTCCACGAGATCGGATCTATCACAGCCTTCTCAACTTTCTCACCTCTAACCACCCCATTAGCCACACGGAATGCCATCTACAGCATGCATTGAGCACCACTCGCCGTCTCGCATTTAACTATAACGTGTCTTAGCTGTTAGACTTTGTGCTAGAGCAGGAGAATCCACACTCGGTGACAGTCAATGTGCCCGTGCAACTGCGCAACCTGCTCACAAAGGTGGATGTTGACCGAAAGGCCTGCTCAACTTTCTTGAGAATGGTCAGCATGCCTACCGCTCAAACAGGCAGGAGAGATTAGTTGAGAAGACCAAGGAAATTAGCAAGACTTCATCCTCAGAAGACACCATCAACAATGGAGAAGTCGAAGAACGACCTCTCATCCAAGGACATGGCAGAGGCGCATAGGAACATGGGCATCGCTAAAGAGCGCGGTATGGACCTCAGGCAGATAAACACAATTTGCTCTCAGCATCTCCACTGTTCGATGGTGATCTTCCAGCTCACACCAACAAGTCACTACTTGTTGGGAAGATTGAGCCTAGACTGGACCTCACCCAATGGCGTCAGGGGTCTACTCTTGCCACACATGTTGTGGTTGATTTCATGTCTAAGATGAAGATCTACAAAAATTTGAACACTTATTCCAGCTGCTGCAACAACATCGATTCTACAGCTGAGACATCTCAATGTCGGAGGCAAGTACCTGATGGATGAATTTCACATTTTGGCAGAGGGATGAAGCTGAGGTTATGATGGTGTCGATTACCACACCAGTATTAGGGAATTTTGTGCTAGTGGCATCTGCTGCATCTTAGACATGAAATGAACCACAACATGTGTGGCAAGAGTAGATTTCTGACGCCATTGGGTGAGATCTAGTCTAGGTTCAATCTCCCCAACAAGTAGATTGCCATAGAATCCTCGACAGTAGGCGCAAATATATTTCAGTTTCTTTCTCTCTCAGGTCTTCAACAATAAGAATAACAACAGTCTCGCTTACAGTAATAAGGTGAAACTCAATTTGTGTGCATATATGGTCACAGTGAAGAACAGTAACACATGAAAATTTACATTTACTGAATGATGGAAAGTTTGCTTGATGGCGTCATCGATGTAACAAAATGACCTTGACCATGACCTTTCAGGGTGATGATGACCCCAAAATATGAAAACAATATCAGAAATGAAATCTTATACCGAAATCAGTAACATTAGAGGTATTACACGTGCATATACTCTAAAAAACAAGAAATAAACTTAAAATCTGCCAAAAAATGACCTTGACAATGACCTTTCAAGGTGAAGATGACCCTAAATGGCGAAAACAGTATCAGAAATGAATTCTCATACCGAAATCAGTAACATTAGAGGTATTACACATGCATATACTCTAAAAATGTAAATTTTCCAATATGGTCGATGGCGGCCATTTTGGATTTGGCATTTTGGGAGGTGTTCCCGTGGTCCGATTTGGGGGGGGGGGTTTGAATATGTTATTCAGCAATGGTTCCTGAACAGGAAACCGTTTGAAAAATTTCTGAAGCAATTTCGCCCAGGTCTAACTGCAAATTATAGGTATTATTATTAGTATTTCTTAGGAAACCATCAATCCCCCATTTTGAAATTCATTTTGGGGGGTGTTCCCGTGGTCCGATTTAGGGGAATTTTGGATATGTTATTCAGCAATGGTTCCTGAGTAGGAAACCGTTTAATGCAATCTTGCCCAGGTGTAACTGTAAATTGCCTGGACGAAATTATTAACAGAGATACGACCAGTTTCTTGATCGAGCGGCCGCCATTTTGATGACGTCATAACCGGAGAACCTACCAGGTGGCGGATGTCCACCCAAGTGGAAAATACTTAATAAGACACCTACTCAACATTTCTGAAAGAAAATTCTCCATACTCAAAATTTCCTACAGAACCATAGTCAGATCCTGGAGTACATGCCGTAGGGCCAACCACTGAAAAAGCACGGTTCCGCACGATGAATGTGCGGGCAAAAGTCAAAATGAATTCGTATATTATGCAGCCATTGCAAAGACAGCTTAACGTTTTAGAAATCCTAAGTAGAAGAAGGGTATATCCCCTTAAGATAGCCAAACTCCACCTGCGCCACTAGCAAACTCCGCAAGTACACAGGCCGCACACCGTCCTCATATGCCAAAGCTAAGAAAACTGAAGTCGCTAACATCACACCCATGGCTGCATCTCAGGCAAGCTAGTCTGTGCGCAGGTGGACCAGAAATCTTGAGTCATATTTCAGCCCTGGTAGAGATATGCCATGGGAAGTCTAACTGAAAGATAGTTCTTAGAACTGGTTAGCCGAGACAATCACGAAAAAGAATACAAACACAGTCTGCATTAGACATCATTGATCAACTAAGCCCACACTATCATCTTAATTTAAAGTGCAGTGTGACAGTACATTAACAATGTGCGTAAATGATAGCACTTCATTCATTGATTCACTCCATCACTCACTCACTCACTCACTCACTCACTCACTCACTCACTCACTCACTCACTCACTCACTCACTCACTCACTCACTCACTCACTCACTCACTCACTCACTCACTCACTCACTCACTCACTCACTCACTCACTCACTCACTCACTCACTCACTCACTCACTCACTCACTCACTCACTCACTCACTCACTCACTCACTCACTCACTCACTCACTCACTCACTCACTCACTCACTCACTCACTCACTCACTCACTCACTCACTCAATCACTCAATCAATCAATCAATCAATCAATCATTCATTCATTCATTCATTCATTAACTCATTCATTCTTTCACTCACTCACCCAGTTAATCACTCCCTCCCTCCCTCCCTCCCTCCCTCCCTCCCTCCCTCCCTCCCTCCCTCCCTCCCTCCCTCCCTCCCTCCCTCCCTCCCTCCCTCATTCACTCACTCACTCACTCACTCACTCACTCACTCACTCACTCACTCACTCACTCACTCACTCACTCACTCACTCACTCACTCACTCACTCACTCACTCACTCACTCACTCACTCACTCACTCACTCACTCACTCACTCATTCACTCACTCACTCACTCACCCACCCACACACTCACCCAGTTAATCAATCCGTCGATCATTCATTCACTCACACACTCATTCTCTCAATCACTTATTCACTCATTCATTCGTTTATCAAGCCACCCAGTCAGTACATAATATCAATCAGCCAACCATGAGCACAATGAAAATAAATTAACCTATGATCTGTCTTTCAGTGCCAGCGTTTGGTCCTTTGTAATCGTCTGGCAGGTATTCAACAGGTAGACATCTCATAGGTATATCTTTGTAGACGTTCTCCAACGACTGGCCGGTATTCTTCACCTAAAGTAGTGAGTTAATAGTTCTATTTGTAAGATTTGTGTATAGACCTGCACCCACAAACCAACTCAGCTATAATGACTGTAATTGGAAAAGTAAAATTGAACAGGTGAACAGAAGGTTTTATGTGGACGCTGACAGCATTTCTCATACTTACGAAAGTCGATGGTCCGCAGAAGTAAAATCTGCTTGTAATGGCAAGGAATGTCTGCCCAGCCTACAATCTGCGGGTAAATTTTCCATACTATGATTTTCTATGTATCTGGTGCACGGAAATTCGCACATGCTATCCTTTGCACAAAGTGAATACCTAAGAAGATTGTTTTAAAGTTGACCATGCTGGTTACAAGTGTCTGCATGGTGTGTGATTGTGTGTTGGGTCATCGGTTCTGGGACGATGTCAGATGCGTTTTGACGCGAATTACAACGAGCATGCATGGAAAACGGAAAGGTCAGCGTATGGAGAGGAAGAACATTCGCTGAATCTGGTCCAAAAGTAAGAAATGCTCAGCTGTTGCGTCTGGGGACCCTGAGATATCGCTAGAGAACTTTCAAAGAATGCTTGACTCATTCATTTGCGGAAATCTTATTACCAGTTCCGCGTTTGAAGTGCAATCATAATATTGCGACGTATAATAATGATATAAATATATATATTCGTTTATTATAAATCACCGCATCACAGCTTACAACAGTGTAAAGCGATAATAATAATGATGATGTTAATCATCATCACGACGACGACGACGATAATGAAATGAGTTATGACATTTGCATCTTCTGATCAATCACAATTACGTCATATACCGTCCTGCATCACACCCAGTAACGACAGAAAGATCGACTTCAGGACTCTCAATCACACAGCCGTCTGACATGCATCCTCTAAGCTTCGGTCAGCAAAACCACAGACACCTATTAGTGTGAACGAACCTGGAGCCAACCCGTTCAGTATACACGAAGAAAAGAGAGTATAATTGTACCAACCCTTTTCTGGAGTTTTTCGGAAAACATAAATTTGACCACCGTCATGAAAAGCTCCATCATCGCTCCACCATTGTACAGGAGCATCAGTTTGATGCGAGCCGGAAAGTTATTCTGTTGAAATATATATTAACGGACGAAAGAATAATTTTCTAAAGACACTAAACACAGTCATCCAATAACATGCATAATTGCATATAGGCCTTCATCCTTTATTATTTCTGTATATCTATTTTTAACGGCAAGAGTACTCTCTTATCGAGGGCGTTAAACTATCAATCATGCAAGAAGTATTCACTTTCCATCGATTTAGAGATAACATAAAATAATATAACAACAGTTTTAAGTGACTCAGAAGATGAGTAGGCCTATGTAGTTTGTGTTAGAGCAACTGCAGGTCAATCTGTAGTGGTTAGTAGTCCAGCTATAGACTAGCTTCCTCTGAAAAGCTGTGATAGTGACACAGTGTCCACTGAGACTGTACTAGTGTACTATCACCCAAACCAATCCACAATTCCTAAACTCTTGCACTGAAGAATTTCTGCCCTAATGTTCGATTTGGTTCTTAAATAATTTGTACCTATGTCGTCAAGTCGACTTGTTTGGTGCTAATTCAAAGAACCTCTCCCTCCGCACTGCCTCCTTTTCCGTGATTAACTTGTAGGCTTTTAGTAGATCTGCTCTGTAGTGTTGTTATGCCACACATTTTCAACCTTTCTTCATGGCTCAAATCCTTGTAACCCCAAATAATTTTTTCGGCTCTTCTTTGCACTTTCTATAGTTGCTGTTCAACGACATGTTTCAGGTATGGATTCCACAATTGGATGCAGCATTCTAACTGTGGTCTAAACCATAGTGCGACCGTACGTTACCTCCCGGAATAACGTACGCGTACTGTACGTACGTTATCGAAAAAAATAACGTACGCGTACCGTACGCGTACGTTAAAAATGCCACAAATTGATCTGATCATTCACAAAGAACCTCAATATAACTATAGTCTTATACGGTACGCGTACCGGTACCATACGTGCACATCAAAAATGATCACTTTAACTCTACAGCAGTACGTGGTGCACAACGTCCGGCCCGCGGGCCAAATCTGGCCCCGACGAGTCGTCATGTGGCCCGCGATGTCCAACAGGAAAAGCGACTATTTATGAGCCAGCACTGACATTTAGTCTACAGTTACTTGCGCACTGTGGTCATTGGAAAAACCATCAGCCTATTATAGTAATATAGATGTACCACGAGTCCCCTTCCTCTATAACTTTTTATATTTACTTTTATACTTGTTTTAGTGCACACACACTATCTTCATAAATTTTGACATGCATTCATCCCAACTAAGCCGAGACATCACTTGTTTGGCCCCCGAAGGGTTCAAAGAAATCGTTTAGTGGCCCTTGACCGAAAAAGGTTGTGCACCACATAATAATTAATCTCCCCGTACGCAGGCCTAGTTATTTACGAACGGTACCGAAATTTAGTATTACCAATAAAATGACCACTGGCACTGACCATCCTATAAAGTGTGCCGTCAAATCTTAATGTTCTTCAGACTAGGAGGCCTATGCATTAGACAGAATATTAGCAATTTTGAATTTAAAATTTGAAAGTAGAGATCACTGAACAGCCACAGATGACTGATGTGGGCTAATGGTCAAAATTGTTTACGACCGTCAATCACCAACTGTTATTGACTTTTCTTGTGCATAATGTTATGTATTTTATTTTCGTCATGAACTGATGTGAACGTACGGTAACGTACGGCATAATAACGTACGCGTACCGTACGTACGTTATAGAAAAAAATAACGTACGTACCGTACGTACGGTCGCACCTTGGTCTAAACAAGTGCTTTTACAACCTCAGTATTGTTTCCTTATCTCTACTGACTTTGTCCGTCTTATCATACCTAAGGTTGAGTTAGCCTTCTTTGATGATTCCGCACAGTTTCTTGAAGGTCATGCACTATTTTGCATAATCACGGCCAGATTCCTTTCTTCCTCACTTACTTTCAATACCTTACCCCATTCATAGGAACATTTTGTTCTCTTCTCCATATGCATCACTGATCACGTTTCCAACTAAAAGAGCATCTGCCAATCCTTTGACCATCTGAACAGTATTCTTAAATCTTCTGGCAGTACCTCCGCTTCTTCTTCATCACCCACAGCTCTGCAGATTTTGTGTCATCTGCAAACTTTAAAATTTTTGGATAAAATCTCGTCATCTATTTGATTAATAAAAGTTATGAACAGAAGTTGCCCAGGCACTGATACTTGTGACACTACACTGCACACTGCCGTTCGGCTAGAATATTTGTTGCTTATGCACATCTTTTGCTTTCTACCTGAAAGCCAGCTTTGAATCCATGTTTATAACCTGCACTCTGATCCTGCATGCTTGCAACTTTTTGGCCAGCCTTTCATGAAGTATCTTGTCAAATGCCTTGGAAAAATCTAGCTAAATTGCCTCTACAGTTTCTTCCTCAACTGTGCTCTCTTATACCTTCTAAAGAAATTCTAACAGATTTGCTGAGCACAAGCGACCTCTAATATGTCCATATTGACTGACCGTAATGATATCATACTAATTCAGTGCTTCACTATATTGTCCTTAACAATTCTTTCCATGACCTTAAACACAATACTTTTTAAACTGACTGGCTCATATAAACGGTTAGCTTCAGTTCCCCGTTTTAAACAACGGCAACATCAGTGTATCTCTCCATTCCCGTAGGATGAAGTTAAGATATGCGACACTCTTCGTCTTACAAGGCTAGCGCTCAACCAAACTGCAACCAAGTCAAAGACGCCAATTTGCTGATAAAGATGATCACTAAACAAGCATTGACTAATGCTACTCTATGTGTTGTCCTTAGCTACGAATTTTGACTGATCGATCTATTTACTGTCATTCCGATAAATTAACAAGAAGGTGATAATAAGTTTGCAACGGTTTTTAATTTTTCAGTGACTAAAATTGAATAATTTCTTAAAGTTTACCTGCCAGGTCTCAGCGAAATCTCTGCGATCTTCCATTGACATTGCTGCGTGAACTTTGAGAGAGTAGTGAGAGATGTCAACCAATGTCACTGTGCCGTTGACGCAGGTTCTTTCGTCCATCATATGCAGGTAATCACAGACACATTGAGTGGCGCGGAAGAAGTCATCTTTTGAAAAGGTTTTGCCACTGAACTCTACGAGACCTGTAAAGGCATCGATAATGAGCCTTTCGAATTCGTTTTGAAGATTATCTAATCAGGCATGCAGATGCTATCATTTTAAAGTGGATACGGTCTGAATTCTCAGATTTTCTCCTTCCTCTGTCACATTTTTCAACGAATAAGATGCTCACTACAGCAGTGACAACAGCAACACACAAAACACAAACACAGCCATGGTAAAATATAGTACAGAATAAAACCATAAGAGACTGGACGGGAGAAGAGGATGTACAGAGCATCACTAGAGGAGAAGACTGAAATGGATGGGTCACGTGGTTCGTATGGAGAAGGATAGAAGAGCCAACCAGCTGATGATCTAGAACCTGAGGGAAGAAGGAAAAGAGGAAGACCACGGAAGCAGTGGCCGGAGATCACCAGGAACGAACTGAGATGCGTGGAAATGTCGTGGGACGTGGCTGAAAAACTGGCAATGGAAAGAGCTGAATGGAGAAGATGTGCAGACCTGCAATGGAAGGACTAAGTACTGAATAAGTAAATACTACCACGGCAAAAGAAAAACCGTAATAGCAACACACGCCACGATTTTGGGATATATTCTGTAGAGCATTCATAATACGCTAGAAACGATCATTTTGTAGCGTGGCAATTAGAGAATTTACAGCAATTACATCAAACAAAAACAGAAATTAGTGTGGCCTACTACAAAGACTCCTGGGAATCCGTCTATGCATGCAGGTAATAAAAGTATATGTACAATGTAAATGTAAACGTATTTATATACCCACCGTATGGTCTCGACCTTGCTTATTTCTCAATGAATTGATCGAGTGAAAATTCTTCACCACAGCAGCCAGTTTGAATGGGTGCTAAGCCAGTTAAGGTCGACGCTTCTCTAATGTTATGTTCATAGACATGATTTTACGTGTAATTAGTGATTAATTATCTGATTATGTTCAAACCATTTTTTTAAATCGCTCGGAATAAACGTAAATGCTTTGATCACAAAAAGTGGAGAAAAAAACTTAAGCAAATTGCGGGTTTTACAGACATAGGCTACTGGGTATGAAACCTCAAAAGTAGCTACAAAAGCTCTATATAGCTCCGATTATGATGATGGTATCAATGACCGACAAGTGAGAACGACGAACAATTCATCATTCATGACAGCTCAGGTTTCGATTCATATATAGGTGTTACATACTACATTTGACAAAGTCGTTCAACAAAGACTCCAATGGTTTAGACATGTAGAGAGAATGCCAGTTGACCGAATCCCACACAGTGCACTACATGCGAGATTCGAAGGCAAAAGGCAGAAAGGCAGACCAAGATTATGCTGGATAGATCATGTAACTGAGGACATAATATCACTTGGACTAACATTAGGGAGGGCAATAGACTTGACAAATGACTGAGGACATTGGAGATCTTTTATTCGTACCCATCGTCACAAATGGCTGGCGTCAAGAACTGATGACGATGATTGCATACCTACTTTAACGATCCAACTGATGACAGCTCATACCTGCTTTGAAGATGAAGATTTTTCGGCCTTCATCGTCTCTCTCCGGAAGAGCTAAAAGAAATCTGTAAGAAAAAATTGTTTTATCGATGAAATCAAGCAAAACCATAAAGCTATAGCGGTGAAAAAGCAAAGATGAACGTTGCAGATGAATAGTGCGATGATGTTTTTACCCTGAATCGAAAACGGCCAAAGCCTTCGGATCACACGGGTCGAGGTTCATGTACAAGTGAGTAAATTTCGCTCTGCGCAGAAGATATCTCTCAAGAAGTTCTCTGGCCTCCAATTGAGAAAAGTATCTCACCCTCAAGAAGCACAACAGGAACGCAGTGTCTGCAACAAATAACATTAAACTGTGGATTAAGCCTAAGCAAAGAATGCACCGCTATTCTGCACGAGAGCTGCACATTGTAACCCGTTTTGCAACGCTGTCTTATATGATGGCAAATACCGTTCGTCTGTCTGTTCGTTGTTAATGCGTCTGGAAACTGTCACAAAATAAGACACGGTAAAAACAAACCTAGACATACCAACTGACAAACGAACCTGTAGGGCATTTAATATGAGGCTGTTCCAGTATCCATTTGCGAAAAGTCTCGACTGCTCCAATTCTATTCGCTGGATCTTCATTCAGTTCCTCCTTCGCCCTCTTCAGACTCTTCTCATCCAAAGTACACACGTACTCGCTATCTTGTGACGCCATTGTCCTAAACGCATTATGTAGCAAATGTGTGAGCAATAGTAAGTAGATAAATTAGTCAGTCATTAACAAGTAAATAATAAAATAAATAAAAACATATTTATATATTTCGTTACTTAGGTGCTTTTGATGTGTCTTGCTACTTACGATGACATGGACAGTTTGAGAGCAGTACTTTAGTTTTCCTAGAGTGTAGTCGTGTTCTATAACCTATTGTTTTATTCCTTATTACTTTCTTCTTCTTCTTTTCCTTCAGGCTCGAATTAATCCCTCTTTGGAGAGGGGTCAGCCACTCGGATCCTTCTCTTCCACTTGTTTCTTTCTTGAGCATCTTCTTTCTTCAGTTTTAGGAGTTTTAGGTCTTGTTGTATCGTGTCTTCCCATCTCTTCCTCTGTCGTCCCCGACTGCGGCGTCCGTATACCTCTGCATTCATGATTCTTTTCACACAACTATCATCCTCTTTTCTCATTACATGTCCATACCACCTCAGCCTGGTCTCTCGTACTTTGTCAGTTATACATGCCACCCCGAGCTTCTTTCTGATGTCCACATTTCTTTTCCTGTCCTTCAGTGAGATCCCAAGTATCCATCGTAGCATTCTCATCTCTGTTCTCTCCAGTAACCCTTCATCCCTTTTTGTCAGCGCCCAGGCCTCTGCTCCATATAGCATCACCGGTCTTACCATTGTTTTGTATACCTTTCCCTTGAGTTGAGTTGGCATTTTGGCGTCACACAACACTCCCGTTAGTTCTCTCCATTTCTGCCAAGCCACCTTAATCCTGTTCCTGATGTCATGCTCGCAGCCACCCTGTGCATTCATGGTCGATCCCAGATATTTAAATGTTTCAACCTGTTTCAGTGACTTTCCTGCAATGTCTCTGATCTCAATTGCTTCCGTTGTTTTTGAGCAGACCATGGTTTCTGTCTTATTGATGTTTATCTTAAGACCCTTGCTCTCCACTGCCATCTGCCAGTCTGTAAAACGTGCTTGCATCTTCGCCTCTGCATCGTCCGCCAGTATAAGATCATCCGCATACAGCATGTCCCAAGGTACCTCTCTCCTTACATGTTCTGATATTGCATCCATCACAATAATAAACAGTAGAGGACTCAGGCACGATCCTTGATGTACACCCACTCGTATCTCGAATTCTCCTGTGTTGCCTATACTGCTCCTCACTGTTGTTCTTGCACCTTCATACATTGACTTTACCAAGCGCACAATTACCTCCGAGACTCCCTTCTTCCTCAAACTCCAGTAAACGACATCCCTTGGAACTCTATCAAAAGCTTTTTCCATATCCACGAAGGTCCAGTATCTTTTGTTGTTTCCTTCTAAAACCTTTTCCTGTACCTGTCTCAGTATGAACACTGCATCTGTTGTACCCTTATCTGTTATTCCTTATTACTTTCTAGGTAAGTAAGTAAGAAATCTTTCTCATACTTTACAACCACAATACATACATTGGCAAAAAATAGTCAAAGAAACACAGTATCAGTTAGACAAAACACAGAAGCAGTAAGCCTATTACAATTTTTTTTAACTATCAACCTCCCAATGATCTTGAAGCACTCTCTAGTCACTCCCCTTCTCAATAAAGTAAATCTTAACAAGAAAAATCTGCGTAACTACAGTCCCATCTTCCATCTTTCCTTTCTATCTGAGTTAACTGTACGAATTGTACTCGCTAAGCTAAACGGCTACCTCTCTTCAAATTCACCCCTTAGGCCCCACCAACCTGGCTTTACTAAACACCACTCCACAGAAACTTTTTCTTGTCTCTCTATAATAAGCTGGTATCTGTTGTCAGCAATCAGGAAGTTTCCTGCCTCTGTCTCCTCGACATCTCCACCGAATTCAGCACCATCGATCACAACCTCCTTCTTCATCGAATACATGTATCTTCTTGAATTGGCGTCCCTGGCACTGCTCTACTATGATTCCAGTCTTACTTGTCTCCTCAATCCTTCATTGTTTAAGATTTCAGCAACAGCGATTAACCCCTCCCTCTCTCCTGGTGTTTCCCTAAAGGCTCCGTCCTGGGCACACTCTTTTCATCCTGTACACCACACCTTTAAGCCATCTCATAGAATCCTTGTCTTTGACTACGATCTATACGCAGACGACACCCAATTCTACATGTCATTCTCACCAAGCTCATTTTCCACCTCCATCACACAATTACTCAACGTGGTTAACCTAATCTTTCAATGGTTATCGTCCAGTCTCCTCCCTCTGCCTGAACCCTTCCAAAACAAGATTCATCATCCTAGGCCTTCCTGATCAAATCAAGAAAATCCTGATCCTCATACACCTATCGACTAACTCTTCATGTTTCGCCTTCACCTCCGACTCCCCGTCCGCAATCTTGGAATTACTTTTGATCCTCACCTCTCCTTTTCTAACCACATCTCCAACCTCCTGCGCTCCTGCCTCATGCACAATCATGACCTCCGACGCATCCGGCCCATGCTCGATCTTAAAACTGATCCCCATTACTTTCTCCATTGTTCATTCAAAGCTCGATAATTGCAATTCCCTCTTCCTCAACCAAGCGTCTGCAACTTATCCAAAATTCACTAGCCAGGGCTGTCACTAGAACGACAAAACATTATCATATAACTGCCATCCTCAAATCACTCCACAGGCTAAAAATCCCAGAGAGAATCCAATTCACAGTCCTATCATTAAGCTGTAGCTCTCTACAATATTCCCAGTCGAAGTACCTCCATGATTTTCTCACTATCCATGCAACCGGGTCCACCCGATCCTCATCATATAGCTACTGACAGTGATCCGGATTTTGAACCTGATATGTCTGGTGAGCCTCATCTCATCACACAGTCAGAATTAAACGACCTGGTCAGGGACTTGGGTTGCCGAAAGCAAAAGCAGAACTACTAGGTTCAAGACTGCAAGGATGGTGTTTGCTCTCACCAAATCCTAAGGTTTCTGCCTTTCGAAGCCGGCAAGATAATTTAACAAAGTTCTTTCAAAAGGTTGACAACCTAGTTTTCTCTACTGACCTTGAAGCGTTGTTCAAAGCTTTGGAGTTGTAAGCATGACCCAGAAGAATGGCGTCCCTTTCTTGATTTATCAATGTTAAGCATGTGTTGCTACACAATGGAAATGTTCATCCTTCAATACATGTTGCCATGAACAAGATGTTGATGTTTTTCATTATTTAAGACAGATGTTCCCAAGAATAAGTGATGCCAAGATCAAGGAAGGCATTTGTGGGTCTACAAATCAGACACGTCGTCAATGACAAGCAGTTCGAACATCTGTTGGTGGAACTAGAGAAAATGTCATGGAAAGCATTCAAGGATTTCGTGGAGAAGTTTCTTGGTAACTATACAGAGCACCAAACTGCATTCACCTGGTTGACAAACTTCTTAAAGCATACAAAGACATTAAATACAACATTCCACTCAAGATTCACTTCCTGCAATCCCACTTGGATTTCTTTCCCACAAATCTAGGTGGCCAGTGACGAACACGGAGAAAGGTTTTACCAGGTTATTGCCATGTTAACAATGGAAGAACCATATCAGGGCAACCGGAATCAATCAATGTTGGCTGACTGTTGTTGGACACAGCAGCGAGCACTGATTACAGCGAAAATCAGCATCAAAATATTTCTATTCCTGTGGAACTTATGCTGCATCTGTGAGTCATATGATACATTGTGCGACTTAGCAAGTTGTAATTGAATTTGTCAACAAACTATAATTTCATGTTTCTCAAATTCTTACGTGACACAGTCAATCTAAAATTATATTTCTGTTCATATTGAAGGGGTCTATCATCAGCAACCAAATATTTTCAGGAATTAAAATAATTTTAAAATTGTTGTCCAGTGTTATCTGTGTTATAGACGGCTCTTTCTACTTGCCTCTGATATTCACTCCTGTTGTATAAGAGGATCCAGGCTATATCGTCAACCCTTTGCTCGTTATTTAGACTTCAGTTCAATCACAATTAATCTTTGATTTTAGTTGATTTATTAGTTGTTAGTTAACTCTTGCTAGTTATCATAATTATGACATACACAATTTTACACATCCGTTCCGCCTGTGATCTCTGGTTGCCCCAAGTAGCGGGACTCATCCCTTAGGGGCATCCTGTTATAACACCCACTACACCCAAAATGTTGTTTTGTCTTGTACTTCTAGGTTGTTCTAATAAACGGATTTTGATTTGATTCGATTTACAAACACTCGGTTATCTTCCATCAGAATCGCAGGGGCAAAAGTTTGGAACATGATGCATACCTTTGTCTATCCTTCTTTGCTCACTTTTAAGAAAAAATTACGCCATTTATCTGATTCAGCAAATAACTTGAGCTTTCCATATTTACATTATCAGGTGTGTCAGTTAAGATATGTTAGTTTGACGAACTTAGTATTATGTGGTTAATTATGACCTATTCGTAAGTATTTATACGTTTCCTGTACCTTTTTTGAACTAGCTGTCATGCGTCCCAGTGAATTTGTATTATTCACAGTTGTTAGGTGGCCCTATCTATATTAGCGGGATTTCCCATCCCTTATGGGACCGCTTGAACCATCAACATATCTTGTACATGTCATAGCTTGGGTAGCCCCGTCTAGCGGGACTTGGTCCCTTTGGGGTCGCCCTTTGTCTCTCCTGGCAAATGTAGCTCTGTTTAAAATTAGCAAATAAAAAATCTCTGTCATAGAAATTTAAATGTATACTGCATCCTATTTGTTATCCTCATCATGCTTGACTGATAATTAGTACTGAGTATTCAATTGAGGATTATTCTGGTCTTGCACAGTCTCCGGAATGTATACGATGCTCTATTAATTGAATAATTTTTCTTGTTACCTGTAAATATGTTTGTTGCTGATTTGATACAATAAAGTTATTGTGAACTAAATTTTGTGTACAGTCTTGCAGTGCGAGATGTTAGCGTATATATTTAGTGCGTTTACTTTAGTTTCACGTGTATATGTATATATGATAGATGTATAACGTTTAGTCTTAGTGACACGCGCGGCCGGCCGACATCGGCAGCGGCGCGCTATATGTATATTATTAGATTTCACTTAGGCGCACAGAAGACAGGTGTGTCAAGAGGCGCGAAGAATTATGCTGACTAGAAAAGTTGGAATTCGAGTGTGTTCGCAGTAGTAGTGTGGCTGACTAGTTGAGTTGTAATCGAATTGAGTTCTGTCTGTTTGTTTCTTATTAAACTGAAAAGATATTAAACTGTGTTGCTGATTAATTCAGGTTATACTTATACGTAGAATTAGTGTTCAAAAGGTGAACGTTAAATAGGCGTTAAGTACGAAGAGAACAAGGATTTAATCAGAAGGATTGTCAACGGAAGGTTTGGGTTGACAGTTATTTTTATTGATTGTGACCTCTACGAATATAAATTATATATATGTATATATAAGTCTGTGTAAGTGCGTCTGTAAGTGTGTGTATGTGCTGAAGATATGGTGATAATGCAAAAAAAATTTATATGGGCTTCATATTGCACATTATTGTTTTAAGATTTCGACCATCAATAGATTGATGCATTTCTTGAAATCAGTGGGAATTAAGAAATCACTCTATAAAATACAACCTGCATGCAACCAACGCCAATAGAAACCGTGTCCCATAGTTATGGCGTACATAATGCATATGACCTAGACAGGAACGAACCCTGCCTGCGAAGTGGTTTTTGTGGCCAGTGACGGTCTCCAGAATTTCTCAGATATTTGACATTAAAAATGTGTGATGCAATGTAATGAAAATCTCCGGTATTTCTCAGCGACACAGAGACCATGCAGCTTATTCATCGTCACTACTTACTTACCTACTTTCTCTTTAGGCCTAGTCGTCGTTAATGTTAAGGCTCTTTGTAATTCAGTAATTCAGAAAGAATGTGACCTTTCAAACTCGAAAAACGTAAATGAAAACTCAGAAGCAGATTATAGGTTCACCAGCATTTCCACGCAACAATTCATGAAGAATATTATACAAAAACATACATGCGTTCAATGTGTTGCTTCAATCAAAACCAGGCACTCTGAAATGACACGACATAGCTACACATGATTCATAATTTATATATATGTACAGACATAGGCCTAAATACGCATACATATAATAATATTAATTTACAACCGCGCACAAAGTGATATAATAGTTCATAGTCCGCAATTGGTATTCGCACACATTGCACCTGAACGAAAAACCTGTTGGCTTATCTATGTTGAGAGGCGTAATTAGGTTTAATATAGCATATACATGTTTGTCTGTCCTTCATTTATATATAATCGGTCTTGAGTGCACACACAAGTCCGATTATATATAAAATGAATTGGGGACATTTCGGTAATTAATTAATTAAAATTATAATTAGCTAGCTAGCCAAGTAGTCATTTAGTTTCTAATTAAATGGAAATAGGGTGGTATGCGTCTACAAAAGCCTGTACCACCTAAATGCCCACCACGCCACCTTCACGTGGTAACCCTGTTGATAACAGAGTGCGTGGTGAACGACCGAGCCCTCGCCGGGATATGGGAGTCCAGAGACAAGGAGTCGGAAGGACGGACGATGAAAGACATCGACGCCTGGAGATGGTGTCTCCTTAAAAACACCGAGAGGAAGGCAACGGGAAACCACCTCTCTAAACTTCCCAAGACATACATGGAAAATGATGACGAATTAAATAATTACCCATCACTGTTAATAGCTCATCGTCATCGTTATCGTCACCTTCATCGTCTTCGTCATTATCATCGTTATTATCCTCGCTGTTGTTGTTATTGCTATAACTATAACTCCTGTCACTATTATTAGTCTACAACTACTGCTAAAAATCAGACTTTCATGCATTCAGACAAAGAATTGTCATGTAAGAATGCAATCGTAATTAGTTCAGCGAATTGCACTGTCACTAGTCGAGGTTGAGTTTCCGGAATGATTCCTGTGGAATGTTGAGGCGTGACTTCTGAGCTCCGTCGACCTTCCACTGTTCACTGCTGAGGTACTGAAGTCTCGCGCGAACTTCAGGTCTCGTGAGGTCTCGCTTCAAAGACTCTGACAGCGTTTAAACAGATTCAATTATTTCAAGTTACAGTAAGTATGCATAGAGGTTGGTAGGTAGCTTTTCATCTATGAGTCCGAGGCACGATTACGTAGATATCTAGTGTGAAAGGGACAACGCATTGCCAAAGATCAATAAATATCTCGCATCCACTAATAGGATACTATCCAGTTCCTTGACTGCTGCAATGGCAACATTTGCGTTTCACTCCAAATATAATTCCTCTGAGGAGTAATATTGCTATGTCCTCATGTGGATGAATAAATTCAGCGCCCTTTAAAGAATAAATTCTCAGATTTATGTCCAACGAAATGAAATTCCCGATGGAAATATGCCAAGTACCAACACCAACAAGCTGAAAAATTAACTGATGCCTCGTAGGCTGAGTAATGCTCGTTACTAATAATAATAATTAATAAGATTAATAAGATTAATAAGAGATAATGAAGTCATTGCAACCACGGTTGAACGTTTTGCAAATCCTAAGAACAAGAGCGGTCCCTTGAGCTAGCCAAACTCCACCTGCGCCTCTAGCAAACTCAGCTATAATGAGTACACTGACCGTACACCGTCGTCATATGCCGAATCTAAGAAAACTGAAGTCGCTTACACTTCACACCCATGGCTGCATCTCGGGCAAGATAGTCTATGCGCAGGTGGAGCAGAAATCTTAAGTCAAATTTCAGTCTGATAGAAATAAGCCTTGGAAAACCTAGCTAAAGGATAGTCCTTATATCCAATCACGAAAAGGAACACACACACAGTCTGCATTAGACATCACTGATCAAGTAAGCCCAGTCTATCATCTTAATTTACGAAGTGTAATGTGACAGTTCATTTACAATGTACGTAAATAATACCAATTCATTCAGTGATTCACTGACTCACTGACTCACTGACTCACTGACTCACTGACTCACTGACTCACTGACTCACTCACTCACTCACTCACTCACTCACTCACTCACTCAGCTAATCAATCCATCGATCATCCACTCGTACACTCACTCCCTCAATCACTTATTCACTCATTCATTCGTCCAATCAGTAAGTATGTCAATCAGCCAGCAATTGGCACAATGAAAATAAATTAACCAATGATCTGTCTTTCAGTGCCAGCGTTTGGTCCCTTGTAATCGTCTGGCAGGTATTCAACAGGTAGACACCTCATAGGTATATCTTTGTAGACGTTCTCCAACGACTGGCCGGTATTCTTAATCTAAAGCAGTGAGTTAATAGTTCTATTTGTAAGATTTGTGTATAGACCTCCACCCACTAACTAATTCAGCTATAATGAGTGCATTGACTGTAATTGGAAAGGTAAAACTGAACAGCTGAACAGAAGGTTTGATGTGGACGCTGATAGCAGTTCTCATACATGGTGCACGAATTAAAATCTGCTTGTAATGGCAATGAATGCCTGCCCAGCCTAACATTCTGTGTGTAAATTTGTTCATAATGTGATTTTCTATGTCCCTGGTCTTATTTTAGTGTGTGCAGAATGAAACAAACCGATTCACATCCGGTGCACGGAAATTCAGACATGTTATCCAGTGCTCAAAGTCAATACGTAAGAGGATTATTTTAAAGTTGACCACGCTGGTTACAAGTGTCTGTATGGTGGATGATTGTGTGTTGGGCCATCGGTTCTGGGCGATGTGAGATGCGTTTTGACGCGAATTACAACGAGCATGAATGGAAACTGGAAAGGTTAGCGTGTGGAGAGGAAGGACATTGACTGTATCTGGTCGAATAGTTTGAAATGTTCTATCTGTCGCGCCTGGGGATCCTGAGATATCGCTAGAGAGCTGTCGAAGAATGCTTGACTCATTTATTGTGGAAATCTTATTTCCAGTTCCGGATTTGTGGTGCAATTATAATCTGGCTGTATAATAATGATATATATATACATGCATATATATATATTTGTTTCTAATAAATCAAAGGAGGATGACACACCGCATTAGTGCGTGGGCCGTGGTAGCTCAGTGGTAAGTTTGGCGCCTTGTGACCGGAGGGTTGCAGGTTCGAATCCCACTCTAGCCGCTGCGTACGGACCTTGGGCAAGTCCTTCACTCGCAATTGCTCGTGGTGCTTCGGCGTGAAAATTCCGGCACAGTATACGAATGCTGTAGTCGGGAGCGCCTCTGAGTAGTACATGACTTCGAGAGGCGCTATAGAAATATTCGGAATAAATAAATAAATAAATAAATCACAGCTTACAACAGTCTAAAGCGATAAAAGTAATGATGATGTTCATGATCATCACGACGACGACAACGATAATGAAATGAGTTATGACATTTGTATCTTCTGATCAATCACAAACTACGTCGTATAGCGTCCTGCATCACACCCAGTAGCGACAGATAGACCGACTTCAGGACTCTCAATCACACATCCGTCTGACATGCACCCTCTAAGCTTCGGTCAGCAAAACCATAGACGCCTATTAGTGTGAACGAATCTGGAGCCAACCCGTTCAGTATACACGAAGAAAAGAGAGTATAATTGTACAAACCCTTTTCTGGAGTTTTTCGGAAAACATAAATTTGACCACCGTCATGAAAAGCTCCATCATCGCTCCACCATTGTACAGGAGCATCAGTTTGATGCGAGCCGGAAAATTATTCTGTTGAAATATATATTAACGGAAGAAAGAATAATTTTCTAAAGGCACTAAACAGTTATCCAATAACATGCATATGGGCCTGCATCCTTCATTATTTCTGTTTATCTATTTCTGGTGACAAGAGCACACTATTATCGACGGCGTTAAACCATTACTCATGGAAGAAGTATTCACTTTCCTTCTATATAGAGATAACATAAAATAACATGACAAAAGTTTTAAATGACTCAGAAGATGAGTATGTAGTTTGTGATAGAACAACTGTAAGTCAATCTGTAGTGTTTAATAGTCCAGCTATAGACTAGCTTCCTCTGAAAAGCTGTAATAGTGACAGTGTCCACTGAGACTCTACTAGTGTACTATCACCCAAACCAATCCACAATTCCTAAACTCTTGCACTGAAGAATTTCTGCCCTAATGTTTCTTAAATAATTTGTACCTATGCCGTCAAGTCGACTTGTTTGGTGCTAATTCAAAGAACCTCTCCCTCCGCACTGCCTCCTTTTCCGTGATTAACCTTTAGGCTTTTAGTAGATCTGCTCTGTAGTGTTGTTATGCCACACCTTTTCAACCTTTCTTCATCGCTCAAATCCTTGTGACCCCAAATAATTTTTCGGCTCTTCTTTGCACTTTCTCTAGTTGTTGTTCAACGACGTGTTTCAGGTATGGATTCCACAATTCAATTAATCAATCAATCATAAAATTTATATAGCGCCTCTTCAAGAGTTCTACTCAGAGGCGCTCCCGAGCCAGGCCTGATCATAGAGAAAAGTCTTCAACAGGGTGTAAAAGGAAGACGAGTGTGTACGAGGAGATAGGGGAAGGGAAGAAGGCAGGTCAATTGGATGCAGCATTCTAATTGTGGTCTAAACAGTGCTTTTACAACCTCAGTATTGTTTCCTTATCTCTACTGACTGTCCGTCTTATCATACCTAAGGTTGAGTTAGCTTTCTTTGATGATTCCGCACAGTTTCTTGAAGGTCAAGCTAATTTGCTGATAAAGATGATCACGAAACAAGCATGGATTAATGCTACTCTGTGTGTTGTCCTTAGCTACGAATTTCGACTGATCGATCGATTTACTGTCATTCCGGTTAATTAACAAGAAGGTGATAAAAAGTTTGCACCTGTTGAACTGTTCAGTGATTAAAATTGACTAATTTCCTAAAGTTTACCTGCCAAGTCTCAGCGAAATCTTTGCGATCTTCCATTGAAATTGCTGTGTGAACTTTGAGAGAATAGTGAGAGATGTCAACAAGTGTCACTGTGCCGTTAACGCAGGTTCTCTCGTCCATTAAATACATATAATCACACAGACATTGAAGGGTGCGGAAGAAGTCATCCTTTGAAAAGGCTTTGCCGCTGAACTCTAGGAGACCTGTAAAGGCACAGATAATGAACCCTTTGAATTCGTTTAGAAGATTGTCTAATCAGGCGTGCAGATACTATCATTTTAAAGTGGATACGATCTGTATTCTCCGATTTTTTTCTTCCTCTGTCGCATTTTTCAATGGAGAAGATGCTGACTACTGCAGTGGTAACAGCAACACACAAAAACACAAGCACAGCCATAGCAAAATATAATACAGAATAAAACCATAAGAGACTGGACGGGAGAAGAGGATGTACAGAGCATCACTAGAGGAGGAGACTGAAATGGATGGGTCACGTGGTTCGTATGGACAAGGATTGAAGAGCCAACCAACTGATGATCTGAAAAACTGATGGAAGAAGGAAAAAGGGGAGACCACTGAAGAATTGGCCGGAGACCACCAGGAACGAATTGAGATGCGTGGAAATGTCGTGGGACGTGGCTGAAAGACTGGCAATGGAAAGAGATGAATGGAGAAGATGTGCAGACCTGCTATGGAAGGACTAAGTACTAAGTAAGTAAGTACTACCACGGCAAAAGGAAAACCGTAATAGCAACACACGCCACGATTTTGGGGTATATTCTGTTGAGCATTCCTAATACACTAGAAACGATCATTTTGTAGCGGGGCAATTAGAGAATTTACAGCAATTACACTGAACAAAAGAGAAGTTAGTAGGACCTACTACAGAGACTGCTGAGTATCCGTCTATGCATGCAGGTAATAAAAGTATATGTAAATGTAAGCGTATTTATATACCCACTGAATGGTCTCGACCTTACTCATTTCTCAATCGAGTGAAAATCCTTTACCACAGCAGCCATCAGCCAGTTTGAATGGGCGCTAAGATAGCTTAGGATGTTACGTTCATTGACATTATTTTACGCGTATTTAGGGGCCATCCATATATTACGTACACAAAAATCCGGGAAAATTGGACCCCCTCCCCCCCCCTGTTCGCAAGCGTACTTTCTTCCACCCCCCCCTGAGTACGTACGTTTGACGCACCCCCCCCCGATGACCAGCTGCAGAAAGTGTCTCCAGGCAGCCTGTCTGCACTTTAGGCCAGATTATTGAAGGGCCAATATAGACAAATTATAGGTGTCGTTCACAGCACAGAATAACTGCACATGGCTTTTATATAATGTAATAAAATGCCATGGGACGACTATAGGATAATACAGAGTTATAAATAGGCTAATGTGGACGTCATAATTAGAAATTTATTTTGGGTACGTACACATTTTGTTACCCCCCTCCCCCCCCGTTCGCACCCGTACGCAAAATCGCCAAAATCCGACCCCCCTCCCCCCTAAGTGCGTACGTAATATGTGGATGGCCCCTTAGTGATTAATTATCTGATTATGTTCAAACAATGTATTGAAAATCGCTCGGATGAAACGTAAATGCTTTGATCACAAAAAGTGGAAAATACTTAAGCAAATTGTGTGTCTAAAAAACATACCGGGCATGAAACCTCAAACGTAGCAAAAAAGCTCTATTTAGCTCTGATACCGTGCCGATTGTGATGATGGTATCAATGGCCGATAAGTGAGAACGATGGACAATTCATCATTGATGTCAGCTCAGGTTTCGATTCACATATAGGTATTGTATACTACTTAATGACATGTCGTTCAACGAAGACTCCAATGGTTTGGACATGTAGAGAGAATGCCAGATGACCGAATCTTACACAGTGCACCACAGGCAAGATTCGATGTAAAAATGCACGAAGGCAGACCAAGACTATGCTGGATAGATCATGTGGCTGAGGACATAATATCACTTGGACTAACATTAAAAAGAGCAATAGTCTTGACAAATTATTACTGAGGACAATGGAGATCTTTTATTCGTACCCATCGCCGCCAAATGGCTGGCGTGAGGAACTGATGACGATGATGATGATTGCATAGGCCCTACCTACTTTAACGACCCAGATTTTTCGGCCTTCATCGTCTCTCTCTGGAAGAACTAGAAGAAATCTGTAAGAAAAAAATACAAATTTTTAATCGATGAAATCAAGCACAACCATAAAGCTATATCGACGAAAAAGCAGCGATGAACGTTGCAGATGAATAGTGCGAAGATGTTTTTACCCTGAATCGATAACGTCCAAAATCTTCGGCTCACACGGGTCGATGTTCATGTACAAGTTGGAAAATTTTGCTCTGCGCAGAAGGTATCTCTGAAGAAGTTCTCTGGCCTCCAATTGAGAAAAGTATCTCACCCTCAAGAAGCACAACAGGAACGCAGTGTCTGCAGAAAATAACAGCAGACTGTGAATTAAGCAAAGAATGCGCCACTTTTCAGCACGAGCGCAGCACATTGTCACCTTTTGGCAACGCTACCTGCCATCTTTCTTATTTGATGGCAATTGTGTTCGTCTGTTTGTTGTTAATGTGTGTCACAAAATAAGACACGGTAAAAACAAACCTAGACATACCAACTAACAACGAACCTGTCGGACATTTGATGTGTGGCTGTTGTAGTAACCATTTGCGAAAAGTCTCGACTGCTCCAATTCTATTCGCTGGATCTTCATTCAGTTCCTCCTTCGCCCTCTTCAGACTCTTCTCATCCAAAGTACACACGTACTCGCTATCTTGTGACGCCATTGTCCTAAACGCATTATATAACAAATGTGTGAGTAATAGTAAGTAGGTGAATAAGTCGGTCATTAAAGAAGTAAATGATAAAATAAATAAAAAGCATATTAATATATTTCGTTACTTAGGTGCTTCTGATGTGTCTTGCTACTTACGATGACATGGACAGTTTCAGTGCTGTACTTTAGTTCTTCTTAGAGCGTAGTCCTGTTCTATAACCTATTGTTTTATTCCTTTTCAATTTCTATATAAGTAAGTAAGAAATCTTTCTCATACTTTAAAACCACAATACATACATTGGCAAAACAGGGTAAAAAACACCATATCAGTAAGACAAAAAAACAGCAGCAGCATTATAAACAACTTTCTTTTAACCATCAACCTCCCAATGATCTTGAAGCACTCTTTAGTCACTCCCCTTCTCAAAAAAAGCAAATCTTGACAAGGAAAATCTACGTAACTAACGTCCCATCTTCCATCTTTCCTTTCTATCTGAGTTAACTGTACGAATCGTCCTCGCCAGGCTAAACGACTACCTCTCTTCTAATTCACTCCTTAGGCCCCACAAACCTGGCTTTATTAAACACCACTCCACAGAATCTTCACTTGTCTCTGTATAATAAAGTGGTATCTGCCGTCAGCCATCAGCAAGTTTCTTGACTCATGTCTCCTCGACATCTCCACCGCATTCAACACCATCGATCACAACCTCCTTTTTCATCGAATATCTTCTTAATTTGACGTTTCTGGCACTGCTCTACTATGGTTCCTGTCCTACTTGTCTTCCCAATCCTTCATTGTTTAAGACTTCATCCACTGCTCGCAAGCTCTTCCTCTCTCCTGGTGTTTCCCCCCGGGTCCACTCCTTTTCATCCTGTATGCCACGCCTTTAAACCATCTCATAGAATCTTCCACTTTGACTACGATCTATAAGCAGACGACATCAAATTCTACACGTCATTCTGCCCAAGCTCATTTTCCACCTCCATCACACAATTACTCAACGTGGTTAACCTAAATTTTCAATGGTTATCATCCAGTCTCCTCTGCCTTAACCCTTCCAAAACAGGATTCATCATCCTAGGCCTTCCTGATCAAATCAAGAAAATCCTGATCCTCATAATCGACCTGGTCAGGGACTTGGGTTGCCGAAAGCAAAAGCAGAACTACTATGTTCAAGACTGCAAGGATGGTGTTTGCTCTCACCAAATGCTAAGGTTTCTGTCTTTCGAAGCCGGTAAGATAATTTAACAAAGTTCTTTGAAAAGGTTGGCAATCTAGTTTTTTGTATTGACCTTGAACCGTTGTTCAAAGCTTTGGGCTGTGAGCATGACCCATAAGAATGGCGTCTCTTTATTGATTTATCAATGTTAAGCATGTGTTGTACACAATGGCAATGTCCATCCTTCAATACCAGTGTCAAGAACAATTCATTTTCAATTCAATTCAGTTTATTGATCCACACAGGCAAAACAAGACAACATACAAGAAACAAAATTAAATAGCCACTATGATGATGGATATTCTAGTACGTTAAGAAATCAATGGGTATACGTCATACCGTGGGTGGGTCAATGGGAAACCCTAAAAGGACCGAGGTCCCGCTAGAAAGGGCCCCCATTTACTTGATAAAAACGCGACGACGGCCATGTAGGCCTACACATGAGCCATCAAGTAGGCTTGGTTAAAAACAACAAGTTGGTGAAAATGGACGCTGGTTGTGGAAATAACAAGTTGCACTGAAAAACAAAAACATCTTACATAGAAAACTAATGGGAGAGGGGGTCGCAGCAGGCTGTCACTAGGTGGTCTGCCTAGTCAGTAGGTATGAACACAGACTTTTTAAAAAACATAATAGCTGGGAATAAGACGTAAATCAGAGGGAAGACTATTCATAATTTAGGTCCAAGTTTGGTTATTGAGAATTTTCGTATGTTGGTGCGTGCAAATTCAATCAGGTAGGTGTTAAGTTTATTCCTGGTAGAGTAGGGGTGTAGGTCAGAGGTACTTGTGAAAAAGTTAATAAATGCATTGGGTAGTAAATTGAAAGTATAGTGGTGCATGAAATCACAAATTTGATAAGATGTTATACTGGCAAGAGTCATTAGGCCCATGGACTGGAATATAATGGAAGGTATGGGAGTTTCGTGGGGACATAGTGACAACTCGAACAATGCGCTTCTGCAGGACTACGAGGCGATGCAAGTTAGACTTATAGTTCGCTGCCCAGACTAGATTGCCATAAGTGAGGTAAGGGTATACAAGTGAGTAGCAAAGATTTAAAAGAATTTTTTGGGTATAATTGAGGAAATACGCGTGATGATCCCAATGGTTTTAGAAATTTTATTTGCAATGTGGGCAATATGAGCAGACCAGTTGACGTGTTGGTCGATGTGAATACCCAGACATTTAACAGAGGAAACTCAGGGTATTGGCAAGTTGTCAATTACAATCGGTTCATTGAGCTGAGGAATTAATCTGCAGCTTGAAGAGAATAGGATATAGTTGGACTTGTTTATGTTAAGAGATAATTTATTAGCTTTAAACCACTCAGAAATTAGGTTTAATTCAATGTTAATGGTCGTTGCAATTTGATGGGGAGGAGAGCCAGAAAGGAATACATTAGTAGGGCCTATCGTCTGCAAGCAGTACAAGGTGAAGGAGTGATGATGCTTTAGGAAGGTCATTGATGTAAATAAGAAACAGAAGAGGGCCTAGGATAGATCCCTGAGGGACATTATAAAATATAGGTTTAGCAATAGATATCACTTGATTGCATTTAACTTGTTGTTGACGGGAGGACAAATAACTTCTAAACCAAGAGAGAGGTGTTCTCCGGATTCCGTAGTTTTCTAATTTTTTAAGTAAGATTCCGTGGTCCACAGTATCGAAAGCTTTACTTAGATCGAGAAATACTCCAATAGAAATTTTATTGGTGTCAATTGCTTTTGTAATTTGGTCGTGTATGTCAATAAGAGACATAATGGTAGAATGACCACTTCTGAAACCATGCTGTAGAGGATATAAGAGATTCATTTTTTCTACAAAGTTATATAACCTTAAATAGACAATTTTTGTCTAATAATTTCGAAAAATAGGGTAGTATTGCGATTGGTCTATAGTTCGTTATGCACTTCTATTGCCTTGTTTAAAGATAGGAGACATAATAGACGATTTTATACTTAAGGGAACAGTACCAGTTCTCAAGGAGCAGTTGATTATAGTAGCAAGCGGCTCGGCTATGAGGTGAATGGAGGATCCTACAATCATTGGGTCCAAGCAATCGGTTCCCGTGCTATGTGAGAGTTTGATACCCTGACTCAGATGTATAATTTCCTCAGGAGAGGTGGGGTATAGCACGAAGGAATTTGGAATTGGAGGGTCCAAGTAGTCAGGGAATTGTTTAATAGAGGGAGATATTTTACTCGAGAGATTTTTAGCAATAGAGGAGATGTAGGAGTTGAATTTATCAGCTATTATGGTCTTATCCGTTATAGATTGGTTATCAATAATAATCTCGTCGATGTGGGTATCTTGAGTTCCACCACTAATAAGGGATTTAATAATTTGCCAGGTTTTTTCCAGATCATGGCTATATCTAGCCTATTGGGTAGCATAGTAGTCCTCTTTGGCTTTAGTCTTGATCTTCTTGAAAGAGTTCCTGTACAAGACAAATTTGGATTTGTTGATTGCATTAGGAGTTTTTATATATTTCTTATAAAGTTTATTTTTTGTTTTTACAGGAGATTAATAAACCATCGGTCATCCAGGGATTGCTAGGGGAATTGTACTTACTAGTTTTGACATTACGCATAGGAAATGCTAAGTTATATGCCTGCTTATACTTAGTGAGGAAAGAGTCATAGGCTGCATTAGAGTCGGGCGCATTACATTGTTGAAGTATAGTAGTGAAATCCATAGCTCGGAGATTTTGGTGAAACTGCTTAATAGAATTATCATTAATAATTCGCTTCATGGTAGGAGGGTTCTCATAGATTAGTGGAGAATTTAGGTCACACCATGCCAAAATAGGGAGGTGATCAGAAATGTCAATCACTAGTATCAAAGAATGGATGGTTTTAGGCCAAATGTTAGTTAGGATGTTATCAATTAAAGATGAATTAGTGGAAGTTATTCTGGTAGGTCTGCTAATGATGGGTAGGATGTGATGTGAAGACAATATGTCAACATAATTACCAGTTGCAGCATGATTAGAGTATTTCAGAAGACAATAATATGTCAACATAATTACCAGTTGCAGCATGATTAGAGTATTTCAGTAGGTTAATATTAAAATCACCAGCTATTACCACATCTTTTTTTGACTGAGTAATCTTGGTTAGAAGCTGGTCAAATTCTGAATTAAAATTGGGGAGGGATTGGCCTGGTGGTCTATAAATCACACCTATGAGTAATTGCTTTCCTCTGTCACTTAGTAAATTAATGAATAGGCCTTCATATGAGGTGTGATTTGAGGGCAATTCTAAGAGATTTTGAAGGTAGATGTTCCCAAGAATAAGTGATGCCAAGATCAAGGAAGGCATTTTTGTGGGTCCACAGATCAGACACGTCATCAATGACAAGCAGTTCGAACATCTGTTGGTGGAACTAGAGAAAAGCTCCTGGAAAGACATTAAATACAACATTCCTCTCAAGATTCACTTCCTGGATTCCCACTTGGACCTCTTTCCCACAAATCTAGGTGTTCAGTGACGAACACGGAGGAAGGTTTCACCAGGACATTGCCATGTGCACAATGGAAGAACCGATATCAGGGCAACCGGAATCAAATCAATGTTGGCTGACTGTTGTTGGACACAGCAACGGGAAGCAGCGAGCACTGATTACAGCGAAAATCAGCATTAGAATATTTTTAGGCCTGTGGAACTTAAGCTGCATCTCAGATACATTGTGCTACTTAGGAGGTTCTAATTGCATTTGTCAACAAACTTTAATTTCATGTGTCTCAAATTCTTAATTGATACAGTCAATCTAAAAATTATATTTCTGTTCACAATGGGGTCTACCATCACCATCCAAATTTTTTGAGGAATCAAAATAATTTTTAGAATGTTGTCCAGTGTTATCTGTGGTTTATAGACGGCTCTTTCTACTTGACTCTGATGTTCACTCCTATTGTGCAAGAGGATCTAGGCTATATCGCCAAACCCTTTACTCGCTATTCAGACTTCAGTTCAATCACAATTAAACTTTGATTTTAGTTGATTTATTAGTTAGGTTAGTTAACTCTTACTAGTTATCATGTGACATACACATCCGTTCCGCCTGTGATCTCTGGTTGCCCCAAGAAGCGGGACTCATCCCTTAGGTGCATCCTGTTATAACACCCATTACACAAAATTTTTTGTTATTTTATCTTGTACTTCTGGGTTGTTCTAATAAACGGATTTTGATTTGATTTGATTTACAAACACTCGGTTATCTTCCATCAGATTCGGAGGGGCAAAAGTTTGGTACATGATGCATATCTTTGTCTATCCTTCTCTGCTTACTTTTAAGAAAAAATTACGCCATTTATCTGATTCAGCAAATAACTTGAGCTTTACATATTTACATTATTGGGTGTGTTAGTTAAGATATCTTAGTTTGATGAACTTAGTAGTTTGTTATTAATTAAGACTGATTCGTAAGTATTTATACGTTTCCTGTACCTTTTTGGAACTAGCTGTCTTGCGTCCCAGTGAATTTGTATTATTCACAGTTGTTAGGTGGCCGTATTTATATTAACGGGATTTCCCATCCCTTGTGGAACCACTTGTGACCTCTACGAATGTAAATTACTGCCATAACTGTTGCTCACAGCTCACAAGATATAAATTTAAATTGAACTGAATTTGAATTGAAAATTTATGCGCGTGTATATATATATATAAGTCTGTAAGTGCGTGTGTAAGTGTGTGTGTGTATGTATGTATGTGTGTGTGTGTGTGTGTGTGTGTGTGTGTGTGTGTGTGTGTGTGTGTGTGTGTGTGTGTGTGTGTGTGTGTGTGTGTGTGTGTGTGTGTGTGTGTGTGTGTGTGTGTGTGTGTGTGTGTGTGTGTGTGTGTGTGTGTGTGTGTGTGTGTGTGTGCTGAAGATATGGTACCAATGCAACAATTTGTTTATATGGGCTTCAAATAGCACATTATTATTTTAAGATTTTGACCATCAATCAATAGAGGAATTGATGCAATTCATGAAATCAGTGGGAATTAAGAAATCACTCCATACAATACAATCGATATGCAACCAACGCCAATATAGAAACCGTGTCCCATTTTGCAGCATATGACCTAGACAGGATCTAACCCTGCCTGCGAAGTGATTTTTGTAGCCGACTTCAGAATTTCGCAGATATTTGACGTTGAAAATGTGTGATGTAATGTAATGAAAATCTTCGGAATCTCTGAGCGATACAGAGAAGCAAAGTGAGGGAAACCAAGCAGCTTATTCATCGCTACTACTTACTTACCTATTATTATTATTATTATTATTATTATTATTATTATTATTATTATTATTATTATTATTATTATTATTATTATTATTATTATTATTATTATTATTACTATTATTATTATTATTATTATTATTATAATTATTATTATTATTATTATTATTATTATTATTATTATTATTATTATTATTATTATTATTATTATTATTATTATTATTATTATTATTATTATTATTATGAACATTTTTAACGCACGCAAAGTCACACAGAAATACGAGTCTGAAGCGCGGTTAGTCAGCCGCCAGGTGAAGAGCAATTAGATATCCATAATCCATATGTGTGAAAGCCAGTGAGAAGTAATGAGTTTTGAGGCGTTTCTTGAAGGAAGTAGAAGAGGTCGAGCAACGGATAAACATTGGTAGTCGCTTCCATTCCTTGGGGGCTGCAACACGAAATGCTCGAGAGCCCAAAGCAGTGCTGCATCTAGGCTCAACCAAAAGACCCATAACCGAGGACCGCAGACTGCGTGGCGGGATGTAAGGAGCGAGTAGTGGTTGAAGGTAGGTAGGAGTGCACGTTGTGAGGGTTTTATATGTCAAGCAGGCCAGTTTAAATCTAATTCTGAATTCTACAGGAAGCCAATACCTACTTTCTCTTTAGGCCTAGTCGTCGTTAATGTTACGGCTTCTTGTAATTCAGTAATTCAGAAAGAAATGTGACCTCTGAACTCGAAAAACGTAAACGAAAACTCAAAAGCAGATTCTAGATGCTCCATCATTTCCACACAACAATTCATGAAGAATATTATACAAAAACGTAGGCCTATGTGGGGCGTGGTGGCTCAGTGGTAAGTTCGGCGCCTTGTGACCTGAGGGTTGCAGGTTTGAATCCCACTCTAGCCGCTGCGTACGGACCTTGGGCAAGTCCTTCACTCGCGATTGCTCGTGGCGCTTCGACGTGAAAACTCCGACACAGTATACCAATGCTGTAGTCGGGAGCGCCTCTGAGTAGTAGTAGACTTGAGGAGGCGCTATAGAAATATCCGGGGAAAAAACAAAAACAAAACATACATGCGTTCAATGTGTTGCTTCAGTCAAAACGACTCGTTCTGAAATGTCACGACATAGCTACACATGATTAATACTTTATATATATGTATATACATAGGCCTAAATACGTACACATATAATAATATTATTTTACAACCGCGCACAAAGTGATATAATAGTTCATAGTCCGCAATCGGTATTCGCACACATTGCACCTGAACGTAAAACCTGTTGGCCTAAATATGTTGAGAGGCGTAATTAGGTTATAATATATAAGCCTACATGTTTGTCTGTCCTTCATTTAGGCCTATATATAATCGGTCTTGAGTGCACACAAGTCCGATTATATATAATCAATAGGGGAAATTTCGGTAATTAATTAATTAAAATTATTATTAGCCAAGTAGTTATTTATTTAATTAGTTTCTAATCAAATAATTACCCATCACTGTTAACAGCTCATCGTCATCGTCATCGTCACCTTCATCGTCATCGTCATTATCATAGTTATTATCATCGCTGTTGTTATTATTGTTATAACTACTGCTGTCACTATTGTTAGCATATCTATAGGGTATAGGGGCCTACAACTATTGCTGAGAATTAGAATCTCGTGCATTTAGACAAAGAAATGTCATGTCAGAAGTCAATCGGAATTAGTTTAGCGAATTGCATTGTCACTAGTCGATGTCGAGTTTTCGGAATGATTCCTGTCGAATGTTGCGTGGCTTCTGAGCTCCGTCTACTTTCCACTGTTCGCTGCTGAGGTACTGAAGTCTCGCGCGAATTTCAGGTCTCGTGAGATCTCGCTTCATAGACTCTGACAGCGTTTAAACAGATTCAGTTATTTCAAGTTACAGTAAGTATGCATAGAGGTTGGTAGGTAGCCTTTCATCTATGAGTCCGAGGCACGAATACCTAGAAAATGAAAGTGTCAACGTATTGCCAAAGATCAATAAATATCTCGTGTCCACTAATAGGATATTATCCAGTTCCTTGACTGCTGCAATGGCAACAGTTGCGTTTCACTCCAAATATAATTCCTCTGAGGAGTAATATTGTTCTGTCCTCACGTGGCTGAATAAATTCAGCACCATTTTAATCATAAATTCTCAGATTTGTGTCCAACGAAATGAAAGTCCCGATAGAAATATGTTAATCCCGCCAACACCAATAAGCTGAAAAATTGACTGATGCCTCGTATGCTGAGTTATATTCGTTACTGAGCACGATTAATAAAAGATATAATTATAATGAAGTCATTGCAACGACGGTTGAACGTTTTGTAAATCCTAAGAACAAGAGCTGTCCCTTCAGCTAGCCAAACTCAACCTGCGCCCCTAACAAACTCAGCAATAATGAGTACACTGAACGTACACCGTCGTCATATGCCGAATCTAAGAAAACTGAAGTCGCTTACACTTCACACCCATAGCTACATCTCAGGCAAGATAGTCTATGCGCAGGTGGCGCAGAAATATTGAGTCAGATTTCAGCCCTCATAGAAATATGCCATTGAAAGCCTAACTGAAAGATAGTCCTTATATCCAGTTAGCCGAGACAATTACGAAAAAGAATAGAGACACAATCTGCAATACACATCACTGACCAAGTAAACCCAGTCTGTTATCTTAATATACAAGTGTAATATGGCAGTACATTTACAATGTGCGCAAAAAATAGCAATTCATTCATTGATTCACTCCATCACTCACTCACTCACTCACTCACTCACTCACTCACTCACTCACTCACTCACTCACTCACTCACTCACTCACTCACTCACTCACTCACTCACTCACTCACTCACTCACTCACTCACTCACTCACTCACTCACTCACTCACTCACTCACTCACTCACTCACTCACTCACTCACTCACTCACTCACTCACTCACTCACTCACTCACTCACTCACTCACTCACTCACTCACTCACTCACTCACTCACTCACTCACTCACTCACTCACTCACTCACTCACTCACTCACTCACTCACTCACTCACTCACTCATTCACTCACTCACTCACTCACTCACTCATTCAATAAATCAATCCGTCGATCACTCATTCATCCATACACTCACTCCCTCAATCACTTATTCACTCATTCATTCGCCTATGAAGTCGCCCAATCAGTAAGTACGTCAATCAGCCAACCACAGGCACAATGAAAAATAAACCAACCTATGATCTGTCTTTCAGTGCCAGCGTTTGGTCCCTTGTAATCGTCTGGCAGGTATTCAACAGGTAGACATCTCATAGGTATATCTTTGTAGACGTTCTCCAACACCTGGCCGGGATTCTTAATCTAAAGCAGTGAGTTAATAGTTCTATTTGTAAGATTTGTGTCTAGACCTGCACCCACTAACTAATTCAGATATAATGAGTGCATTGACTGAAATTGGAAAGGTAAAATTGAACAGGTGAACAGAAGGTGTGATGTGGACGCTGATAGCATTTCTCATACTTAGTCGATGGTTCACAGAAGTAAAATCTGCTTGTAATGGCAATGAATGCCTGCCAGCCTATAACATCTGCGTGTAAATTTGCTCATAATGTGAATTTACGATGTCTCTGGTCTTGTTTTGTGTGTGCATAATGCAACAGCCCGATTCACATCGGGTGAACGAAAATTTGGACTTGTTATCCAGTGCTCAAAGTCATTACGTAAGAGGATTGTTTTAAAGTTGACCATGGTGGTTACAAGTGTCTGTATGGTGGATGATTGTGTGTTGGGCCATCGATTCTGGGACGATGTCAGATGCGTTTTGACGCGAATTACAACGAGCATGAATGGAAACTGGAAAGGCTAGCATGTGGAGACGAAGGACATTGGCTGTATCTGGTCGAATAGTCTGAAATGCTCTACCTGTTACGCATGATGACGACGATTATAATGACATTTGCATCTTCTTCGTCGTATAGCGTCCTGCATCACAACCAGTAACTACAGAAAGACCGATTTCAGGACTCGCAATCACATAGCCGTCTGACAATCACCCGCGCTAAGCTTTGGTCAGCAAAGCCATAGACACCTATTGGTGTGAACGAACCTGGCTGGAGCCAACCAGTTCTAAATACACCGAGAAAATAGTAGTATAATTGTACCAACCCTTTTCTGGAGTTTTTCGGAAAACATAAATTTGACCACCGTCATGAAAAGCTCCATCATCGCTCCACCGTTGTACAGGAGCATCAGTTTGATGCGAGCCGGAAAATTATTCTGTTGAAATATATTGTAATGGACGAAAGAATAAGTTTACAAAGGCGCTTAACAGTTATCCAAAAACATGCGCATACAACAGTACTGTATACATACTCTATTGTTTCTGTTTATCTATTTCTAGTGGCAAGAGCACAGTAATCGACGGCGTTAAACCATCATTCATGCAAGAAGTATTCACTTTCCTTCTATTTAGAGATAACATAAAATAACATTACAACAGTTTTAAATGACTCAGAAGATGAGTATGTAGTTTGTGTTAGAACAACTGTAAGTCAAGCTGTAGTGGTTAGTAGTCCAGCTATAGACTAGCTTCCTCTTTAAAGCTGTGATTGTGTCCACTGAGACGGTACTATCATCGAAACCAATCCGCAATTCCTAAACTCTTGCACTGAAGAATTTCTGCCCTAATGCTCATTTCGGTTTCTTAAATTATTTGTACCTATGTCCTCAAGTCGACTTGTTTGGCGCTAATTTAAGCAACCTCTCCCTCTGCACTGCCTCCTTTCCAGTGATTAACTTGCAGGCTTTATTAAAGCAGGTATGTTCTGTAGTGCTGTTAAGCCACACCTTTTCAACCATTCTTTATGGCTCAAATCCTTGTAACCCCAAATACTTTTTCAGTTCGTTCTTAGCACTTTCTCTAGTTGTTCACCCAGTCTTGTTGTCAAGACCTTAAACCTCAAGACCCAGACCAAGACCAAGACTTTGAACCTCGAGACCAAGACCAAGACCAAAACTTTGAACCTCAAGACCAAGACCAAGACTTTGAACCTCAAGACCAAGACCGAGACCAAGACCCAAAAATCACATTCAGCCCAAGACTTCTTTTCCTTAAAAAAATTGTCAAGTCGGACTACTCGATATTTTAATGAAAACGTCTTTTATTTTATTCAGGCAAATTAACTTTAAATGCAGACTGCAGAGAATTCCGAAATGTTATTTACAAAAGTCCTTCACGAAAAATGTTATTCCAAATGCCTTTTGTATTTTATATAAAACAATTCCCTCAGAATTTTCTGACAAAGACGGGACTTTTGGGGCCTCATAAAAATTCTGCCACGTGAAAAAATACTTTCCCTAGGTGCTGAAGTCGCTGGGACACACAGTAGCTTTTCAAGCACTGGATGTAAATATGCAAGTTGTGAGCCTTTTCTTAAATCCTCCCATGGTTTATCAGACCGTCTGGCTTCAGAAAAAGTCGCGGCCGGGTTTCCAGACACAGCATAACTTAGTTGGTGCTGTCGATGGGTTTTCCTGACCAACAAGACTTGCATCCGTCCATAGGTATTTGTCGTAGGCTAGGACGCAAACAGGCTTGATAAATTTTTAAATTCTTGAGTTTTGTTAAATGACTGTTCACATTGACAGCCGGTCTTGGTCTTGGTCTTGCGAGACCAAGACCAAGACTTTGAACCTCAAGACCAAGACCAAGACCAAGACTTTGAACCTCAAGACCAAGACCAAGACCAAGACTTTTGGTCTCAAGACCAAGACCAAGACTTTCAAAAACGAACTCGAGTGCACTCGAGACCAAGACCTAGGTCTCGAGGACAAGTCTTTGTTCAACGACATGTTTCAGGTGTGGCTTCCACACCTGAATGAAGCATTCTAACTGTGGTGTAACCAGTGCTTTTTACAACCTCAGTATTGTATCCCTGTCTCTACTGTCTATGTCCTTCTTATCATATAGTGTATAGTTTCCCAGCTCTGTCTGACGTACGTCATCTATTTGATTAATAAAAGCTATGAACAAAAGTTGCCCAGGCATTGATACTTGTGTCACTACACTGAATACTGTCGTTCAACTAGGCCTAGAATAATTATTTGTTGCCTATGCCCACCTATTGCTTTCTACCAGAAAGCCAGCTTTGAATCCATGTCATTACCTACTCTCTGATCCTGCATGCTTGCAACTTTTTGACATTCATGAGGTACTTTGTCAAATGTCTTGGAATATCTGGGTAAATTACATCCACAGTTTCCCCTCATCTGTGCTTTCAAATACCTTCTAATAACGTCTTGCAGATTTGTCGAACACGAGAGACCTCTAATAAATCCATCTTGACTGCCCGTGATGATACAGGCCCACTCATTCAGTGCTCCACTATATCGTCGTTAACAATTCGTTCCATGACCTTGCACACAACATAGTCTAAACTTAATTTTCTATAGTTAAACGGTTAGCTTCAGTTTACCTTTTCAAACAATACCAACATGAGTGTATCTCTCCATTCCCGTAGGATCAAAGTGCGACGGTACTGTACGTTACTTATAAAGGTGATCACGAAACAAGCATGTACTAATACTACTCTATGTTTTGTCCTTAGATTCGAATTTCGACTCTTCGATCGATTTGCTGTAATTCCGGTGTATTAACAAGAAGGTGATAAAAAGTTTGCAACTGTTGAATTGTTCAGTGATAAAAATTGATTAATTTGTTAATGTTTACCTGCCAAGTCTCAGCGAAATCTTTGCGATCTTCCATTGAAATTGCAGCGTGAACTTTGAGAGAGTAGTGAGAGATGTCAACAAATGTCGCTGTGCCGTTAACGCAGGTTCTCTCGTCCATCAAATACATGTAATCAAAGAGACATGCAAAGGTGCGGAGTAAGTCGTTCTTTGAATAGGTTTTGCCACTGAACTCTGCGAGACCTGAAAGGCATAGGTTACGAGGCCTCTGAAATCTCTTAGAAGATTATCTAATCAAGCGTGCAGACGCTTAATTTTATTTTAAAGTGGATACGGTCTGAATCGTCAGATTTTTTCCTTCCTCTGTCGCATTTTCCAATGCTGATGATCCTGACTACTGCAGTGGCAACAGCAACACACAAAAACACAAGCAAGCCATGGCAAAATATATTATAGAATAAAACCATAAGTGAACGGGAGCAGAGGATGTAGAGAACATTACCAGAAGGAGAGGACTGAAATGGATGGGACACGTTGTTCGTATGGAGGAGGATAGAAGAGCCAACCAAGTGCTGATCTGCAACCTGAGGGAAGAAGGAAAAGGGGAAGACCATGGAAGAAGTGGCCGGAGACCACCAGGGACGAATTGAGGTGCGTGGAGATGTCGTGGGACGAGGCCGAAAGACTGGCAATGGGCAGAGATGAATGGAGAAAACGTGCAGACCTGCAATAGAAGGAGGATGTACTAAGTAAGTGAGCACAGCCGCCGGAGAAGGAAAACCGTAATAGGAACACACGCTAAGATTTTGGAATATGTTCTGCAGAGCATTTAGAATACACTATTTTGTAGCGAGGCAATTAGAGAATTTACAGCAATTACATCGAACAAAAACAGTAATTAGTAAGGTCTACTACAAAGACTACTGAGCATATATCTATTCATACAGGTAATAAAATGCAAATGTTAATGTACATGTGTTTATATAGACATCGTGTGGTCTCGACCTTGCTCATTTTTAAATGAATTGATCGAGTGAAATCCTTCATGACCACGTTCCGTTTGAATGGGCGCCAAGCCATGTAAGGTCGACGCTTCTCTTAGGTTACGTTCATAGACATGAATTGATTAATTATCTGATTATATAAATAAAATAATGTTTTGATAATCGCTCGGATGAAACGTAACTGCGTCGGTAACAAAAAAGTGGAAACATTAAAGCAGACTGTGAGTCTTGAAGACATACTGGATATGATATCCTCAATCGTAGCAACAAAGGCTCTCTATAGATAGTTCTGGCACCGCGACGATTATTATGGTGGTATCAATAACCAACGAGTGAGAACGACGGACAGCTATGATAACTCAGTTTTCGAATGATATACAGATTACAGATAATGGCATACCTGCTTTAAAGATCCAGATTTTTCGGCCTTCATCGTCTCTCTCCGGAAGAACTAAAAGAACCCTGTAAGAAAAAATAAAATGACTAATTCGATTAAATCAAATAAAACCATGAAACTATACCGATGAAAAAGCAACGACGAACGTTGCAGATGAATAATGCGAAGTTTTTTTTACCTAGAATCGATAACGGCCAAAATCTTCGGATCACACGGGTCGATGTTCATATACAAGCTGGGTAATTTCGCTCTGCGAAGAAGGTATCTCTGAAGAAGTTCTCTGGCCTCCAATTGAGAAAAGTATCTCACCCTCAAGAAGCACAACAGGAACGCAGTGTCTGCAGGAAATAACAGCAAATTATGAATTAGGCTAAGAAGAGAATGCACCTCTATCCTGCATGAGCAATGCACACCGCTACCGTTTTGCAACGCTATCTGCCATCTTTCTTATGTAATGGCAAATAACGTTCGTCTCTTTGTTTGCTAGTTAGTTCATTCGTTTATTCATTGTTAATTTACTCACTCATTTCATTCATTCATTCATTCATTCATTCATTCATTCATTCATTCATTCATTCAGAGGACTTATATAGCGTTCCTCCAAGACATCTTCTCAGATACGCTCCAAGACAAACTCCGCGGATTAAGAAAAGTTTTTAGATTATGTCAGAAGACCACAACTTCGAGATTCTCAGGGCCGGTATTCAAAAGCCCCAAGTGCAACCGAAAATGTCAAACGCTTCTGGAAACTGTCACAAAATAGCACACCAGTCTTACGCAAATCCTAGACATACCAACTGACAAACGAACCTGTTGGACATTTGATGTGTGGCTGTTGTAGTATCCATTTGCGGAACGTTTCGACTGCTCCGAGTCTGTTCTTTGGATCTTCCTTCAGTTCCTCCTTAGCCCTCTTCAGACTCTTCTCGTCCAAAGTACACACGTACCCGCTATCTTGTGACGTCATTGTCAGAAACGCAAGTTATCTAATAAACAAGTAGGCTATCTAAGTTACAGTAATTAAGTCAGTTTAAGAAACTGAGTAGCAAAATAAATATGAAATATACATCATAGACCATACCTGCCACTGTTCATACCCGGAAGAAATATTGTCCATTAGGCTTACTATTTTCTCGTATGTAGATCTTCATTTGAACCCTCAAGACCCAAACAATTTCCAAGCATCATCATAAGTAAGTAGGCAAGTAATAAATTACGGTAATTCAATGTATGTCCCTTTTTCGTAAGTTAAATTCATGAAGATACTCTGCAGGCAGTAACTGATGAAGGCAGTGATAGGGTGACTGGATGCTTTTAAAGAATTTAAGTTGAATTTTCTCACAAATCTTCCCCAGCGTTAAACTGTCACCGCCCAAGAGGTTGCTGTGCCTAGCCCTGCACAAAAACGAATGAATTCTCCCACCCAACTCCGCTGATAAGAAGAATTGATTTGTTTTTTAACATCAACATTGTCACCTTCATTGTAATAATAATTTGTTTTATTATAAACGCTATTACTAAATTCCCACTCTCTGTCTCGCGCTCGCTCTCTCTCTTTCCCTCTATAAGAGTCTTTCACTCTGTTCTTTTTGCTGGAATATTTATCAAAACATCTTTATTGTCCACGACCCATTAACTCCAGCTCAGCTATCTGTTTTACTGTAGAAAATGTGTGCAGCTGCAGCTTAGCTGCGGTAAGGGAACTCAAACTGTAAAAAGCGGTCTACATTCGACGACAGAATCTTCTTTCAATCAATCAATCAATATATCTTTATTGTTTTCCATGACAATCAGTTAACAAATCGTTTGAATCTATGCATTTAAGGCGAAATACATCAGTTTTTTTAAGTACCAATAATCAGACGGTAGATTATACACGTAATTAAGTAACAATGTTTCCGATTCTGATAATTAGGAATGGTAAGTTAACAATGAGCATTAAGAATTTATAATTGTCACCGAAGGCAATGGGCGACCCTAAAGGGACATAGTCCCTCTAGGCAGGGCTACCCGACTAGGTAGGCCTAAATTTCCCATTATATTTGATGGCAGATAATTAGTTTCTCCCTAGAGTTCACGGAGTGCCTATTAAGTAACATTGTGAACTCTGTAGAGGGAGATCAAATTAAGTATAGCCTTAACTAAACTTAACTAACAAAGATAAGAAATAATGTGGGTAGCAAGTATAGCCTTAACTAACCTTAACTAACAAAGATAAGAAATAATGTGGATAGCTCACGGTCTAGGCTCCAGAGTGGCGGTAAAAACTCCAAACTTATGTGTGAATGTATTATGAGGCCAATTCTGTGTTTACAAGAAACAGTCGAAGGCGTTTTTTGAAAGCATACCTATTTTTTACTAATCTGATTTCTAATGGAATAGAACTCCAGATTTGCGGTCCAGTTGCTTTAATACTGAATGATCTTAGGTTGGTTCTTGCTTAATTTTGTACTAATAAAAGATTACTTACTTATATAAGGTAGCACCTCTTGTGTTATGCTCGTGTATCGTTGAGGCAAGAGTAAAATATCCCATAAAGAATGCTGGTAATAAATTATGTTCGTATGAGTAGAGGAGGTCTCCTATTTGAAGAGTTTTTATTTGCTTTAGGTTCAAGAGATTTAATTCTCTAAAAATAGGTTCGGAGTGGTCATATCTTCGAGCTCCAACAATCATTCTTATCCCTTTTTTTGCAGGGTAACTAATTTTTGAAAACGAGAATCGTAGTTAGAGGCCCAAATAAGGTTGCAGTAACTCAAATAAAGTTCGATTAAGGAGCGGTATAGGCTCAGTCTAATTTCTTTAGGGAGTATTTGTGCAACTCTAGAGATTATGCCAATGTTTTTTTTGCAACATTTAAGCAGGGCCGGTGTCGCGTGACAGACTATCCGTCCTAAAACTATCCGAGGGGATGAATAAATTTATCCCCCCGGATGGAATCTACCGGTATAGAGTATCCGGGGGATAAACCATTTCTATCCCCCATCGTGTAAAATCATCCCCCGGGGGATAAAAATTCACAAGTATGAGGTATTATTGAAAAATGCGTATAATTGATAAATCTATGCTGTAGGGCCTAATCAAAATCCAAAAGCAAGTGACTCTAAGTGTTCTAAGCAATGTTCACTGTTGAGAGGAAATCAAACCGAAGTTAGGCTAGGCCTACAGTAGGAAGGATAACCACACGCGGAATTGGCTTTCTTCCCTTTCTCTTAAGAGGGATTTCGGGGAAAGACAGCATTAGGCCTACCTCGTTGTTGAAACATTTCTCAAGACATTTTCGCATTTCTGAAGGCTCACCGAAGTCAACATCCAGCGTGGCAGAACTACGACACAGGGTGCGCAGTAAAAAAGCTTGGGGCCCCTGAGACCTCGGGGGCCCCTGGACTTTGTCCACCCTCGTTATATGGTTGTTACGCCACTGTACACAGTTTCATTTGAACACTTATTAGGCCTAACTCCTGTGGCTACGTTTACTAAGTCCTAGTCCTACCTACATGCGAAGTCTATTCAAATATACCGGGTAATGTAATTTCAAAATTTGATTTTTCGCGCTTTCTCTTTAGCAAATGTAGAAACGAGAAGCAGATTAAGTATGTAGGCCTACTACTTAAAAATTAAAGCAACAAGAACTATGCTACTCTAAATTTAGAAGTTCCTTACCATCAGTTGAGTCTTAGTGTCTTTTTTTCAAGAGAGCTTTGAATACTGCATACGTTCGTACAATGTAGAGTGTACAGGCCACAATTCTTCTAGAGAGACATTGAGAGAGACAGACTGCGACAGAGACAGCGAGAGAAAACGAGAGACAGAGACAGAGACATAGACAGACAGAGACATAGACGGACAGAGACAGAGAGTGAGAGAGAGAGAGAGAGAGAGAGAGAGAGAGAGAGAGAGAGAGAGAGAGAGAGAGAGAGAGAGAGAGAGAGAGAGAGAGAGAGAGATAGAGATAGAGAGAGAGAGAGAGAGAGAGAGAGAGAGAGAGAGAGAGAGAGAGAGAGAGAGAGAGAGAGAGAGAGAGAGAGAGAGAGAGAGAGAGAGAGAGAGAGAGACGCCTCTGGACTGGCAAAACGCCGGCAATGGTTTAAAAAATATTTCTTTGTGTAGCTTTTCTGTCGCCCCCAGAAATGTGCCGCCCTAGGCGGCCGCCTAGTTCGCCTAGTGGTTAAACCGGCCCTGCTTTTAGTCAAGGAGCTAGCTCATGTTTCGTGTGCACTTCAATGTACCCTCAGTTTGACCTCACAGGGTTATTATAGGTCATCAAAGTGTGTCAAAAAAATTGGTCACATGATCCGCTTATTGATCGCTTAGCCGCCATATTGGATTCAAGATGGCGGAAAGAGGACTTTTTAAATCACTTGTATCTCGGCCACTTCTTATCCGATTTCGACGTCTTCTTTGTTATATTGTAGGTCTTGATAGGGGATATATTTTTGGTCTATATGTATTTTTGACTAATTATAGCCGTTTTTGAGAAATTTAGCAAAAACAATTTTTAAAAAAATAAATTTTCTGCATTTTTTACTTTTTGCCACTGAAGGAGTAGAAAGTGGGAAAATATTACTCTGACAAAATATAATCAGCATTTAATAAGCTTTCAAATGGTACTATTGAAAGTAATATTATGTTGTGTCATTTTCTTCTAGGATTCAAAATTGATATCCAGTGCAGTGCCATTCGAGTAACCAAGCGTACCTTTCATATGCCTGTTCCACAGCTGTTTTCCATTCGATTTTGACGTTGTTTTCTTTGAATTGTATGTCTTAATTAGAGCTATCTTTTTGGTCCATGCATATACTCTGCTAAATATAGCCGTTTTTGAGAAATTAAACAAAAAATATTTTTAAACAAATTTTCTGTATTATTACACCAATTTTTCAATCTTTTTTGTTTTTTACGTTAAGGTTCTTATCAGTATTCAGGGCCCTAATGGAGAGGGTACATTTAAACAATGTTATGAAGAAGACACATGACACCTCATTTGTTATCTGCCAAAAGAAGGGGGCGGCAAGCTTCCCGCTTACAGTGAGAATAATGGCAGGAAGAAAATTCAAGAAGCATCTGTTGTTCTCCGGGATGATATCTTGTCAGAAGTCCCAGAAGATGGGATGTATGGACTGTTAGTAAACGTCCAACCTGAAACAAGCTGATCTCAGCCCCCCCCCCCCAAAGCGTTGTAGCAGCAGACATTCTGAACAATCAAAAGATTCTTCATCTTGGTGCGTGATTTGTATGAATCACGTGAGCTATGGACAAAATAAACAGTTTTTTATATGCGAAAACTTCGCTCTAGATTTTTAAATGTTACTTGATACTATCAAGATGATGTTCTGAGAAAACTTCCACCCTTCAAGATGATAAGTGCATTTTTGCTGGTTACATTATGTCTCACAAGAGGTGCATGAACAGGTATATACTGAATTTCAACACAGATAATGAACCGAAGACAGAGAGCCCAGATGACTGTATTAAAAACGGATTTAAAGATATAATCGCCATATTGCAACTTGAAACAACAGATTACAGTATAATCTTCCTCAAGAGAGAAGTTTAATAATTTAATTAGTATTTTTCTGGAGATTTATGTATGTTTCAAATCGCCCGATGAAGACAATGTTGATTGAACAATTTGGTTCATCAGTATGTTTCACTTACACAAGAAACAAGACACTTTTCTGGCAGCTTCAAGCAATCTTGAAGAATTATGCTACCCAATCATGAGAAATTAATCTTATCAAATCCAAGGAACATTGGTATTGATCTTACAACAGAACTGGCGTGAGCTCCCAGTTTCCATCTGTAAGAGATCATGTGAGGTCTCGGAGTATTGGAATAAAGGCAATGATGAACTGATACCAAAACTTAAACAGAACACTTTTGTTAACACCTTCTGCAACATATTCAGCCATCTGACTCAGTAGAACGTGAAGATCTTCATTGACAGCGCTGGTGTAATGATGTGTTTTCTATGGATCCTTTGATGTCACAGCTTCCTGTAGAGCTGTAGAGAAACCAGAGTCCACTAATTCTTGCTCCAGTAGGATTTCATTACATTCCATGAATGCTATCCACAGTAGCCTTTCCACTGCCTCAGCTAACAGAAACTGACTTCTAAAGGACCGTGCATAGCTTCCAGCAAGAGTGGTCTGAACTATTACAGGACCAGACACCAGGTTCTGTTATAATACTGTCAGCGACACTGTCTGATAGATATGCACCAATGCAGGCATATACTTCTTTAGCAGAATGGAAACCGAGAGACCAACAAAAAGGTTGGTAAATTCTTGGGATAGAAGCAGTTGCAGCTCTTTTGCCACACCTTCATCATACCAGAGAGCACCAAATGGTTGTCTCACTTGCATTAAGCAATCCTGGAAGTTCTTCATGCAAGTACCGTATATATTGTGTTATAAGCAGTTGCAGGTTGTGGTATTATAGGAGTGGACGCTGTGGTTTGTGAGTGGTAAACTTTGACTTGAGGTTAGACTGCTGAATGCACTGCATGATGGGACAATTTGCTTGTCAGTCTCTTTCTTGGAAGGAAAGTTTTTGCTGTGAAAGAATCTAGAAAAAAAAACGTATTTTATCCATGATTTCGTTTGGCTCACTTGTTGTGTTAAGATCCTCTGTCCTCTCAGCTGGAACAAAGCCTATTGGAACTTTACCAAGCATGCAAAGTTTAGGATAGTGGAGTAGTTCCTGGCAAGGCAATCGTCCCTGGAGAGACCCATTTTTGGAAGTCTGCCTAAGTGGCTAGATTGTGCTGATGACTTGGGTGACCAACACCATCAGTTTGTTCTGAAAAATTACAAGCACTGTATCATGACTGTTACCTGTTACCCTTTCCTGATAGAACACGCTCATTATGGTCGAAATAGTCCAATGCACCTGAAATGGGCACATTTCTCTGCATTTCAGGTGGAAGTGGTGTTCTTGAGTAGTTTGCTTCCAGCTTCCTGTACTGTTTGAGTCAGTATAGAGAATCATTCTGTCGTTCCACCTCATGACAGCTAACACCAAGGTCAAGTTTCTTCATGCCTGTAATGTCTTTGATCGTGTCATTTTGTGTATACTTTGTGAAATCATGTTCAATAAGGAGGCTTTCCTTTATCCATCATGTATTGGAATACTAAATCACATTTTCGTTTCACAGAATGTGATGCAGAATATGATGGTAAAAGTTTCCCATAACTTTGGTTTAGAGGCTCTAAACTCATCAAGTGATTTTCTTAGATCATAAGCATTGCCAACTGTTCCTGTTAATTGGAAATCGTACTAAATACATTCTTGCTGTAACTGCTTTGAACATTCCTCAACAACCGGAGTATCTTTCAGCCTTTCCACCAGAGTAACTGCAGTGACCTTTGTGGCTAGCACCATTTGGGAATCTGTCTTCTTGCTTGTGTGAGTGAAACATATTGATGAACAAAATTGAAGGGTGGAAGTTCTCTCAAAAACATCACCTTGATAGTATTGAAACTGTAGCATTTATCTGTAGCATTTAAAAAATCTAGAGCGCATTTTTTTCGCATATACAAAACTGTTTATTTTGTCCATAGCTCACGTGATTCATACAAATCACGCACCAAGATGAAGAATCTTTTGATTGTTCAGAATGTCTGCTGCTACAACGCTTTGGGGGGGGGGGGCTGAGATCAGCTCGTTTCAGGTTGGACGTTTACTAACAGTCCATACATACCATCTTCTGGGACTTCTGACAAGATATCATCCCGGAGAACAACAGATGCTTCTTGAATTTTCTTCCTGCCATTATTCTCACTGTAAGCGGGAAGCTTGTCGCCCCTTCTTTTGGCAGATAACAAATGAGGTGTCATGTGTCTTCTTCATAACATTGTTTAAATGTACCCTCTCCATTAGGGACCTGAATACTGATAAGAACCTTCACATAAAAAACAAAAAAGATTGAAAAATTGGTGTAATAATACAGAAAATTTGTTTAAAAATATTGTTTTTTAATTTCTCAAAAACAGCTATAATTAGCAAAATATATGCAAGGACCAAAAAGATAGCTCTAATTAAGACATACAATTCAAAGAAAAAAACGTCAAAATCGAATGGAAAACAGCTGTGGAACAGGCATATGAAAGGTACGCTTGGTTACTCGAATGGCACTGCACTGGATATCAATTTTGAATCCTAGAAGAAAATGGCACAACATAATATTACTTTCAATAGTACCATTTGAAAGCTTATTAAATGCTGATTATATTTTGTCAGAGTGATATTTTCCCACTTTCTACTCCTTCAGTGGCAAAAAGTAAAAAATGCAGAAAATTTATTTTTTTAAAATTGTTTTTGCTAAATTTCTCAAAAACGGCTATAATTAGTCAAAAATACATATAGACCAAAAAGATATCCCCTATCAAGACCTACAATATAACAAAGAAGACGTCGAAATCGGATAACAAGTGGCCGAGATACAAGTGATTTAAAAAGTCCTTTTTCCGCCATCTTGAATCCAATATGGCGGCTAAGCGATCAATAAGCGGATCATGTGACCAATTTTTTTGACACACTTTGATGACCTATAATAACCCTGTGAGGTCAAACTGAGGATACATTGAAGTGCACACGAAACATGAGCTAGCTCCATGACTATTTTAAGGATATGTAATAATATGTTTTCCAGGTAAGGTGCTGGTCAACAAATCCCAAGGAATTTAGTAGAATCAGCTCTAGAAATAGGGACACCATCAAGGGCTATTAGCCAATTTATTGGTTTAATTTTTATATGCGATTTGAAAATGATGAAATTTGTTTATCAACATTAAGTGTTTGTTTATTCACAATGAACCACTTATTAACTTTAGAGAGCTCACAATTAACTATGTCCATAAGGTTTGACCAGGAATGGTTAGAGTAAAACATATTCGTGTCATCTGCAAACAGGATGAAGTGGAGTGTAGGTGATGCATTCGCAAGACCATTAATATATAATAAGAAAAGAAGTGGCCCTAAGTTCGATCCTTGAGGTACTCCTGAGGTAATTATTCCAGGCGAAGATAGTGTACCATTACAGCTTACTCTTTGGGTACGGAAATCTAGATAACTTTTAAACCATTTAATTTGGGTTCTCCTAATTCCATAATTATTCATTTTTTCTAGCAGTATAGTATGGTCGACAGTGTCGAAAGCTTTGGCTAGGTCAATAAAAATCCCTACTGCATATTCATTATTGTCTACTGCTATAGAAATTTTATCTTCCATATCAAGAAGCGCCATGAAAGTTGAATGACCGGCTTGAAATCCATGTTGCGCGGTATGAATTATTTTTTTTAAGAATAAATGAACTAAGCCTGTCATACATAATTTTTTCTACAAATTTAGCAAAGAATGGTAGCACTGATATAGGCCTGTAGTTTTCAGGATTTTGTTTATTTCCTTTTTTAAAGACAGGTATAACCCTAGCAGCTTTCAGCTGATCCGGTACAATCCAATACATTAATGAACTATTAATAATTTCCGCTAAAGGGTGCGAAATTAGTTGCAGATTAGGTAAAGCCAGATAGGGATCTATATCATCCAATCCTTTTGTGTGAGTTTTTTTTAGGTTGTGTCCAACTTTCATTATCTCTTCAGGAGAGGATAATAATAGTCCCATAGATGAAAGGTTGGAGGAGGGCCAGTAGGCTTCAAACGAACAAGTAGGAGTAGGTAACTTCTTGACTAACTCCTTGGGGAGACTAACAAAGTAATCATTAAGTTTATTCGCAATCATTTCTGGGTCATCTATTCTGATCCCTTGAATTGTCAGAGATTCTATGTTCGTAGTTTGTCTTCTAGCTGCAGGGCAGAGCGAATAAGTTTCCAAGTTGCTTTTAGATCGTTATGGTGTTTTAGAAACTCTTCTGCATAATAATTACGTTCCGCATTTGTTCTTATGGCTTTAAATTTATTTCTATATATAGTAAAAATATTTTTATTTACTGGGGTGGGATTTTTCAGATACTTAATATATAGACAGTTTTTTTTCTTACAGGACTTATACAATCCTGCAGTCATCCATGGTTTAACATATTTATTCTTATTATCCTTAAGTTCGCTTAGGAGGGGAAAGGCATTATTGTAGTCTTGTTTGTAATTGTGAATAAAACATTCATAGGCTTCATTCACCATTCCTTGGTGGCAGTAATGGAATACAGGGTCCCAATTTTCTGCTAGTAGAGAATTAGCAAATTTTTCTAAGCCTCCAGGAGTTAAAGATCTCCGCTCCAGATACCTGCTTCCTTCGGTATACTTATTTTCATATGAGAATTTTGCAAGGATGGGCAGATGATCTGAAAGATCTGAGATAATAATGGAAGCTAGTTGCATTTTAGACCAGGTAGTACACAAAATATTATCAATTAGAGTTTTTGAATTAGGGGTAATTCTGGTTGGCTTTGTAATGGCAGGGAGATAATGGTGGGTGATTAGGTTATTATAGAAAAGATTAGTTTCCTTGTGATCGTTAACTTTTAATAAATCGATATTGAAATCTCCCAGGAGTATAATTTCTTTGGATTTTTCTTTTAATTTCACCATCATCTTTTCAAATTCCTCATTAAATTCATTTAGGCTCTGTCCAGGGGTCCATAAATAACTCCAATTATGGGGGCGCATTTCTTAAGATTAAGCCTAATAAATAAACTTTCAAATTTTTCGTCCTCGTTTCCTCCATCGATAGGATTAATGTTCAAATAATTCAAAGTATCATTTATGAAAAAGCCTACACCTCCACCTCTTCCTTTTTTTCTTGCCTTGCCAATAAATTTGTATCCTGATAGGTGAACAGTATCCAATAAATAATCTTCCAGCCAGGTCTCTGTAAGAGCGATTATATCCGCCTGGGTTTTGCTGGCTTTAGTAAGGTTCACCCAACGGCCCTGGAAACAACAATTCTCCGTGCTTATTAATTGCAACCCAACGCACCTAAGTATTTACATTCCATTATTGCCTTAAAACTCGGTAGCCAGTATTCACTTTCTGGTGTTGGCGATTGGACACAAACAGACGAAGCCAGGTTTATTAGTTGTCATTATAGGCTAATTTATAGGCTATGCAGACAGTGATTCATTTTTAAAACCACTGAAGTTTAGGCTAAATGTTCTCTTGGGCTGAAGTTTCTGACAGTGGATATGACGGATTACTGAAATTATAGAAACTGTATATTGTGGATATCTCGTCTATAGTTTCAACCACTGTCGATATCCGAGCGTCAGAAACTTCCAATGTTATTACATCAAATGCAGAATGTCTCTCACACCGAGCACTTGTAAGGTATTGAAATTCAGATTTATATTCTGCAGATTTCACATTTTCCCAGCAGTTTCATGGGCATTAGATTGGACCCATATGGACTATATACGGGTCCCGAATGGGAATGTGGGTTACTTATATGGACTCTTCTGACAAAGGTAGGCCTATGCTTCCAGGTGCAAGAAGATGAATCTTAAAGAAACAGCCGATTACCCTCGCTAAAATAAGCTGCGTCATATTCGAGCAGGTAATAGAAACGTTTTCCATTTAACCGCCAATATTTTATTTGAAATTAAAATTAGTACCTTGACTAAACTTAGATGTGTAAAAAGTCATATGAATTCACTATAAATAAAAGAAATTTTAAGTTTTAAGAAAAAAGTCACATTAAAACTGGTCTTGATGGTCCTGACTCACGACTTCAGCCAGTCATAATGTCTGCACCTTTGCCAAAAAAGTTTGAGTAGCTCTGTTTGACATGTATCGCACATTTTACATTGTTCACAGTTTACTATGCTTGCCATAAACATCGCTGCAATGGCCTCAGATGACAAGTTATCTTATGACATAGGCGCGTCGCCTATTTTCTGCCTGCATACGATCTATAGGCTCTGCATTAACTTGCAAAAACGCAGAGCTGTGTCAAGCATTTAATAGCCAATATGAAATTACGTTTGCTTCCTGTGTAACGCGTCGCTCGTGACACACGTCTTATCTATGACTGCAGGGCCGTTTTCCATCAAATTTTTTATTTTAAAAGTGTACCGGAAGATAAGAAAAGAATGTCGAAATTGCTTATATGACGAGGGTAGTACTTGTATAAATAATAAAAGATCGTGACAGTCATCGATGGTTATATATTTCCATTCACCAAAAAATCAGTAATCCATGTTGATTTAGTTGATATTAAACTGTTCAGTATCGAGGTACGGAAGTCCCGAGCGGACTTCTGGTGTCCTGAAGGTGTCGCTACATAAACTGTGGCGGAGTTTATAGATACATAAATATTTACATAATGACAACAAACATGCAGTGAATAGACCTAACAGCGTCTGAAGGCCTTTCCTCTTTGCATCCGAAACTTAAGTTACGAGTAGGTATGTATATGACCATTTATATAGGCTCTTACAGGAACCTCACGAAAGCGCTAAACGTAGCTACCCAATAGATTTAGGCAGATGCGACTTTATAAATTTTGAAGATATTTCCTGAGCTGCATGCGGTGCAATGTTACGATAGTCAATGAAAGACTGTTCCAGTGTGATGGTCCAAAGCATGAGAGCCCGCATCAATCTATGGGAGCTCAAGACCAGTAAGTCCCCACGAGCTGCAGACCGTAAGGATCGACAACTTGGCAGACTGTAGACAGGAACATAAAGTTCCCTGACGTAGGCCTACTCTGGGGCGGCATCGACCATCGATTTTCGTACCATGAGGATGATCTTGAATATGATCCTGTCCTCAGCCGGAAGCCAGTGCAACGTGTCTCGCATATAGATTGAAATAAAGCGAGAATTTTGGTAGCCTAGCGATGAATCGATTAGAGCAGCTGAGGACGAAGTGAAACTGTCGTATTCCAACATCTTGGCAGACGAGTGCGTCATATGTTTTGACAATTCGTTGGTAAGGTTCATGTATTGTATTGTATTGTATTGTATTTAAACATTTATAAAGCGCCTCTAGTAGGGTGAACCATTCAGAGGCGCTCCCAATGCGTAATGCCAAGAGAAAAGAAATAAGTCTTGAGGAAAGCAAAATAAGACGAGGGGTTACCTATTAAAATTTGAGAGCGAGTAGAAGGAGACACGTATCTCATACGAAAATGTTATTTATGTTTATTTGAAAATGGCAGGAATGCGAGTCAGACAAAGTGTCAAAAATGTGGTTCATTATGTTTGATCCACAAGCGACATACCACAGAAGAGACACACGCTAAAGGTCAGCAGAAGCCAGAAGAAATTACTGAAGCGTAAGTCACAGCTCATAGCCAAACTAGGCGACTGATCCACGTATTGCACGACAGTTTAATAGGAAATAGAATAGGTACTGAAATTCAAAATCGGATTGTCAGAAAGCAGGCCTCACACTGAAGAATTGTGGAGACGTTTGTCGCCACGCAGAAACTGCAAGACGCCAGTTGGCAACAATTGTACATGAAGAGTTTGATGCTATGAAGAAATTTTCGAAATATTTTCAAGCAAAAAGTACGCAGGATGTTCTGTACAAGTTCGGTGACAAACAACATGCTCTCGAGAAAAGAAAAGGTGGCAGGGCCGCAATCACTTTATCATGAGGTAGGGGCACGGTAGCTGATTGTTCAGAGTGCTTGGCTTATCACGCAGAGAGAGAGAGAGAGAGAGAGAGAGAGAGAGAGAGAGAGAGAGAGAGAGAGAGAGAGAGAGAGAGAGAGAGAGAGAGAGAGAGAGAGAGAGAGAGAGAGAGAGAGAGAGAGAGAGAGAGAGAGAGAGAGAGAGAGAGAGAGAGAGAGAGAGAGAGAGAGAGAGAGAGAGTGAGCCTCCCAAGACAACTATTTTGTAGGGATCTTGAGCTTTACTGATTACTGATTCGCACTGAGATTCAGATTTGATTTCATTGCGCGCCTAATCAATGCGATCCAACAACAACAATAAACGGCAACAACAATAATAAAGACAGTATAAAAACAACAAGAAAACGCTACATTTAGTTCGAAAAATCAACAGAACAATAAATTGATGTTGATAGTGGAAACCATTGAAACAACTGCGCTTGCCGCTAAAAGACAATCTTCGAAGTCCATTATTGGCGTTTTGCAGCTGGACAGCGCTGCAGCGGCGCATACCCTTCCACGGAAGGCGACCAAAGAGCTCCAAGAGACGCACAGCTTGTGAAATCTCCGAATATAAATAGTAAACAGGGTTACGTAAAATAATTCAGTGATGGAGCCTCCTTCTCTAAAACGCAGCAGTAAGACGAAAAATCCTCAAAACGTTTTATACACCATCGGACCGATAGAGATCGCACCGAATGCCGTTTGGAATTGCAATAGTCCCAGTGGATATCCAGCGACATCGAGATGAAAATATTCTAGACTGGAGAGCACCATAATGTGATATCCACCTGCAGGTCCATGAAATTGTTGATACTCGTTGACGATGGTGGTCGTGTCGTTGCACAAGAGTATAATAAGGATAGGATATCTTGAAGAGTTCGAGTTTCAGTAAATATCAGTCGAAAGCAGCAAAGGAGAGTGCAAACTGAAGAGAGGTGAAATAAACAGGCGATATAGGAGGATGATCAAACTGACTAAGATCATTTGAGAGTTCATTCCAAAGAGCTGGCGCAGCATAGACTAAGGAGCGGTTGATGAATTTCAGACAGGAGGGACTGGAGGCCGAGATAGATAAATATACGAGGATGAGCGAGTAGACCTGGGCGGTTGGATGGTGAATAGCGGGAAATGTGGAAGGGTTGAAAGGCTTGAAGGGTATTGTAGGTAAGTGATTCAATTTTGTAATGGATGCGCTGAGGGACTTTTAGCCATTGAAGTGATTTCAGAACAAGGGTTGTGTGGTGGTGTTGGGAGTTTTGGTGACTGCGTGACGCCGTGAGCACGTGCGTCTCGGACTGTTTGCAGGCCTTTAATTTGAGAAGAGTCGATGTTGTAGAGAAGGGAATTATAGTAATCGAGTTTAGAATGAACAACTGAGGTGGTTATTGTATAGGCGGTCGTATAGTCAAGTATGAAGCGCAGTCGACGACTGTCACGAACTTGCATAAGCAGGTGCGATATAGCTAGGTGATGTGGTCAGCAAAGGTAAGGTTTTTCGAAAAGGAGTGCAAGATTGCGGACAGAGGAGTAAGCCTAAGGCGAGGGAGAAATTAAATCTGTCGGAGAAAGGTCGGAAGGATAGACTAGTTTTCTTAATTGCTCGTGGAGGCCAGTAATGAGACATTCTAATTTTAAAGGCTTCAAGCATAGCAGAGCGGCAGTCATCTAGGCTGACATCTGTATGATGCTGCACATGTTATTTAGAAGTGAGGGGAGAAAGAAATTAAAAGTTGTGTATCATCGGCATGGATATGATGATAGACAGGGGATGAGGAAATGAGCTTGCTGAGTGGGAAGGTGTAAAGATTCAGCTGCAGAAGACCGAGAACAGTACCTAGAGGAACACCGCAGGTGAGGATGTGCGAAATAGATGAGTGACCAGCGGCATTAGCATGAATGAAAGTCATGACTTGATCCACGAATGGGAAAGTAACAAAGATTCCAAAACATAAGTATTGTATTTGTAAGCTTATTGTATTGTCTCTCGCAGTACAACCTAATCCGAGGCGCTCCCAGTGCGAGGAGCTCCGTGAGAAAAGAAAAGTCTTAAGACAGCGAGAAGTAGCAGAAATGCCCCAGTTAGGATCTGAGAACGAGTCATGGAAGGAAGATCATTCCAGAGGAAGGGGCCAACTGATGCGTAGGCACGGTGTTGAGCCATAGAAGTCCGAGTCCGAGGGACCAAGAGGTCATGTTGGTCTAAAGAATGGGAGAGGACGGCCAGAGGCAGCCAAAAGAGGTCGACAGATAAGATCACAGAGATAACGAGGAGCTTGACCTTGGAACACTCTAGACGTAAGGAACAGGATTTTAAACTGGATACGCGCAGTGAGCGGAAGCCAATGCAAGTGCACAGACATAAAAGTCGAGATACAATGGCATAGGTGATGCGTTTAGTGATGATAGCATGGTATATTATATCGCAGGCGTCAAAAAGACACACATGGTTCGGCATTACTATCAATCAATCAATCAATCAATCAATATATCTTTATTGACATCAATAACAGCATTTAACCAATAACATACAACGTTCAGCATAATTACATGCAGGCAGATCACAATTTAAAGGATTTAAACAACTTGCATCATTTGAGATAATGGCAATAAGCTTTCTGGATACATAATACTGCCATCAACAGCAATGGGTACCCCCCCCCAAAGGACGAGAGTCCCACTAAGATGGGGATACCGCATGCACAAGTATCTAGTCAGTTTGATGCAATAGGGCTAGAGATCATCCTCCCATTCGTTAAAGTAGCAAAGAATTTACCAACGCAAATAGAGGAGATTGTTTAGATAGTTTTAAAACTTAATTATCCTTAACTACAGCTCCCGTCTCCAGTGTGACGTCCGCTAACAAGAGTTACTTCAAGGCAATCACGATCGATAAAGCATCCTATGATGCTGTATCGGTGGATACAAGAAAATTACGTAACCTTTTTTTGAACTCGTATTTATTATTTGATGATTTGATTTCCATTGGCAATGCGTTCCATACTGATGGACCGGTAACTTTTAGTGAAAACAGTCTGGTATTGGTGCGCGCTTTGATTGGCCGATATAAAGAAGCGCTTCTAGTTAAATGATCGTGTATCGTGGAGGTAAGCGTGAAGTACCCAGCAAATGTAATCGGTAAAAGGTTTTGTACATACATATAAAATAATACACCAATTTGGAGGATCCGAATCTGCTTTAGTTCAAGTATCTTGAGTTCCTTAAATATTGGCAGTGAGTGACATGTTGATGGTGCCCCCATAATCATTCTTATCGCTTTCTTTTGAAGTAGGCCTACACATAACTTATGGAGGCGGGAGTCATAATTTGAAGCCCACACGAGATTGCAATAACCTAGGTATGGAAAAATCAAGGAGTAGTACAAGTTCAATCTGATATCCCTAGGTAGTATTCGTGCCACTCTCGAGATGATTCCGATGTTCTTGGCCACTTTTGAGGCAATGTAATTGATGTGTGCTTTCCAAGTGAGATGATTGTCAATGTAAACACCCAAGAATTTTATAGAGTCAACTTCAGCAATTGGGACTCCGTCCAACGATATATTTTCCTGTGCGACTTAAAAACTATAAGATTTGTTTTATCTATGTTGAGAGTTAATTTATTAGCTATGAACCACTTATTTACTTTAGATAATTCCTTATTTATTATTTCTATAAGGGATGTCCATGAACTGTGTGTGAAAAATATGCTCGTATCATCGGCAAACAATACGAGATAGAGTGCAGATGAGACTTTGGCTAGGTCGTTTATATAAATCAAGAAGAGGAGTGGTCCCAGATTCGACCCTTGGGGAACTCCCGAAGTAATATAGCCAGAACTCGATAAAGCGCCGTTACAGCTGACTCTCTGAATTCGACCTTCCAAATAACTTCTAAACCATTTTAACTGAGTTCCTCGAATGCCGTAGTTTTCTAACTTATTTAGTAATATTTTATGATCTACCGTGTCGAACGCTTTAGCCAGATCAATGAATATACCCACAGAGTAGTCATTGGCGTCTATTGCTTGAGAGATTTTATCTTCCATCTCCAGTAAGGGCATAAACGTGGAGTGTCCTGCCTGGAATCCGTGTTGTGATGGGTGGATCAAATTTTTCTTTGATATATACGCGTTGAGCCTGGAATGCATAATCTTTTCTAAGAATTTGGCGAAGAATGGGAGTACAGAGATGGGCCTATAATTAGAAAGTTGCTGTCTATTTCCTTTCTTGAAGATTGGTACAACCTTAGCCTCTTTTAGTTGATCGGGGACAATCCCATGTGTTAAGGAACAATTTATAATTTCCGATAGGGGATGGGCAACTTGGGATATATAGGGCAATGCAATATACGGATCAATATTATCCAGCCCCTTGGTATGAGTTTTTTTTTATAGTGTTCCCAACACTTACTATCTCCTCCAGGGAAGTCAACAGCATGCCCATTGAGGATAGGTTAGGCTGGGGTAGGTACTGTACATGGGAGCAAGAGGAGGTAGGTAGGCTCCTTGCCAACTCCTTAGGAATATTGACAAAGTAGTCGTTGAAACAGTTGGCCATAGTTTCTGGATCATCTACTTCCTTGTCATTGACTATTAGTAGATTAATTTTTTTACAATTATCATCTGTTTGTAGCGCTGTCCTAATTAAGTTCCACGTTGATTTCAAATCCCCATGATGTTTGAGAAATTCAGACGTATAGTACAGTTTTTCAGCAGTAATCCTTATTGACTTAAACTTATTTCTATAAGCAACAAATTTAGTTTTATTCGCAGGGCTTGGATTCTTTAAATATTTAGTGTATAGACGATTTTTCTTTTTACATGACTTTAGTAGTCCTGGGGTCATCCATGGTTTATTAGGTCTGGCATTTTTTCGTTTCAATTCCGTTTTCATTGGAAAGGCATTTTCGTAGGCCTTTGTATACTTCTTAATGAAACATTCATATGCCTTATTTGGCATACCTTGTTGGCATTGATAGTGGACCGTATTCCAATCTTCTGTAAGTAGAGCTTGCGAAAAATTTTCGAGGCCTAAAGGGGTTATAAGTCTATTTTCCAAATTTTGGCTTGCCTTGGTATAACTATTTTCATAAGAGAATTGAGCCATTATTGGCAGATGATCAGAAAGGTCGGATAAAATAATGGCTGCTGTCTCCAGTTTGGACCAGGCTGTGCAGAATATGTTGTCTATCAGAGTTTTAGAGGTAGGTGTAATCCTTGTTGGTCTAGTGATCACAGGCAGATAATGACAGGCCACCAAACTATTATAAAAATTATTATAATAAAAATTATTAGTCTCCTTATGTTCATTTACTTTTAATAAATCAATATTATAATCACCGAGCAGGAAGATTTCTTTTGATTTAGTTTTTAGATTGTCCATCATTTGCTCAAACTCACCAAGAAACTCTTTTAAACATTGGCCTGGAGATCTATATATTACCCCAAATATTGGGGCATGCTTTTTCAAATTCAGCCTAAGAAATAAATATTCGAAGGTAGTAAATTCTTTTCCCTCGGGGCTGGGGAGGATAGGTTGGTAAGTAAGTTTATCACTGATGAAGAATCCGACTCCTCCTCCCCCTCCTCCCCCTTTTCTAGCCTTGCCCACAAATTGGTAGTTTGGTAGCCCCACAGTATCAAGTCCGCTATCATCCAACCACGTTTCAGTCACTGCAATAATTGCTGCTTGGGTTTTCTCTACAATATCTCTAATATCTTCAATTTTTCTCGCTATGCTCCTACAGTTTATATGTAGCATCGTAAGTTTCAAATCTCCATCATAATCCCTTAATTGGTTATTTTGCACACTATCCAGCGATATATAGTTACTTGACCAGCTTTTATTCTGAAAATAATTGAGGTCGGGGTCAACGTTATTGTCATCCCTGGATGTACCACGTTCCTCTACTGGAGAAAAGACTTCGAGTTCGATGTCCTGAGTAAAGTAGACCCTCGGACTTATTTCGTTATCCTCTTCGTACTCTTCATTGCTGTCTAGTTCCTCTATGTTAATAATATTACTACTGCTTTTAAATTCCACCCTCGTATCTGTACGAAGCCTATCATCACCATCCTCAAAGGAGCCAGTACCGACGTCACATCTGGAGACTGCAGGGAAATCATAGGATGCCAGAACGGGTGGGTAAGTGCAGACACTCTATTTTGTAAAGAACTGCCCGCCAAACATAATATGCAGAATGTTGGGCTTCAAACATCATGCATGAAAAAGAAAAACCTAACTAGAAAACTATATATATACATTCAACAATCCACTTTAGTACTCTCTTAACTAAAAGAACAGATTGAATCGCTTAACTAAGAACAGACAGGTTAAGTCATATTCAGACCGGCTGCTACCGGCTAAGATTATACATGGACACATGCTTCAACATGGCTAGAGTGTGAAACAGGAGGAATAGATTTAAATGAGAGTCTCCAATATTGCCATAATGAATTGGCCAAGCATAAACGCAGATCGAAGCCTGATATTTCGTCATTTTCGTTAATACCACACTTGTATACCTATATTTCCAAGGTGTTGAAATCCTTGAAATCATAATCATCCGTCAGTAGCTATGATTGATAGTATTTTCTAGGCTAATGTTCCTCCTAACTTAATAATACGCGTAAGGATGTTCATTATAAGCATTACTGTTTATCGTAACTGCATGCAAGTATCATCGTTGTTTATGTTAATAGTGTGCACTCAATGGCCTATCATATCCGTATCGCTACAGTAAGAGTGCATCACAGAAGAGTAATTCTTCAACTCAATTAGCCGACTATTCCCTATAAATTATCAGATTCACAGGTTTGTCTGTACCTAGCAATCATTGCCCCAACATGGCAAAATTTTATTAACAATTTTATTTTATTAACAGTCCTGAGCACATGCCTGATCCTCTAGCATCATCACATTGCGGAACATCCTTCTCTAGGTTTCAGCAATCCTCCATGATTAAATATGAAGAATAAATCATATATTAACCGGTAGAGTTACAATTCCGAAAGATGCACAAAAATAAGAACTTAAGACAAAAAAGCTTAAAATAATAGACGTGCCTTTAAGGTGCAAATTACAAATGAGAGAGGCACTCACAGGTCAAATAAGCCGCGTATGACAACCCGATTGTTAGCGGGAGTCAGTCATAATGTATTCCATGTTCTATGCTTATATTTATCGTTTTCTGTCGCTTTGGGAAGAACAGATCCGCCATCATACTTGTGTTGTAAAATAAAAGCAATTTCACGCGAGCCGGAAAATCTCCGAATTAAAACAGGGCCTACAGTAACTGACGAGAGATTATTTCTCAAAGTCACTACACAGTAATCCAAAAACACGCGTATACATACATTAATATTTCTGCATATATCAGTTTTGTATTGATAAAAAAAACTGCCTCAACGGCGCTACGCGAAAGACTTGTCCAATTTTCTTCATTGTGAGATTAAAAAATCGGCGTTCTTCCTGTTCAAGGGCTTATTAAGTGATTAAAGTTGTTAACGGTTCCCTGCCAGGTCGCTCCGATAGGCCTATCTTTTCGTTCAACCAATCGATCATCTGGAGAAACAAAGGTGCTAAGCTCATTCTAGTCAATGCGTTGTGCTTAGCTACGAATTTCGACTGACGGGCCTAAACGAATCTATTTACTGACATTCTGACGATTGAACAGAAGTTCACGATTGCTAAGTAGCCAAAATTGTTAACGCTTACCTGCCGGGTCTCACCAAAATCTTTTCGCTCTTCTAATGAAATTGCAGCGTGAACTTTGAGGGTGTAGACGCAGGCGTCACTTTATGTGACTGTGCCGCTAATGCTATCTATCCTAAACGCAAGTTCTCTCATCCATCAAATAGGCCTACTTGTGATCATGGAAAGACGCTGTTAGAATTTTCCTACTGGGCTATATACAACCTGTAACAGCATAAGTTATCAGTTCTTTCTTGCCTGTATATTTTTGCTTTCAAGAGAAATAGGTCGCTCGTGCAGTCGTTATTATGCATATGACCATGCCCAGGCATAGGCTCTATAATGACATCAATGCAGCTGAACTAGGACCCGGTCTACTTGATAGAAGACTGTGGCTTATTTTGAATACTGAGGGTCTTAAATAACTAGCCACAATATAGCGAACAAAAGCAACGCCGACACACAGCTTCAACAATAGCATCAAAAGCAAAGACTGTGCAATATGTAGCGTATACAGGGTACCCGTGATACTGTATAAAAACAGCACAAAATAACTATTAATTAGACTACTGCTCGTGTATATGTAACCTGTAAGTGTAGTCCATGACTAACGGTACACGTACAGTTAATATACGACCCATCTGTAACGTCTAACCCTATGTTTGGTTATTATTTTCTTAGGGTCTGATACTGATCATGTATCCGGCTACTTGTTATTCAATCCTACCTCCTATTCACATGCAAGTGGGTCAAGCGACCCCAGATAGTCAACCAATGGAAAGATATCACTAAGAAACATTTTTCAATATGTAATCAAGATAAACATAAAATAGTCAATGATAGGCCTATTATTCAATATAGAGTGTTAAGGTTTCTTAATAATATCAGTTTAAATGGCCTAAATTCCTACCTACGACCAGCACTAGTATTGTACGTTTTATAATATACCTAAGCTAACCTCCCCATGTTGAATGGTTCCTGTAGTATTGTAGATTGTAGAGATTCAATCGTTCTTTCTATTCGCAAAGCTTATCGACGGCTGAATGTGACCATCTTCGTAGCGCGGATGGTGGGCAAAGACGCCGAGGTGTCTGCTCGTTTTGTAGATATTTAGATCCACCGATATTCCAGCGATGAATATTCGAACAAGTTCCTTTATTTATTCGTATAGGATTCACTCCTCGAAGTTTGTAGCGCTTCTCTACTATTTACTGAATTTCGCTATGTTCTACTGGGAACATTCGCCGTTACGACCTCTTTGGCAAGGTCCTTCGTTACGCACCGTTCGTATTTGTCTTTCGTTCGACAAGTTATATAACTACCTCTTCTTCGGACGAGTCCGCCTAACTCAATTTGATGACCGCTCGTTGAATGCCACTGTTCAAAACGATAGTCAATTCAACTTCTCCTACTGATAAGGAGTTAACCGACGCAAATAAATCGACAGCACGTAGCCTACATTGACTTCGAACGCGACGTGTCAACTGAAGCCTTCCTTGCTCCATTGGTCCTCATTTACAATTTTACATATCCAGCAGACGACTGTTGATGAAACGGTTACAGCATGATTCTGGCCTATCACCGTTCGACACCGAAAGGTAGATAGTCTCGCCTCTCGTTAACATCCCCGAATCTTAGTTAAATTATCTGCCCTACGGCTGGTCATTATGCTGGTCAGTCAATTAAATTAATGGCTTTATTTAACCAATAGCTAATCACACCTATCCTAGATTGTCTCTAAACATCAGATAAGTGTATCTGTGTGGTTAGAAGAATATACTCGTTACAACATCCTCTGTGGCTGTGTTAAGAGCCACGAAAATACCATCAGTGAGCATATTTTACCAACAATTTGAGAAACTGCTACGATGAAGCACACGAATTTTTACCCTACTAAAAACTTGACAGCAAGTTTCAAAATGTCTGGCGTTGTTCATTGGTCATTTGATTGATATAGTTGACAGATGAAACTAAGTTTGCTGCCACACAGGCAGTGCTTCAACGTGAAACTTTTCGAGACTTACACCTAAGCTGTTCTTGCAAGTGTGCAAACATGTCTGCATGTTTACATTCATGCATATATGTGTGTGTATGCATGTGTGTATGTATCAATCAATCAATCAAAGATCTTTATTGTAACCAAGTGACAATTATGACAGAGTACGGTACAGTAAATGTATAACAGCAGTAAGCAGACTTATCACTGGTGACAAAAGGTGGCCCCTAAGGGATAGGCCTATTCGTCCCGATAACTAGGGTCACCTAAAATGAAACAGTACCATTGAGAATATGACTGACAAAGGTAAAGAAACTAGCCTCTTTTACCTGATCCTATACAGCTGAGCCAATGGGCTTCAGATTTTTACTTACATAGAGGCAACATAGAAACGGATAGTATGCGTACCTTAACTAACTTAACTAACTTACCTAATTAGAGATAATCAAGTTGGACCCACGTGCGATCGTGTGCAACCAGTTACGTGTGACCAGGAAGAAGAAAACTCAGTCAATGTTCAATAGGTGCCTACGAAATCGAGTCTTAAATAAGTAGGGATTAGCCAATTGACGTACCGTAAGTCAAGTGGCAGGTTATTCCAAAGCTTAGTCCCATAGAATTTTATACTGAAGACCCTTACATTGGTACGGGCTCTATCAAGGCGGTAGTTGAGGGCATTCCTAGTGAGCTATGAGTGAAGTTGTGAACCCAGAACAAAATAATTCCTGAACGAGTCCGGAAATAGTTTATTTTCATACCGGTGGAAAAAGATTCCTATTTGAAATGTTCTAATTTGTTCAATATTTAATAAATGAAAGTGATTGAATATAGGACCAGTGTCGGTGCCATAAGGGGCTACCAAAATCAGTATAGCTGCTTTCTTTTGCGAAACCTAGATACATAATTAATTGCCCAAATTATATTACAGTAGCTTAGGTAAGGTAGGACCAAAGTATAGTATAAATTTGATCTGATGGAAGTGGGAAGCAGGTAGGAGATCCTCTTAATGATTCCTATGTTCTTCGCTATTTTCAAAGAAATGTAGTTGATATGGTCTTTCCAGGACAAGTGTCTATCCACCAGAACGCCAAGGAATTTCGCTGTCTCTACTTCTGCTAGGGGGGGGGGTTCCCGCAATTTCTAGGGTGATGTTAGTGAGCTTGATTTTGCTATGTGACTTGAATAAAGTTAGTTTTATCTATATTAATGGAGAGCCTGTTTGCAGAGAACCAGTTATTGACTAGGATTAGTTCTGCGATAATAATCTCCATTAGGGATTGCCAGGAATAGTGAGAAAGAAAAATATTAGTGTCGTCAGCAAATAAATAAAAAAAAGTGTTTTGGGGACATCAGCCAAGTCGTTGATATATAATAAAATAATAGAGGACCAAGATTTGCTCCCTGAGGGACCCCATATTTAATTCCTAGGCTCTCCGACAAGATCCCATTACTCCAGACTCTTTGTGTGCGATTGTCTAGATATCTTTCAAACCATTTTAATAGTGGGCCTCTGATACCGTAGTTTTCCAATTTTTAGTGGAATTGCATGGTCTACGGTATCAAATGCTTTAGCTAGATCGACAAATATTACCACAGAGTATTGATTATTGTCAATAGCTTTGGTAACCCTAACCTCTAAGTCTAGTAGGGCCATGTATGTAGAATGACCCTGTTGGAAGCCATGTTGAGACTGATGGATCAAGTTAAAGCTTTTAATGTAATTGCTGAGTCTATCATAGACGATTTTTTCAAAGTATTTAGCAAAGTAGTTCAGTACAGAAATGGGTCTGTAATTGGCCGGGCTATATTTTTCACCCTATATGAAAACAGGAATGACCTTGGCTGACCTTAATGGGGACCAGACCATTAAGTAGTGAACAGTTTATAATTGTCGCTAGTGGCTGAGTAATTAAGGATGAATTTGGACAGGCAAGCTAGGGATCAATGTCATCTATGCCTTTTGTATGTGTTTTTTAAGTACTGCAGATGATGAAAAGTTCTTCCGGAGAGGTCAGAGTAATTCCCATGAAATTTAGTCTGGACGGAGGCAGATAGTCAACAAAGTTCCCTGGAAAATAATTGAATTTTGTTAGCTAAGTCAGTGGCTATACTGGCAAAGTAATTGCTAAATCCATTGGCAATGCTAATTGGATCTTCTACATTATTATATTTTTTTTAAGGTACTACTTCCACTTTCTTATCATCAAGTGACATGACTGGTCTGATTAATTTTCAAGTAGTCTTTTTGAAATAGTTAATCACTAGTACTCAGTCTCCTACTTTATAGGCCCCTATACTGCGGAATATCACCACCGACAAGCAACAACTTTCTGGCTTCTGCAGTACTTGGCTCTGTGGTTTGAGATGCTGTTTCTGTTCTTCACTTGTTGTAATGAAGCTGATGAAGTCTGGCATCAGTTTCACAGCTCGCTCGGCTCAGTCATTTACCACTGCTGGACTGTTGACATATTTCTTGTATAGCTGGAAATCTTCAAGGGTCTGCCACCTGTCTGGATATACTTGATTGAGGAAATCACCATTCAACCCAAGTGTGTGAAAGAATTACATGGTACTGCTTGTGACAGAGTCGTCAAGTTCCTTTTCAGGAATGGTACTTGGCTAAATCTGGATTTGTTTGGGTGGTTCATCAGAGCCTTGTTTCTGTAAAGCACTGATCATCTTTCTTTTGGTGTTGCTGCTTATAGCATAATCAAAACATGCAAGGGCAACTAGCAACAAGAAACAACATCGTCCTTCAAGTCGACAAACAGTTTCATAATGGCTTCAACACAGACTGGGTCGTCATTTGCTGTCTGAAACTGACTTCTATCAAATTCGTGGCCAGTAGTCTTGAAAACGCTTGAATAAGCTAATATCAGGACTAGATGATGTACCAAACAGTGTTTGAACACGATTCCGACCACAATTTCGTGCACTTGGTGTCAACATGATAGGCACAGCAGGTTCTTGCCAAGCTTGGTCCCTGTCACACCACAAGCTCCACTTCATCTGCCAGTATTGAAGCTGTGGTCATTTCATCATCTGTCTGAACTGTAATTATTCTCTCTTTATCTTTCTTCTTTACTTCTGAAATATTCCACGCGCTTCAGTCTCTTTACCTTTCTGACTTCCGTTCTAGCTAATGCTGTGTCCACACTACCCATATAATACCTATGCGTGGCCCGCTTTGGTCTTAAGAAAAATCTCTCTTCAGGGAATAGTAATCATTAACATGGCACCTGCATGTACTACATCAAACAGTTTTTCCAAAGCTTTGACCATAGCAGTTTTATTAGCTATCTGGGTCTTAGTTCTGCGATTAATGTTCTTCTTCAGTTTCTGCCATCGGTAAAACATATGTCTTTCAGCTTCTCAATGGCATTCCGTTCAGTTGCTGTTGGAACACGAGATATGATGACAATTATATATTTTAATAAAATTTGTGTTGTATGCAATAACAAAGATGGAACCAAAGAATACTTACAGACCAAATATATTAATAAATCAGCAAGTAACAAGTATAATGGTGAAAAAAATGCAGTAGACACAAAAAACTGGAACAGGTACCAAGGATCGCAATATAGCAGAAACTTTATTCATGTTGAGCAACCAGTAAATATTAACATAAAATACTGAAATTTTGCATTGTTTATTTTACTGAACGGGTGTAACCCACCAATCCACCATGCAATGTAGAAAACATAAGGCTACACTCGTAGCAAATTTTCAGGCATTATGGGTTATTATCATTATCTTATTATTATATATATATTCGTTTAATGAAAAAACCAGGTGACACACCGCATCTGGGTAAAATAGTTATAACATCATCATCCTCATCACCACCATCATTATTATCATCATCACTATTACCGTTATTATCATGATTAATATTATTATAATTATTACGAGTATTATAATTATTTATGTAGTACCAAACGCTCCACTGATGTTGCTGTTGCAGCGGCAACACGATACTTAGATGCACTTAAAAAGTCCGAGAAATCTCATTTCACATTCTTGCCAGAGGCTAAGAATGTTAGTGCCAAAACAGACACTTTCCAATTAATTTTACTTTACGCAATACTTCTTTAGAAGGTTTCATGAAAACTAAAGACCCAAAATATTTGTTGATATTTATTATTTACAATAAAATCGATAATTAGTAGGCCCTTGCAATGAAATCATCTGGCATAAAGTTAGTAAGCAAATATTCAGGCAAGGTACTTATTATACTAATTACGACATTCAATTAGATTTCGACAAATTTTAATTAGAACTAAAATTAGCAAAATTGAGTTAATTAATTAGAATTATAATTAGCTATCAAGCTAATTATTGATTCAACTACTTTTTAATTAAATAATTACACATCACTGTTAATAGCCCATCATCGTTATCGTCGCCTTCATCGTCATCTTTATGATCGTCGTCGTCGTCGTTATTGTCATGGCTGTTGTTGTTATTGTTATAACTACTATTGTTACTATTATTCTACAACTAATGGTGGGAATTAAACTTTCATGCACTTAGACAAAGAAATGTCATGTCAGAAGTCAATCGGAATTAGTTCAGCGAATTGCACTGTCACTAGTCGATGTTGAGTTTCCGGAATGATTCCTGTGGAATGTTGAGGCGTGACTTCTGAACTCCGTCTACTTTCCACTGTTCACTGCTGAGGTACTGAAGTCTCGCGCGAACTTCAGGTCTCGTGAGATCTCGCTTCAAAGACTCTGACAGGGTTTCAAAATATTAAAAAATTAAGCTGACATTTAGTAGGCCTATGCAAAGACTTGGTAGGTAGCCTCTCATATATGCGTCCGTTAAGAAAACTGAAGTCGCTAACACTTCGTACCCATGGCTGCATCTCAGGCAAGCTACAGTGTAGTCTGAGGTGCAGCTGGGGCAAACATCTCGAAACAAACTTCTGCTCTGGTAGATACACCTGGCTAATAGATTGTCCTTATATCGGATTAGTCGATACAATCACCAAAAAGAACACAATTTAATAGAAGCCTGCATTAGGCATCACTGATCAAGTAAGCGCAGTCTATAATTATCTTAATTTAGTCAGTCTAATGTGATAGAACATTTACAATGTTTATAACTAATATGAATTCGTTTCTTCATTTCTTCATTCATTCATACAATCAGTTAATCGATCGATCGACCAATCAATCATTCACTGATTCATTCATTCATTCAATCAATCATTTTCGATCAATCGATTGATTGCTTAATTTTGCTTAATTTGTTGTATTGATCTGTTAATTAAGATTCAAGTTGGTTTCTGTTTCGCGCCATCGTATTTGAGTTATACGAATGGGTGTCCCTGCTCGCTGGAGCTTGCTCCCATCTGGGCCTTCCCTTGGTAACCAGCTTGCCATGTTAATCCTTTGTTTGTATTTAATTTTTTGGATTTTTGTTGCAATAAACGAGTATCGTATCGTGTCGTATCGTATTAATCGAAAATTATTGATTGATTGAATGAACTTCAGTCGATCATTCTTTCGCCCATTCACCCAGTCACTCTATCACTTGTTCACTTACTCATCCAGCTATCAAGTCACCCATTCATTAAGTACGTCAAGCAACCAACAGAAATAAATTAACCTATGATCTGTCTTTCAGTGCCAGCGTTTGGTCCCTTGTAATCATCTGGCAGGTATTCAACAGGTAGACATCTCATAGGTATATCTTTGTAGACGTTCTCCAACACCTGGCCGGTATTCTTCACCTAAAGCAGTGAGTTAATAGTTCTATTTGTAAAATTTGTCTCTAGACATGAATGTACCCACTAACAGTAACTAACCAGCTATAATGAGTGCACTAACTGAAGGTGGAAGATGAGATTGAATAACTGAAGAGAGGGTTTGATGTAGATGGTGTGAACAAACCTGGAGCTAATCCGTTCTACATACATGGAGAAAAGCAGATTTCGAGACAGCTAAAGAGAGAGGGAGGAAGTAAACGAGACTTATGGGACGTCATGATATTGAGAGGGTCCAATTAATTAATGTGTTGGTTAGTTGGTCGCTGGACGGACGGGAGTCTTGAGCTTTGAACTTAATTACGGTTAAGTGTTCATTTGCCTGAAAGCGACATAGAATATTCTTGTACCAACCCTTTTCTGGAGTTTTTCGGAGAAGATTAGTTTGATCATCGTGAAGAAAAGATCTATCATCGCCCCACCGTTGTACAGAAGCATCAGTTTCACGCGAGCCGGAAAATTATTCTGTTGAAATTATTACAGTAATGGACAAAGGAATAATTTCACAAAATGCACTAAACAGTAACCCAAATACATGAGTATACATACTTTATTGTTCCTGTATATCTATTCCAAATGGCAAGATCACAATAATCGACGGCGTTAAGGCACAAGAGATTACATAACATAACAAAAGTTTTAAGTGATTCAAGAGATGATTAGCCTGTGTTAGAACAACTGCAAGTCAACCTGTTGTAACGTAATCGACGGCACCCCGTCATTAGCGCGCACGACAAATGCGCGCCGTCAATTGCGCGCCGTCAATTGCGCGCAACGTCAATTGCGCGCAAGACAAATGCGCGCCGTCAATTGCGCGCATACATTGAGCCGTTGAATTGTTGTGTGAGACGTAGAGACATAAAGAACGTTGATCCCGCTTTTAGTTATATTTCTATTTTAATCGTTGATCCCGCTTTTAGTTTTAGTTATAATTTAATCGTTGATCCCGCTTCTAGTTTTAGTTATATTTTAGTCGTCGATCCAGCTTCCAATTTTAGTTATATTTTAATCCTTGATCCCGCTTCTTGTTTTATTTCTATTTTAATCGGTGATCCTGCTTCTAGTTTTAGTTAGGCCTATATTTTAATCGTTGATCCCGCTTCTAGTTATAGGCCTAGTTGTATTTTAGTCGTCGATCCCGCTTCCAAATTTAGTTATATTTTAATCGTTGATCCCGCTTCTACTTTTATTTCTATTTTAATCGTTGATCCCGCTTCCAGTTTTAGTTATATTACCATCGCTGATCCAAAAGCTAGCAGACGCCGGCTAAGTTTAACGCACTTTGATTTCGAAGCCTCTGGATGTTGAAATCCTGCTCGAAAACGTTCGATCAGAATATCGACGTGATCTCGGATTGCCTCTTCGATTTCTTCTTTGCTTCCAACGTAGTTGTCTTCCAAGCAATCATTTTTTAGTGTAAGTTGTGGAGAGCTGCTTTCCACCAAATCGTCAAAAGCATGAGGAACGTCTCCAACGGGGAACAAAGCTCAGGGCTAACAGCATTGAAGTGTATCATTGACAGGGACAATAATTTTAGCCTGTTCTGCGCGCAATTGACGGCGCGCAATTGACGGCGCGCATTTGACGGCGCGCAATTGACGGCGCGCAATTGTCATGCGCGCTAATGACGGGACACCGTAATCGACTCTATGCCTATTTCTAGATAGGCTATAGCGCAACACTTATGGTATTTGAATCTACGTATTTATTCTACTAACAGTGTAATATGTAACAATTGAGCGTATTCAATGTGTCGTAAGCTGCAGTCAAAGAGCAAGTGATGTCCCGTGTCTAATAACCATTAACTCTCCGTCGGTCTGTCAGTCAAGTGGGCGTGTCTATAATAGGGTGACCATTTATTGGCCTTCAAAAACCGGGACACTTTTTGTAACGCTCTTTTTGGCACCTCATCGGTTGGGTAAAAGAAAACAATTGATCAGTACAAATGAGAACCTGCATACTAACTAGTCGCCATGCCATATACGGTATCTTAATATTATCTATCTATATTACTTTTATTCTTAGATTACCACGTTTTACATGTATGCATTTGAAACGCGGAACGTGAGGAAGGAAGAAATTGATAGAATCAGATAGATACATGAGAGACTGATAGAGTAGACTGAGATAGAGTAGGCTATTTTAAAGTACAGTAGTCAGTAGAGCCGAGTAGATTAGAGTAGTAGACTGAATGCCTTTGAGATGTGGGTTACATTAAGGGTTAAGTGTAGGGTTTCAGTTAGGATTAGATACCTCTAGGTCCGTTAGGCCGCTACAGTAGAGTAGACTCAGTAGTAGTAGAGTCAGTAGACCCAGGGTGGGAATTGTCGGGGGTAGGGGGGTTCAACCTCTAGTCTTTCTTAGGACCCCACAGTTAAATCTTCAGTGCGCATCCCAGGGGGTCGTTTCCAACCCCCTCAATTGTGCTGGTGTGATTTAGCATTATTTGATTCTGAGTATCTGACAAAGAGAAAACATTTCTATGGCGTATAATGTATGCATTTAAAAATTTTCCCACAGCGTTTTCTGCACTTTCCGCATTATTTGCACTTTACGCATTTTCAAAAATCATACCCGTCGTAATGAAATGAAATTGTACTATTAAAATTTTCACGTTATGCTTTAATATTTTATATAGGCCTAGCCTTATAACTAAACTTACTAAAGATATAATAATGAATAACAAACTGTTCATTCATTACGATTTCGTTTTGGATTGCAAACTATTTGCTATTAACTATTAGTTCTGTCATTTACAAAGAACTGAGTTTCCAAGAAAGTTGATAATTTCTTTTGCTTCTCAGAAACCGGGACAATTTTGCTCTTTCACACAAGTCGTCGGGACACCGGGACACATCACATAAAACCGGGACATGTCCCGGGAAACCGGGACGTATGGTCACCCTAGTCTATAATGGTCAGTGTATAAGCGTCCAAGCCAATCATGTTACACCTGTTATACTTAATCTGTAGACTAGCTTTCTCTTAAAAACTGTGATAGTGTCCAATGAGACGATACTATCACTCAAACATTCCATAATTCTTAAACTCTTGCACTAAAGAATTTCTGCCCTAATGTTGCTTCTGAAATATTTTTTACCTATGTCCTCCAGTCGGTTTGTTTGGTGCTAACTCAAAGAACCTCTCCCTCCTCACTGCCTCCTTTCCAGTGATTAACTTGTAGGCTCTAAGTAGGTCTACTCTGTAGTGTTGTTAGGCCACACCTTTTCAAACTTTATTCATGGCTCAAATCCTTGCAACATCAAAACATTTTTCGGCTCTTCTATACACTTTCTCTAGTTCTTCAATGACAAGTTTTAGGTAGGGATTCCACACCTGGATGCAATATTCTAACTGTGGCCTGACCAGTGATTTTACAACCTCAACACCGTATCGTTGTCTCCACTGACTATTGTGCTTCTCATCATACCGAAGATTGAGTTAGCCTTCTTTGATGCTTCAGAAAATTGTCTCGAAGGTTAATCACTCTTTTGCACAAACACTCTCCAATTCCTTTCTTCCTCACTTACTTTCAATACGTTACCCTATTCCATAGAAAAGCTTTGTTCTCTTCCCCATATGCATCACTGATCAAGTTTCCAAATTATAGGGCATCTGCCAGTCCTTTGACCATCTGAGCAGTCTTCTTAGATCTTCTCTCAGTACCTCCGCTTCGTCGTCGTCACCCACTGCTCTACAGCTTTGTCCATCAATGAGGTACTATGTCAAATGCCTTGGAAAAATCTAGGTAAACTACATCTACAGTTTTTTCCTCATCTGTGCTCTCATATACCTTCTAAGAAAGTCTAACAGATTTGTCAAACAAGAGCAACGTCTACTAAATCCATGTTGACTGCCCATAATGATATTATACTCGTTCAACGCTACACTGTCCTTAACAATTCTCTCCATGACTTGCAGGCAGCACTGTTTAAACTGACTAGTCCATTGTTACACGTTTAGCTTCTGTTTCCCTTTTGAACAATACCAACAAGAGTGTATCTCTCCAATCCCGTAGCATACGGTTGATCTATTTCGGCACTCCTCGTGTCACAAGGCGAGCGCTCAATCACTCGGCAAACAAGTCAATTAAAGGCGCTAATGAAATATGCTGACTATGATGATTGCAAGACAAGCATAGGCTAATGCGGATCTATGTGTTATCCTTAGATACGAATTGCGACTAATCGATAATTTACTGACATTCCGAAAATTTAACAAGAAGGTGATTAAAATTTCCAATTGTTATAATTGTTCAGTGATTAAAATTGATTAATTTGTTAAAGTTTACCTGCCAGGTCTCAGCAAAATCTTTGCGATCTTCCAGTGGAAGTGCTGCGTGAACTTTGAGAGAGTAGTGAGAGAGGTCAACAAGTGTCACTGTGCCGTTAACGCAGGTTCTCTCGTCCATCAAATACATGTAATCAAAGAGACATTCACAGGTGCGGAGGAGATCGTCCTTTGAAAAGGTTTTGTCACTGAACTCTGCGAGACCTGCCAAGAGATAGGTTACGAGCCCTTTGAATTCGCTTAGGAGATTATCTAATCAGACGAGCAGATGCTTTCATTTTAAAGTACATACGGTCTGAATTCTTTGAGATTTTATTTCTATCTCTGTGGGTTTTTCAATGTTCCAGATCATGACTACTGCATATGCAACCGGAACACATAAAAACCTAATACAACCATGGCAAAAATAAACACTGAATAAGAGCATAAGAGAAGGGACGGGAGATGAGGATGTATAGAACATTACCAGAAGGCGAAGATTGAAATGGATGGGACACGTGGTGCGTATGGACAAGCTTAGAAGGATAGAAAGAGGCAACCAAGTGATGAACTGGAACCCTGAGGAAAGAAATGAAAAGAAGAAGACCAACGAGGAACTATCTGGAGATCGTCAAGGATTACTTGAGGTGCTTGGAGATGTCGTGTGACGTGCCTGAAAGACTGGCAGTAGACAGCGACAAATGGAGAAGATGCGCTTCTCGATATGCAAATCTTATATACAGATCAAAATGGGTTCCAATATTTCTAGGTGTTCCCCAGGGCTCGGTTCTTGGACCCATCCTCTTTATTCTCTACCCGGCTGACATCACCTCACTCAATGCTCATCACTCTGCTAAGGGTCACCTCTTTGCTGATGACGTGCAAGCATACGTCCATGGTCCTCACTCGGCCCTACTCAACTTAGCTGGTCGCATTCAGGTACTCTCTAATAAGTTACATGTACGGATGTCTTCAAATCGCCTTGCTCCTAATTCCTCCAAAACTCAACTGATCTGGTTTGGTACTCCTCAGCAAGTCCAGAAGCTTGACTTTCCGCTTCTTGCTCAAAACTTCCCCCAATTTACCTTTTCTACCAGTGTGTGTGTGACCTAGGTGTCACACTGGACAGTACTCTCACCTTTTCTGATCATGTCAAAAACCTCACAAGCTTTTCCTTCTTTCAACTTCGGTGCATCAGGACTATAATTCGGCAATCTGTTTCCTTATCCACCTTGACCCATATAGTTCACGCATTTGTCTGTTCTAGAGTCGACAATGGGAAATCAATTCTTATTGGTCTTCCTAGAGTCCGCTTGTCTCCTCTCCAGTCAGTTCTCAGTGCTGCCGCTAGACTGATTGCTCGTCTTCCAAAATTTTCCCATATCTCTTCGTTTATGCTAAACCAATTTCACTGGCTCCCTCTCATAGTCCGCATTCAATTTAAAAATAAAATTCTTGTTCTTGTCCTTAAGTCTAAACTGGGCACTATTCTCAAATATCTCAGGTACCTATTCTGCCCCCCTCTATCTGCAGCTTCTCACTGACCTCTCCGCTTTGCTCCGCGTGCCAGGACCACTCTAGCTCAAACCAGATCTTTTGCCAACATAAGGCCCTCCCTGCGGAATGCCCTTCCTTCCTCTCAACGGGTAACCTTACTTTCTGGACCTCTTAACTCTCCTACATCTCTTTACGTGCTTAAAACCTGTTTCTTCTCTCAGAGCCTTCGCACTTAGAGCGCTCTGAGTGGCCTCAGCTGCGAGCGCCGCTATATAAATCTCCAAGTGCGAAATATAATTCTGCAGGCCTCCATGGGAAGAGTACCATGTAAGTAAGTAAAGCCACCGTAACAGCAACACACGCCAAGATATAGGGATATGTTCTGTAGAGCATTCATAATACACAAAAAACGATCATTTTGTATCGAGGCAAATTCAGAATTTACAGCAATTAGATCGAAAAAAAACCCAGAAATTAGTAGGACCTACTACAAAGACTACTGAGCATATACCTATCCATGCAGGTAATAAAAAAAATGTTAATGTACACGTGTTTATATAGACATCGTGTGGTCTCGACCTTGCTCATTTTCAATGAATTGACCGGGTGAGATCCTTCACCATCAAAGCCCGGTTGAATGGTCGCCAAGCCAGTTAAGGTCGACCCTTCTTTAAGGTTACGTTCATATACATGGAGTTAATTAGTGATTAATTACCTGAGTATGTTCAAACAATGTTTTGATAATTCTATTCGATGAAGCGTAAATGCTTCGGTCACAAAAAGGTGGAAAAATTTAAGCAAACTGCGAGTTTTAAAGACATACTGGGTATGAAACCTCAAACGTTTTAAAGACATACTGGGTATGAAACCTCAAACGTAGCAACAAAAGCTCTCAATAGCTCTGGTACCGTGGCTTTTATGATGGTGGTATTAATGACCTACGAGTGAGAACAACAGAAACCTATGATGACTCAGACTTTGACTGATATATAGATATTGCATACCTGCTTTAAAGAACCAAATTTTTCGGCCTTCATCGTCTCTCTCCGGAAGAACTAAAAGAATCCTGCAAGAAAATAATAAAATTTTAAATCCGATTAAATTGAATAGAACCGTAGAGCACAACTATAGCGATGAAAAAGGACCGATGGATACTACGAAGATGTTTTACCCTGAATCGATAACGGCCAAAATCTTCGGATCACACGGGTCGATGTTCATGTATAAGTGGGCAAATTTCGCTCTGCGCAGAAGATATCTCTGAAGAAGTTCTCTGGCCTCCAATTGAGAAAAGTATCTCACTCTCAAGAAGCACAACAGGAACGCAGTGTCTGTAGGAAATAACAGCAAACTGTGAATTAGGCAAAGAATGCACCGCTATCCTGCATCAGCGCTGCACATTGTTAGCCTTTAGCAACGCTATATCTGCTATCTTTCTTATAATTATGATGGCTTTGTTCACTTTTTCGTTCCTTCGTTCAATCTTTGCTAATTTACTCGCACATTTCATTCAATCTTTCAAAGGACTTATATCGCGCCCCTCCAAGATACCTACTCAGGGACGCTCCAAGCCCAACTCCACCGATTAGGAACAGTTATAAGATGATGTCAGAAGACCATAACGCCGAGAAGGACCGGTTTTCAAAAGCCCCAAGTGCAACCGAAAATGTCAAATGTCAAATGCCTCTGGAAACTGTCACAAGATAACACAATGACACCCAAACCTAGACATACAAACCGACAAACGAACCTGTTGGACATTTGATATGAGGCTGTTGGAGTATCCACTTGCGGAACGTTTCGACTGCTCCGAGTCTGTTCTTCGGATCTTCATTCAGTTCCTCCTTCGCCTTCTTAAGGCTCTTTTCGTCCAAAGTACACACGTACCCGCTATCTTCTGACGTCATTGTCACAAACGAAAGTTATCTAGTAAAGAAGTGACTAAGTTACAGTAAATAAGTCAGTCATTAAGCAACTTAGTAGCAAAATAAATAAGAAATATATCAAGTTGATTCGTAACTTAATTATTTGTGAAGTGGCTTGCTTCCATAGACGTAATTTTTGAAGGGTACGAAGGGTACCCACAACTCAACTTTTTTGGATTAGAGGGTATCGTACCTCCCACTGTTCATACCCAGAAGAAACATTGTCCATTAGGCCTAATATTTTCTCGCATGTAGGTCTTCATTTGAGCTCTCAAGACTCAAAGCAATTTCTAAGCATCATCATAAGTAAGTAAGTAATCTTTCATTAGTTCAAGACAAACGCTCATACTTTACAACGATATATACAGTGGCGAAAAGTAGCACAATTTCAGTAGAACAAAAGCAAACAGATTCATTCAGTCCTTCATTCATTCGAGTATTTCTATAACACCTGTTCAATGGGGCTACTCAGAGGTGCTTCCGACTCCAGCACGGCCGAATAGAACAGTTTTCAGTCTAGTGTAGAACGTATCAGAGGGAGTTCTGGGGAGCAGGCGCAGCTTCGAGGGAGGGGACCCGTTCCATGCCGTCGGGCCCACCAGTGAAAAAGCACGATTCTGCGCGGTGGCTGTGCAGGCAAAAGGCACAGTGAGCACCCCATCCCCGAACACCGGAGTTGGTGGCCACCCTGAACTCCTGCACGGGGCGACAAAGTGCCCGCAGATAAGCTGGAGAACAGCCCAGTTGGCACTGCCAGACTAGGGAAACAACCCTGTATACCACACGCTGGCTGACGGGGAACATATGCAGAACCTCCAGCATATAGCCTGAGACCTGACAGAATTTAGCTATTCGGCCAATAAGGCGCGCCGCAGAGCTTTGCACTCGATCGATGCACGCTAGAGTCTATAGGGCAACTTACTTACTTAGTACTTAATCCTTCCGGTGCAGGTCTGCACATCGGGCGATGCATCTCCTCCACTCTCCTCTATAGGGCAACAAAGTAAAGTAAACACTTAGGCGAACTGGGTTGCAAGTGATCAACAGAAATTTTTTTATTCGCAGGATCGTTGCACGATCCACACGAGAAGTCTCTGTGGTTTTGAATGCACACCGCGGTTTGCAGTTTGAATAGCCCCGACGGCAGCTATTACATACATACTTGATAGAATTTTATGCATTACAACAGGTCGCTGAGGAGCAATTTATGGCTTAACTGCGGGCGATAAAGTTGCTCTGACAAATATTGTAAGCAAACGAACCAGAGAGAGATGTGCATGTAGAGAGCGACTCAACGAGAGACAGAGGGGAGGATTTACAATCAGACACAAAGTCATGAGAGTTCCGTGCTCTATAAGCAGTGCGTCTGATTTGAAAATAGTAGGCGGGTTGAAAATCGATCGCGCTGGATCGAGTACGCGAGCGATGAGCGGTCGACCTTGGGGGCTTTTGTGCGCAGCGTATTTCATGTATCGTACTCGTTCGTATAGCTGCATATAATAATCATCTAGTAGGCCTATCTCAATTCAGTTCCGTTATCTCAGTAGGTCTCTTGAAGAGACGCTATATAAATTCTCAGATTGAATGAATGAATGAGCATTCACTAGAAACTTATCATTGACGCATGATGACGCGTGACGGCTGATTTCACAACGTTGGTTGAGCCTTCGGTAAGTCTATACGTTGAACACTCATTATTGGCTTGACCTTGAAGCCGGCAATCCATTCGAAATTTATCGGCGTGCTTTCTGCAGGACTTGCAGTAAATTTTGTTCACAGTCTGACGGTTTTCTATTTCGATTACATCGACATCGAACGAGTCGCCTAATTTCCATGACAGATACGTTCTCAACTGTACATTATTATTCGACTTGCTCATCTTCGCCGCCATTGTTGTTTAAAATAATTTCCGAAATTGGTGATGTTACGGATGATGTCAAGCGGCGTGAGGTGTCGGACTTGTTGTTATGGCCAATCATATTGCACGAAATTGGAGTGATCAGCCAGCAATAACTAGGATCGGGCACGGCACGCATTCGCCGCTGCCGCAAGTAAGTAAATTAAAGTAATCTCAATTAGGTAAATAAAACAATGGTCTGGCTCCAGGTTCGTCTATTCACTCTATCGTCTTGGAGTCTAACTCAAACTCAGCGAGCGACGACCGACTGTCACCGACGGTGAGAAGCCTTTGGCTAGGCGAGCGGTAAATCGCTCGCCGGTACCTTTGCTAGGCGAACGACCAAGGAGAGCGATCGATCGATCGCATTAAATCAGACGCTCTGAAGCACATCCGAATATTAGCCGCAGCGCTAGAAGGTCATGCACATAGGCAAATATAACAGTTCTTTTTAGTTGCGTCTAGAAATTATTACAAGCCTGGTATTGCAACTAAGGTATGGTATTACTGAGTCTATATAATACATGATAGAGGCCACCAAGTCATTATACGCGAAAGAGTTTCATAATTTTCTTCACTGAGAGATAAAACCGGTGCTCTTCGTGTTCAAAATTGTGCTCTCAACCAATCAGCCACCTGGTTAAACAAAGGTACTAAGCTCATGCCAGTCTATGCGTTATCTTTAACTGAGAATTTCAAGTGATAGGCCTTAACGAATCGATTTACTGAGATTCTAGCAATTTAACAAGAAAGTGGTAGCAAAAGTTCACGATTCTTATGTGGTCAAAGTTCCTAACGCTTACCTGCCAAGTCTGTTCGCTCTTCCAATTAAATTGCAGCTTGAACTTTAAGTATGTAAACGCAAGCGTCACTTAAAGTGAATGTGCTGCTAATACAATCTATGGCTATAGTTAGCGCAGGCAGGCCCGGCTCAAGACATTTGGCGGCCCTAGGCAAAACGTCAAACCGGCAGCCCTAGGCAAACCGGCGGCCCTGAGCAGACCGTCCGAAATTTTTAGATTTTCGTCATGGTTATTTCGATTTCGTCCATCTTTTTTTAGTCATTCGCCTCACAAATGAATGTCATTACCTTTTTGAAAATAATTTTTAATAATAATTTTTGAAAAATGCAAAATTGGCGGCCCCTAAAAATCGGCGGCCGTAGGCGGCTGCCTAGTTTGCCTATAGGACGAACCGGGCCTGAGCGCAGATCATTGGCGGCGATCTTGTTTCACAGGTGGGGGGGGCACTGTTGAACTGATCTGGTGAAAAGGGTTTTGAACCGATCTGCTGAAAAAAAGAGGCGGGGGGGGTCCATAGAGTAGTGGTAACATCACTGGCGTGAAGACCAGTAGGTAGCGGGATCGCTTCCCGCAACTCTCTCATGGTCCACTCAGCCTATCATTCGCGAGATGGGGCGTTGTGAAAATGAGATGTAGGACGTGATGGGCGTCTTGCATGGCAGCCGTCTACAGTTAAAATTCGACTCCTGTAATAACTTGTGATCATCCGTTCATACTGATTTGCAATCATACTGCGTCAGTTTGAAAATATTAAACGAAGATTATTATTATTATTAGTATTTCTCTTGTAGCCTGGAGCAGATTATGGCATGCAATAATTTTATATCCATTACCCGTTTAGCGACCCAACAAAAGTGCATTACATCCTTCCTATGCCCATCATGCAATGTAGAAAACTTAAGGCTACACTCATAACCAATTTTCAGGCAGTATAGGTTATTATTATTATTTTTATAATTATTATTATTAATATTAATATTATTAATATTTTTAATAATAATAATAATAATAATAATAATAATAATAATAATAATAATAATATTATTATTATTATTATTATTATTATTATTATTATTATTATTATTATTATTATTATTATTATTATTATTATTAGTATTATTATTATTATTATAATATTATTATTATTATTACTGCCTCATTAAGCACAAAACGCTCCTCAGATGTTGATGTTGCAGCGACAACATGATGTTACAGATGCATTTTGGTAAAGTCTGAGAAATATCGTTTCATTTTCTTGCCAGAAGCTAAGAATGTTAGTGCTAAAACAGACACTTTACAGTTAAATTTACTTTGCTTTAGGGTGCGTTTATGTAACTAAATTTTTTAAACGTGTCGCAACTATAGGCAATACTTCTTTAAGAGGCTTCATAAAAACTAAAGACCCAAAGTATTTGTTGATGTTTATTAGTTACGATAAAATCGATAATAAAAGTAATTGGTCCTTGCGATGAAATAATCTAGCAGTAAACAAGTAAGGAAATATTTGGGCAAGGTAATTATGAAGCTAATTTTGACATTTTAATTAGAATTCGACATATTTTAATTAGAATTAGAATTAGAATTAGAAAGTTTCGTTAATTAATTCTAATTATAATTAGCTATCAAGCTAATTAATTATTTTTCTCGTCCGAGGTATTTGAGATTCCTCAGGCTCTAAGATACTGCCTACTGATAGATTAGTTGAGCTTGGAGTGTATGATCCTCATCCCCGGTGTGTGGTGTGAATGTGCCTCTGTAAGCTACGGCGTTAAAGCGTTGAGTGCAGCTTCATTGGAAAAGGTATGCTGTCCCCCTAAGGTCGCCGGAAAAAGCAGTCCAGCGGTGTCCCAGCTACGTCAAAATACCAATTAAATAGTTACCTCTTATTTACACGATCGTCATCGTCGTTGTTATTGTTATAACTACTATTGTTACTATTATTAGTTTACAACTACTGGCGGAATTAGACTTTCATGCATGCAGACAAATAAGTGTTATGTAACAAGGCAATCGGAATTAGTTCAGCGAATTGCATTGTCACTAGTCGATGTTAAGTTTCCGGAATGATTCCTGTGGAATGTTGTTGCGTGACTTCTGAGTTCCCTCGACCTTCCACTGTTCACTGCTTAGGGACTGAAGTCTTGCGCGAACTTCAGGCTTTGTGAGATCTCGCTTCATAGACTCTGACAGAGTTTCAACATATTAAAAAAATTAAGCTGACATTAAGTATGCAAAGACGTTGGTAGGTAGCCCCTCAAATATGGGTCCGTTAAGAAAACTGAAGTCGCTAACACCTACACCCATGGCTGCATCTCAGGCAACCTAGTCTGAGGTGCAGCTGGGGCAGAGATCTCGAAACAAACTTCTGCTCTGGTAGATACACCTGGTTAATAGATTGTATTTATTTCGGATTAGTCGATACAATCACCAAAAATAACACAATTTAATATCAGCCTGCATTAGGCATCACTGATCAAGTAAGCGCAGTCTAATGCAGAAATAATATGAATTCATTTCTTCATTCATTCATTCATTCATTCATTCAATCAGTTAATAATCAATTGATCAATCAATCAATCATTCATTGATTCGTTCACTCAACCAATCATTCGTTCGATCAATCGATCATTCATTAAATAATTCACTCAATCATTCATTCATTCACTTACTCAATAAGTCAATCAATCAGTCGATTATTCTTTCATCCAATCACCCATTCACTCTATCACTTATTCACTCATTCAATCGCCTATCATGTTGCAATGGATATAAATAATATGAATTCATTCCTTCATTCATTCATACAATCAGGTTATCTATTGATCGACCAATCAATCATTCATTGATTCATTCATTCAATTAATGAATCATTTTCGATCAATCTATCCATTGATCGAAAATGATTGATTCATTGAATGAACTTCAGTCGATCATTCTTTCGCCCATTAACCCATTCACTCAATCACTTATTCACCCATCCAGCTATCAAGTCACCCATTCAGTGAGTACGTCAATCAGCCAACCATAGGCACTATGAAAATAAATTAACCTATGATCTGTCTTTCAGTGCCAGCGTTTGGTCCCTTGTAATCATCTGGCAGGTATTCAACAGGTAGACATCTCATAGGTATGTCTTTATATAGGTTCTCCAACACCTGGCCATGATTCTTCACCTAAAGCAATCAGTTAATAGTTCCATTTGTAACATTTGTGTACAGATTTCTGCTCTACCTGCATCCGCTAACCAACTCAACTATTATGAGTGCACTGACCGTGTACTGTCAGTGGAAGGATAAGATTGAACAGCTGAACACAAGGTTTGATGTGGACTCTGGTAGCATTTCTAACTCTTACGGAAGTCGATGGTGTATATACTGAAGTAAGAAGCTGCTTGTGATGGCAAGGAATGCCTGCCCAGCGTAACATCTTTTTGCGATTTGTTCCTAATGTGATTTTCTGTGTGTGTGTGTGTGTGTGTGTGTGTGTGTGTGTGTGTGTGTGTGTGTGTGTGTGTGTGTGTGTGCAGAATGCAACAGCCCGATTCACATCAGGTGCAGGGAAATTCGAACACGTTGACCTGTGTTCAAGGTATCTATACTGACTGCCAAAACGTAGAAGAATTGTTTTAAAATTGGTCACGCTGGTTACAATTGTCTGCTTGGTGGCTGATTGCGTGCCCCATCGGTTCTGGGATTATCTCAAATGCGTTTTGCCGCTAATTACAACGTAGCATATACAAAAAAGAAAAGGTCAGCGGGTCAAGAGCAAGGATATCCGCTTTATCTGGTGCAAGAGTTTGAAGTGCTCTACCTATTGCGGCTCGGGATCCTGGAATATCACTGGAGAGCTTACGAAGGACGCTTGACATTTATTTCCATAATCTTACTAGCAGCCGTGCACTTGTGATGAAATTATAAACTTGCGTTTTGCAAATCAATTTATAATAATGATGATGGCGACGACGATGACGAGGATGAAAAGGGACATGGCAGTTGTATCTTCTATTCGCCAGCTGATCACTCACAAATACTTCGTCGTATAGCGTCCTGCTTCACGCCAAGTAACGACAGTGACATAGGCGTTTGACTTGCATCCGTCAAAGTTTCGGCCAGCAAAACCATAGACACAATGTCATATTGGTGTGAATGAACCTGGAGTCAACCCGTTCTATATACACAGAGAAAGGCAGAGTTAAAGACAGCAGAAGAGAGATTGTGGAAGTTTAGGAGATTTATAGGGCCGTCTCAAAAACTGAAACGGAGAGGACATGCCAACGTTTCAGACGCTGGATGGACGGGCGTCTTGACCTTTGAACTTAAGGTTACATGTTCCTTTGCCTGAGAGCGATACATAGTATACTTGTACCAACCCTTTTCTGGAGTTTTTCGGAAAGGACTAGTTTGATCATCGTGAAGAAAAGATCCATCATCGCTCCACCGTTGTAGAGGAGAAGCAGTTTCACTCGAGCCGGAAAATTATTCTGTTGAAATAATAATAGCAACGGATTATAGAAAAAATTTTAAAAGGTGCTTAACAGTTATCCAAATACATGCGTATACAACTATACATACTTTATTGTTTCTGTTTATCTATTTCTTGTGGCAAAAAGCACACTAATCGACGGCGTTAAACCATTTTTCATGCAAGACGCATTCAATTTCCTTCTATTTAGAGATAACATAAAATAACATAACAAAAGTTTTAAGTGATTCAGAAGAGTCTGTGTTAGAACAACTGCAATTCAATCCGTTATGCTTAGTAACCCATCGCCCATTTGAAGACTAACTTCCTCTTAAACGCTGTGATAGTGTTCAATGAGACAGTACTATCATCCAAACCATTTCACCAGTCCACAACGCTTGCACTGCAGAATTTTTTTACCCTAATGTTCCTTTCGGTTTCTTAAATTAATTGTACCTATGTCCTCGAGTTCCTTGTTTGGTTCAAATTCAAAGAGCCTCTCACACAGCACTGCTTCTTTCCAGTGATTGTGTTGTAGACTTGAAGTAGGTCTCCTCTGCTCCTCCTCTCTAATGTTGTTAGGCCACATCTTTTCAACATTTCTTTATCGCTCACATCCTTGTAAAGCAAAATCATTTTTCGGCTCTCTTTCTCTAGTTGTTGTTCAATTATAAACATATTTCAGGCATGGATTCAACACCTGAATGCAGTATTATAACTGCGACCTGACCAGTGATTTTTACAACCTAAACATTGTAGGCTTGACTCTACTGGCTATTGTCCTTCTTATTACCTAAGGTTTAGTTAGTCTTCATTGCTGCTTCAGAACATTGTTTTATAGGTTAAGCATCCTTTTTATAATCAATACAATCCAATACAATACAACTGGAATTTGATAATGCCATCCTTACAGAGTTCAGAAGTGCAGATTGAAGCAAAGCAACCAAAGCAATCACTCCCATATACCTTTCTTCCTCACTTACTTTCAATACCCTACCCTATTTGATAAAAAATTTTGTTTCGCTTCCCCATAATTTTGCATAACTGATCACGTTTCCAAATTAAAGCATCTGCCAGTCATTTGACTATCTGAACAGCCTTCTTAGATCTTCTCGCAGCATCTCCGCTTTTTCTTCATCAACCACTGATCTACAGAGTTTTGTATCAACTGCAAACTTAAAAATTTGCGTTAACATTCCGTCATCTATGTCATTAATAAAAATCACGAACAATATTGGCGCAATGATTAATTCTAGTGGCACTCCACTGAATGCTGTCGACCAGCTAGAATATGTGTTGCCTATGCCTATCTTTCGTTCTCTACTTAATAGCCTGCTTTGAATCCAATTTTAGTACCTGCACTCTAATCCTGCACGCTTGCAACTTTTGGCCAGCCTTTCATGAGGTACTTTGTCAAATGCCTTCGGAAAATCTAGGTAGAATTACATCAACAGGCTTCCCTCATCTGTGATCTCACAGACTTAAAAATTCTAACAGATTTATCAAACACGAGCGACCTCTGATAAATCCATGTCCACTGCCCATAATAATATTATACTCTTTCAAGTGCTCCACTCTAGGCCCCTACTGTCCTTCACAATTACCTTCATGACCTTGCACATACATTGGCTAAACTGGCTGGTCAACAATGGGAATATAAGTGTACCTCTCTATTTCCGGGGTGCAAACCACTGGAATGTAATCTATTTGGATTAAGTCACAATCATATCCTGACTTCTATTCGTTGCTAAAAAAAATTCAAGTCCGACAAGTCGGACTCCTCGCAATTTTAATGAAAACATAAATTTATTTTATTCAAGCAAAACAACTCTAAATGCAGACTGCAGTTAAATTGATGTTGTATGTTTCTGAGATTTGATCTGGGAGCAATAAAAGTTATGTTATGTGTTGTTATGTTATGTGTTCTCCTTAGGTAAGAATTTTGACTGATTTACCGTCCGGTAATTTAACAAGAAGGTGATCAAAGGTTTGCAACTGTTCAATTGTTCAGTGATTAAAATTGATTCTATTTGTTAAAGTTTACCTGCCAGGTCTCTCCGAAATATTTGCGATCTTCCAGTGGAATTGCTGCGTGAACTTTGAGAGAGTAGCCAGAGATGTCTACGAAGGTGACTGTTCCGTTAACGCAGGTTCTCTCGTCCATCAAATATATGTAATCAAAGAGACATGAAAAGGCGCGGAAGAAGTCGTTCTTTGAATAGGGTTTGCCACTGAACTCCATGAGACCTGCAAAGGCATAGGTTACGAACCCTTTGAATTAGCTTGGAAGATTATCTAATCAGGAGTGCAGATGTTCTCATTTTAAAGTAGACACGGTTTGAAATCTCAGAATTTTTCCTTCCTCTGTCGGTTTTTCAATGCTGATGATCCTGACTACTGCAGTGGTAACAGCAACACACAAAAACACAAGCACAGCCAAAGCAAAATATAGTACAGAATAAAACCATAAGAGACTGGACAGGAGAAGAGGATGTACAGAGCATCACTAGAGGAGAAGACTGAAATGAATGGGTCACATGGTTCGTATGAACAAGGATTGAAGAGCCAACCAACTGATGATCTGAAAAACTGAGGGAAGAAGGAAAAAGGGGACTACTGAAGAAGTGGCGGAGACCACATGGGACGAAATGAGATGCGTGGAAATGTCGTGGAACATGGCTGAAAGACTAGTGATGGACAGAGACGAACGGAGAAGACTTCAGACCTCCAATGGAAGGACTAAGTACTAAGTAAGTAAGTAAGTACAACCACGGCAAAAAGAAAACCGTAATAGCAGCACACGCCAAAATATTGAGATGACATTGTGTTCTGCAGAGCATTTACGCAAGTTCTCTTGTCCATCAAATAGATGTAATCAAAGAGAAAAGTCGTTCTTTGAAAATGTTTTGCAACTGAACTTCATACAGAACATATACTAGAAAATATATCATTTTGTAGCGAAGCAATTGCAGAATTTACGGAAATTACATCGATGCAATTAAATAAATCATTAGTGTCTACTGCAAAGATTACTAATCATACACCTATGAATACAGATAATAAAATGTAAATGTAAACGTGTTTATATAGCCACCGTATGGTCTCGACCTTGTTCATTTTTCAATTAATTGATCGGTGAGTTCCTTCACCACCACAGGCCGTTTGAATGGGTGCCAAGGCAGTTAAGGTCGACCCTTCTTTAACGTTATATTCATAGACTTGAAGTTGGTTATTGATTAACTGATTATATTCAAACAACATTTAACAATCGCACGGATGAAATGTAAATGCTTCGGTCACAAATAAGAGGAAATATATTCTTTTGGCAAACTGCCAGTTTTCAAGACATAATGTAGTAACGAGATCTCTATAGGTCTGGTGACGTTCCGATTATGATGATGGTATCAATGACCAACGATTAAGATCGACGGCCAACTGATGACGACTCAGATTTAGATTCATTGCATACCTGTTTTGCAGATGAAGATTTTTCGGCCTTCATCGTCTCTCTCCGGAAGAACCAAAAGAAATCTGTTAGAAAAAAATTTAAATTCGATGACATTGAATAAAACCATAGAATACAACTACATCCATGATAAAAGAACGACGCGAGTGCAGATGAATACGAAGATGCTTGTTACCCTGAATCGATGGCGGCCAAAATCTTCGGGTCACACGGGTCGAGGTTCATGTACCATTTGGCAAATTTCGCTCTGCGCAGAAGATATCTCTCAAGAAGTTCTCTGGCCTCCAATTGAGAAAAGTATCTCACCCTCAAGAAGCACAACAGGAACGCGGTGTCTGCAGGAAATAACAGCAAACTGTGAATTAAGCAAAGAATGCACCGCTATCCTGCAGATTGCACTGCACATTGTTACCCTTTAGCAGTGGCGTCACTACGGTTGGTGTCACCCAATGCGGTGAGTCATGCTGTTACCCCATGGACTTACGAAAAATGTTTTTATTGTTATCATTTATTGTTAGTTTAAAAGTAATAATTTTCTTCTGAAACTCTGAACAATCTAGAAAGTCATTTCGGCGTCATCCTCTGTGAAGGTCTCACCCGGTGCGACCCGCTCCCCCGCACCCCTTTTTGACGCCATTGCCCTTTAGCAACGCTATCTGCCATCTTTCTTGTATGATGGCAAATAAGCTTAGCTTTCGTATATTTGTTCGCTTGTTCATTCGTTCGTTCATTCACTCGCTACTAAGACAAGACATTCACTCGCTGTCTGGAAACTGTCACAAAATAACACATAGGTCTTCGCAAAACCTAGTCATACAAACCGACAAACGAACCTGTCGGACATTTGATGTGTGGCTGTTGTAGTATCCATTTGCGGAACGTTTCGACTGCTCCGAGTCTATTCTTTGGATCTTCATTCAGTTCCTCCTTCGCCCTCTTCAGACTCTTCTCATCCAGTGTACACACGTACCCGATGTCTTGCGAAGTCATTGTTCTAAACGCAAGTTTACTATCTAGCAAATAATGAACTATACTATACTATAGTATAAGTTGCAGTAATTAGATTAAAAAAAGGTTGTTAAGCAAGTAAATAATAAATTAATAATAAATGTATTTATATATTTCGTTACTCAGTTATTTTGGAAGTAGCTTGCATTCATAGACTTAAGCTTCACTTAAATGCTCAAAGACCTTTCTTTTTACAAGACCCTGTCACGTTGAGAGCGCTTCTGAATAGCTCTGCTGCGAGGAGCACTTTACAAATGTTTATATTACATTACATTACATAGACATAATTACTGGAGGGTACGAGGGCTACCCATACCCCCACTTTGTGGACTAGTGGCTATCGTAACTCCCACTGTTCATACCCAGAAGAAGCATTGTCCGATAGGCCTACTAATTTCTCGGTCGAAGGACATTGAATGACGTCATTTGAGCTCTCAAGACTCAAAAAGAATTACCAAGAATCACCATCGTGATCTCCATCATCATTGTCATGTTCACTGTAATAATTACTATTTTTATTATTGTTGCTGTTAAACCTACTAAATTCTTATTCTCTGTCACTCTTTCTCTCTGTCTGTCTGTTTATCTATACGTGTGTCTTTCCCTCTGTTACTTTTGCTTGCAATATTTGTCAAAACAACTTTATTGTCCACAACTCATAAACTCCACCTCAGCTACATGTCTAAGCCTACTTACTAAATGTACGCAACTGCAGTTTGGCCGCAGCCATGGCTCTCAAACTGCTGAACGCGGTCTACTTTCGACCACAGAGACTTCTATTGTGTGTTGATAACAACAATTCTCCATGCTGATCACTTGCAACCTAATACGTCTAAGTATTTCTTTTCCATTGTTGCTTTACAGAAAACTTGGTGGCCCATATTCATTGTATGGTGTTGGCAATTGGACGCCAACAGATTAAGTCAAGTTTTATAACTGTTATTTATTTTTGGCTATACAGGCAGTCATTCTTTTTGAAACTGTTCAACTTTGGGCTTAAATGTGGTCTTGGACTCAAGTTTCTGACTAGGATCTATTACGGATTGCTGAAGTTAGAGAAAACCAAAATGTATGCACCTTTGTCTTTTCTAGTTTGAGTACCCCTTTTTGACATGTATCGCACATTTGACAACGTTAGCAGTTCATTGTGGTTTACTCTTCTTGCCAAAAACATGGCTGATTATAACGTGGCCTCAAATGACAACTCTTTTGAAAACTTGGTGCCTCGTTGCCATTTTTATGCCCGCACACGATCTAAGGTGTGTATCAACTTGTGGAAACCGCTTAACTCTGTCACGCATTTATAGTCAATCTATGTTTGCCTCATTTACAACGTGTCTTATTACATACCTTTTAGCTAATGCTCTACGAATACCGCCGTTTTCCATCTGTTAGCACATGCACTTATTAATTTGACTCAGAATCGGGAAAAGGTCGATGTTTTACTATCTCCGATAGCTACCAATAGATAAATCGAGGACTAAAACACAAGTAAGGTTATGTTTTCTTTAAATATAGACCAGAAGTTAATAAACAAATGCTGAAATTGCCTATTTTACGAGGATAATACTGGTAGAAATAATTAAAGACCGTGACAGCTAAGGGTTACATTTTCTCATGCAGTCAGTCACCAAAGCATCAGTGACCCACGTTGGTTTCGTTGATCTTCCACTGTTCACTGCTGAGGCGCTGAAGTCTGGAGCGGACTTCAGGTGTCCTGGGGTGTCGCTACATAGACTTTGGGGAGTTTAGAATGACCTAAATACTTAAAACTGACAACAAACATGTAATGGGTAGGCCCAACAATGTCTGAGGGCCCTTCATCTTTGCGTCCGATACCTAATTTTACCAATGCGTCATATGTTTTGACAATTCGTTGTTAATATTCATGTATCTCGTACGAAAAGGTTATCCTTGTTTCATTTGAATGTGACAAGAAGATGTGTCAGTCAAAGTGTCACAAACTTTGACCCTCATTATATTTGGACCACACACGCGACGCAGACTAAGCGCCAGCAGAAACGAAGAGAAACTACTGAAGCGTAAGTCACAGCTCCTGGACGCCAAGCCAGACTATGCAACTGTTCTATGCGTTGGAAACAGTTTATTAGGAAATAGAATAGTTAGTGGAATTTAAAATCGGGCAGTCAGAAAATGCCTTCTTCAGGAAGCAGGCCTCACACTGAAGAATTGCGGAGATGTTTCAGAAACTGCAGAACGCCAGTTGCAACCAATGTACATGAAGAGGTTGATGCTATTAAGAAAATTTTCGAAAGTCTTTCAAGCGAAAAATACGCAAGAAGTTCTGGGCAAGTTCTGCGACAAGTAACATGCTCCAGTGAAAGAATAGGTTCCTGCTTGGGGAAGGCGCTGCTTGCTGTGCCAGGGACGTCATCACTTTGGTCCTGATGTGGGGGCACGGTAGCCCATTCTTCAGAATGCTCGGCTTTGTAAAGCGGAGAGAGCGAGTTCGAGCCATTCCGAGACAGTAATTGTGTAGTGACCTTGAGCAAACCCTACTCGTTACTCATTCTCACCCAGATTCAGATTTTATTACATTGCACGCCTAATAAATGCAATATAACAACAACAACAACAACAACAACAACAACAACAACAACAACAACAACAACAACAACAACAACAAAAACAACAACAACAACAATAACAAACAGCAACAACAATAATAAAAAAAGTATAAGTATAAGAAAAGCAAGAAAAAGCCATAGTTTAAAAAATCAACAGAACAAAAACTTGATACTGACTTAATCATAGTGGAAACCATTGAAACAACTGAACTTGCCGCTAAAAGATAATCTGCGAAGTCCTTTTTCAGTTGGACTGGGCTACGGCGGTACAGTCCCGTCCACGGAAACCCACCAAAGAGCGTCCAAAGATACAAAGCTTAAGAAATCTCAGAAAAGATTAATCTTGGTTTTGTATAATAATTCACTGATGAAATGCAGCAATAAGATGACAAATCCTCAACACGTTTTGTGCACCATCGGACCCATAAAGATCGCACCGAATGCTGTTTGGAATTGCTACAGCCCCAGTGGACTTCCAGCGACATCCAGATTTAAATATTGAAAACTGGAGAGCATCAGAGTGTGGTAGGTGATATCCAGGTCAATTAAATTGAAAACAAAGAAACAGGTTTTAGGGGTGGTGGCAGGGGCGGAGACTTAGGGGGGGACAGGAAGGGACGGTCCCCTCCGAAATTTGAGGTGGAGGGGACGGGTGGACATTGGACAGGTTGAAAAAAATTATGTTTGAATATATCAGAAATATTTCACGAATATCATTATAAATTTCTACAGTATTTTCCACTCAGACACAGTGTAACAATAACACTAATGAACTTTATATATTAAACAGAAGATAGGCGCAGGACTCTGAATCACCGTGAATATATATATATATGTCGCGGTCGACTCCTTCGATCGCAACGACGAACCAACGAAGGAACTATTAAAAGATCTTTAATTAAAAATAAAGTCGATTAAGTGTAAAGTAAGTCAACTCGTCTATCAAATATCACAATCGTAGACAGCACACAGGTTGGCTGGTCTCGATTGAACGTTATACGATCAATGTTTCAACGTTTGCAAATCTTCGTCAAAAGGCCCTTAATGTACAGCAGGTCTATCTTATATAGAGTTCTCCCGGATTCCAGAACGTTCTGTGACGTCACTGTACTTTTCCCTGGAAAGTCCTACTGAACACGTATATCCTTGTTGCATGCACCGAATTAATGTTGACAGCTTGTTGCAGAATTTTCCGTGCGTTGTAAACAAGCTTGTTGACGCGTCGGTTTTCTTCCCTTGATGCATGCACCCGCGTAGACCGCGACATTCCCTCCGCCCTCAGATGATGACACGTCTTCAGCACCATCTCGAACGGGTCATCACGATCAAGCCGGGCCTCCAGACTCCATCTCGACACAGCATACACAAACAAAACAAAACACATCAGTTAGTCAATTTATCTATACAATTTGCGGGCTTGATCCTTGTGTGTCGGGCTATTTCCCCCCTTCACCCTCCGAGTCACAACCGAGAGAGGAAATCAACCACCGTGTTCTGACGTCCAGGACGATATCGAAAGTCCACGTTAAACTCTTGCAATGCTAACGCCCAACGAGTCAGTTTCGCACTCTTAGGGCTTGCATCTGTGAGATAAGACAAAGGATTATGATCTGAATAAATGATTATCCTTGATAAAAATATCCATGACTTGAATCGTTTAAGTGCCCAAATTACTGCGAAAGCCTCTCTCTCAATTGTAGACCAATGCATCTGTGTATCTGTAAGTTTAAGGCTAGCAAAAGCAATTGGTTTTTCTTGACCTTCTTCGGTCCACTGAAACAAGCAACACCCGACCGCGGTGGCACTTGCGTCAACACTTAAACCAAATTCCTTAGTGAAATCAATGGTATGCAACTGTGTAGCTTTACTGAGATCATCCTTTAACTTATCTAGTGCTTCTTGATGCTTTTGCTCCCAAGGCACCTTCGTAGGTATGTTATCTCGTGTCAAATCAGTTATTACCCGTGCTTTTTCAGCTAAAGCAGGTATAAAATTTCGAAAGTAACTGAAAAAACCCATAACCTTTCTAACTTCTTTCTTTGTTGTTGGAGGATGGATATCATTGATCGTAGCGATCTTACCTGGATCAGGTTCAATACAACCTGACCCTACTATACCAAATTCTTCATCTTGATCAACAATTACTGAACAGCTATTGATCATCGCTTGTTCGAGTCGTTCATGGTATCGCTTGATCTTATTTGCGTGTAAATGTCTTTGTTTTCCCTCTATTTCTACTATATAAGAATATGGGGATTTAACCTTGACTACGGTAGCAGGTCCTTGCCATCGACTATAAAATTTAGAACTACCAAAATCTGGTGCTAATACTGCTACTTTATCTCCAACTTCGTATTTTCTGTCAGTACTACGCAAGTTATAATAATCTGCATACCGCTTTGTTTCTATATCACTATAGTAATCTGCATAAACTTTCGCGAATTCGAGGTTTTCCTTCAGTGATTGAAGATACTCTTCGGGTGATTTACCTAAGTTAAGAGGTACTTTTCGTTCGCCAGCCCACGATTCCTTCAACACACTAAGTGGACCCCGAGGAAGAGTTCCATAAACCATAGTGAATGGCGAAATATGAGTCGTGCCTGAAGGTTTTTCTCTAAGGCTCCACAGAACAAACGGTAACAATTGGTGCCATCCACGAGGATCAGATTGAGCAAGCTTAAAGATCATGGTTTTCAAGCTTTGGTTGCATCTTTCAACCAATCCAGCTGCCTCAGGATGTCCAGGGGTATTAAATCTGGGACTACAACCCATTCGCCGCAAGAATTCTTTCGTCAAACGACTGGTAAAGTTGGTACCACAATCAGAACTGATGATCCTTGGAATAGAAAAAGTTGTAAAAACTTGCAACAGAGCTTCACAAACTCCCTTTGCATTCAGCGATCTAAGAGGATACGCCATCGGCCAACGAGAAAATTTGTCCACCAGAACCAGAGCATAATTGTACTGGGGTTTCGATTTGTTGGATTCTCCAGTCACTACCATAGGGCCAATACAATCCATATTTAGATGGTTAAAACAGAGTTCATCCGCCCTCGGAATAGGAGTGATCGGGACTCGATCTGCCACTTTAACTGGAGTTCTTAGTTGACAAATTTGACAAGACGCACAATATTCGCGAATCCTCTCATCCATTCTTGGAAACCAAAAGTTTAATTTGATCCTGGCTCTCGTTGCCTTAAAAGCCATGTGCCCAGCACATGGGGCATCGTGTGCTACTCGCAAGACAACCTCGATTCTATCTTCCGGTAAACATAATTGATTAACCTTATGTCCCATAATTTCCCCTTTGTGGTACAGGAGGTTATTATCTATAAAGAAATTATTTTTATTCTGTCTCGCTTGTTGCCAGCAAGATATAAGATTGTGACAATTCTGTTGCTCACGCAATAAAGTATCATTATTCGCTACTCCCTCATCAGACTTGAACTCTGTTGACTCAACATCAAGAAAATTATCTGAATCATCAACTAGTTGCTCCTGAGAATATTCATTCACTTCTGACGGCAAGGATTCGTTGCTGTTACTTTTCTCGATATTAACTTCTAAGTTATCTTCTTCTGCCCCTTTATTTATTTGTACACATCGATCAACGCCAGCTACCATCACTACATATTGCGAACTATCCCTTAATAGGTCCACAACATGGGGTGTCAAAATAACCCGTTCATTTAGTTCAGGGACTGCAGCGAACATGACGCACAAAGATGGCGCAATGTTTGTCGTTCCTTCCATTGAATTAGCTAATTTCATTTGTAGGTATACTACATCTGCCTTACATCCTTCTCCCTGAAAACCAATTATATTAATCCGTTTAATCACGGGTAAGTTTAGTGACTCAATTAATTTCTTATCAATACAACAAATTTCTGCTCCTGAATCAGATAATGCTGGCTGAGAAGGGAGATCTTCAATCTGTACATTGATATACGACCTCTCGTGTAATCCATCAATACTATTCTCGTATACCCTTACAGCAGTTTCCAACCCTATTGGTTTAGAATTATCCAATAAATTCCCTTGCTTTACCTGTTCAGGTATCTCATGCAACACGTTGACCTTCTCAACAAATAAGTCGGTCACTTCTTCAGTTGGGTTCCCAGATATACAAGTACTCACCTTTTTAGAACTTGGTTTGGTCTGGCACTCCCTTGCCCTATGACCCTTCTGATGACATAGGAAACAGAGACCCTTTACCTTGGCCTCCTCCTGAGACACCCTCGCACCTATCTTGGCTTCACCCCTTATTTCCGGTTTGGGAGACTTGGGTTGAGCTGTCTGGTTATTGACTTGAACATGTGGTTGACCTCTCGTCCAATTGTTATACTTCGGTGTCGGATGACTACGGCATACTAAGTCATTCCCACCATCATGCGACGCTACATAAATGTCAGCCGCATTAGCTATGTCTTCACAGCTCAACCACTCCTCTTTTTCTTGGGCCAAGATATAATCTAAACAAGCCTTCGACAAGGACTCCTTAAGCCGATCCGCAACCAATAAACTTACAAGTTTATCAAACTCATCAGTTATCTTTCTACTTTTCAAATAATACATAAGAGCCACACGCAATTTGGATGAATAGATCGTAAATGATTCGTCCGATGCTTTGTGCAACGACCAAAATCGGGCTCTAAGATTTGAAGGGCTTATCTTAAACTCCCTTAGCAAAAACTCCTTCAGGAATTTGTAGTCATGGAGCTGTGCCTCAGTAAGGCGCATGATTAATGCCTTAGCTCTTTCACTTAAAATGGCTAGCAATAATTTTGCTCTAACATCTTCATCCACCTCATACACATTAAACAAACCATCCAAGTGATCAAAGAAACCTGGAATTTCTATAGGGTCGGAAGGAAATTTCCAAAGAATATTCTTAAGGGCATCACTATAACGCTTAGTACGACTTGCTAAAGAATCTCTAACATTTCGTTCTTCCTGCTTTTCCTTCCTCTCCCTTTCTTCTTTCTCTTTCCGTTCCTTCTTTTCTCTTTCTTCTTTCTCTTTCCGTTCCTTCTTTTCTTCCTCTCTCCTCTTTTCCTCCCTTTCTTCCTTCTCCTTCCGTTCCTCCCTTTCTCTTTCTTCCTTCTCCTTCCGTTCCTCCTTTTCTCTTTCTTCCTTCTCTTTCCGTTCCTTCTTTTGTTCTTCATATTTACGGATTTCGAACTCCAGACGGCGCTTCTGCAGCTCGTAATCCACTCCTGTTGGAGATATTGGACTACCCTTAAATTCCTCTTCCTCTTTTCCAATCTCCATGGCCCATTCTTCCATTAATTGATTTCGATCCCATGACATAACATCATCTTCGTCCCTTCCTGCCTTCATAAGATACACCCTAAGGCGCTCAGACGACATTTTGCGAATATTCGCTTGCATCTCTGTTGTCAACGCTTCCATTTTTACAAACAGTCAGTCAACAACAATCAACAAAAAAAAACAGACACCACGCGGCAAACCCGCCACACAAAAGGAAAATTCCACAACCCAAAGTGCAACTATGCAGTATCCAAAGAAGTACACTCGCCAAGTACGCAAAAACTATACAAGCTCACGCCAGTCTGGCCTCGATCACAACAATGGATCAAATTTCAAAGAAATAATCAGCAGATATTGAAAGAGAAATAATGGCTGCCTCCCACTCGGCTGCAACTCCACTCTCTTTTCTCCTTCTCAGCCACGACAACACCTAGGATCTTACCCGTATGTTGACTGCTGTCTTCTGCTGTCTCAGCCGAACGACGCACTTCGTCCGTCCGACTGTCGTATGCCGATTCACCCGTCTCCCACGGTAGAAAGGCGTCTCGATCCGCTCGCTGTCTGGAACAGACCGTCTCTTGATCCTCCGGGTTGACTCCTTCCTCCGCCGGCTCGCGTCTTCTTCACCGGATCCAACACCGATGATCCCACCGCTGCCACCAATAATGTCGCGGTCGACTCCTTCGATCGCAACGACGAACCAACGAAGGAACTATTAAAAGATCTTTAATTAAAAATAAAGTCGATTAAGTGTAAAGTAAGTCAACTCGTCTATCAAATATCACAATCGTAGACAGCACACAGGTTGGCTGGTCTCGATTGAACGTTATACGATCAATGTTTCAACGTTTACAAATCTTCGTCAAAAGGCCCTTAATGTACAGCAGGTCTATCTTATATAGAGTTCTCCCGGATTCCAGAACGTTCTGTGACGTCACTGTACTTTTCCCTGGAAAGTCCTACTGAACACGTATATCCTTGTTGCATGCACCGAATTAATGTTGACAGCTTGTTGCAGAATTTTCCGTGCGTTGTAAACAAGCTTGTTGACGCGTCGGTTTTCTTCCCTTGATGCATGCACCCGCGTAGACCGCGACAATATATATATATATATATATATATATATATATATATATATATATATATATATATATATATATATATATATATATATATACTATGCAGACGCAGACTGACTGAAAATATACAGAGACACAGTCAGAGGATGAATCATCAGCACAGTGGATCTCCACAGCTAGAAGGATGCAAGGCGGGAGAGAAGCCATGCAGGTATTGGTTGAAAGACCGGAAGACGAATAACCAAACAAGGATAGAATAAAATGATGACCTAATAAGAGAAAAACGAGAAAGGGGCTGGAAGCGAAGGAAGACGGAAGGCATTAAATTCAAAAACACTTAATTGGAACTAGTCTGACTTATATAGGCTCAAACATAATTTTTTTCAACCTGTCCAGTGTCCACCCAAACCCAGCGGTGCAGGTTGTTGGTAACATGTAGAATATGTTTGTTAATATGCATTCAGTTTAGCAAGAAAAGTGTCAAAACACTGCCAAACGTAGATTGTCAAAGAGATCGATCATCGGCGGTCAACAAACCACGTGTACCATTCCTAAAACATTTATGCTATTGTTTCCTGTTGAGCAATTCAGGACCTTCTTGAGCAATGAGGATAAGCTGATCCACTCTTATCAGCATTGAAATAATAGACCAATTTTGCTAAGATGACAGCTTAAATGCTACCATTACAGTGTGGAAATTCAAAAAATGTCCTTGTTGGGGAGGGGGCACATCCCCCTCCCCAAACCCCTCCCCCTCCCCTCCCCCTGCTCGGCGCTCCGCGCCTCGGCGGTCGTCCTTTGGCCGACCAACCTGTCCCTCCCCAAACCCAGGCCCAAGACTCCGCCTATGGGTGGTGGTGGTGGTGGTGGTGGTGGAACTATTTGTGACAAAGGTTTCATGAGCGAGGATAATAGCTAGACAAAACTCAATTTAAATTCCGAGGCACGACACAATGGGTTTATTATCTCGGAGGTAGGTCTGAGATGTAACAGAGCCACGAGGGAAGCACTCAAAAATTGTGACGCCCAAAGGACAAACACGAACATGGAGTTCAGTGAATGATCATTAGGCTAAAGAGAAGTTTGTTTTGCATGTTACAGTCGAAGGTTGGGCAATGTTGCTAGCAGACACAGTCAGTCGTACTGATGGATCTCATTGTTCTAATCTGTACCAGGAGAAAAGGATTGCAGCGAAGTGTTCAACGTCGATAGATCCACACTTGAAGAAGAAATTGGAAGCAACGACGAGATGAGCCAACGATATGGAAAATAACTTAAGGATATGGCGCTTTACTTACTGCTGTGCATGACTGTCTGTCTATTCTTCTGTTATCCCGAATTACTTTCAGACCGTAGACCTCCTATAGTCTCTTTCCTCTGTGTGTGTGTGTGTCTCTCTCTCTCTTCGTCTGCGTTTCACTCAACGTTTTTGTTCGAATTATCTGTCAAAACTAGGCCATCAAAACAGCCATTGACCTATAAATGCAATTCAGCGACCCGTGACGTTCTTTTACCATAATAGACGACTAGCGTGGCCTAATTATGTGACATGCATGGGTCCGCACTTGGGAACAATGGTAGCATTTGCTTTCTCCTGGATTTTGCAAATATCTTAAAAAGATAGAATCTCTTGATTATTGTGATTATTACAACAGGGTCGTCCATTAATTATGTCGACAAATTCTAGGCAGTTTTGACCCCTCCCTCCCCTTGTCAACAACTGTCAAACATTCAAGGACCCCTAATAAGAACATGTAAAAACAAATCTACCCCCCCCCATAAGAAATATCTTTCCATCGAAAAGAAACTCAAGATATTAAATTTTCGAAGTGAACCCAGGATATTCACATTTAGGAGATTATGCAGCGCATTTTCTGAATAATCTGGGAAAAACAAAAAAGATAATTTAAAATGAAGGAAATATCGCGTTTGATTAAATTACAAAAAAAACGAAATAAATCACTCATAAAGACTTTCCTAATCTATGGTTGCTTTTGATTAAATTATTGTTTACGTCAATTTGTCTTCAACTCCCCTTGTCGAGAATTGTCAAACTTTTTCAAACCCCCTCCCTCCCCATTTTGTTGACGTAATTAATGGACGACCCCACAGTCCCAGCACGATTTTTATGCGAGAAAACAATTATCTGGGTAAGTCCTTAATCATTATTTATTTTAAAGTTGTCACGTTTTCTGTATTGCAAACGCGTCATTTTGCTCCCCCTACAATAATTTTGCTCCCATTGCAAACATTCCTTGGGGACGTTCAGGAATTGACATGTCTTCCAATGGTCGCAATTAATTGCTGCTTACTGTGCTTCCTACAAACATTGCTAAACCCGATATACAGCATCTTTGTATCGACTATTTCTGGAGTTTTAAAAATGAATAGTTTGACCATCGTGAAGAAAGATTCCCATCGCAGCTGTCTTGTACAGGAGAACCAGTTTTACGCGAACCGGAAAATGTCCGTATTATAATGCGCTAAGGGACGACAAATTATTTCTCGAATGCATTTCATGTCTACAATTATCCAATCACATGTATATTCAATTCAATTCAATTCAATTCAATTCAATTCAATATCTTTCAATTCAATATCTTTTTATTGCTGTCAATGACAGTCATAACAACATCTGAATTTTTTCATAGTTAACATGTAGTAACACAATACCAGCCTAATTTAGACAACTAAACTATCTTAAACAGATAGCATACAGAAGTTCATGTTAATCTAAATCAACAAGAGAAAAGAATCTGAAATGCAAAATAGGCCAAACTGTCATCGACAACAATGGATGACCCCTAAGGGATGTTAGTCCCGCTAAATAGGGCACCCTAACCATCACTTACTTAGTCAGTGTATGGCAGTAGACTGTTGACACCCCGCAATATTGAGAATCGTGAGAAGAATTTACAGGGGTGCACATTTATTTACTGTAATAGCTTAACTATACTTAACTACATGTCGGTTTAGGCTCCAGTGCGACACTCTGACAACTCCCGACGACTGTCTCACTTGATGGAATCAATAAGAGACCAATTCAGAGGCAGCAAGAAATAATCGTAATTTCTTTTTAAACTCGTATTTATTCTTTGAGTTGCGAATTTCTCTCGGGAACGAATTCCAAGTAGTTGGACCGGTAGACTTTATACTGAATAATCTGATGTTAGTGCGCGCTTGGATTGGTCGATATAACACAGCACCTCTCGTATGATGGTCATGTAATGAAGAGGCAAGCGTAAAATACCCAGCAAATACATCAGGAAGCTGGTGATTTTCGTACATATAGAACAGGATTCCAATTTGGAAAGATCTAATCTGTTTTAATTCCAATAGATTTAGGTCTTTGAAAATATGTAAGGAGTGGTGATACCTTGGGACCCCAGCAATCATTCTTACTGCCTGTACATGCATATACAACAATACATCATGCGTGCATATACAACAATACATACGTTGTTATATCTCTGTATCTGTTCTATACTGATAGTAGCACACCATCAGTGTACGTGAAAAGTCTTGCTCAATTTCCTTCTCTTTAGAGATAAAAACCGGCGTACTTCGTGCTACAAGGCGATCGCTCACTCAATTAACTTAAGCTACGAATTTCGACTAATCAAACGATTACGGAACGATTTACTATCATTCCGGTAAGTAAAAAAAAAACGAGCTAACAAAAGTTCACAAGCGTTCAATTGTTAAGTGGTCAAAATTGATTTATTTGTTAAAGTTTACCTGCCAGTTCTCTCCGAAATCTACCAGCGAAATTGCAGCGTGAACTTTGAGAGTGTATAGTAAGAGGCGTCACTAACGACATTTACGACTAAAGAACTCTATCGACCTCAAATAGGCCTACATGTGCTCACAAAGGAGCTCCGTGAGAATGTGTTGCAACTGAACTTCACGCAACCTGCACTGGACATATAGGTTACCAGTTCTTATACTTGCGTGTGTACTATGTCTTCTACTTTGAAGATATATAAATCATGCGTGTAGCCGTTATTATGCATTTGGACATGAATACATGTATATCTTATATGCAGCTGAATGTGGACGCGTTCTTATTCATTTATCGAGGGCTAGGGTAGGCGCTCTTTCAATACTGAGATTCTCAAACATTTAAACACATTATAGCAAAAGCAACACAACAGCGAACAAAGGCAACGACAAAAGCACAACCTTAACCAAAGCAACAACAGCCAAGATTTTGAAATATGCACTCTAGGGCTCCCATTATACTGCAAAACAATGGCCGAAATTGTTATCCTTCTGTTAAGCCATTGACTAACGATGTTCATGCACGACAACACGTGCAGATAATATACGACCTCTCCTCTGTGGCTGCGTTAACAAACACGAATATATCATAAGTGAATACATTTAAACTACAATTGGATAAATCGCTGGAATGGCGCGAATGGATTATTTACCCTGTAGACAAACTTTGCACCAGCCAGTTTCAATGTCTTGTGTCGTTCATTGGTCAGCTAAGCTAAGTTGAAGCTGAAGCTAAGTTTTCTGTCTCATAGGCAGCGCTTCAACTCGATGCTCCTGAGCCTTAGGCCCAAGATTCTCTTGCAAGTAGGCTACGCATGCATGTACGCATGTGTGCATTCATGTATCCTTGTTTGAATATAGTATATATGGGTGTGTAACTGTGTATGTATGTATGAATGAATATATATATGCCATGGGTATGTTTTTATGTATAATGTGTACGTAGATATTTCTGTATGTATGTATGTATTTATGTATGCATACATTTATGTATGTATGTTGTTGGAATCTTCCTAAATGTAAAGGACTGGTACAATCTGTTTCGTGTTAAGCCAGATTCTTGAAAACTGGTTAAACTTGTTGTGCTTGACTATATATTGTTTCTTTGAAGTTGTGCTAGTTTCTAGTGAAGTCTATACAAGCTTCAGGCATGTGGGTATCCGTGAGCTTGGCATTTAGTTTTTGGTCTGACGAGATCCTGCGTGTTGGTTGTCTGCTAAGGTTCCTTTCTTAGGAGATTCCTATGAGAACCGAATTAGGTTACTCTTGTTAGTTTAAAAATAGTAGGCGGTTTGAAAATCGATCGCACTGGATTGAGGCAAGCGATGAGCGGTCGACGCTCGGGTTCGGCGTTTTGTTGCAAACCCTCTCTTCCTTCGATGCTACTTTCCTCACCATATGCCGAAAGTTGGGTAGGAAGATGCGAAAGATAAAGTTCTGTGGCCTCTGTGGTATGCGGAGGACTTACTTTTTCGATCGACACTTCAACCGTTCAACAACGTACCAGTTCGGAAGACGAGATGTTAATAACTTAACGTCTTTATTGACGATCTTTTCTCAATTGGCACAACAACAAAATAAAATTACTGAATATCTATGATACAACTCAAAGACTCAATTTCAACTCTCAACTTACAGCAGCGCAGTTTCCGTAACCGTCAATCGCAGGATTTAAGATCTGCTTCTTCGATTATGTTCTCTATCTGTCCTGATTGTGTTTATCTAATACCAACAATCATCAGAAAAACCAAATTCTAGGTCTACTTCTCCATGTTCGTTTTTTGTCTGTCCGTTTTCAGTCCCTTATAGTTATATATAGATCGGTCTGGGGGTCCGAGTCCGGGAGACCGGATCACTGAGTGGAGCACGTTTATGACGCAATAGTAATTTATATCTAGATAGCAATTTAGCACGCAGCAATAGGCCTACACGGACAGCGATTCATAAGAATTCATAATTTACGTAATAGCAATTTATGACGTGTTACCCACTGCGATTTTCGTTACAGTATCTTGTGTTTAGTATTTTTAGAGCTGCATAATTATAGTACTTAACTATAGTTGGCCTATCTCTATTCAGTTCCGCTATTCGTCCCGAATCATAGTCGTAATAAGTTTAAGCGTGCTACTTGGCGATAATTAATGACTACAGCGACAGTATTAGGCATACTGTATTCCGAGACAGAATTTGAACCCAGTGAATCAGTAATAGATACGTGCTCAACTGTACATTAGTATTAGACTTGGTCACCTTAGCAACCATTGTCGTTTAATTTCCGAAATTAGTGACGATACGAATGACGTCACGCGGACTGAGATGTCTACCGTGTTGTTCTGGCCGGTCATCTTGCACGAAATTGGGAATCAGTCAGCAGTCATCAGGTCACTGAACGCATTCACCGCTGCCGCAAGTAAGTAAATTAAAGTAATATAACTTAGGTAAATAAATGGTCTGGCTTCAGGTTCGTCTATTTTCTTGGAGTATAACTCAAACTCATCGAGAGACGGCCGACGATGCTTCGGCTAGGCGAGCGCTCTACCGCTCGCGTGGTTCTTTGCTAGGCGAACGATTAAGGATCGCCTCAAATGGGAAGCTCTGTTTAAACTTAGGACGGGAGGTAGCTCTTCGTCTCGTGTCCTGTTTGCTGATTTGTCGATGACGCAGCTATTTTGTTGAAGTCTTCGCCGTCTGAGGTGGAAGTTTCTTTCTTGTGAAGAACGTTGTCTGGCTGTATCGTCGACAAGGTATATTTGTGTACATTATTTACTTTTAATAAATTAATTTTATCGTGATCCAAGCGAGATTTGTGTCTTGGAGTTTCCTAACAGAGGATGGAATAAAAAATACGTTGAATCGTCTGATACGGAAAATTGATGAAACAGGAACTTCGCGTCGTAAACCGCGCGAATCGGTACGCACGGCGCGCACACCCGCTAACACTGCTCGTGTGTCCGAGTTAATTTGAATGTCAAGACGATGACCCGGGTACAAGCAAATCTCCCCGGGAAATTCAGCGCGAAACAGGCAAAATTAACTCGGACACACGAGCAATGTTAGCGGGTGTGCGCGCCGTGCGTACCGATTCGTGTGGTTTACGACGCGAAGTTCCTGTTTCATCATTTTTCCGTATCAGATGATTCAACGTATTTTTTATTCCATCATCTGTTAGGAAACTCTTTAAATATTTGAAGCGCATTAAATCCCTTATCAGTTCGCAAAATTCGGATCAAAACTCAATCATTGTCTGTCAATGGCGCCATATTGCGTCACTAATGACAACAAAATAATATTATGGTAGCTATGGCTGTTCCAAACATTTCCTTAAAATTTAAACTAGTACCAGTTCGACTTTTTCCAAGCTACTACTAGAGTGAAATATCTTTAATTTGAACGCTTTAATTATAAATAACTTACAAAAATTGGCGGAGTTATATGCATGCAAAGTCGGTGCATTCATGCTGGCCCACCCTGTATGCATGCAACAACACTCTGTGTTATCTGTTTATTGTTTTGCGTACTGATGAAATTTATGTTTGTATGACATCATTTAGGTTGACGTAGAAAACGCCTTTGCTTAGTTGTCTCTGGAAGCGGTGTTACATACATCTTTAATTACAATAATAACATTGCAATTACAAATATCTATACAACGAAAATGTAGTTAAAACCTCAAAGAAAACAAGCTAAATTGCAGTTTAGGTTATTTATATCT
>OY744615.1:24392105-24589605 GCA_963556255.1 Allolobophora icterica | reverse complement strand
GAAGTGATAGCCGGAGGAAATATCGAAGGTTTAAGTGAACAAACCGCAATAATAATTAATTGATAGGTCGTACTGGCCTACGGCCAAATAAGCACAGATGTTTAGTGAATCATGTTTCAACGGTGATCAAGCAGCCACTGCAAGCGCTGGTATAATGGCCTGTAAATCCTAATGAGTGAGGCAAGACCTAACAAAACAGATCGTCCCTGTATTGGGAAGGAACGTCATCTCAGCCTTTTTTAGGGAGGGGGAGGACCAGCGGCGACGATCTTGTTTGACAGGTTGAGGACACGAGACTCTATTGAACTGATCTGGTCAAAAAAAGGTGAAACTTGTTTCATCTTTTTTGATGCTTCTTCAAAATGTTAAAGATGGGGGTCCTGCCCCCTCAATCCCCAGAATCGCCTCCCATGGCAGGGTCGTCACCTGAGTATTTGCCTCATGGTAAATCCAGCACGGTGTACTTATTAAATGCTCATAAGCTAGTCCATGCAGTGCACGCCTACAACCTTCAAATGACGTCCCTGAATTTGAGTAACATTTTCTTCTTTTTTTATCCCTTTCTTCTTCTTCCTTTTCTTGTTCCATCCTTTTTCCTTGATTTTGAAAATTAGAGGGGAAATGCGTCCCCTCTCCCCAAATGACGTCCCTGGTGTCGGGTGAGAACAGAGACGACCATGAAAAAAATATACAACGCGATCTGTCTCTGACACAGGCATGTCAGGCATAAGTGTATATATGACTGATCAATGATCATTTGCATTGTACGTCAATAAGATCTATTTCTCTATCCATCTACCCATCTATTCATCTATCCATCTATCTGTTCACTCATTCATTCACTCATCAATTCAATCGTCAGTTCGTTCGTTCATTCATTCACTCATTTATTCATTCATTCATTCAGTCAGTCATTCAGTCAGCAATCCAGCCATTCAACCTGACGTCAAGCAACCAACCAGCCATAACAGATAGAAACCAACCTATGATCTGTCTTTCAGTGCCAGCATTTGGTCCTTTGTAATCGTCGGGCAGGTATTCAACAGGTAGACATCTCATAGGTATATCTTTGTAGACGTTCTCCAACACCTGGCCGTGATTCTTCATCTAAAATAGTAAATTAATATTACCATTGAACTCCACCAACTGACGGCAAGATTGTATTGTATTTTTGTATTTTTCGTTTATTAATCCAGAATGACAAGACCGCATCTGGTTACAGAGAGTACAACTAAGAAACAATAAATAAGTTCGTTACATTTTGGATTTAAGACAATATAAGTGTCGTCTGATGAAACTTCTCTCATCTTTCTTAGGGAGGACAAAGTTAGGGGGTGTAGGTCGTAAATTATAAGGTTGTGCAATGTGCATAAAGCGAAGTAAGGAGTTGATGCAGCACATGGAAAGGACTCGCAATAATGGCTGGGTAAGGTTGAATCTCAATTGTCAGCACTTTGTCGCTGGATTTGGGCAGATCGCTATCGATTTATCCGAACCTCTGTGCATAAAGCCTTAGAAGGAATCTCTTTTTTTATCTCAATCGTTGGCAGAGGCAAATCCCTACCATGCGGGGGCGGCATAGAGGAGTTTGGCAATCGATAGAGTGGCTCTTGCGACCCGATGAAGAGGTGAGTGATGAAGGGAGGCCGTGGGACCTCAAGATTTTAATCGCCTATGTAAAGCTTGAGCATGTTCAAATAAGTCCTGCGATATGGGAAGAGGCTTTGAGGTCGTTTTGTTACGTTGACGCCAAATATGATCATGGAGGAGACTCAAGTAATATCGGGTAATGGTGGATGATGGTCATATAAGCCCGAGCGACGAGTTAAGATCAGTTCCTTCGACTTTTGACGGTTGAGCTGGAGATAATGGAGAAGAGCCCACTGAGCAACATGGTCATGAAGTTCTTGCTGAATGGTGTGAGCCATTGAAGCTGGGGTGACAAGACAAGTGTCATCTGGACATTTTAGCATAATATTGATCGTGTTAACCGGATGAAGGTCGGACGCGTTGATGGCAAAGGCGACGGTCCGAACCTGGAACCTTGGATGACACTAACATTAATCAAGGCCGTAGAGGAGAGAATACCAGAAAATCGTGTAGGGTGTAATCTTTTATCCAAGAAATCTATCAGCAGGTTGTAGACGCTGTCCGGAAGGTTGAGATGGAACAGTTTTCGGCAAGTATGTAATGACGCACCGTGTCGAAGGCTCTGGAGAAATCTAGCCCCACGAGGACCACATATCTTCCGAAGTCTTTCCAGGCTAATTTTGTATCGTCAGTCTTGACCCTGGATTCGTTCTGATGCTCATGATGGGAGGCTGGTGTGTGGTTAAGCAATAAGTCGTAATGCTTACGCAATCTTGCCAGTTTTGCCTCTGTAATGCATAGCCATTGTCTCGCCCAAGGCCGAGATTGGACTGCTGAGTCTTTGGCAGGCCCCACGGAGCTGCCTAACAAAAGCGTCCACGTGGCATCCTCGGGCCAGACTAAACTTTTCGTCAGCTCACTGTTGTTTGTCTGCCCTAACAGATTTCTTGCACTCTTTGTTGAAAGAGTAGCCATAACCGTTCGGTGATCTGGGTCGCAATCCAGTCTACTCGAGACTCTACAGTTAGTAACTGCCCTTCGGTGATGGAACAAGACTAATGGATGAAAATGTCGAGCCAAATAGAGACTCTAGGGGTTCCCCTCCAAAAACCTGATTGTATGACTCCCAGGAGCCAACCTGAGCAGGTTTGTGGGCAGCTGCCCTTGTCCCCTTACCCCCATCACGTGGCCTAGCTATTGCTTATAGGCTACTGACCCATTTCTGCTGTTCTTCGGAAAAACAAAGCTTGATAATCGTGTAAAAAAGTTCCATCATCGTCCCTCCGTTGTACATGTGAATATCTTTAAGGCGAGTCGGATATTTGCCCTGCAAAAATATCCACGACCGAAATAAATTTTCTAAAGCGCTACACATTACACAATTATTACTCAAATTAGACGTGTTCCCCCCCCCCAGAAGACTAGTTTTCCTGCATATCTGTTTCTAATGGCAAGAGTACACCAATCAACGACCTAAGCCATATGGTACATGAAAGACTTGCTTAATTGTCGTCTATTGGGATATAGAAACAGATGCTTTTCCTGTTACAAAGCGATCAGGAGAATTTGCAACGGTTAGCCATTGATATATTACAAGCCATTAGCCTAAGCCATAATACGTAAAAGACTTGCTTAGTTGGCTCCTATAGGGATATAAAAAAACATGCTTTTCGTCTTAAACAACGAGCGTTCAATCAATCGGCCATCAACGATGCTAAGCTAGTTACACGCTTTCCTTAGCTACGAATTTCGACTGGTGGAACAGTTTACTGACAATCCGCTTACTGGCAAAAGAAAGTAATAATAGGCCCCTAATAATAATAATAATCTTCGTTTAACATTTTCAAACTGACAGTATGATTACAAATCAAGTAATTACAGGAGTCGAATTTTAACTGTATACGGCAGCCATCCAAGGCGCCCTTCACGTCCTACATCTCATTTTTACAACGCGCCATCTCGCGAATGATAGGCTGAATGGACCTTTGGGAGGGTTGCGGGAAGCGATCCCGCTACCTACTGCTCTTCATGCCAGTGATGCTACCACTACTCTATGGACCACTCCCCCCCCGACAACGCAACTCAGAACTTTTAATTTGTGTAGTGAATCAACTTTATTTAGTGCCTGAAGATTACCTGCCACGCGTCTATAAAATCTTTTCGCTCTTCCATTGACAGTTGTGAGTGAATTTTGAGGTTGTAGTGAGAAACGTCGATGAAAAGGACTGTTCCGTTAACGCAGGTTCTTTCATCCATCAAATAAATGTAATCAAAGAGACATATAAGGGCGTGAAAGTAGTCGTTCTTTGAGAACGGTTTGCCATTGAAGTCGATGATACCTGCAAGGACATGAGCTCTTTGTATTCATTTAGAAGATATTTGACTAGGCTAAGTCGTCTTATTAGGTGACGTCTACGAGATTCACCCGAAGAGTCACTACCTTACTTGACCAGGGAAACTAGCTACAATCAGAAGAAAACTTATCGATCAGTATATAAGAGTAATTTATTGGAGGAAATGAATTTCAGAAACAGATAAGTGATATAATATAATATAACATATATAATAATAAAATATAAACGTGAAACCCATTATGAACATAACGCAATGAAGTAACTTCTCATACTGAAATTCCTAGGAAACAGTCGCCCACGCAGCGATTCGAGCAGGACGCGTTCTTCTGCCCGAATGTCGCAATTCCCGAATCCCAGGTTTATATCGACTTTCCCCGCGTGGGTATGATCACGTGGTCCATCCAGGCTTCCAAACAAGGGAGCAAAAGATGGGAGAGCAATTTGGCAGAATCGACCGAAAAGGATCCCTACCCAAGTACATGTACCATGGGCCAGGTTGGGCCTACTTGTCCGGAAGACAGAGTGCTTCAACAGAAAACCACGACGAGTTTAACTGTTACGCCGCAAGTCTATCGGGGATGAAACACATATACCACTCATACTAAGGGAGAAAGTCACCCACGCAAAATACCAAGTTACCAACTATTCATGTAGCGCCTCGTGTGTGTCTACTAGAACACCATTATAGTTACATAGCCTATAATATATAATGTATATGTTATATAGCCTAATATATATATATATATATCAATCAATCAATCAATCAATCAATCAATCAATAACTTTATTGTGTCAACTGACAACCAGGAACAAAACATATTTACAGGTAACAAGAAAAATTATTCAACTTATAGAGCATCCGTATGCACTCAGAAGACTTTGTGCAAGACCAGAGTAATCCTCAATATAATACTCAGTACTAATAATAATAGTAAGTAATAATAGTAATAATAGTAATAATAATAGGATGCAGTATAAGTATCGATACATTTAAATTTCTATGGCAGAGATTTTTTATTTGCTATTTTTAGACAGAGCTACATTTGCCAGAAGAGACAAAGGGCGACCCCAAAGGGACCTAAGTCCCGCTAGACGGGGCTACCCAAGCTATGACATGTACAAGATATGTTGATGGTTCTTAGACAGAAATCTAAAAGAAAACATGAAGAGAAACTGAAAGTTTTGCACATCTTATATGTATTGACTGAATATATATATATATATATATATATATATATTAGGGGATATAACCACCCTGTATATATATATAAGACGTATAGATGCTATCATTTTAACCCTAATCATACCGGCATACAACACAACTTAAACGTACCAGGTGGGTTCGTAGATGACCCCATCTGTGTTTTTTGCTCTGGGATCAACATGTCACAACAACAGCATGGCAACAACGGGGCCCCAACAATAGCCACCAAAACACTGAACTTAGGATTTTGGAATATCCATACTAGAACGTTCAAATTTAAAACAGAAATTTTTATTATTATTTCTTTAAGATTATTCTGTATAGCGTACAGTTACAGAAATTAGTACCACGAAGACTAAGGCCCACGCTCTCAGCAGATTATGATAATGGCGGTGGCAATGACTAATAATGGCCGAATGAGAACGACTGATGCCTCAGGACAACCGGTTTTCAGTTAGTTACTGTAAAACCTTACCTGGTTTAGCGATGATAATTTTTCTGCCTTCATCGTCTCTTTCCGGAAGAAGCAAAACAGATCTTCAAGAAAACCAAGTCTCAACTTATGGCGCATTCGGACAAGCTTGAATAATAATAATAATAATAATAATAATAATAATAATAATAATAATAATAATAATAATAATAATAATAATAATAGGAATATAGTGACCGCAAACAGTTAACATAATTCGTCTGCACATGAGTTCATTGGATAATAATAATAATAATAATAATAATAATAATAATAATAATAATAATAATAATAATAATAATCTTCGTTTATTAATTCAAACTGACAAGTACGCAGTAAGATTACATGACATAGTAGTAATAGACGAAAACAAGTTAAACAGGAGTCGAATTCAGCTGTATGGCAACCATGCGAGGCGCACATCTGTAATTAGTACTGCTCGTTTTACAATCACCACCTAGGGAATGAAGGCTGAGTTAGCCTTGTGGGGCTAGTGGGTATCGAACCCGCGTCCTTCTGATATTCATGCGTGCGTGTTATCATTCAACCATTTCCCCGCCCCATAGGCCTAGTGTATGATAGTTTGCTTATAACGATGAAAGTAATCTGCATGAAATAAGTCCTTTACCCTAAATCGATGGCGGCCAAATTCTTCGGGTCACACGGATCGATGTTCTTGTACCATTTGGAGAGCTTCATTCTACGCAGAAGGTATCTCTCAAGAAGTTCTCTGGCCTCCAGCTGAGAGAAGTTTCCCACTCTCAAGAAGCACAACAGGAACGCAGTGTCTGCGGACAATAAAATCAATCTGATTTAAGCAAAGAATTCTGCACGCACGCATGCGTTGCCGCCGTTTAGCAAAGCCATCTACCATCTTAATTACTTACCTGTAAATGTACTTACCCTTACTGAGACTTGGCTGCTGCCAGAGGAGGAGGACTCCATTCATATACCAGGTTATAATTTTATTCATAAATCAAGAGGGAAGACTCGATGTTGTGATGTGGGAATGTTTATTAAAAAATACTAATCATGTGCTGCAAAAAGAACAAGGAGCGTACACAACCTTCGAGCAGTTGTTTGTTAGGATCCATCTCGCTGATATTTCTTATTCGGTAGGGGGTAGTCTACAGGACTCCTGGATTGAACTTACCTGACTTTAACAGGGAAGTTGAGGACCTGTTACGTAGATCTGTTAAGAAAGGACACGAGACTGTAATAACTGGGGATTTCAATATTGATCTTCTCAAAACGAATGATCACAAAGAAACTAACCAATTACATAATTGCCTGATCTCCCATCAATTCTTCCCCTCCATTACGAGGCCTTCGCGTATCACTCCTCATAGTTCCACACTTGTTGATAATATATTTTTCACTGCTTGGTCGAAACTAACTAGAGCAGCTGTAATTGTCTCAGATTTATCCGATCATCTTCCAGTTTCTGCATCATTTGTATCGAGAAAAAAATCATAAAGCAAATTTTCTAAACGCTATGTCTACACGACAAGTTAATGAGGAAAATATAGGTAAATTTGATTCACTCCTTGGCAATACAGACTGGGGTCCTGTTATGAAAGTTGGTAAGGATGGGAACGCTAATGGGGCTTATAAGTTTTTGGAAATTTATAAAACAGCGTACATGTATGATAATGCATTCCCTCAATAATTAAACGTAACAAATCTAGGAAATTTACTTATTAACAACCATGGATGTCACCTGGCCTCCTCAAATCATTTAAGACGAAGAACTCTCTCTACTTAAAATTTATAAAATCATCAAATGAGGTTAATAAAATGAGATTTACTAAGTATAGAAATAAATTTAAGACAATTATACTCATGGCTGAAAAAAACTATTATGAAGCTGAATTCTCTCAAATTAACGGTGATCTCAAACAGACATGCAAACTCATTCGCTCCGTAATGCAACTAAGTAATTTGGAGATCCTTAGTTTGATCCACTAAAATTTAAATTATCTGAACAATAGGGCAGTATGGTCCCATTTTCGAGCACCTGCAATTAATCGAACAGCCTTATGAGAAATGAGTTATTGCTATCCAGATGTACCTTTTGGATATGTTTTATGCAGGCCAGTGCTATTTTTTAGGTTAAATAAAAAGGTTTGGGTGCCCTAATGTAGCGGGATACACATCCGTTCTGGGTTTCCCATTGCTGCCCTGGTTTATATTTTTTCTTTCGATGTTACTCGATGTATCGTATCATTGCTAGGCCTATGTTTTCTGTTTTGGGTTGCAATAAAAAATGATTTGATTTGATTTGATTGCTTCATTGGTTCGTGCTTTCATGCATTCGTTATTAAGCAATAATTTACAGATAGGCCTACATCTGGGAAGCCAACTTTCACAAAATAAAACTCAGACAGCCGAAACGAGAAACGAACCTGTCGGACATTTTATGTGCGGCTGTTGTAGTATCCAATTACGAAAAGTCTCGACTGCTCCAATTCTATTCGCTGGATCTTCGTTCAGTTCCTCCTTCGCCGTTTTCAGACTCTTTTCGTCCAAAGTACACACGTATCCGCTATCTTGTGACGCCATTGTACTAAGCGCAAATTATATAGCAAATAAGTAACTTACTTACAGTAAGTAGGTAAATAAGTAATTCATTAAACAGCTAAATAATAAAATAAATAAGAAATATATAAATTTATTTCGTCACTGTTACTAGTTGTTTGAATATTCCACGCAATCAACTGAAATCTTGGACCACTCACCAAGAATGCACATTTATAGGTGTATTTAGGTTTATTATGCCAGGTGCCTGAGAATGTAGAGCTAATAACAGTGTTTTTAAAAAATATTTTTTCCATTCTTGAATGCTATAATTGATTTAGTGTTAAAATATTTGTGTAGTGCAGGATTTTCACTTATAAATTGCTGTCACAATTTATACAGTGTTCTTCTGAGAATACTTTTCTTTTCAAATTTATTTTCATAAATAAGTATTAGAATGAGTTTATCAATATTAGTAACCTTCACTTTATAATTCATTAATGTAGTTCTGTCTATGTGGTTGAGTTTAAGCAGTGCTTTTTTCTTGAAAAAAGGTTTCGGAACGGAGTAGGCTAATTACGGGCGGGCTATAATCCCGAGAAAACCGGAATTGGTGGTTGGGAGGGGTCTCAAATCTCAATAAACACTGAAAACAGTTCAAAACACTGAAATAAAATAAAATTAACTAAATTATTGTTTTAATTATTAAAATTAAAGAAATATTTTTTAGTACTTGAAAAAAGGTGCCGGAACGCCGTTCCGGCGCGTTCCGGCCGAAAAAAGAACTGAATAGCTTTACTTAAAATGGAGTCGGCATAATTTCACATAAAATCGCAAGTATGGGCCTTAACCTGCAAAGTCTATGAAAAATTCAAAAATTGCATGTTGACTGTGTTAGTGGACAACTGCGATATACTGGATAGGTCGCTATAGTACGCGTATTCAAGTTCAAACAGGTTATACAATTAATAATACCGACACCATACCGTAGTTTGACTGGTTATCACCGGGCACTTAGATTAGGCTACTAGACGGAAAAGAGTTTTGACAATCAATTACTCGATTTATGCTGCATCTACATGTGTGCCTGACTGATTGTTGATCTGCTGTCCAGATTAGAGCCACCCGTTACTTAGGCTTACTTTATACAAAGCCAGAGGTCAGCGTAACATATCTGACACTGTTTAAGGCGGTCGCAGTTTTTGCTGTTCACTATGTTTGCTTCAAATAACTCCTTTCTTTCTGATTGAATGCGTGTCTCTTTCTTTTTTCTCTTTCTCTGTCTCTCTGTCTCTGTCTGTCTGTCCGTCTTCTGTCTGTCTCTGTCTCTGTCTATCTCTCTCTCTTTCTCTGTATTTGTGGTTTATTCTGTGTTTTCTAAATAGTTTCGAAGCTACTCCAACAGCACCATAACCTCTGCCAACCAGAAGCCTTCCATGTTTTACTTCAAAACGTGGGATCAGTGTCTTGCTATTTCCAATATCAACAAAGGCATGAATCAAGGACAAGACTCTTAGCAAAACATAAGCATTTGTTTTCTACAAAAATGGACCAGTAGCTTATAAACGAATTTTAAATTTCTTTAAGACATCATTGAACCATGTTAGTATATATATATAATCGAGATAAGATATAATGTATATATATATATATATATATATATATTCCAAAACTCCATGAGCACATCATAGGCCAAAAATTATTTATGCAACGAGAACATGTCAACAAAACCACACAAAGCATAAAGCAATAAAGCATTTTATATTGCGATCGCATGGCATTGACCCCGCTAACTTTTAATGAATTGATCAGGCGAGATCCTTCACAACCGCGGACCGTTTGAATGGGTGCCACGCCACTGAAGGTCCCCTTGTACGGAATGTACACCTATAGCCAAAAAATAACCATTGGCTGGTAAACATCTCAAATTAGATGAGGCTAATATGCGTGATACGTTAAGGCTTAATCTCAGTTTTTATTTAACATAAGAGGATACGGATACTTATGCTATCTTACATAGGCTTACATTGAGCACAATTCGACCCCTACCTGAGCGATGAGCAGACACCTCTGGTATTTGACAGCGCAACCTGAACTTTGAAACCTTTGTTTTTTGACAGCGTTACGTGAACTTTGCATTTTAGAATATTCCTCGCTGGCCACTTATCGCGACATATTCCGGTGTAACTTTTAAAGTGACCCTGTAAATGAATTTATTCGTCAAAAACTTGTAAAAATTCAAAGCATTAAAGCGTTTAAAACCATAGTTTAATTTACCTGTATTATTGAAAATATGTGTCGTTCACAACGCCTAAATTAGCCTACTATCGGAAAGTTACTATGCCTACTCTGTGAAATGTCTATACGATACCCTCAGGGGCGGGGAGATGGTTGAGTGATAACACGCTGGAACGAAGATCAGAAGAACGCGGGTTCGATACACGCTAGCCCCATAGGGTTAGCTCAGCCTTGCATTCGCTAGAGGGCGACTGTAAAATTGAGAGGCAGGACAGATGGGCGCCGTTCATGGCTGCCGTATATACAGTTAAATTCGACTCATGTAAAACTGTATCTGTTACTACTATATATCATGTATGCCGCTGCTGAGCACCGGTTGAGTGGCGCCATAGCAAGTACGGTGCGATAATATATGTATATATATATATATATATATATATATATAGCCAACATTCCTTATGGGGTCTTATACAGAACAAAAATTTCAAATTTATAGGTTACTGAAAATTGATCAGATAACGCGTATGCAGGTTGGGAAGTGTATGTACCGCTATGAGCACAGCCAATCACCTCTGGCTTTCAGCAGTTTTCTACCGTGCCACAGACCTCCATTCACATCAAACAAGAAATTTACGTTCATTTTATCAGCCGTACGCTCATACGAATACCCGGTTAATTAACACCAATATAAAAGTACCCATAGGTATAGTCTCAATGTGCATTTTGAGACTAGTTAAGATTAATATTTTCGTTTGCACGTTTAATGATGTTAGATTGACTGCTTCTCATCAAGTTGTACTACTACCCAGGTCGGCCATGGTAGTGGTTTTCCTGTGTAGCCAGATTATGTTATTTAATTAAACATTGTGTGTTTTGTTTATCCATTCAATGCATGGTTTCCCAATATATAAACAAAAATAAATAAATAGGCCTAAGTTTAGAAAATAATGTATTGAAATTTTTCATGAAACGTGTCACAACTATAGGCAATACTTCTTTAAAAGGTATCGTACAAACTAAAGTCTCAGAATATTTGTTGATATTTATTAGTTACAATAAAATCAAAAATTATTGGTTCTTGTTATGATATCATCCAGCATAAAGTAAGGATTATTTAGACAAGATAAGTATGAAACCAATTATGACATTCTAATTTGAATGCGACCAATTTTAATTAGAGTTATAATTAGCGTCCCTATACTTACAGGATTCCAGTCGCCCTACATCTGTTGTCCAGCGGCGATCTAACCTTCGATCAGCTGACCAAGCTGTAGGCCTACTCATGGTCCTTCGCTCGCGTACCGCAATCATGCATCGCCGCTCCTACCCTGTTGCTGGCCCACGACCTGAAACGGGCTCCCAATAGCGTTCCGTCTGGTCCCTATAGATCACTGTATACTACTTTTTATACTAATTTAAAGACTGCTCGTTTTAGCCGTGGCTGGACTGGGAGCGCTTCTGAGTAGACAGCCTTGAAGGGGCTCTATATAAATATTCCTTAATAATAGTATTTGAAAAAATAATTAGAATTATAATTAGCTATGAAGCTATTCATTTATTTATTCAATTAGTTTCTAATTAAATAGTTATCCATCACTGCTAACAGCTCACCATCATCGTTATCATCATCTTCATCGCCATCGCCATCATCGTCGTTATCGTCATCGTTGTTGTTGTTATTGCTATAATTACTACTACCACCATTACTAGCCTACCACTACTGGACGGAATTAGACTTTCATGCATTCAGACAAAGAAATGTCATGTAAGAAGGCAATCGGAATTAGTTCAGCGAATTGCACTGTCACTAGTCGATGTTGAGTTTCCGGAATGATTCCTGTGGAATGTTGTTGCGTGGCTTCTGAACTTCGTCGACCTTCCACTGTTCACTGCTGAGGTACTGAAGTCTCGCGCGAACTTCAGGTCTCGTGAGATCTCGCTTCATAGACTCTGACAGGGTTTAAACATATTAAAAAAATTCATCTGTCAATAAGTATGCATGGACGTTGGTAGGTAGCCTCTCATCTATGCGTTCGTAAAGAAACTGAAGTCGCTACACTTCACACCCATGGCTGCATCTCAGGGAAGCTAGTCTCAGGTGCAGCTGGGGCAGAAATCTTGAATCAAACTTCTGCCTTGGTAGAGACATGCCGTGGAAACCTAGCTATAAGATTGTCCTTATATCCAATTAGCCGAGACAATCACGTAAAAGAATACATTCAACAGCGTCCTGCATTAGGCATCACTGATCGGGTAAGAGAATTCCATTTTCTTAATTTATCCAGTCTAATGTGAGAAAGTTTTACAATGTGCAGAAATAATAGCAATTCATTCCTTCATTTCCAGACTTGTTGTCCTCAAGACCAAGGTCTTGGTCTCGAGTGCACTCGAGTTCGTTTTTAAAAGTCTTGGTCTTGGTCTTGGTCTTGAGGTTCAAAGTCTTGGTCTTGGTCTTGGTCTTGAGGTTCAAGGTCTTGGTCTTGGTCTTGGTCTTGAGGTTTAAAGTCTTGGTCTTGGTCTCGCAAGACCAAGACCAAGACCGGCTGTCAATATGAACAGTCATTTAACAAAACTCAAGAATTAAAAAATTTGTCAAGCCTGTTTGCATCATAGCCTACGACAAATACCTACGGACGGATGCAAGTCTTGTTGGTCACCAAAACCCATCGGCAGCGGCAACTAAGCTATGCTGTGTCTGGAAGCACTGCCGAGACTTTTTCTGAAGTCAGACGGCCTGATAAGCCATGGGAGGATTTCCAAAAGGCTCACGATTTGTACATTTACATCCAGTGCTTGAAAAGCTACTGTGTGTGCCAGCGACTTCAGCACCTGTAGAAAGTATTTTTCATATGGCGGAATTTTTATGAGGCCCACATGGCACGTCTTGGTCAGAAAATTCTGAGCGAATTGGTTTTTATAAAATAAAAAAGGCATTTGGAATAACATTTTGCATGAAGGACTTTTGTAAATACGAATTCGGAATTCTCTGCAGTCTGCATTTAAAATTAATTTGCTTGAATAAAAGACTCGCGTTTTCATCAAAATAGCGAGTAGTCCGACTTGACAATTTTGTTTTAAGGAAAAGAAGTTTTGGGCTGAATGTGATTTTTTGGGTCTTGGTCTCGGTCTTGGTCTTGAGGTTCAAGGTCTTGGTCTTGGTCTTGGTCTCGAGGTTCAAGGTCTTGGTCTTGGTCTCGAGGTTCAAGGTCTTGGTCTTGGTCTTGGTCTCGAGGTTCAAGGTCTTGGTCTTGGTCTTGAGGTTTAAGGTCTTGACAACAAGACTGTTCATTTCTTCATTCATTCATTCAATCAAACGATCGATCAATGAATAAGTCATGCATTAACTAATTCATTCAATCATTCACTCACTCAATAAATCAAGCAATCAGTCGATCATTCTTTCGTCCATTCACCCATTCATTCAATAACCTATTCACTCATTCATCCAGATATCAAGCCACCCAGTCAGTAAGTACGTCAATCAGCCAGACACAGGCACAATGAAAATAAATTAACCTATGATCTGTCTTTCAGTGCCAGCGTTTGGTCCTTTGTAATCATCTGGCAGGTATTCAACAGGTAGACATCTCATAGGTATATCTTTGTAGACGTTCTCCAACACCTGACCGGTATTCTTAATCTAAAGCAGTCAGTTAATAGTTCCATTTGTAAAATTTGTGTATCTACTTAATATGCTCCATCTGCATCCACAAACCAACTCAGCTATAGTGAGTGCATGACCGCAAAAATGTCAGTGGAACGATAAGATAAGATTGAAAAGCTGAACAGAAGGCTTGATCTGCACGCTGATAGCATTTCTCATACTTCCGAGAGTCCATGGTCCACAGAAGTAAAATCTGCTTGTAATGGCAAAGAATGCCTGCCTAGCCTAACATTTGTGTGTAAATCTGTTCATAATGTGATTTTCTATGTCTCTGTTCTTGTTTTGTGCGTGTGCAGAATGAAACAACCCGATTCACATCCGGTGCACGGAAATTCAGACATGTTATCCAGTGCTCAAAGTCAATACGTAAGAGGATTGTTTTTAAAGTTGACCACGCTGGTTACAAGTGTCTGCATGGTGGATAATTGCATGTTGGGCCATCGATTCTGTGACGATGTAAGATGCGTTTTGACGCGAATTACAACGAGCATGCATGGAAAAGGGAAAAGTCCGCGAGTCGAAGCAAGGACACTCGCTGTATCTGATCCAAAAGTAAGAAATGCTCACCTGTTGCGCCTGGGGATCCTGAGATATCGCTAGAGAACTTTCAAAGGATGCTTGACTCATTCAGTTGTGTAATCTTATTACCAGCTGCGCATTTGTGGTGCAGTTATAATTTTACGCTTTAAAATCAATTTTAGTAATTACGATATATATATATATATATATATATATAGGCCTATAATAAATATATATACATATAAATTCGATAATTATAAATCAACGAAGGATGACACACTGCATCACATCCTATAATAGCCTAAACTGATAATAATAATAATAATAATGATCATCATCATCATCTTGACGACGACGACGACTCTAATGAAACCAGGCATGACATTTGCATCTTCTTCGTCGTATACCGTCCTGCATCACACCCAGTAACGCCAGAAATACCGACTTCAGGACTCACAATCACATAGCTGTCTGACATGCATCCTCTAAGCTTCGGTCTGCAAAACGATATACACCTATTGGCAGTGCTTTTTTCTCAAAAAATGTTCCGGAACTGAACAATAGGTTCCGGAACTGAACAACTATGGAAGGGTTAAAATCGAGGGCAAAGCCCGAAAAATTGGATTGGGGCTTGGGAGGGATTTCAATAAACACTGAAAACAGTTCACAACACTGACATTATTAATTAAATTAAAATAACTAAATTATTTTTTCTTATTTAAATAAATCTTTTTTAGTAGCTGAAAAAAGGTTCCGGAACGCCGTTTAGGCGCGTTCCGGCTGAAATGGCACTGCCTAGACTATTGGTATGAACGAACCTGGAGTCAATCCGTACTATATACAAGGAGAAAACAGGAGTATAATTGTACAAACCCTTTTCTGGAGTTTTTCGGAAAACATAAATTTGACCACCGTCATGAAAAGATCCATCATCGCTCCACCGTTGTACAGGAGCATCAGTTTCACGCGAGCCGGTAAATTATTCTGTTGAAATATATATTAACGGACGAAAGAATAATTTTCTAAAGGCGCTAAACAGTTATCCAAATACATGCGTATACATACTTTATTGTGTCTGTATACCTATTTCTAATGGCAAGAGCTCGATGATCTACGGCGTTAAACCATTGCTCATGCAAAACGATTTAAATTTCCCTCTATTTAGAGATAGCATAAAATAACATAATAAAAGTTTTAAGTGATTCAGAAGATGATTATGTAGTCCGTGTTAGAAAAACTGCAAATCAATATGTAGTGGTTAATAGTCCAGCTATAGACTAGCTTCCTCTGAAAAGCTGTAATAGTGACAGTGTCCACTGAGACTGTACTAGTGTACTATTAGTTATCCAAATACATACGCATATAACTGTATACATACTTTATTGTTTCTGTTTATCAAGAGCAAACTATTATCGACGGCGTTAAACCATCATTCATGCAAGACGTATTCACGTTCCTTCTATTTAGAGATAACATAAAATAACATAACAAAAGTTTTAAATGACTCAGAAGATGATTATGTAGTTTGTGTTAAAATAACTGCAAGTCAACCTGTAGTGGTTAATAGTCCAGCCATAGACTAGCTTCCTCTTAAGAGCTGTGTTAGTGTCCACTGAGATGGTGTATCACCCAAACCATTCCAGTGATTCCAAAATTCCTAAACTCTTGCACTGAAGAATTTCTGCCCTAATGTTCGCTTCGGTTTCTTTTATAAGTTGCACCTATGTCCTCAACCAGTGATAAATAATGCAATCAATATGTATATGGAATGTGGGTTACCCTAATACAGCGGGCTTACGCCCCTTTTGGGTCGCCCTAGTTCCCTGTTCAGTGTCACTTGTATTATCTCAACCATAGTACTTAGTGTACAGTATTAACTCGCTATTTAGAAGATATAATAACAGCGAAGAATCTAATATTAGTCCTAAACTTCACATATCAAATGAATGAATATATTAACATCATTGCTTCAATGTTTCACAGGTTATGTTGATACGTGCACTGTTCATGGAACGATAAAGACTGATTGATTGATTGATTGAAGTCGACTTCTTTGTTGCTAATTCTCAAAGAACCACTCGCACTGCACTGCCTCCTTTCCAGTGATTATCTTGTAGGTTTTAAGTATGTTTTCTCCAATGTAGTTAGGCCACACCTTTTCAACCGTTCCTCGTGGCTCAACTCCTCATAACTCCAAATAATTTTTTTCGGCTCTCCTTTGCACTTTCTCTAGTTGTTCAACAACATGTTTCAGGTATGGATTCCACACCTGGATGCAGTATTCTAACTGTGGTTTAACCAGTGCTTTTTACAAGCTCAGTATTGTATCCTTGTCTCTACTGACTATGTCCTTCTTATCATTTAGTATATAGTTTCTCAGCTCTGTGTGACCTACGATAAACGCTGTGAAATGTATGGAATGTGACTCATTCAGTGCTCCACTATGTATCGTCGTTAACAATTCTTTCCATGACCTTTCACACAACACAGTTTAAACTTACTGGTCTATAGTTAAACGGTTAGCTCTAGTTTCCCTTTTTAAACAATGGCAGCATGAGTTTCTCTCCATTCCCGTAGGATGAAGTTAATCTATTGCGGCACTCGTCGTCTTAGAAAGCGAGCGCTCAATGAAACTGCAACCGAGTCAAAATGCTAATTTGCTGATAAAGATGATCACGAAACAAGCATAGACTAATGCTACTCTATTTTTGTCCTTAGTTACAAATTTCGACTGATCGATCCTTTAACTGTCATTCCGGTAAATTAACAAGAAGGTGATAAAAAAGTGTGCAACTGTTGAATTGTTCAGTGATTAAAATTGATTAATTTGTTAAAGTTTACCTGCCATGTCTCAGCGAAATCTTTCCGATCTTCCATTGAAATTGCTGTGTGAACTTTGAGAGAGTAGTGAGAGATGTCAACGAATGTCACTGTGCCGTTAACGCAGGTTCTGTCGTCCATCAAATATATGTAATCACAGAGACATTGAAGGGTGCGGAATAAGTCGTCTTTTGAAAAGGTTTTGTCTCTGAACTCTACGACACCTGTAAAAGCACAGGTTACTAGCCCTTTGAATACGCTTGGAAGATTATCTAATCAGGCGTGCAGAGGCTCTCATTTTAAAGTAGATACGATCTGAGTTCTAAGATTTTGTCCTTCCTCTGTCACCTTTTCAATGATGAAGAAGCTGACTACTGCAGTGACAACAGCAACACACAAAAACACAAGCAATCTATGGCAAAATATAATACCGAATAAAACCATAATCTGTAGATTCTCTTCACTTGATAACCAATGCAACCATTATAGCAAGAACAATGTATGCTTCTCCTGCCTGGTGGGGCCTAGCTGACGAAAGAGACAAATCTCGCCTGGAACGCCTAATGAACAAACTTAAACGATCTGGCTATATTCAAGCCAATTCTCCATCTATCGCAGAGCTTGCAAACAAACTGAATCTGTATTATTTAAAGCTGTCCTGTGTAATGAAAATCATTCACTAAGATGCCTTTTCCCTAACCATCATTTAACTCCCTATTTTCTTAGAGACAAACCTCATAATTTTAACCTCCCTGATAAAGACTCACGAAACTTTATTTCTCGTTTGTTATTCGCCAACTCATACTAAGCTATTACTTCCTCAGTTCTATTTTTCATGTACACCTACAGCGTTTTGCCTGTTGTTCTACGTAATAAACGAATATAAACATAAACAAAACATAAGAGAGTGAACGGGAGAAGAGGATGTAGAGAACATTACCAGAAGGTGAAGACTGAAATGGATGGGACACGTTTTTCTTATGGACAAGGATTGAAGAGCCAACAATTGATGATCTGAAGCCATGAGGAAGAAGGAAAAGAGGAAGACCACGGAAGAACAGGCTGGAGACCATCAGAGGCTACTTGAGGTGCGTGGAAATGTCGTGGGACGAGGCTGAAAGACTGTCAAGGGACAGAGACGAAGGAAAAATGTGCAGACTGCAGCAGTGGAAAGATTAAGTTCTAAGTAAGTAAGTACAGCCATGGCAAAGGGAAAACCGTAATAGCAATACTCGCTAAGATATTGGAATATGTCCTGTAGAGCATTCATACTACACTAGAAACGATCACTTTGTAGCGAGGCAATTGCAGAATTACGGCAATTATATCGAAGCAATGAAATAAAATTTAATTTATTAGGGCCTACTGCAAAGACTACCGAGCATACACCCATGCATACAGGTACCGTCAGGGGCGTCTATCCCCCCTAAGTCATTGGAGCAACGTCCCTTTCCCCCTCTTCTTCCCCCTTCTCCATGCCTTCCCCCCCTTAAAATGGGGAACACACACTGACAGATCTTCCCCCTTATTTCTTGGATGGAGCATTTGCTCCAAAGTTTCTATGGTGTAGACGCCCCTGGGTACCGTAATAAAATGTAAATGTACACGTGTTAATTTAGCAACCGTATGGTCTCGACCTTGGTCATTTTTCAATGAATTGATAGGGTGAGATCCTTCAAGACCGCTGCCCGTTTGAACGAGAGCCACGCCAATTGAGGTCGAACCTTCTCTAAGGTTATATCCATAGACCTGAAGCTAATAATTGATTAACTGATTATCTTCAAACAACGTTTTCACAATCGCTCGGATGCAATGTAAATGATTCGGTCACAAAAAAAGTGGAAAAATATTTCGGCAAATTGCCAGTTTTCAAGACATATTGGGTTTGAAACCCAAAATGTAGCAACGAAAGCTTGCTATATCTCTGGGACCATGTTATTATGATGATGGTATCAGTGACCAACGAGTGTGAACGACGGACAATTGATGATAGCTCAGATTTTCGATTCATTGCATACCTGCTTTGCAGATGAAGATTTTTCGGCCTTCATCGTCTCTCTCCGGAAGAACCAAAAAAAATCTGTAAGAGAAAAAATTTAAATTCGATGACATTGAATAAAACCATAGAATACAACTACATCGATGATAAAAGAACGACGAGAGTGCAGATAAATACGAATTTGATCTTACCCTGAATCGATAACGGCCAAAATCTTCGGGTCACACGGGTCGATGTTCATATACAAGTTGGCTAATTTCGCTCTGCGCAGAAGATATCTCTCAAGAAGTTCTCTGGCCTCCAATTGAGAGAAGTACCTCACCCGCAAGAAGCACAACAGGAACGCAGTGTCTGTAGGAAATAACAGCAAACTGTGAATTAAGTAAAGAATGCACCGCTCTCCTGCAGATTGCACTGCACTGCAAGTTGTTACCCTTTAGCAGTGGCGTCATTTTCTGCTAAAACTCTGCACAATCTAGAGAGTCATTTTGGTGCCCCCCCCCCCCAGAAGGTGTCACCCGTCGGCCCGCACCCCCGCACTCCTTTGTGACGCCATTGCCCGTTAGCAACGCTATCTGCAATCTTTCTTGCATGATGGCAAGTAACGTTCCTCTGTTTGTTCGCTTTTTCGTTAGTTCGTTCGTTCATTCGTTCTTAAGGCCTGTGGAAACTGTCACAAAATAGGACACGGACAGTTAAAACCTAGACATACGAACCGAGAAACGAACCTGTCGGACATTTGATGTGTGGCTGTTGTAGTATCCATTTGCGAAAAGTCTCGACTGCTCCGAGTCTGTTCTTCGGATCTTCATTCAGTTCCTCCTTCGCCCTCTTCAGACTCTTTTCGTCCAAAGTACACACGTACCCGCTATCTTGTGAAGTCATTTTTCTAAACGCATATTAATTAGCTAGTAATAATTAACTACAGTATAAGTTGCAGTAATTAGATAGAAGGTCGTTAAGCAAGTGAATAATAAATTAATAAGAAATGTATTAATTTATTTCGTTGCTCAGTTATGTTTGAGGTAGCTTGCATACATGGACGTAATTTTGTGAGGGTACTAGGGGTACCCATACCCCCACTTTTTGGACTAGAGGGTATCGTAACTCCCACTGATTATACCCAGAATAAACATTGTCCATTAGGCCTATTAATTTCTCAGTAGAAGGGCATTGAAGGCCGTCATTTGAGCTATGAAGACTCAAATGAATTACAAAGAATCATCATCGTGATCTCTATCATCATTGTCATCATCATTGTAATAATAATATTATTTTTATTATTATTACTGTTAAGCCTACTTAATTCTCATTCTCTCTGTCACTCTTTCTCTCTGTCTGTCTGTCTCTTTCTCTCTACGCGTGTCTTTCCCTGTGTTCTTTTTGCTTCCAATATTTGTCAAAACAACTTTATTGTCCACAACTCATAAATTCCACCTCAGCTACATGTCTACTGTTTAAAATGTATGCAACTGGAGCTTAGCTGCAGTCAGGGTACTCAAACTGCTGAACGCGGTCTACTTTCGACCACAGAGATTTCTATTGTGTGGCTCAGGCAACTGTATTGGACGCCAACAGACGAAACCAAGTTTCGTAACTGTTAGTTATTATGGCTATCATAAGGCAGTCATTCATTTTGAAACTATTGAACCCTGGGCTTAATGTGATCTTGCTTAAATTTACAGAAGCAAATCATGTAACAATTTGCTAACAGGTGTTTCTAGACTAAATTGACCCTGCTGAGAACGAAAATCGCGGTTAGCAACTGGATTTTTAGCGGTTGCATGGGAAAACAAGATGGCGGACAAAATGGCGGCCATATATCTTCAAATGGTTGTAAGTAAGGTCGTGTATGTGATGGAAACATGATTCTAGACTCTAAATTAACCAAAGAGAAACTATTGAAGCATAAGTCACAGCTCCTGGACGCCTAGCCAAACCATGCAACTGTTAAATGTGTAGGAAGACAGTTAATAAGAAGTATAGTCAGTGCTGTTTTTCTGGGGAAAAGTTTCCGGAACGGAAAAATAGGTTCGGGAACGGAAGAATTATGGGCGGGCTATAATCCCGAGAGAAACAGGATTGGGGGTTGGGAGGGCTCTCAATAAACACTGAAAACAGTTCAAAACACTGAAATTATTGTTTTTATTATTAAATAAATAAATTAGTTTTAGTAGCTGAAAAAGGGTGCCGGAACGCCGTTCCGGCTGAAAAAAAGCACCGAGTATAATTGTTATTGAAATTCGAAATCGGGCTGTCAGAAAAAGCCTGGTGCAAGAAGCAGGCCTCACACTGACGAACTGTGGAAACGTTTGTCGCCATTCAGAAACTGCAGAACGCCATCTAACAACCATTGAACATGAAGAGGTTTATGCTATCAAGAAAATTTTCGAAAGACTTTCAAGGGAAAAATACCTGCGTGAGAATTACGCAGTATGATTACAAATCAGTATGAACGGATGATCACAAGTTATTACAGGAGTCGAATTTTAACGGTATACGGCAGCCTTGAAAGGCGCCCATCACGTCCTACATCTCATTTTAGCAACGCGCCATCTCACGAATGATAGGCTGAGTGGACATTGGGAGGGTTACGGGAGGCGATCCCGCTACCTACTGCACTTCACGCCAGTGATGTTACCGCTACTCTATGGACCCCCTCCTGTGCAAGTTCTCGGCAAGCAACATGGTCTAGTTAAAGAGGGTCTAGAGATGCAAAGGTTAAGAAATCTCAGAAAAATATTAATATGGGTTATGTATAATAATTTTTCTCTCTCTCTCTCTCTCTCTCTCTCTCTCTCTCTCTCTCTCTCTCTCTCTCTCTCTCTCTCTCTCTCTCTCTCTCTCTCTCTCTCTCTCTCTCTCTCTCTCTCTCTCTCTCTCTCTCTCTCTCTCTGCCTGCGTTTCACTCTACGTCTTTGTTCGAACTATCTCTCAAAACTAGGCTATCAAAACAGCCATCGACCCATGAATGGAATTCAGCGACCCGTTACATTCTTTTAACAAAAACAGACATCCAGCGTGCAGAGGCGGCGATACACCAGGGCGAGACAGGGCAAATGCCCTGGTAAAAAAGCCTTTGCCCTGGTCGTTGCCCTGGCAGAAGTTTTGCCATGCCCATGATTTGTTCGGGGCATAAATCGCCCTCTGCCCTGGTTACTTGTATGACTGCCCTGGCTTTGCCCTGGTTACAAATTTGTCTGGCGCCGCCACTGCCAGCGTGGCAGAATTATGTGACCTGTTTTCCTACGGTCGCAATTACTGTTTACTGTGCTTCCCACAAACATCGCATTTTTGCATCAACTATATTTCAGGAGCTTTAAATAATAAATAGTTTGATCATCGTGAAGAAAAATCCCCCATCCTACAAGAGAACAAGTTTTACGCCAACCGGAAAATTTCCGTATTATGAAGACGAATAATTATTTCTCGAATGCATTTTAGGTCTACAATATGCGTATACAACTATAATTATAGGCTTATGTTGTTATTTCTCTATATCTATTTTGTACTGATAGCAGCACACCAATTGACCGAGCCAGTATAGCCTACGTGAAAGAATTGCTCAATTTCCTTCTGTTTAGAGATGAAAACCGGCGCACTTCGTGCTACAAGGCACCTTAGTAACCTTAGCTACAAATTTCGACTGATCAAACGATTACGGAACGATTTACTGTCATTCCGGTAATTTGAAAAAAAGGTAACAAAGTTCACAAGCGTTCAATTGTTAAGTGGTCAAAATTGATTTATTTGTTAACTTTACCTGCCAGGTCTCTCCGAAATCTGCGCGTTCTACCAAAGAAATTGCAGCGTGAACTTTAAGAGTATGGCGAGAGGCGTCACTTAACGACATCTATGATTAAAGCACTCTATCGACCTCACATAGGCCTACATGTGCTCACACAGACGCTCCGTGAGAATGTATTGCAACTGAACTTCACACAACCTGCACTGTTACCAGTTCTTTCTTGCCAGTGTACTATATGTCTTCTACTTGGAAGATATATAAATCATGCGCGCTGTTATTATGCAAATGGACATTGGACATGCATACATGTATATCTTATATGCAGCTGAACATGGACGCGGTCTGATTAATCGAGGACTAGCGCAGGCGCTCTTTTCATTACTGAGATTCTCAGTTGAACACATTATACCAACAGCAACACATCAGCGAACAAAGGCAACGACAAGAGCACAACCGTAACCAAAGCAACAGTAGCCAAGATATCGGAATATGCCCTCTAAGCCAGAGTTTCCCAAACTGTAGGTCGCGACCCAAAAGTGGGTCGCGAAGCTCTGGCAGGTGGGTCGCCAAATATTTCTAGAACCATTTATATTTTTTGCAGAAGCAACATTTGGCTATGAATGGGCTATAACTAGCTGGATTGCAATAAATTTTGATCTGTTTTTACCTACGTTTCCGTTTAACGCTTTACATTTCTAAGCGCTGTACGTAAATCGGCATATTTCGAATTTTTCGATGCCAAATTACGAAGCAAATTTTAGTTCACGATGCTTAATTTTACACACTGGGTACCGAGACTGCCAAGATATTCACAAGTGGGTCACGACCCAGAGAAGTTTGGGAACCGCTGCTCTCAGCCACCCCATTATATTGTATAACAATGGCCGAAATTGTTATCCTTCTGTTAAGCTATAGACTAATGTTCATGCACGACTGCACGTGCAGATAATATACGGCCTCTTCTCCATGGCTGAGTTAACAAACACGAGTATATCTTTAGTGAGTGTATTTAAGCTAAGCAACAATTTGACAAATCGCTCGAATGAAGCGCAAGGATTATTTACCCTGTAGAATAACTTTCCAGCAGCCAGTGTCAATGTCTCGTGTTGAGCAACAATTTGACAAATCGCTCGAATGAAGCGCAAGGATTATTTACCCTGTAGAATAACTTTCCAGCAGCCAGTGTCAATGTCTCGTGTTGTTCATTGGTCAGCAACAGCTGAAGCTGTTTTCTGTCTCATAGACAGCGCTTCAACTTGATGCTCCTGAGCCTCAAGCCTAAGATTCTCTTGCATGTACGCACGCATGTACGCATGTGTGCATCCATGCATCCTTGTTTGCAAATAGTATATCATATTATTATGTGTGTGTATGTACTTATGAATGAATGAATATATGCATGCATGTATTTATGAATATACGTATGTATGTATTTATGTATGTATGTATTTATGTATTTCTACGGGGTAAGGTACAAAACCTAGCTCTTCCTCCACGTTAGGTAGAAATTTCAGCGTATTGGAAGTGACTTTTATAGCGAAATCACCTATCGGAAGAGATTAGCAATGGCACGGCTAATCGATGGCATGCATTGGCGTTCATATCAGCAGTTTCCGGGCCCCTAGTTTAGCCTAGATGGTTTCCAATACCTCGATTTCTACGGGGTAACGTACAATACCTCTTCCTCTACATTAGGTAGAAATTTCAGCGTATGAAGTGACTTTTATAGCGAAGAGTTTAGCCTATTTGTATACCGCCCCTTGGGTAGATATACCCAAGGGGCGGTATACAAATTCCGATTGATTGATTGATTCATGTGTATGTATGCAAGCATGTATGCATACATGTATGTGCATTCATGTATATGTAATATTATGTATCTATGCATTTATGCATGTATGTATGCATGCATTTATGCACGTATTAAACCCTGTGTTATCTGTGCACTATTCTGATTACTGATGACAGTTCAGTTTTTAAGACGTTGTTTAGTCTAGCGTAGAAAACGCCTCTGATTGGTTTTCTCTTGAAGCGGCGTTCCAAACATTTCTAATTACAATTGCCAAATTTCAATTAGAATTTATTTATGCAATATATAAATCTAGTCTTAAAAGCCTTGTCACACTGCAAAGACGGGCAATGCGATATAATATATATAGGCATCCCTTATTGGTCCCATACAGAACAAAAATTTCAAATAAAAAAGCTTTTGAAACTTGATCATAGGACGTGTATGCAGGTTGGAAAGTTACGTACTGCTATGAGCACAGCCAATTACTTCTGACTTTCAGAATTTTTTTCCGCGTAACATTAAACAATAAATTTAGGTTCCTTTTATCAGCCGTACGCTTATACGAATACCCGGTTATTCTTCGTACGATATACGGGGCCTCCACATGGAACGAAACACCATCATTAATTCAGCAACAGCCGACCTTTTTATTCGTTTTAGCGTAAACTGCGTTCTTCTACGATTGAGGCACACAAATCAACATCGTGCAGTGCTCGAAATGGACCGGAACGCACCGGAACGCCGTTCCGGTTCGTCAAAATGAATTAGCGTTCCGTTCCGGTTCGTCAAATGAATTATTTTGGAAAATACTATGAAATTAACGTGAATGCTCCCATATCTTTGACTAGCGTTCCGTTTCGTAAAATTTTCCATTTCGAGCACTGACATCGTCACAGTTTAATTAACAGCATCATAAGAGTACACATAGGTAAATCTCAAGGTGAATATCGAGTCTTTAGTTAAGATTAATATTATCGTTTGCACGTTTAATGATGTTAAATCGAATGCTTCTCATCAAGGTGCGACCGTACGTACGGTACGTACGTTATTTTTTTCTATAACGTACGTACGGTACGCGTACGTTATTATGCCGTACGTTACCGTACGTTCACATCTGTTCATGACGAAAATAAAATACGTAACATTATGCACAAGAAAAATCAATAGCTGTTGATTGACGGTCGTAAACAATTTTAACCATTAGATCAGTCATCTGTGGTGTTCAATGTTCTCTACTTTCAAACTTTTTAATTCCAAATTGCTAATATTCTGTCTAATGTATAGGCCCGCTAGTGTAGAATATTAAGATTTTACGGCACATTTATAGGATGGTCAGTGCCAGTCGTTTTTTTATTGGTAATACTAATTTAGGTACCGTTCGTGAGTAACTAGGCCTGCGTACGGGGAGACCAATACCGTAGAGCTAAACTGATCATTTTTGACGTACGCGTTCGGTATACGCGTACCTTATAAGACTATAGTTATAATGAGGTTCTTTGTGAATGATCAGATAAATTTATGGCATTTTTAACGTACGCGTTCGGTAGGGCACGTTATTTTTTTCGATAACGTACGTACGGTACGCGTACGTTATTCCGGGAGGTAACGTACGGTCGCACTATGCTTCTCATCAGCTGTAGGCCTACTGCTACCCAGGTGGCCCTGGTGGTGGAGTCCACGACCCCTTCTGGGTCTCCTGTGTAACCAGATTATATTACCTACTTATATTATTATTATATTATTTAATTAAGCATTGTGTGTTTTGTTCATCCATTCAATGTTTGGTTCCCGAATAAATAAATAAATAAAAAATAAATAAAAAATAAAAATAATGTAGGCCTATTGAAATATCTCTTTAAAATGCGTCACAACTATAGGCAATACTTCTTTAAAAGGTATTAAAGACTCAAAACATTTCTTGATATTAATTAGTTACATGTACAATAAAATAATAATTAATATTTCTTTGCAATGAAATCATCTAGCGTATATTAAGTAGGTAGGCCCCTAATTATTTAGGGAAGGTGATTATGAAGCTATTGATAACATTCTGATTAGAATTCGACATATTTTTATTAGAATTGGAATTAGCAACATTTCGGGTGTTAATAAATCACAATTATAATTAGCTATCAAGCTAATTAACATTTATTCAATTGGATTCTAATTAAACATTTACTCATCACTGTTAACATCTCATCGTCATCGTTAACTTATCATCATCTTCATCGTCATCGTCATCATCGTCGTTATCCTCAAGTTGTTATTACTATAATTACTACTGCCACTATTATTACTAATGGCAGGAATTAGACTTTCAAGCATTCAGCCAAGGAAGTGTCATGTAAGAAGGCAATCATTAAGTCTTAAAAGCCTTGTCACACTGGGCAATGCGATATCTATAGCTGATATCCCTTATGGGTCGTTGTCTATACAGAACGAAAATATCAAATTAATAGGCTATTGAAAATAGGCTATTGAAATATTGATCAGATCACGCGTATACAGGTTGGTGTGTTTATGTACCGCTCTGAGTGTAGCCAATTACCTCTGGCTTTCAGAATTTTTATACCGCGTCACAGACCTCCATCCATTCACACCAAGCAAGAAATTTAGGCTACGTTTCTTTTATCAGCCGTACGTCCATACGAATACCCAGTTATTCTCAGTACGATATACGGGGGCCTCCATATGGAACGAAACACCAAAATTAATTCAGCAACAGTCGAGCCTTTAGTCGTTTAAGCATAAACTACGTTCTTCTCTGTTCGAGGAACATAAAGCAGTTTAATTCACAGCAATCATCTAGCTTAAAGTAAGTAAGGGATTATTTAGGCAAGGTAAGTATGAAGCCAATTATAACATTCTAATTAGATTTCGACAAATTTTAATTAGAATTAGAATTAGACACATTTCGGGTATTATTATTAATTAGAATTAGAATAAGCTATCAAGCTAATTAATTTATTCAATTAGTTTCTAATTAAATAATTGCCCATTATAGTTAATAGCTCATCATCATCGTTATCTCCATCGTCATCGTCATCATCGTCGTTATCGTCAACGATATTGCTGTTATTATTATAACTACTGCTGTCAGTATTATTAGTCTACAACAACAAGTGGAAAGTTGACTTCCATGCATTCAGACAAAGAATTGTCATGTTAGAAAGCAATCGGAATTAGTTCAGCGAATTGCACTGTCACTAGTCGATGTTGAGTTTCCGGAATGATTCCTGTGGAATGTCAATGTGTGACTTCCGAGCGCCGTCGACCTTCCACTGTTCACTGCTGAGGTACTGAAGTCTCGCGCGAACTTCAGGTCTCGTGAGATCTCGCTTCATAGACTCTGACAGCGTTAAAACATATTCAAAAATTGACCTGTCAGTAAATATGCATAGCCGTTGGTAGGTAGCCTATCAGCTATGCGTCCGTTAAGAAAACCGACGTCGTTAACACTTCACACCCATGGCTGCAGCTCAGGGAAGCTAGTCTCAGGTGCAGCTAGGGCAGAAATCTCGAAACAAATTTCTGCCCTGGTAGAGACATGCCGTGGAAACCTAGCTAAAGGATTGTCCTTATATCCGATTAGCCGAGAAAATCACGAAAAATAATACAATTAACGGCATCCTGCATTAGGCATCACTGACCAGGTAAGAGCATTCTATTATTTTAACTTATCCAGTCTAATGTGAAAGAACATTTACAATGTGCAGAAATAATAGCAATTCATTCGTTAATTTCTTCATTCATTCATTCATTCAATCATTCATTCGATCTATCAATCAATCTGTCATACATTAAACAATTCAATCATTCATTCACTCAGTAAATCAATCAATCAGTCGATCGTTCTTTCATCCATTCAACCACTCACTCAATAACTTTTTCACTCATTCATCCAGCTATCAAGCTATCTACCAGTCAGTACATACATCGATCAGCCAACCATAGGCACTACGAAAATAAAAATTAACCTATAATCTGTCTTTCAGTGCCAGCGTTTGGTCCCTTGTAATCATCAGGCAGGTATTCAACAGGTAGACATCTCATAGGTATATCTTTGTACACGTTCTCCAACACCTGGCCGTGATTCTTCACCTAAAGCAGTACCGTAAGTTAACAGTTCCATTTGTAAAATTTGTGTATAGACTTCTGCTTCACCTGCATCCATTGACCAACTCGACTATTATGAGTGTATTGACCTACACTTTCAGTGGAAAGATAAGACTGAACAGCTGAACAGAAGGTTTGATGTGGACGAAGATAGCATTTCTCACACATGCGGAAATCGATGGTCCACAGAAGTTAAATCTGCTTATTGATGGCATGAAATTCCTGCCCAGCCTAAAAGCCTAAAATCTGTGAGTAAATTTACTCAAAATGTGATCTACTCTGTCCCTGGTCTTTGCTAGTGAGCTTACGGAGCTGAAGAGCTCAAGGATGGCTCATTTATTTCTGATCTTACCAGCAGCTGCGCACTGGTGATGCAATTATAATCTTATAATAAATCAATTTACAATGATGATGACAATGGTAATGATGATGACGACGACTACGATGATGATGATGATCATGAAAAGATATACACGTGCATCTTCTATTCGCCAGCTAATCACTCACAAATACTTCGTCGTATGGCGTCCTGCATCACGTCAAGTAACGACAGCAACATTCACAGGAACATAGGTGTATGATCTGATCCGTTAAAGTTTGAGCAAGCAAAACTACAGACACGTATTGGTGTGGACGAATCTGGAGTCAACCCGTTCTGTATACACGGAGAAAGAACAGAGATCAAGACAGCAGAACAGAGAGGGTGGAAGTTTAGGTGATTTAATGGACCGTCTCCGAAACTGAACGGGAGGAGGGACGCCAACGTGTCGGTGTCGCCCTATATATGGACGGGCGTACGATCTTGACATTTGAACTTTAGGTTCCATTATCCATTGCCTGATAGCGATAATAAAATAATAATAATAATTATAATATTATTATTATTATTTTATTTTTTGCCGCCGGAGGTGTGACCCTCAGGCTCTTAGAGATTTTTAATAAAAGTAATGATAAGTTAACAACAATAACAGAGATTTAAGTGCCATAGTTCGTTGTCAGTAGAAGATTCAGAGTCTACTTATACCAACCCTTCTCTGGAGTTTTTCGGAAAGGACTAGTTTGACCATCGCGAAGAAAATATCCATCATCGTTCCACCGTTGTACATCAGAAGAAGTTTCACGCGAGCCGGAAAATTATTCTGTTGAAATATAGTAACAGATCAGAGAATAATTTTCAAAGGCGCTAAACAGTTATCCAAATACATTATTTATCTATATCTATTTCTAACTAGAGTATTTGCCCGTCATATGACGGGTTGAAAAAGAAAAAGAATGGATTGATAGGAAGAGAAAAGAATTTGTTTATTTGAAAGCTCGATTATAAGTCACATTGCGAGTGAAAATTCGAGCTGTTTTTGACCTTGTTGGGCCATCCATCTTTGCCGTCGCTGACGATTTAAACGTAGCCGTCGGTCTCCAGGACTTTCTTCATTCATAGGACAACAACATTTTCTAGGACTATTTACCAACAATGTAGTATTTCTCGTTTTATTACGTCTTATGAACTGTTAGAAGAAATTATCAAGGACTATTTTCGAACAGTATAGTAGGCCTATTTGCCCTTTATTTGTCGATGTTTAGGCTAATCAATCTTGGCCTCGTCCTTACTCCTCCTCCTCCTCCTCCTCCTCCTCCTCAACCTCCCGTCATATCGTGTGTCATATATAGGGAGTGACGCCGGGAGGGAGGGAGGGATAGAAGGAAAGAGGGAGGCAGAGACAGACTTGGTTAGCAGCGCCCATGTGACATTGCGTCGGTCTTCGCCAAATGCAGACCTTATGGAGGTCGGAGTACGGTCTCTCATGCATAGTTAGCAGCGCCCGTGTGCCTGCATCGGGCTTGCTAGCCAGCCGAGCCTGTCTGGGCCAATACCTACCTCCAAATAATTTAACCTCTGTAGGGTGGACGCTAAAAACAGCCTCGACAAAAAGGATCGCGAATGGAGTGCCTTAACACACACAAAGGCAAAATCCGCGACCAAGCCTATAAATGAAAGCTACATTTATGCGGGCAAACCATTGGAGTGTAACACTGAAGATTATGGCCCACTAATGATACGGTGGTGGCGCACTCGGAACGATCGGCTCATCAACCGAACTACAACTCATGGAGGAACTACAGCGGCGGTTAGTTTTCTGATGCAATGCACTGCCGCACGTGGAGGTCACGCACACATTAATTGTTCTTCTGGTCTTTTTAATTTGGGGGCCATAGAATCGTGGGGCCCTGGCGACTGCCCAACGTGCCCATGCCTTCAGACGGCACTGCCCACACTTTCCTCATCTTTCAGAAAAATAGCATCCTTATCCTTTTATCCAATTAGAATAGCACAAACTGGTGAATTGATATTTCGTTATAATCACAATTTGTTACCCAAGGCATTCACCAACTAGGCCTACTTTGATGTGACCATAACGGCGGGTGACTAAAGCGACAGTTTTGCCCGAACTAATAGTGGAAAACTTTCTATAGAAATCGCTTGTCCAACTATTTGGAAGGATCCTCCCAGTCGATATTCTTAGCGCTTCCAATCTCCCCGTTTTCAAGATGCTCCTGCGTGCATATCTTTTGACCTCCAACACATAAGCTTCCATAAAATTATTATTAAGTGTTTATATAATGTCAGCTCTGTCGCTTACTTACATGTAGTTATTGATTATTATTGATTTTATTGATTGTGATGCTGCTGTTTTTTAACTGTTGTATTCTGTATTGTTTTATTTGATGCATGTACACTGGAGTGTTGATCTCTTGCCACCGGCTAAATAAAGAAAATACTTACTTACTTACTTACTTTGTTGAGTTTATAATTACTGTTTCTATTTACGTCTCATGGTGTAACATACTTAACTTCGCATGTGTTATTTAGCCTCCATCACACCTTTCATGGTAAAATGGGGGCCCTAACTTAACCGGACCGCGGTTCATTCTGGTCCTCCCTTGGTTTCCCGACATAGTGTTAAAATGATGTTGTAACATTCTGACGTTCGATCTCGGATCTGGGAGCAATAAAAGTTATGTTATGTTATGGGTTGCTATGTTATGTGTTGCTATGTTATGTGTTGCTATGTTATGTGTTGCTATGTTATGTGTTGCTATGTTATGTGTTGCTATGTCATGTGTTGCTATGTCATGTGTTGCTATGTCATGTGTTGGTATGTCATGTGTTGGTATGTTATGTGTTGCTATGTTATGTGTTGCTATGTTATGTGTTGCTATGTTATGTGTTGCTTTGTTATGTGTTGCCTTACGTAAGAATTTTTACTGATCGAACGATTTATCGACATTCCGGTAATTTAACAAGAAGGTGATAAAAGGTGTGAAACTGTTCAATTGTTGAGTGATTAAAATTGATTAATTTGTTAAAGTTTACCTGCCAGGTCTCAGAGAAATCTTTTCGATCTTCCATTGAAATTGCTCCGTGAACTTTGAGAGAGTAGCCAGAGATGTCTATAAAGGTGACTGTGCCGTTAACGCAGGTTCTCTCGTCCATCAAATAGATGTAATCAAAGAGACATGAAAAGGCACGGAAGAAGTCGTCCTTGGAAAATGTTTTGCCACTGAACTCTAGGAGACCTGTAAAGGCATAGGTTAAAAGCCCTTTGAATTAGCTTAGAAGATTATCTAATCAGACGTGCAGATGCTATCATTTTAAAGTGGATATGGTCTGAATTCTCAGATTTTTTTCTTCCTCTGTCGTATTTTTCAATGATGACTACTGCAGTGGCAACAGCAACACACAAAAATACAAGCAAGCCACAGCAAAATATAATACCGAATAAAATCATAAGAGAGTGAACGGGAGAAGAGGATGTAGAGAACATTACCAGAAGAAGATGACTGAAATGGATGGGACACGTGGTTCGTATGGATAAGGACCAACAAAGTGATGAACTGGAACCCTAAGGGAAGAAGGAAAAGGGACGACCACGGAAGAAGTGGCAGAAAGACGGGTAATGGACAGCGACGAATGGAGAAGATGTACTAAATAGCTACAGCCGCGGCAAAAGAAAACCCGTAATAGCAACACACGTCCAGATATGGGATATGTTCTGTAGAGCATTCATATTACACTCAAAACGATCATTTTGTACCGAGGCAATTACAGAATTTACCGCAATTACATCGAAGGAATTGAAGAAATTAGTAGGGCCTACTGATCATGTACCTATCATGCTGATAATGAAATGTAAATGTACACGTGTCTATAAAGCCATCGTAAGGTCCCGACCTTGCTCAATTTTCAATTAATTGATCGGGTGAGATCCTTCATCACCGCAGCCCGTTTGAAAGAGCGCCGCCACAGTTAAGGTCGACCCTTCTCTAAAGTCATATCCATAGACTTGAAGCTAATTATTGATGAAGTGAGCATGTCCAAATAATATTTTCAGAATCTCTCGGGTGTAACGTAAATGATTCGGTCAGTATCCACCACTGTCTTTACGACCATGGTGCACGCCTTTGTCTGTACACGCATCGACCATTGTAACTCGGTGCTAATCGGACTTCCAAAGACGCGTCTGTCCTCAATGCAGTCGGTCTTGAATGCTGCAGCCAGACTTATTGCACGTCTTCCACGTTACTCGCATATCTCCACATACATGACCAATGAACTTCATTGGCTTCCTGTTGCGTCTAGGATCAGATTTAAGGTCTTGCTCTTAGTAACTAAGTCCCAGAAGGGTCTAGCGCCTAAATATCTCTGTGATTTGATGTGTAAACCACTCTCTGCCCGCTCATCTCGTCCTCTTCGTTCCTCCGTCCGACTTGATCTCTTTGTCCCTCGATCGCGGACTTCCCTGACCCAGCATCGGGCCTTCGCTGTAGTGGGTCCATCACTATGGAATGACCTTCCCCCTGCAGTCCGTAGTAGGATTCTAGAGGGGATCACACCTGCTTCTCTTCGCTGCCTAAAGACTTACTTGTTTAGGGGCCTGTCACGTTGAGAGCGCTTCTGTATAGCCCTGCTGAGAGAAGCGCTTTATAAATGTTCAGATAAGATAAGATAAGATAAGATAAGAAAACTATTTCGGGAAATTGCCAGTTTTCAAGACATACTGGGAATGAAACCCCTTATGTAACAACGAAAGCTCGCTATATCTCTGGTACTATGCGAATTATGATGATGGTATCAGTGACCAACGATTAAGATCGACGGCCAACTGATGATGACTCAGATTTCGATTCATAGCATACCTGCTTTAGCGATGAAGATTTTTCGGCCTTCATCGTCTCTCTCCGGAAGAACTAAAAGAATTCTGTAAGACAAAAATAACATTTTTAATTCGATGAAATTAACCAAAACCGTAAAACTATAGTGATGAAAAAACAACGATGACGATGCAGATGAATACGAAGATGCTTTTTACCCTGAATCGATGGCGGCCAAAATCTTCGGGTCACACGGGTCGAGGTTCAAGTACCATTTCGCAAATTTCGCTCTGCGCAGAAGATATCTCTGAAGAAGTTCTCTGGCTTCCAATTGAGAAAAGTATCTCACCCTCAAGAAGTACAACAGGAACTCAGTATCTGCAGTAAATAACAGTAAATTGTGAATTAAGCAAGGAATGCACCGCTATCCAGCACGAGCGTTGCATATTGTTACCTTTAAGCAACGCTATCTGCCATCTTTATAGTTATCTGATATCTTTCTCATATAATGGCAAATAGCGTTCGTCCTCGTTCGTTTGTTCGTTCGTTCGTTTATTCGTTATTAAGGCCTCTGGAAACTGTCATAAAATAGCACAAAGACACGCAAAACCTAGACAAACAAACATACAAACGAACCTGTTGGACATTTGATGTGTGGCTGGTCCAGTATCCACTTGCGGAACGTTTCAACTGCTCCGAGTCTGTTCTTCGGATCTTCATTTAGTTCCTCCTTCGCCTTCTTCAGACTCTTCTCGTCCAAAGTACACACGTACCCGCTGTCTTGTGAAGTCATTGTTCTAAGCGCAAGTTTATTATCAAATAAATAATTAGCTATAGTATAAGTTGCAATAATTAGATAAAAAGCAAGTAAATGATAAATTAATGAGAAATGTATTAATTTATTTAGTTACTTAGTTACTTTTGAAGTAGCTTGCTTCCATATAAGTAATGTTTGGTAGACATGATGGTTCCCATACCCCCACTCTTTGTACTATAGAGTATCATCTCTCTCCCACTCCCACTCATACCCAGAAGAAACATTGTCCACTAGGCCTACTATGTTCTCAGATGAAGGGCACTGAAGGCCTTCATTTGAGCCATCAAGAATCAAAACAATTACCAACCATCATCATCGTGATCTCCATCATCATTGTCATCTTCATTGCAATAATTAAATTATTATTTTTATTATTATTAGTGTTAGGCCTTTTATATTCTCATTCTCTGTGTCACCCTTTCCTTCTGTCAGTCTGTCTGTCTGTCTGTCTGTCTGTCTGTCTGTCTGTCTGTCTGTCTGTCTGTCTGTATATCTATCTATCTATCTATCTATCTATCTATCTATCTATCTATCTATCTATCTATCTATCTATCTATCTATCTATCTATCTATCTATCTATCTATCTATCTATCTATCTATCTATCTATCTCTCTCTCTCTCTCTCTCTCTCTCTCTCTCTCTCTCTCTCTCTCTCTCTCTCTCTCTCTCTCTCTCTCTCTCTCTCTTCTCTCTCTCTCTCTACGTCTTTCCCTGTGTTCCTTTTGCTTGCAATATTTGTCAAAACAACTTTATTGTCCACAACTCATAAATTTCACCTCAGGTACATGTCTACTGTATAAAATGTATGCAACTGCAGCTTAGCTGCTAGTGGGTACTCAAACTGTAAAACGCGATACATACATTCGTCCACAGAGACTTCTATTGTGTGGCTCACGCAACGGCCCTGGAAACAACAATTCTCCATGCTGATCACTTGCAACCTATCTCGTCTAAGTATTTCTTTCCATTGTTATTTAGACAACACTTGGTGGTCCATATTCATCGTATGGTGTTGGCGATTGGACACCAACAGACGACGCCAAGTTTAGTTATTATGGCTATAATACAAGCAGTCATTCATTTTGAAACAGTTGAACTTTGGGCTTCGTGTGCTCTTGAGCTGAAGTTTATGACAGAGGATATATTACGGATTACTGAAGTAACAGAAATGCAAAATGTCTGCACCGTTGCCTAGAAAGTTTGAGTACCCATTGTTTACCAAGCATTGATCGCACATTTGACAACGTTAGAAGCTCACTGTGGTTTGCTAAGCTTGCCAAAACATCGTTATAACGTGGCCTCAAATGACAACTCTTCTGAAAACTTGGTGGCTCGTTGATTATTTTTTCCCCGCATACGATCTAAGGTTGCATTAACTTGTAAATCCGCTTTACTCTGTCACGCATTTATAGTAAATTCATGTGTGTCTCATTTGCAACGCGTCGCTCATGATGCACCTTTTCCTAAAATTGCAGTCTTTTTGTCAAGACCTTAAACCTCAAGACCAAGACCAAGACTTTGAACCTCGAGACCAACACCAAGACTTTGAACCTCGAGACCAAGACCAACACCAAGACTTTGAACCTCAAGACCAAGACCAAGACTTTGAACCTCAAGACCAAGACCAAGACCGAGACCAAGACCCAAACCCCAAAAATCACATTCAGCCCAAGACTTCTTATTTTCCTTACCAAAAAATTGTCAAGTCGAACTGATCGTTATTTTATTCAGGCAAATTAGCTTTAACTGCAGACTGCAGAGAATTCCGAATTCGTATTTTCTGACCAAGTGTGAGGCCTCACACAAATTCTGCCATGTGAAAAAAATACGTTCTACAGGTGCTGAAGTCGCTGGCAAACACAGTAGCTTCTCAAACAGTGGATGTAAATGTACAACTTGTGAGCCTTTTTGAAATCCTCCCATAGTTTATCAGATCGTCTGGCTTCAGAAAAAGTTCAGGCATGGCTTCCAGACAGAGCATAACTTAGTTGCTGCTGCCGATGGGTTTTCCTGACCAACAAAACTTGCATCCGTCCGTAGGTATTTGTCGTAGGCTATGATGCAAACAGGATTGATAAATTTTTAAATTCTTGAGTTTTGTTAAATGACTGTTCATGTTGACAGTCGGTCTTGGTCTTGCGAGACCAAGACCAAGACTTTGAACCTCAAGACCAAGACCAAGACCAAGACTTTGAACGTCAAGACCAAGACCAAGACTTTTGGTCTCAAGACCAAGACCAAGACTTTTAAAAACGAACTCGAGTGCACTCGAGACCAAGACCTTGGTCTCGAGGACAACAAGTCTGTAAAACTGTGGCGCCGTTTATCATCTCTGAGCAGAAGCACTCCAATTAATTTTACTCCGAATGGGAAAAAGTTCGATGCTTTACTATCTCCGAAAACTATCAAAAGATCAATCGAGGACTAAAGTCTTTCTTAGCAAACCACAGGTAAGGATATGTTTTCTTTAAAAAATGGACCAGAAGCTAATAAACGAATGTTGAAATTGCCTATTTTACGAGGATAATACTGGTAGAAATAATTAAAGACCGTGACAGCGTCACAGCGTAACAGTGATGGGCACTATACTAACTTATTTTAAGTTAAACTGAAATTATTTTTCAACTAAAATAAAATAGTTTAACTAAATTGGCAACTGATTTTGGAAATAAGTTAACTAAACTAAAAATAGTTAGTTAAACTTTTCCCAACTTTTTTCCAACTTTTTATGACGAACCTTTTCACAATAACAGAGGTTAAGTGAACTGTGATAATACAGAGCGACAATGACAATTTCATTTTCACACTATGTAATGTATACTATGTAATATCCTACTATAGTTCTACCAGAAAATAATTAAGACAGCTGCAAATGCAAACGATGATGCATCACGCAGTGCAATGCAGTTTACTTGACTTGAGTAATAAAACCAGTTACTCAAGACAATAATGGCACATGATCAGCAACAGCAAGACCACTGTCAAATTTGCATCTGGATCATAGTTCGAGAATTCGCATTTTACGAATTTTAAGAATTTTAAAAATTCACGAATTTTTACGAATTTTAAAACTGCAGTTTTAAAATTCGTAAAAATTCGTGAAATAATAAAATAGGCCTAATAGAATTCTTTGTCATGGCAACGAATTTTATTAATTTTGCTTACTTTTCAACTTTTTAAGCAAGTAAATGTTAGTGTCATAGGCAATCAATCAATAAGCCGTAAAGGATAGCTGACTAGCAAAACAATAGTTCTGATATTCAGTTACTGTTTTACTTGGAGTCTTGAACTTCGATTTCTATCATAGTTGCATGTGTGACTGTGAATGTCAGTCAGCAGAACGAAAGACCACCAGTGCTTCAGCTCCAATGTGACCAGTCAGTCACTAACACAGCTTGCCAGTCTTGTTATCAAGACCTTAAACCTCAAGACCAAGACCAAGACCAAGACCTTGAACCTCAAGACCAAGACCAAGACTTTTAACCTCAAGACCAAGACTAAGACCTTGAACCTCAAGACCAAGACCAAGACCAAGACCTTGAACCTCAAGACCAAGACCAAGACTTTGAAACTCAAGACCAAAACCGAGAAAAATACCCAAAAAAATCACAAAATCATACAAAACAACTCAGAATGCAAACTGCAGAGAATTCCGAATTCGTATTTACAAAAGTCCTTCATGCGAAATGTTATTCCAAATGCCTGTTGCATTTTCTAAAAATCAATTCGCTGATAATTTTCTGACCAAAACGTGACCTGTGGGCCTGAAAAAAATTCTGCCACGTGAAAAATACGTTCTACAGTGCTGAATTCACTGGCACACAGAGCAGCTTTGCAAGTACCGGACGTAAATGTACAAATTGTGAGTCTGTTTTGAAATCATGCCATGGTAAATAACCGGAAGTCAAAATAAATTTCCATAACAGCAGTAAAGCCTCACTCACACCGTGTAAATACTAAAGCAATTGTATTAGTAATTATTGGATAAATTTTTAAAATCCTTGCGTTTTGCTAAATGACTATTCATATTGTCAAAAGTCTTGGTCTTGGTCTTGCAAAACCAAGACCAAGACCTTGGGCCTCAAGACCAAGACCAAGACCAAGACCTTGAACCTCATGACCAAGACCAAGACTTTTGGTCTCAAGACCAAGACCGAGACCAAGACTTTTAAAAACGAACTCGAGTGCACTCAAGACCAAGACCTTGGTCTCGAGGACAACAAGACTGCAGCTTGCAACCATACACGGTTAAAAAGGGTTGCCAACGTTCACCGAGCTGTGTCTTCTACTTCATCGTCCTCTGATTTTGAGTCAGGAACAGCCCACTGCTCCCACTCGACCCTGGTTTCTGTATTTTCGCTATGCAAATGCTCACGAATTCGGCCGGAACAACCAACAAATTACTTATCACAAAAACAACACTATATTTTTGGATAACCCTTTCCTTCTCTTCCTAAATTACTACATATTCCACTCCAATCTATGTTCTTTCATCTTTAAGAAATAAAATTTTTACTAAATTAACTCGTTAGGTAATAAACTTTTATAATGAATTTTGCATTAAATTCTAAGTAAAAGCTAACACAAAAATCATGACTTCATCACATTTGTTGTTGCTGCTTTCGCGTTTTTGCAAAACGCCACTGTCAGTGTAAAAAAGGCCCAACAATGGCCCAATGAATTTTTACGAATTTTTACGAATTTAAAAATAGACCAAAAATTCGCGAATTTTTACGAATTTAAAAATAGACCAAAAATTCGCGAATTTTTACGAATTTAAAAATAGACCAAAAATTCGCGAATTTTTACGAATTTTAAAACCGAAAGTCACGAATTCTCGAACTATGATCTGGATCGTAAGAAAATAAGGTGATCAAGTGTTTCGTCAGAACGTGATGTGGTTCAGAAGGTTCGTTGTAGACCTAATATTTCCAGAGATCCTTTTATTCACACAAAATGGACATTTTCACACTAAAGTCCTTATACTTGCTTTTGTCTTCTTCGGTTTTACCTTAGTGAAGCAAGTAGTGACTCATGAACAATTCGTTTTTACTGATGTAGCCTTTAATTCAAATCTTTGCTACAGTGGACTCATATAAAGAATAACAAAAGATAAAGACCAATGTCGTTATCTACACTGCGCCTTACTACATACTGTATTCTATGCAGAGGCAACACCAGTGTTAATAAGCAAGTAAACGTGGCGTTGAGTTATTGACAGTGTTCATTGCGGAATATAGTTGCGTATAGTTGCTGATTTTGTTAAACTTTTTAGTTAGCAACTAAAAAATATTAGTTAAACTTTGGCTTTAACTAAACTATATGATGATATGATGGTTTACTTACTGCTGTGCACGACTGCCTGTCTATTCTTCTGTTATCCCGACTTACTTTTATATCACAGACCTCCTGCTGTCTTTTTCTCTGACTTGCTGTCTCTCTTTGTTTTTGTCTCTCTCTCTCTTCGAGTGCTTTTCACTTACGTCTTTGTTCAAATAATCTGTCAAAACTAGGCCATCAAAACAGTCAATGACCCAAGAATGCAAGTCAGCGACCCGTTACGGTATTTTAACAACAGACGCCCAGCGTCGCGATAACACCTTTCTTATCATATGTGGCATGTTTCCAACGGTCGCAATTAACTGCTGTTTACTGTGCTTCCTACAAATATCGCTAAACCCGATACATAGTATGTTTTATTAACTCTATTCAGGCCCGCCTAGAGGGGCAGGGGGCAAATGGCAATTTTTAGGGGTCTGGTCGGGCCCGCAATCAAATTATGAAAAATATTATAATCAGTTATACAAAGTTTATGAACTAGGCCTATGCCTTTTAATATATAATTATTACTGACACTTAACAATCAGTTTAAACTTCAAGCATGTGCATACCACCTTATTTATCATTTTAAAAATAATCTTTTATAAATTTTCGCATAAAGCCAAAAGATAGCTTAGAGGCCCGTGACTTCTCTGCCTGGGTTCTCTGTCGGCGGGCCTGGCTCTATTTGTGGAGTTTAAAACAATGAATAGTTTGACAATCGTGAAGAGAGCTCCCAATCGTAGCAGTGTTGTATACAGAGAACCAGTTTTACGCGAACCGAAAACTTTCCGTACCGTATTAGAATGCGGTAGCGAACGAAAAATTACTTCTCGAATGCATTTTATTTAGGTCTCGAATTATCCAATTACATGCGTATACAACTATACGTTATTATTTCTGTATATCTATTTTGTACTGATAATAGCACGCCAATTGACGGAGCCAGTACATATAGCTATATGTGAAAGAATTGCTCAATTTCCTTCTGTTAAAGGGAACTCCTGTCCTGACTCATCTGATCCTCCCCCTTCGTGATATAGGGCGATCGCTCAATCAATCAACCCTTGCTACAAATTTCGACTGATCGAACGTTTAGGGAACGATTTACTATCATTCCGGTAAATTAAAAAGCGAGGTAACAAAATTTCACAAGCGTTCAATTGTTAAGTGGTTAAAACTGAATTATTTGTTAAAGTTTACTTGCCAGATCTACCCGAGATCTGCGCGATCTCCCAACGAAATTGCAGCTTGTTATTTGAGAGCGTAGGAGGGGAGTCAATGAACGACATCTGCGTTTAAAGCACTCTCTCGTCCGTCAATTAGGGCTACACGCGCTCACAGCGTGAGAATGTTTTGCAAGTGAACGTCATGCAACTGGCTTATTGGTTATCAGTTGATTCTTGCCTGTGTATGCCTATATCTGCTACTTTGAAGATATTTAAATCATGCGCGCAGCTGTTATTACGCATGTGGACATGCATAATTATGTATATTGAAATGCAGCTGAACGTGGACGCGGTCTGATTTCTCGAGGACTAGCGCAGGCGCTATTTTCAATACTAAGGGTCTCAAACAATTAAACACATTATAGCAACAACAACACAACAGCGAACAAAGGCACCTACAAAAGCTCACCCTCAACAAAGCAACAATTGCCAAAATTTTTGGACATGCTCTCTAAGGCAACCATTATACTGTTTAACAATGGCAGAAATTGCTATCCTTCTGTTCAGCGATAGACTAATGCTCATACACATCCACGACTACACGTGCAGGCAGGGCCGGATTAACATTTTGTAGGCCTGGTTCCAAAATTGTATAGTAGTGGTGACGAAATTTAAATTATAGCACAGATATTTATGAATTTAAAACTGTTTACTTTCATAATAGAAAAACTGTCAACAATATTCTGAAAATAATATCACACTCAATGTTCATAAGTGTTAAATTTGTCAGTCTATCTTGTCCCTGAAATAATAGTTAAAAATTTTAAGGCAGCATACTAATGCCAATGGTAGGCCCCTTATTAATGACATGTTTGGTAGGCCTGGGTCCCGGAACCCAGTGGAACCATAGTTAATCCAGGCCTGCGTGCAGGTATACCTCTTCTCCATGGCTGAGTTAACAAACACGAATATATCATTAGTGAGTATATTTAAACAACAATTTGATAAATCGCTCGAATGTAGCGCAGATTATTGACCAAGTACAAACATTTCCAGCAGCCAGTGTCAATATCACGTGTTGTTCATTGGTCAGCAACAGCTGAAGTTGTTTCCTGTCTCATAGGCAGCGCTTCAGCTTGATGCTCCTGAGCTTTAAGCCCGAGATTCTCTTGCATGTACGCACGCGTGCATCCATATATACTTGTTTTTATATATGAGTGTGTATGTATGTATGAATGAATGAATAATTTTATGTAGTATTAAACTTTTTAAATGTAAGTGCTAGTGTTGTTAGTATTTTATTTCTTCATAACAGTTACCAAATTTTACCTAGCAAATATGATGTTTAACAAAAATATTTAGTAGTCTACGGTGAAATAAATGTCTTATAGATGACTTTAGCTATATAACTTTTGTAAGGGGGTGTAGAGAAGCTTAGTTGTACGTACGCATGGGGAGGGGGTTCACAAAATGTACGAGGTGAAACGGGCGGGGTATGTAAATATGATTTTTGCGTACGTAATATATGGATGGCCCCTTACTGTATTCCAGACAGAAGCCGAACTCACTTAAATAGTGACAGATACGTGCCCAACTGTACATTATTATTAGACTTGGTCACCTTCGCCGCCATTGTTGTCTAAAATAATTTCCGAAATTAGTGACGTTACGAATGACGTCACGCGGCGTGAGGTGTCGACCGTGTTGTTACGGCCAGTCATCAATTGCACGAAATTGAAATGATCAGTAGCCTAAGCAGTCATTAGGTCACGGAACGCGTTCACCGCAGCCGCAAGTAAGTAAATTAATGTAAATTAGGCAAATGATCGGTCTGGCTCTAGGTTTGTCTATCCTTTTGGAGTCTAACTCAGACTCATCGAGAGACGGCCGACGGTGCGACGTCTTCGTCTTGGCGAGCGATTCAGCGCTCATGTGTACCTTTGCTAGGCGAGCGACCAAGGAGAGCGATCGATCGCCTCAAATGGGGAACTCTGTTAAAAATTATAACGCCTGATAGATCTTTGTTTCGTTATCTGTGTGACCGAGCAAGTTGCTGATTTGTCTTGGGGGGGGGGGGGGTCCATAGAGTAGTGGCAACATCACTTGCGTTAAGAGCAGTAGGTAGCGGATCGCTTCCCGCAACCCTCTCAAAGGTCCACTCAGCCTATCATTCGCGAGATGGCGCGTTGTTAAAATGAGATGTAGGACGTAACGGGCGCCTTGCATGACTGCCGTATACAGTTAAAATTCGACTCCTGCAATAACTTGTGATCATCCGTTCATACTGATTTGTAATCATACTGCATAATTGTCAGTTTGAAAATATTAAACGAAGATTATTATTATTATTATTATTATTATTATTATTATTATTATTTTTTTTTGCCCCGAGGTATACAGGATCCCTCAGGGACTTCAATATTAATTAATGTAACTTATAAAAAGTCCGGAATGGCCCTATTCTATTATTATTATTATTATTATTATTATTATTATTATTATTATTATTATTATTATTATTATTATTATTATTATTGTTATTATTATTATTATTATTATTATTATTATTATTATTTTTATTATTATTATTATTATTATTATTATTATTATTATTATTATTATTATTATTATTGTTATTATTATTTTTATTATTATTATTATTATTATTTTTATTATTATTATTATTATTATTATTATTATTATTATTATTATTATTATTATTATTATTATTATTATTATGACTCATTTGTTCAGTGCCGGCTTTAGGCATAGGCGATAGAGGTGTCTGCCTAGAGCAGCATTTCTCAAGCGGCCACAAATTCCGGCAAAATAAAAATAATATAGTTAGTTAATAAGAAATTAAATGGAAAGGCTGCTCTTGTCAGAAAACTAACAAACAACAGGGTCTCGTCAGACCAATACTAAAATGGCAAGCTCAACATTCCAACCATTTCTAAAGTCTATATAGCCTCGCAACTAAACCATACAGTACCTTGTCTTAAACTGGTCAAGCAGAACGTCTCTAGTTATCCATCTGCCACTTGACTTTACCAGTGTATCAATACAAGCTATATGTAACAACATACATGTGCATACATACTTAATACGTACATTGTTAGAAGGTTGACTATTTAGTTCTCTAGCGTAATTAAGTTCCTCGAGATACAATGCATGTCAATTGCCGGGTCAAGAACCCAAGAAAAGTGCATTAGCTCCTTCCATATACCCATTATGCAGGGCTGTAGTGGTAAAATTAGAGGTGAGTACACGCTACCGGTTAGTTTTCCGAAACAAATTGGAGGTGAGTATACGCTACAGTTTTTTGTCAGTATACACTACAGTATTTTAATATAAATAAATATGAATATTTTGCGAGGTGAGTATACGGTCTCTAGAGGTGAGTATACGCTGTATACCCGCGTATACCCTCGACTACAGCCCTGCCATTATGTAATGTGGAAAACGTAGAAACTTAAGATTTCTCTATTACTCGTTATCTTTTTCAAGATATTATAGGTTATTTTTATTATCATCATCATCATCATCATCATCATCATCATCATCATCATCATCATCATCATCATCATCATCATCATCATCATCATCATCATCATCATCATCATCATCATCATCATCATCATCATCATCATCATCATCATCATCATCATCATCATCATGATCATCATCATCATCATCATCATCATCATCATCATCATCATCATCATCATCATCATCATCATCATCATCATCATCATCATCATCATCATCATCATCATCATCATGTGTGCATAGGGTTGCCAGACGTCCGGCAAAAGGAGGACATGTCCTCCTTTTTGGCCTCATGTCCTCTGTCCGGTAGGCAAAGCTAAAAACCTGGTAAATGTCCGGCTTTTTGTATGTTTGGTGTATTGCGCTGTTGGCTATAATTGTGTGGCCTTTTTTAACGACTTAACATGCGCATGTTGTCCATAAGTTCCTCCGACTAATCCACTTTTTTAAGCTTTATTTTCCAGACTATTCTAGTCCATGGTCAGAGAAATGTTAGGCTACAATGTATCTTAGATGGTCAAAGTGCTAATTTTATTTCCTTTAGCAGAGCGGCGTCTCTGGTTTGATTTTATTAGTAATGCAGCTTTCTATGTGACTTAGTTTCTTGGTTACTTAGGATCCCTCGGACTCCGGAGTGAAACATTCAATGCGTCCTCCTTTGTCCTCCTTTCCAGCTCTCTGTGTCCTCCTTTGGCTATCCATGTATCTGGCACCCTACACTGTAAAAAAATACCGTTTTTATAAGGGGGTGTTTACGTTATTATACGACGTTTCTACGTAAAGTACCGGTGGAATGCGTCTGAGGACTTATAACGGTGAACCCACGCTCTTTTACGGAGAAAGCGCTCATTTTCGGAAATTCGCCCACGGCATGGTATTGCATCAGCTTATCGAAAATGTAGTTCTCCTACAACCCTGGTAATAACCGCCTATAAAATTACAAAATGATTATAAAAACTGATTAAACATTCACCTTTGTCCACAAGTGTAAATAAAGGTGGAAAATTACTATTATTAGCTCATAACTTTCTGAACAGCCGCATTACTTAGACACGAATGCGCATTAATACCTTAACAGAGCAGGAACCCTTAACAATGGACGGTCACCGCGCATAAGAAAATATTGTAGGCGACCACACATTGCAACAAAAATGCAAACGCCAAAGCTCACAGGAAATAAGACAAACACGATCATTTTTAAACGGACGAACATGTAGGCAGATACAGTTACCAACACACTACTGAGACAAATTAAACGAATTGTATGGGTTTTAATATTAGTTTTGATAAACATTCAGGCCTATAGTGCGTGCAGTTTAGCTCATATGGTTAAGATGCCAACCCAATTTATGACCTAGAAGCACGGGTTCGAAACCAGACACTGCCACTTTTTTTTATTTTTTTAAATAAAATAGTAGCAAACAATTTTAGACATTAAGTGTTTAAACTATAGCTTTCTTTCCAGACGTACTTTTAACTTAGGCTATTCAAGTTTGGCTAAAACTGAAAATATACCCTGAAAGATAACAAGTTTGTAGCTTTCTGAACAGCCGCATCACCCTGGCGAATGCTTACTAAACGTAGGGAATAATAGGCCTACATCGAACTAACAAGATCATTGAACCACAATGGGCTGTCATTCAAATGACAAATTTTCCAAACGGAGTTAGACAGTAGGACATTTAAGCAGATGCAGTTAGATACACGCTTCTGAGATAAATCTAGCGTTTAGTACGTGGTTTTAATACGAGTTTTAATATTCGCTCGTAGCTTGGGTTATTTAGCTCACCTGTTAGAGAAGTTGGGTAAATTCATGAACCAGACTACTAGGTCCCAGGTTCGAGCCTCTGTATATACCTTTTTTTTAAATAGACACCGTAGCAAATCTAATTGACAGTACGGTTGTTGTTTAATTTGTTACTTTCTTTCCAAGAGGTTCCAGACGGACTTTGAACCTATTCCTTACTTTTCCAGTATGTTTAAACGTCTGGTGTGTTTCGGTGCTTAAATGTGTGTGTCGTACAGGTACAAGCAAAATTAATTAGTAAGTACGTAGTCTCTCATAACATTTGACACGCTCACGTGTCATTACATATAGAACAATTTGTTCGATGATTTCTAGGTAGCTGTGCCGAAGCGCCCTTGTGAGTTACTGAAAGGGCTCTATACAAATTCTCTGATAGATACACTAAATAAATAGGTTTTCCGAAATAACTCGTTAATTGGATACCAAGTATAATAACCAAGGAATTCTGTCCACTAGAAATTCTGTCACTTCTGCTATTCGATGTGATTCGTGCCATCATGCTGCATGCGAGCCCTGCATGGTGGCGTTTTGCTCGACAGCAGGATAAAAAAGGTTTCAATCCATCACAGGCAGGTAAAATCCGACTGAAAGTTAATCTTAGTTGATAAATGGTAGTTGATCAGAATGGTTGTGACAGTATCACGTTGGACCAGCTCTGCCGGCAGGCTAATAATGGTCTCTTCTTAGCAGTTCTGAAACCCAGGTCATGTTTTACACAAGCTGCTAACAAATTAGAAAGCCCACACCATATACTCTCCAACCACGTTCTCACGACAGGGTCCTCACACAGACAATAATAATTATACGAGAAAAACTATTATAGGAAGAATACTTTTTTTCTTACTGATTCTGTATATGCTTTTGACATTTTGAGCCCCGGAGTGCAGCTTTTTAGCAACTACTTACTTAATTACTAACTTTGACCTAATTAATATTCATGTCTTATGGCCGGGCTGGTGACTCTAAATGAAAATGGCGAAAATGTATCGGTCACGGAATTATGCGAAATTCTGCCGAATCAAGTAAGTAATTATAAATGTAAATTCATATCACACATTGCAATTTTTTCTCTACTGAAGACATCACTTTGATGGAGAAATCGCCTTTTAATATTAAACTTAAGGGGCCAATTGACTTGAAATATTGCACGTGGCTTGCGTCATTCGCATAGAATCAATCACTGACCACAGTTCTAGCTATAATATTTGGTTTTTCTGGTTGTCATTAAATATTTATGTGTTATGGAATGTACTCTCTCTGACAGTCTGTGTTGCATTTTCAGGAGGTGATGTGTTCAACGAACATCGATCTGCAATTTCATATCTAACCATGTGGCCATCAGTGCTTTGTAGCCATGTGACTCTGTGACTGCGGTTTGTGCTCTGTTTGCCACTTACTACGTCTTCAGTGAGGGGTATCCTGGAAACAGTGTGATATCTTGGACTTCACTCAACGGTAAGTAGAATGTCCAGAGCATTGCTTTGTCATTTAATATTTTGCTCAATATTGGTTACTATTTTTTAATTGATTATTATTATTATTATTATTATTATTATTATTATTATTATTATTATTATTATTATTATTATTATTATTATTATTATTATTATTATTATTATTATTATTATTATTATTACGTATTTTTAAGTGCTGCTATATAATGACCAGCCATTATTTGATGAATCAATTGCTCAGTGTCATCAATTAATGCCTGATCATTAGATAGCAGCACTTACAAATACGTAGAAATAATAGTAATGAGTGAAGGTCTTGCCCAATATCTCTACAGTGCACCAATACGTTTCCCAACCCAGGGTGGAAACGCTCCACGAAAAGTCATCGAGTACAGGATCGGGTAAGTTTAAGGTTTCTACATGTATCTGGTATCATGTATGTATATATATATGTATGTATTTATTTATTAAAAATTTGTTCTTAATAGTTTTTATTATGTTTTCTACTCTTTTATATGTGAGCTTACATTACTAGAATTAAATTTCTTTAAATTAAAATTCATGGTACCATGTATGAAGACGCAATGCAGAAGTCAGTTGTGCGCACAGTTGACCTGCATTGTGCTACACGTGGCAACTAATGTAGGCCCACTGCAGCCAACATAAATGCTTGTTTTGAGTGTGGCACTGTCAGTTTCTTGCTGTTACCAGTCTCAACACTGGACAAAGGGTTGAGGTGATGCTGATCATCCTTGTTTTGACACAACACGGTTAAACTTCACACACATGGCTGTGACAGAATATAGTTCATATTGAGCAATTGTTATTATTGTTATTATTATTATTATTATTTTTTTTTTTGCCCCAAGGTACATATGATCCCTTGGGGACTTAGATATTAATTTGTTGTTATGTTGTTTCCAGAAAATCAGGCCTCGTCCTCCGTTGAGTCCCTGATTGTGCCACGGAATGCGATGGCATTATTATTATTATTATTATTATTATTATTATTATTATTATTATTATTATTATTTTAGCACTCTATCTATTGATCAAGCATCAATGGATGGTGCTGAGCAATTGTAACTTCAAAAAGGACTTGCAGAAGGTCCATACAAAGTTTTAATTGTGGCACTTATTTTTGGCTCTTACCAGTCCCAACTGTGGACAAAGGGTGATGCTAATCATTTTTGTTTTGACACAACACGTTTAAACTTTACACATGGCTGTGACAGAATATAGCTCATATTGAGCAATTGTTATTATTATTATTATTATTATTATTATTATTATTATTATTATTATTATTATTATTATTATTATTATTATTATTATTATTATTATTATCAGGAGCGTAGCCAGACTTCAATTCAAGAGGAGGCAACTACTGCTTGTCAAAAAATTTGATGACCTTTTTTGGGGAATTTCTTCAACAGAAAATTTCTTCGCCAAAACATTTGACACCTTTTTGTGAGATTTCTTCCGTTCAAGAGGGGGCAACATCCACCTCTAATCGGGTGTACTTGAGGATGCAGGGCTATAACCCAAAGAAAATTTTTAAATCTAAAAACAAGAGGGGCAAATGCCTCCTCTTGCCTCAATGTAGCTATGCCTGTGATTATTATTATTATTATTATTATTATTATTATTATTATTATTATTATTATTATTATTAAGCACTCATCAATTGATGTTGCTGAGCAATTTTAATTTCAAGAAGAACTTGCAGAAGGTCCATACAAAGTAACCATCTTGGGAGGCTTGAATCCATCCATGCTGTTTGTGTTACAAGGCGCTACAGAAGTTTTGAGATTTGATTGAATTAAATAATTTTGTTTGTAGGAGTCACAGTTGTTCAATCTCTGGCGTTTGAGAAGAGCAACATGCATCTTGCTCTCCAGATTGACTTGTAGTGCGGTCAAAAACACCAGCTCTTATATTTCGGACATACGTCGTAAGTATCTGATCATTTTCAGCCATATTATTATATTTATTAGTAGTGACATCATTAAAATTAATATTATGCATTTATGAAACGCCACTACTTAATAATGGCTAAAGGTCCCTACACAGTAACTTTCAGGGAGACTCAAACCCCTTCTCCCCAAGTTACAGGGTGAGTGGTCTAATCAGTCGGCTACCATATATCTCTTTATGCTCTGGTTTTGTCAAGCAACCTTGCAATTATTGAAATGTCAATGCATTGCTCATTCCATAAACTGTCTATGTTGTCTGAACAGAAATAATTTAATGTTGCTATTGATCTTTTGTTACACAATTGACTTCTAGGAGAGTACTACTAAACATCACACTAGCCACACAATGGCATATATTAGAGGCCTCTAGAGCTAGTGAGTGAGGTGTAGAGGTAACTGCAGAATATGCACCACCTTTATTATTAATATAATCAGAGAATGCTGACACTACAAATGTGGCATAACTACCATAGACAGTGCATCCATGGACGATATTCTATTGTTATTTCAGCACTGACTTGGGTCGGGAGTGCCTCTGAATCATCGAGTGGTGCTGTTTAAACGTTCGGTTACGATTATTTATTTTTATTATATAGCACCACTATACTACATGTGTAGCTGTAATGTAGATTCTGAGCCCATTTACAATACCACACAGTGTCAAAACCATGTGATTGTTATTAGTAACTCCTATCGGACAAGTCATCAACTGGTGATGCACCAAAATGAAGCCTAAATGAGGTCAGTATGCAGATGATCAGTTATATAAGACAGACAGCCTATTGTAGAGATGCCTGAGAGAGCCTGAGAAATCTTCCATGTTGAAGTTTGCATATGCCTAAGGTGAAACTTGCATATAGCTACACCCACGTGTCTATTATGGTTATGCCACATTGAAGTGCCAGTGGTGGGAAGATATAGTGATGATTATTTATTAAGTGTCTTTTTCTGTTTCAGTGCACACACATATCCATCCAGCAACCAGTGAGAACAGCTTGGAATTTGTTTCAGTGGTAAATATAATTTCTTGTCTATTGCTGTCTTAACTTTGACTTATGATTCTATAAAATTAAGCATCCCTTATGCTCTTGTTTTGCCTAGCAACTGTGTATTAGTTCTATCATAAACTGCTCATGTTGTTTATGTAGAAACATATAATGTTGCCAATAATCTTCGATAGCACAATTAGGTTACGGAAGATTGGGATTAGACATCACAATAACTACACGAGGGCATAATTTAGAGGCCCAATGAATTTCTCATGTAAGTTAACTGCAGATTATATACATCTTTATAAGTATGACCAGTATTATATGATTTTTGTATTCCTTTAGTGCCACTATACAATATGTGTAGCTGTTGATCAGCACATGTAGGACACCAGAAAGCATCAAAATCAAACATGTAATTAGTTTTCATTGTATGTGTTAACTTCTGTTGTGCCGGTGCCTAATGCACAAGGAAGGCATCATCCCAGAAGACCAGTCCACTGAGAGTTTATGATGGTAATGAATGCTTCTTGTATTCGAACGCAGTCAGATAATTGCTTGTGCATTAAACACCGGCACGATAGAAGTTACCAAATACAATTGCAATTTCATGTAGGATTTTGAAGCAAAGTGGTGTTCTACTTGTAGTATATTGTTCCATGTTTAAAGTTTAATATGCTTACAGGGACCATTTATGGTTATGCCACATTGACAGTGCCAGTGCTGGTAAGGGCTATAGAGATTATGTTCTTTGATTAATTGTGCTGTTGGTTTTTCTGTTGCAGTGTACTTCAACACGTGGAACAAAAATACATAATCAAAGAGTCGGAATCTTCAATCTGCAGAGTTACGGACAATAACCACATTCTTCCACAACCTAAACTAGTACCACTGCCCTGTTTTCGTGTTTTGTGCATTCTGTCAGTTCTTTAACCCTTTAGCGACGAGAGGGATTTGTTTTTTCGTACATTTTAGTGCACAGTCGTTGTTAAAGTGTTTATATTCTTCAAAACTAAGCATAAAACTCGTCTGTTTCAGCTTGCTTGCCCCAAAGCTTGATTTCTGGTTTTTCTGACTTTGTCAGATTTCTACCTGACTTCTCGAATTGATTATGATTGACTTTTAGATGAGATCGAATAGCTTTACATTATGCTAAATATTTCAACGACATAAACTTTGTGTATTGTTTTCTTTCTCGAAGTACCAGTTTGATAGTTAATATTACTAGAGGTGCTTAAATTGCTTATTAATGTGCTTCAGTTCTTGTGCTGATTTAGTGAAGGTGCCTTATATTTTTATACGTGCTTGCATGCCAATTTAAAATCTAATTTTTAGTCTCCACCAGTCTTGTTTCAAATAAAGAATGTAATGAAATAATGTGCTTGTCATGAATTAGTTGGCATGGCATGCGCTGAGAATGACGCCTTGCACTGTCCACAGTGATCCGCATATGGATGACCCACAATGAATTACAGTTTCAGTTGCACTTTTGATTTTTCCAAATAAAATGTATTTCGATGTGAAGATTTCTTGGTATTAATCTAAACATTTGTTTGATACATGTATAATGTAGTCCAAAGCGTGTGATAATGAGCTTGATCGGGTTTTGCCATAAGTTCCTATTCATTTTGTGTGACCTACCATATAAATATGTTATTGAAAGGTCTGGAACAGAATAATGAGGGAAATAACCTTTAATAAAAGGTAACTTACTGTAAAATAAAAGCAATAATATGTTGAAAAGGTAATTAGAAATAAGGCAAATTAGCCGTTAAAAAACGGCGTGAAATTAAGGTATATGAATCGTAAATAGAAGGCGATTCACCGTTAAAAGCCGGCAATTAACCGTTAATAAAAGGTCATTTACCGTAAGATAACGGTAAATCGCCGTGAAAATCTCCCTTAAAAACAGATATTCATCGTTAAAATACGCTGAATTTGCCGTTTAATATAACGGGAATCTCCGTAAAATATGTAGAGTCGCCGTAAAAAATAACGGGAAGTCCCCGTAAAATAAAACTGGGATTGGCCGTAAATTCACGGGTCGGCCGTAAATGAGATAACGGGACCCCGTAAAATAACGGTGAAAGGCATGGCAGCTGGGTTGCCATGCCTTTCACCGTTATTTTACGGGAATTTTCTAACAGTGTATGTGTGCATGCAAAAATTGTATGCATGTATGCATGCATGTATGTATATACGTATGCATATGTGCAATGTATTTATGCATGTATCAAAACCCTGTGTTATCTGCGCATTAGGATTAGGCCTACTGATTAAATTTTAGTTTCTATGACTTTATCTAGTCTAGCGTAGAAAACGCTTCTGAATGATTTCTCTTGAAGCGGCGTTACAGGCATTTGACCGCATTTCTAAATACAACTGCAAAATTTCAATTACAGTTAGTTATGCAACATATAAATCTAGTCTTAAAAAGCCTTAATAATAATCTTCGTTTAATATCTTCAAACTGACAACAACGCAGTATGATTACAAATCAGTACATGTTATGCAATAAATCTTAACTACTAACAGAACAGACAGCCTCCAATACACGGCGCAAATTGCAGCCTACAAAGCATGTCCGCCTATGGGACTCGATCTCTGTACCTCTCGCACTCTACGCCAGATGTTATCCAATGCGCTATCGGGCAAATACACACTGCAAATACGGGCAGTGCGATATATAGTCCCTATAGCCAACATCCCTTAAGGGTCCCATGCAGATAAAAAAAATTCCAAATATATAGGCTATTGAAAATTGATCAGATCACGCGTATGCAGGTTGGAGAGTTTATGTACCGTTCTGACCATAGTAATTATTACCTCTGGCTTTCAGAATTTTTATGCCGCGTCACAGACCTCCATTCACATCAAACAAGAAATTTACGTTCCTTTTATCAGCCGTACGTTCATACGAATACCCAGTTATTCTCCGTAAGATATGGAACGAAACACCACAATTAATTCAGCAACAACCGAGTCTTTAGTCGTTTAAGCATAAACTACGTTCTTCTTTGTTCGAGGGACATAAAACAACGTCCTCGCAGTTTAATTAACAGCAACCATCTAACTTAAAGTAAATAAGGGATTATTTAGGCAAGGTAAGTATGAAGCCAATTTTAACATTCTAATTAGAATTAGACAAATCTTAATTAGAATTATAATTAGACACATTTCTGGTATTAATTAATTAGAATTAGAATTAGCTATCAAGTTAATCAATAATTTATTCAATTAGATTCTAATTAAATAATAACCCTTAACTGTTAATAGCTCATCATCATCGTTATCTTCATCGTCATCGTCATCACCGTCGTTATCGTCAACGTTGTTGCTGTTATTATTATAACTACTGCTGTTAGTATTATTAGTCTACAACTACAAGTGGAAAGTTGACTTTCATGCATTCAGACAAAGAATTGTCATGTAAGAAGGCAATCGTAATTAGTTAAGCGAATTGCAGTGTCACTAGTCGATGTTGAGTTTCCGGAATGATTCCTGTGGAGTGTTAACGTGTGACTTCCGTCCTCCGTCGACCTTCCACTGTTCACTGCTGAGGTACTGAAGTCTCGCGCGAACTTCAGGTCTCGTGAGATCTCGCTTCATAGACTCTGAAAGCGTTAAAACATTATTCAAAAAATTAAACTGACAGCGAGCATGCATAGACGTTGGTAGGTAGCCTTTCAGCTATCCGTCCAAGGCAGGAAATACGTAGGGGGTGAAAGTGACAACGCAGTGTCAAAGCTCATGTATATCTCGTATCTACTCATAGGATATCCAGTTCTTTGACTGCTGCAACACCAACAGCTGCCTTTCAATCAAAATATAAATCATCTGAAGAGTACTGTTCCGTCTTCACGTGGCTGAATTAACTTAGCTTCATTTTAAAAATTAATTGTCAGAGGTGCTGCATGCCTTGTATACAGTTAGGCTACTGAGCACGATTCATAAGAGATACACTTATATATATATATATATATATATATATATATATATATATATATTCAAGAAGAAGGAGAAGGAGAAGGAGTAGGAGGAAGAGAAAAAATAAAAAAAAGGAGAAGAGGAGAAGGAAAAGAGGAGGAGGAGAAGGAAAAGGAGGAAGAGAAGGAGAAGGAGAAGGAAGTCCTTCAGCTAGCCAAACTCCGCCTACGTCCCTAGCAAAAAGTCTTTCGTTTTAGTCGAGACAATCATGAAAAAGAATACAACAGCAGCCTGCATTGGGCATCACAGATCAACTAAGCGCAGTGTATTATCTTAATTTATCCAGTGTAGTGTGACAGACAGGTCTGGATTAACTATGGTTCCACTGGGTCCCGGAACCCAGGCCTACCAAACATGTCATTAATAAGGGGCCTACCATTGGCATTAGTATGCTGCCTTAAAATTTTAACTATTATTTCAGGGACAAGATAGACTGACAAATTTAACACTTATGAACATTGGGTGTGATATTATGCAACGGCTAAATTTTCAGAATATTGTTAACAGTTTTTCTATTATGAAAGTACGTCGTAAACAGTTTTAAATTCATAAATATCTGTGCTATAATTTAAATTTCGTCACCACTTATTGATTGAACACATGGACGGCGATATGGGGTGTCGATGGGGACAAGACCCCACCTTTAAGAGTTGGGAACACACTATAGAGTTGCCCCCTCAATTTTGAAGAAACACCAAAAAAGGTCAACAAATTTATTTTGCACATGAGCGCGAAAAAATTTTCTCACCTCTTTTTTACCACATCGGTTCAAAAGCGTCAAGTGTCCCCCCCCCTCACCTGCCAAACAAGATCGCCGCCAGTGACTGAACATATATTATAGGGGCTTACTATACAATTTTGGAGCCAGGCCTACAAAATGTTAATCCGGCCCTGGTGACAGAACATTAATTTTACGATGTGCAGAAATAATAGCAATTTATTCCTTCATTTCTTCATTTATTCAATCAATCATTCGATCAATCGATCGATCATTCAATCATTCATTAACATCTTCACTCAATCATTCATACACTCATTCAATAAATCAATCAATCAGTCGATCATTTTTTTCATCCATCCCAATCAGTCAATCACTTATTCAGTCATTCATCAAGCTATCAAGCCACCCAGTCAGTAAGTACGTCAATCAGCCAACCACAGGCACAATGAAGATAAATTAACCTATGATCTGTCTTTCAGTGCCAGCGTTTGGTCCCTTGTAATCGTCAGGCAGGTATTCAACAGGTAAACATCTCATAGGTATATCTTTATAGACTTTCTCCAACACCTGGCCGGTATTCTTAATCTAAAGCAGTGAGTTAATAGTTCTATTTGTAAGATTTGTGTATAGACTTCTGCTTCGCCTGCACCCACTAACCAACTCAACTATAATGAGTGCATTGGCTGTTAGCGCAAAGATAAGATTGAACAGTTGAACAGAAGGTTTGATGAGGAAGGTGAAAGCATTTCTCATGCTTACGAAAGTCGATGGTCCACAGAAGTAAAAATCTGCTTGTGATGGCAAGGAATTCCTGCCTAGCCTAATATCTGTATGTAAATTATGCAAAGTGTGATTTTCTATGTATTTGGTCTTGTTTTTGTGTGTGCAGAATGCAACCACCCGATTCACATCCGGTGCATGAAAATTCGGACATGTTAACCTGTGCTCAAAGTCTCTACTGACTGCCAATATGTGAAAGAGTGGTTTTAAAGTTGGCCACTCTGGTTAGAAGTGTCTGCATGTCTGATGGTTTTGTGTACATCTCAATTGCGTTCTGGCGCGAACTGCAACGTATATAGTATGTACAAAAAAGAGAAAAGTCAGCGGATCGAGTGCAAGGACATTCGCTATATTACCTGGTCCAACAGTTTGGATGCTCTACCTGTTGCGGCTGGGGATATTGAGATATCGCTAGAGAGCTTTCGAAGGATACTTCACTCATTTATTCCTGTAATCTTTCTAGCAGCTGCGCACTTGTGATGCAATTATAATCTTATAATTAATCGACTTATAATGATGATGATAATAATGATGACGATGGTGATGATGATGACGATGATGAAAAGAGGCATGACATTTGCGTCTTTTCTTCGTCAGCTGATCACTCACAAATAATTCGTCATATAGGGTCCTGCCTCAAACCAAGTATAACGACAGGAGGACTCACAATGACATGGCTGTCTCACCTGATCTGTTAAAGTTTCGGCCAGCAAAATTATAGACACCTAGTAGTGTAAACGAACGTGAAATAAACCCGTTCTACAGGGTGGGCCAATCGTTTTTTGTCACTTTTTGTTGCGTTACATGTTTTTGGAACATCAAAAAACAGTGGGTGGACTCAGTAAAAGTGATATAACTTTGGTTCGGTTTGAAATATTTTGGTGAAATTTGGCTGTCATACGTAAATATGAATTACTTTTCAGCCAGTAATATTTGATATAAAAATTCTTACTTTTGGCCGAAATATTGGCAAAAACGTCTTGGGGGTTACTTTTTTTGACCCACCATGTATATATTGGCTACGGAGAAAAGCAGAGTTCAAGACAGAAGAAGAGAGATGGTGGAAGTTTAAAAAATTTATTGGGCCGTCTCAAAAACTGAACCGGGGGCACGCCAACGTTTCGGACGCTGGATGGACGGGCGTCTTGACCTTTGAACTTAAGGTTACATGTTCACTTTTGCCTGATAGCGAAACCGAGTATACTTGTACCAACCCTTTGTTGGAGTTTTTCGGAAAAGATTAGTTTGATCATCGTGAAGAAAAGATCCATCATCGCTCCACCGTTGTACATGAGAATAAGTTTCAGGCGAGCCGGAAAATTATTCTGTTGAAATATAGTAACGGATGAAAGGATAATTTTCAAAAGGCACTAAACAGTTATCCAAATGCATGCGTATACATATTTTATTGTTTCTGTATATGTATAATTGTATATGTATATGTATATATATAAGCTTATATATATATATATATATATATATATTGTTATTCATTCAAGACGTATTCAATTTCCTTCTACTTAAATATTACACAAATAACATAAAAAAGTGTATTTGATTAAGAAGAAGTGTAGTCTGTGTTAGAACAACTGCAAGTCAACCTCTAATGCCTAATGGCCCATCTGTAGACGAACATCCTCTTAAAAGCTGAGATAGTGACCAATGAGATAGTACTATCATCCAAACCATTTCACAAGTCCACAACTCTTTCACTGAAGAATTCCTACCATAATGTTCATAGGCCTAATTCTGACAGATTTGTCAAATACGAGCGACCTCTAATAAATCCCATGTTAACAGCCCATGATAATATTATACTCATTCAATTAGTCATAATCATCATCAGGAACCGTGGGCTCATCGCTCGTAGGTGTCCGATGCCATTTTCACTATGTTGTTCCACTGTAGTCTGCATGTCCACTGCTATGGCTCAACTCTTGAAGCGATGTTCCACACCATTCGATGGGTGTACGGACTATCGCTCGTAGGACGATCGCTCATAGGACGGTCGCTCATAGGACTATCGCTCATAGGGACTATCGCTCATAGGGACGATCGCTCATAGGACTATCGCTCATAGGGACGATCGCTCATAGGGACTATCGCTCATGGGGACTATCGCTCATAGGGACGATCGCTCATAGGGACTATCGCTCATAGGACTATCGCTCATATGACCATAGAAAAGTACATTTATCGATTAGACCATAGTTTATGGATCCATTTAATGCGATCGTAAATTCAAATAATACATAAAACCTCTAGAAGATTGTTCAATACTCTCAGAAAGAAAACCACTACGCAAAGAGAGCGAACCACTTAAATAGGTAAGGATGTCAGTGTTATAGTAAAGTAGGACGTGAGTAATAAACTTCCAATTAGCTAGCAATTATTAAATAAACTTCCAATTAGCTAGCAATTAGCTTCCAATTAGTTAGCAATTATTAAATAAACTTCCAATTGGCTACCAATTATTAAACTTATCAAATGTTCCAAATGACTTTACAGATATTTATGAAATGTCCCTACTTTGGTGTGCCTATACTTCAAAACTATCTACTAGTCAATAGGAAGTTAATTGCTCGCGTACCTACTTTTATGCTTATATGTATGTATGGTCCGTATGAGCGATAGTCCTATGAGCGATAGTCCCTATGAGCGATCGTCCCTATGAGCAATTGTCCTATGAGCGACCGTCCTATGAGGGATCGTCCCTATGAGCGATAGTCCCAATGAGCGATAGTCCTATGAGCGACCGTCCTATGAGCGATCGTCCTATGAGCGATTGTCCTAGAACCTTTCGATGATATTCTTCTTAACAACTCTTTTCATGAACTTGCACACAACGCTGGTTAAACTGACTGGTCTGTATATTTACACGGGTAACTTGCTGTTTCTCTTTCTAAGCAATGGCAACATGAGTGCATCTCTCCATTTCCGTGGTACATCTTCAGCCCGTATTGATTTATTGAAGACTTGTGGATATGTGGACTTGTGAAATGGTTTGGATGATAGTACTGTCTAATTGATCACTATCACAGTTTTTAAGAGGAAGTTAGTCTACAGGTGGGCCAATTTCCCCTCACTTTCCAATTTCACCTCACTTCATGAATTTAGGATGCAGTTAATCTATTGCGGCACTCTTCGAGTTACAAGATGAACGCTCAACCAATAGGAAACCAAGTCAAACAATGACGTTGATATGCTGATAAAGAAGATGATTACAAGGCAATCAATCAAATCACTCAAAACTTTATTGATCCCAGTAAAACAAGCAAACAAGTAATACTGAGAGAAAAAAAATTAACACAGAGAAGTGGTAACATAATATTAAACTTCCCATCGGCTTAACTATTTAAGACAAGCCTAGACTAATGTTAGTCCTTGAGTTGTGATTAGCTACGAATTTAAACCGATCGAACGATTTACTGACATTCCGATAATTTAACGAGAAGGTGATAAAAATTTGCAATTGTTCAGTTGTTCAGTGATTAAAATTGATTTCTTAAAGTTTACCTGCCAGGTCTGTCCGAAATCTTTGCGATCTTCCAGTGAAATTGCTGCGTGAACTTTGAGAGAGTAGCCAGAGATGTCTATAAAGGTGACGGTGCCGTTAACGCAGGTTCTCTCGTCCATCAAATACATGTAATCAAAGAGACACGCAAGGGTTCGAAGTGCGTCGTCCTTTGAGAACGGTTTGCCGCTGAACTCCATGAGACCTATATAGTGTATAGGCATAGGCCATGAGCCATGAAATCCTCTGGTTTTCACTTAGATGATTATAATCAGGCGTACAGATGTAATCATTTTAAAGTGAATTCTTACATAAAAAACATAAGGACAGCCACGGCAAAATATAATGCCGAATAAAACCATAAGAGAGTGAACGGGAGACGAGAATGTAAAGAACATTACCAAAGGGATAATATTGAAATGGATGGGACACGTGGTTCGTATGGACAAGGATAGAAGAGCGTATACAAATGATAAGCTGGACCTCCGAGGGAAGAAGGAAAAGGGGAAGAACACGGAAAAACTGGCCGGAGACCATTGGGGATGACTTGAGGCGCTTGGAGATATCGTGGGACGAAGCACAAAGCAATCCCGTAATAGGCATTCACGCCAAGATAAAGAACTATGTTATGTAGAACATTCATATTACACTAGAAACGATCAATCTGAAACGATCAATTACAGAATTTAGTGGGGCCTAGTACAAAGACTACTGAGCATACACCTATGAATAAATGAAATAAAATGCAAATGAACAATGAGTTCATGGTGTCAGATTCTTCCCCACCGCTTCCCGTTTTAATGAGCGCCAACCCAGTTAAGGTCGACCTCTTTCTCCAAGGTTATTGACTTAGGCTATTCATAGACGTGAAGCCAATTAGTGATTAATTAACTGAGCATGTTCAAATAACGTTCATAGAAATGCTGGGATGAAAGGTAAATTCTTCGGTCACAAAATCTCGAAGAATATTTCGGCAAATTGCCAGATTTAGAGACATACTGGGTATGAAACCTCAAACGTAGCATTAAAAGCTCTCTATACCTCTGATACCGTGCCGATCATAATGGTGGTATCAGTGACCAACGAGTGAGAAAGACGATAAATTGATGATTGCTCAGATTTCGATTCATTGCATACCTGCTTTACCGATGAAGATTTTTCGGCCTTCATCGTCTCTCTCCGGAAGAACTAAAAGAAATCTGAAAAACAAAAATAAATTTTTTAATTCGACGAAATTTAATAAAACCATAAAACTATAGCGATTGAAAAGCAACGATGACGGTATAGATAAATACGAATTTGATTTTACCCTGAATCGATGGCGGCCAAAATTTTCGGGTCACACGGATCGATGTTTATGTACCATTTGGGAAATTTCGCTCGGCGCAGAAGGTATCTCTCAAGAAGTTCTCTGGCCTCCAACTGAGAAAAGTATCTCACCCTCAAGAAGCACAACAGGAACGCAGTGTCTGCAGGAAATAACAGCAAACTGTGAATTAAGCAAAGCATGCGCCGCTATTCTGCACGAGCGCTGTCCATTGTTACCCTTTAATACAACGCTAGGCTATCTGCCATCTTTCTTGTATGATGGCAAAAAGCGTTCGTCTGTTTGTTCGTTCGTTCGTTCGTTCATTCGTTATTAAGGCCTCTGGAAACTATCACAAAATAAGGCACGAGCACGCAAAACCTAGACATGCAAACTGACAAACGAACCTGTTGGACATTTAATATGTGGCTGTTGTAGTATCCATCTGCGAAAAGTCTCAACTGCTCCGAGTCTGTTCTTCGGATCTTCATTCAGTTCCTCCGTCGCCCTCTTCAGACTCTTCTCATCCAAAGTACACAAGTACCCGCTACCCTGTAACGCCATTTTCCTAAACGCAAGTTAACTATCAAATAAGTAAACAATATAAGTAGCCAAATAAGTCAGTAATTAAGCAAGTAAATATTAAAATAAATAAGAAATATATCGATTTCGGTACTCTGAAGTAGCTTGCTTCCATAGACATAATTTTGGAGGGTACGAGGGGTACCCATACCTCCAGTTCTTGGACCGTGACAGCTATATATGGTTATATTTTCCCAGGTCAGTCACCAAATATAGCAGTGACCCATGGTATGGTATGGTATCTGGGAATTTATAAAGCGCCTCTCACAGTACGAACTAATCAATGGCGCTCTCAGCATGTGAGCCTCGCGGAAACTGAAAAGACTTTAAACGATGAACAACGAAGAGAGAGAACCTAGAGACTAGGGTCCCACGAAGTACCAAGGGAAGTGAGTTCCATAGGGATGGGCCCACAACAGCGAAAGGGCGAGACTGAGCCATAGCAGACCTCACCCTAGGAACAAACAGATCAAGCCGATTCAGAGAACGTAGGGGTCGATGAGAAGAAGAAGCAGAGAGAGGTTTGCGCATCAGGGTCACAAAGGTAGGCTGGAGCTAAGCCCTGTTGCGCCTTAGAGACCAGTGCTATGATCTTGAAGTGGATACGAGCGGAGACAGGAAGCCAATGAAGACATCAGTCATGTAAGTAGAGATGGACGAGAATCGAGAACGATGAGCAATGAGGCGAGCAGCGACCCATGTTAGCTTCGTTGATCTTCCACTGTTCACTGCTGATGTACTGAAGTCCTGAGCGGACTACGGGTGCCCTGGGGTCTCGCAACATAGACTCTGACGGAGTTTTTGAAATACCTAAATACTTAAAACTGACAACAATTAAGCATGTAGTGGAAGGCCTTTCTTCTTTGCGTCCGAGACTTAAATTTACGAGTTGGTCAAATGCTTTGACAATTATTCGTTGTAACGATTTATGTATCTCGTATGAAAAGGCTATTTATGTTTCATTTGAATATGAGAAGAAGATGAGTCAAAGTGTCAAAACATTTTGACGCTCATTGTGTTTGGATCACAAACGAGCAACGCACTAAACGTCAACAGAAACCAAGAGAAACTACTGAGACGTATACAAGCCACAGTCCCTATACGCCTATAGATATATATAGTCAAACCAAGTATATGCGTTGGAAGACAGTTTAATAAGAAATAGAATGGTTATTGAAGTTCATATTTGGGCTGTCAGAAAACGACTTCTCCAAGAAGCAGGCCTCACACTGAAGAATTGTAAAGACGTTTGTAGCCATGTAGAATCTTCAAAACGCCAGTTGACATCCATTGCACGTGACGATTGATGCTATTAAGAAACTTTTCAAACGATTTCCAAGCGAAAAATGCGCAGGAAGTTCCGTGCAAGTTCTGCGACAAACAGCCCGCTCTAGTGAAAAGAAAGTATCTTGCTCTCTCTGCTTCTTCTACTCATCGAAAGGAAAGTATCTTGCTCTCTCTGCTTCTTCTTCTCATTGACCCCTACGTTCTCTGAATTGGCTTGATCTGTTTGTTCCCCGGGTGAGGTCTGCTATGACTCGGTCTCGTTCTTTCTCAGTCTCGTTTTTTTAGCTGCTGGCTGTGACAGGGCCGTAACCACTTTCGTCCTGCAGTTGGGGCACGGTAGCAAATTGTTCAGAGTGCTCGGGTTGTAAAGCGGAGAGAGCGAGTTCGAGCCTGCCCGAAGAACAGCTGTATTATTCGTTACTGATTCGCACTGAGGTTCAAATTTGATTTGACTGCGCGCCTAATAAATGCAATACAACAACAACAACAACAACAACAACATCAACAAGAAACGACAAAAAAAACAATAAAAGAGCAGTATAGGAGCAACAAGAAAGCGCTACATTTGTTTGAAAAATCAACAGAACAAAAAGTTGATACTGAGTTAATCATACTGGAAACCATTGAAAGAACCGAACTTGCCATTAAAAAATGATCTGCGAAGTTCATCGTTTTCAGTTGGACTGCTCTGGAGTGTACATGCCCTTCCATGGAAATCGACCAAAGAGCGTGCAGAGACGCACAGCTTAAGAAATCTCATAAAAATATTAAACTGGGTTATGTATAATAATTCAGTGGTGAATCCTCATTCTCTTAAATGCAGCAGTAAGATGAAACATCCTCAAAAATTTTATACACCATCGGACGGATAGAGATCGCACCGAATGCCGTTTGGAGTTGCAACAGTCCGAGTGGATTTCCAGCGACATCTAGATGAGACTGTTGAAGACTGGAGAACCTCAGAGCGTGGTAGATGATATCCAGGTCTGCGGAATTGGAGACAAAGAATCAAATTGCAAAGGGATATTTCCGAAAACTGGCACCATTGCGACAGAGGTTTCAAATGCCAGGAAAAAGCTACACAAAATACAATTTAAATTCCGACTCAGAGAGGCTACACATATGTCAGAATCCGAGGAGATCAAGCCGAGGAGACAGCATGGTGCTACAGTCGTAATCGTTGACGATGACGGTCGAGTCGTGTCGCAGGAGTAGAATTAAGAAAAGACAGCTTGAGGAGTTCGGTTTTCAGCCGTGAGTGGAAAACAGCCGAGGAGAGTGCAAGCGGAAGACAGGTGAAGTTAAGAGACAAGATCTCTATGGGGATGAGCAAACTGGCGAAGATCTTTTGAGAGTTCATTCCAAAGAGCTGGTGCAGCACAGGCTAAGGAGCAGATTGCAGAATTTCATAGAGGATGGGCTAGAGTCCCGGATAGAGAAAGATACGACGATGAGGGAGTAGACCTTGGAGGTCTGATGGCGAATAGCAGGCGAACGTAAGAGGGTCAACAAGTTTTGAAGGGCGTTGTAGGTAAGAAATACAGTTTTGTAATTTACGCGCTGGTGGATTTTTACCCAATGAAGTGTTTTGTGGGTGGTATTTGGGAGTTTTGGTGACAGGCCGGACGACAGCGTTCTGGACTGTTTGCAGACGTGGTTTAATAAGAGTTAGATGTTGTAGAGAAGTGAATTACAGTAGTAGAGTTTGGGATGAAAAATTGAGGATTGTATAGGCGGTGTTGTGTCAAGTATTGGGCGCAGTCGACGAAGGTCACGAATGCTCATATAGCAGGTGAAAGATAGCTGGGTGATGTGGTCGCAAAGGTAAGGTTGTTTTATCGAAGACAATTCCAAGATTGCAGGCAGGAGAAGAGTAAAGCATGGCAGATGAGAGATCTGTCGGTGGGAGATCGGAAAGATAGGTTAGTTTGCTTAATTTCTCGTGGAGGCCAATGACGAGGAATTCTCATTTTGAACGATTTAGGCATTACAGGTTGGCGGTCATCCAGGCTGATTTCTGGATGATGTTGTTACGTAGACATATTATAGAGAGAGTGAGGAGAGAAAGAAATGAAAAGTTATGTATAATCGACATAGAGATGCTGATCGACAAAGGATGAGGACACGAGTTAGACTGAACAACAGGGACAGTGAACAGAACCTAGAGGAACAACGCAAGTGATGGTGTGCGGATTAGGTGAGCGACCAGCGGCATTAACAGTGAATGAAAGTTTTTGACTTGATCCACGAATGGGAGAGTAACAGAGATTCAAAATACAGAGGAGTGGTGTTTAGTGATGATAGCTTGGTCTATTACATCGCAGGCGTCAGAGATGTCCAAAAGACACAAGTGAGTTGGAAATAGTATCAATCCTTTTCTGTCGCTTTTGAAAAGAAAAGATCAGCCATTATACTAGTGTTGTAGAGGAGAAGCGATTTCAAGCGAGCCGGAAAATCTCCGTATTAGAATACAGTAACGGACGAAAGATTATTTCTCAAAGTCATTTTGCACAGTTAGCCAAACACATGCGTATACATACATTAGTATCCCTGCATATGTCAGTTTTGTAGTGATAGAAGAACACCAATCAACGGCGCTAGACCATTATACACGGAAGACTTGCCCAATTTTCTTCAATGAGAGGTCAAAACTGGCGTTCCACTTGTTCAAGGGGGGGGGCGCTCATCCAATCGACCACAAATATGCTATGCTTATTCAGTCTATGCGTTGTCCTTAGCTACGAATTTCGACCGATGAGCCTTAACGAATCAATCTACTGACATTCTGGTTATTTAACAAGAGAGTGGTAATAAAAGTTAACGATTGTTAAGTGGTCAAAGTTGGTAACGTTTACCTGCCAAGTCTCTCCGAAATCTTTTCGCTCTTCCAATGAAATTGCAGCGTGAACTTTGAGGGTGTCGACGCAGGCGTAACTTAACTGTGGTTAACACCGGTTCTGTCGTCCCTCAAATACATGGAGACACGCTGTGAGAATTTTTTGCCACTGACCTACATACAACCTGCAACGCCATAGGTTAGCAATTCTTTCTTGCCTGTATAGGCCTATATCTGCTTTGAAGACAAATGAATCGCGCGTGCAGCTGTTATTATGCATATGAACATGCCCAGGCATAGGCCCAATGTCATATGCAGCTGAACGAGGACGCGGTCTGATTCTATAGAAGACTAGTAAGTAAGTAAGTAAATATATTCTTTATTTATACCAACTGCTTATACCTCACTTTGGTTTACATACAGTTTATACAAAATAAAGCATTCTTGTCAAAAATGCTTTCTCATTAAATTGTCCGCTCTAGGTATTAATCGGTCATGCAGTCTTGGCCTCATGGAATAGTGCTGTGGCCTCAGCGGTGGGAGATGATGGTTCAGCACATGGACCTCGTCATGCAGTACCGCTGCGAAGAGGCCCCCGTCTGCAAGGCTACATAATTGCTATCTCTATCTCTATCTCTATCTCTATAGCTTATTTCAATACAGAGAGTCTTAAATAATTAACCACAATATAGCAACGTCAACCTAACAGCGATAAAAGCACAACCTCAACAATAGCATCAGTAGCAAAGATTTCGCAAGCTTATACGGGGCACTCGTTATATACTGTATAAAAACAGCAAATATAACTATTAACTAGACTACTGCTCGTATGTTAGGCCTACATGTACGTGAAGGCCATGACTACACGTACATTTAATATACGACTCATCGTCCGTGGCTGTGTTAACAGACACGAAAATACCATTAGTGAGCCCAATTTTCTTCAATGAGAGGTCAAAACTGGCGTTCCACTTGTTCAAGGGGGAGGCGCTCATCCAATTGACCACAAATATGCTATGCTTATTCAGTCTATGCGTTGTCCTTAGCTACGAATTTCGACTGTTGGGCCTTAACGAATGGATTTACCGACATTCTGGTAATTTAACAAGAAAGTGGTAACAAAAGTTCATGATTGTTAAGCGGTTAAAGTTGTTAACGCTTACCTGCCAAGTCTTTCCGAAATCTTTTCGCTCTTCAAATGAAATTGCAGCGTGAAATTTTAGGGTATAGTTAACGCAGGTTCTCTCTTCCATGACATACATGGAGACACGCTGTTAAATAAATATGGAGACACGTCATGAGAATTTTTTGCCACTGAGCTACATACAACCTGCAATGTCATAGGTTAACAATTCTTTCTTGCCTGTATAGACCTATATATGCTTTGAAGCGAAATGAATCACTCGTGCAGCTGTTATTATGCATATGAACATGCCCAGACATAGATAGGTCTTATGTCACATGCAGCTGAACGTGAACGTGGTTTGATTTATCGAAGACTATTTCTATCTCCATAGCCTTATTTTCAATACTGAGGGTCTTAAATAATCACAATATTAGCAACATGAACCTAACAGCGAGAAAAGCAACGCCAACGCACAACCCCAAGTAGGGCCTACCCAACAATAGCATCAATAGCAAAGATTTCATAAGCTTACACGGCGAACTCGTGATACTGTATAAAAACAGCAAAAATAACTAATACCTAGACCACTGCTCGTATAATTATTACATGTGCGTTTAGTCCATGACTACACGTACAGTCGACCAGGTAATATACGGCCCATCTTCTGTGGCTTTGTTAACAGACACGAAAATACCATTAGTGAGCACATTTAAACAACAGTTTGAGAAACTGCTAGGATGAAACACAAAGATTGTTACCCTGTGAAAAACTTGACAGCACGTTTTAAATGTCTCGCGTGGTTTATCGGAAAGCAACCGATGAAGCTGTTTGCTGTCTGACACGCAGTGCTTCACGTGAAGTTTCTCGAACTTTAGACCCAAGCCGTTCTTGTGTGTATGCAAACATGTATGCATGTGCGCATTTATATATATATATATGTGTGTATGTATGCACACATGTATGTATGTATGTATGCATGCATGTATTTATGCATGTATCAAAACCCTGTATTAGGCTACATGTGCATTATTTTGATTATTGATAAAATTTCAGTTTTTTACATTATTTAGCCTAGCGTAGAAAATGATTCTGATTGGTTTTCTTTTGAAGCGGCGTTCCAAACATTTCTAATTACAGTTGCCAAAATTTCAATTACAATTAAGGTCTATACTTTTGCAACATATAAATCTAGTCTTAACAGCTTGTCACAATGCAAAAATGGGTGCAATACAGAACAAAAATTCCAAATATATATATAAGCTATTGAAGATTGACCAGATCACGCGTATGTAATGTAAATGTAAATGTAAATCTCCGAAATTCTCAGCGCCACACAAAGGCCACATCAGGGAGATCAGCTTAAACACCGGCGCTATACCAAATCAAGTCCGCAATAGCCATATCCACCTTATCCGTTCCGGTGCCAGATCAGAGTCCGGGGATGTCAGGCCAAGGAGACAGCAGGGTGCTACGGTGGTAATCGGTTATGATGGCGGTTGTTTGATGGCGCAGGAATGGAATCAGGATAGGATAGCTTGAAGAGTTAGATTTTCAGTCGTGAGTGGAAAGCTGCGGAGGACAGTGCAAACGGAGGAAATGTGATGTCAACAGGCGATATGGGAGGATGAGCAAACTGGCGGAGATATTTTGTGAGACCATTCCAAAGAGCCGGTGCAGCATAGACTAAGGAGTGGTTGCAGAATTTCAGAGATGAGGAGACTGAAGGCCGAGATAGAGAAAGATATGATGATGACCGAGTAGACCTGGGCGGTTGGATGGTGAATAGCTGGCGAATGTAAGAAGGTTGAGAGGTTTGAAGGTCGTTGTATGTAAGAGATATGATTTTGTAATGGATGCGTTGAGGGACTTTTAGTCAATGAATTGATTTCAATTCAGGGGTTATGTGATGGTGTTTGGGAGTTTTGGTGGGCATTATGTATGCAGGTTTGGAAGTTTATGTAGCACTATGAGCGTAGGCAATTACCACTGTCATTCAGAAGTTTTTTCTACCGCGTCACAGACTTCTCCATTCACATCAAACAAGAAACATACCGGGTACAGATTAAGGGATCAATTGGAAGATCATATTGCAGACGAACAAGCAGGATTTAGAAGAGATCGAAGTACTATACAGCAAATACTGATACTAGGACTAATAGCAGAAAAAGCAAAAAGAAACAACAGAATGGTATACAATTGCTTCATAGATTTCCAAAAAGCATTTGACTCGGTCAAACAGAATGTCATATGGACAACACTTCTATCGTGTGGAGTTGGGAAACAATTGGTGCAAATTCTGCAAAACGCTGGCGAACAGTCACAGGCAGCAGTAAGGGTAGACAGGGAACTAGGCGAATGGTTTAAAATCAGTATAGGCACTAAACAAGGAGCCCAGTCTCACCTATAGAATTCATTGGATACCTGGAAAGAGTAATGGATGATATGCAAAACAACGGGACGGGAATATCTGTGCAAGGCGAAATAATTAAAAATTTAAGATTTGCTGATGACATAGATCTCTTACAGGAAAATTTCGAAACACTCCAACAAAATGTGGAACTGCTGGACAAAGCAGGCAAAAAGGCAAACTTGAAAGTAAACATCGATAAAACAAAAGCAATGGCATTTGGAAATGAAGAAATAGAAAGTAACATCAAGGTTGGAGAAGAAACAGTCGAAAATGTCAAAGAATTTGTATACTTAGGGAGTCTGCTAACCTCAGATAACAACTGCACAAGGGAGATCAGAAGGAGAATTAATAAAGGAAAAGGCATAATGGCAGGATTCAACAACATATGGAAGAGCAAAACAATGCCGCATACAACAAAGGAAAGACTATTGGAAACATGTGTATTCAGCACAGCGTTGTATGCATGCGAAATCTGGACGTTGAAAAAGGAAGACAAACAGAGGATAATAGCATTCGAAATGTACTGCTACAGAAGAATATTACAAATAAAATGGATACAGAAAATAACTAACGTAGAAGTGCGAAGAAGACTTAACAGCATATCAGATATGGTAGAAACCATAATTAAAAGGAAACTGAAACTATTCGGACATCTATGTAGAATGGACGATGACAGAAAGACAAAGGGTATAATGATATGAATCACGGAGAGATCGGGGAGAAAGGGAAAACCATGCAGGGAATGGCTACAGGACATCGAGGAATGGTGTGGGATGAACATACAGGAACTGACACATCGGGCACAAGACAGGGAGTCCTGGAAGAGAGTAATCAAATGCACAGTGGACACCTGCGGGTCATCAGCCGTGGATCATGAAGGAGAAGTATGTTCAAGGGACAAATAACATCCTCACAGTTTAATTAACAGCAATACAAGAATACACATAAAATAGTCTCAATGTGCAATGTGCATTAAGCTTATAGAGTCTTTAGTTAAGATTAATATCATCATTTGCACGTTTAATGATGTTAGATCGACTGCTTCTCATCAAGTTGCACCACTGTGATAGGGGGCCCTGATAGTGGGGTCCACGACCCCTTCTGGGTCTTCTGTGTAGCCAGACTATATTATTTAATTAAGCATTATGTGTTTTGTTTATCCACTCAATGTTTGGTTACCGAATAAATAAATGAATAAATAAATAATTTACAAAGTAAGGTATCGAAATTTATCGTCAAAACGCGTCAACACTATAGGGCCTAGGCAATACTTTTTTAAAAGGTATCATAAAAAATTAAAGACTCAAAACATTTGTTGATATTTATTAGTTACAATAAAAACAATAATTATGGGTCCTTGTAATGAAATCATCTAGCATAAAGTAAGCAGGTGATTATTTAGGCAAGGCAAGAATGAAGCCAATTATGACATTCTGATTAGAATTCGACAAATTTTAATTAGAATTGGAATTAGCTACATTTCGGGTATTATTTAATTAGAATTACAATCTGTCACTGTTAATTGCTCATCACCATCGTTATTGACATCTTCATTGTCATCATCATCATCATAGTTATCATCATCGCTGTTGTTGTTAATGTTATAACTACTACTGTCACTATTATTAGCCTGCTGTTAAGAATTAGAATCTCACGCATTCAGACAAAAAAGTGTCAAGTAAGAATAGGCAAACGGAGTTAGTTCAGCGAATTGCACTGTAACTAGTCGATGTTGAGTTTCCGGAATGATTCCTGTGGAGTGTTAATGTGTGACTTCCGAGCTACGTCGACCTTCCACTGTTCACTGCTGAGGTACTGAAGTCTCGCGCGAACTTCAGGTCTCGTGAGGTCTCGCTTCATAGACTCTGATAGCATTTAAACAGATTCAGTAATTTCAAGTTACAGAAAGTATGAATAGTCCGAGGCACGATAACGTAGATATCTAGTGTGAAAGTGAAAACGCATTTTCCACGCTCATTGTAGATGTAATTGTAAGTGTAACCGAAGATTTTTACAGCGTTACTCAGATCAGCGGCGCTTTCGATCCGCATCAGTGCTAGCAACGGCAAAAAGAAAGGTTTTCAAGCGTCTATGGAACTGAAGAGAAGAGAGGGCTAGAAGCTCTTGGCGCAGGGACTGGGGAAGACTGTTCCAGGCTGAAGGACTCACATAAGCATGGCTCCTGGATTGGGCCGTGGCAAGCATGCCCTCGCAGGTAAGGAAGAAACCGGGGTGCTGAAGATTATTAGGTAAGACGGAGCAGACCTAGTGAGGCAGTTGCGCGTGAGGGCCAGGGTTTTGAACTGAATTTTCTGTTGGGCAGGGGGCCAGTGGAGGGAGTCAGAAATAAAGGCAGAGTTTGGGCAAATTAAAAAATCACCTATAAGCCGAGCGGCAGCATAAATAATAGACTGATGTTTGTGCTTACTGGAGGAGGAAAGGTCAATGCACCACAGCATTGAGAAAGTGCACACGAGTGCATATCAAAGCGTGGACCAGTATAATGACATCATGGTCCGAAAGAGACCTGCGAATGGATCGAAGCTGGCGTAGATGATAAAATCATGATCGGGATACAAGGTTAACTTGATTGGTGAAGGAAAGGGTAGGATCGAAGACAATCCCCAAGTCACGAACAGAGGAGAACTGAATAGTATATCTAGTATCCGCTCACAGGATATCCAGTTCTTTGACTGCTGCAATGGCAACAGTTGCGTTTCACCTGAAATATAATTCCTATGAGGAATGTTGTTCTGTCGTCATTTGGCTGAATAAATTTAGCGCCCTTCTAAGAATAAATAATCGAAGGTGCTCCCAACGAAATGAAAGCACCGAGGGAAATTTGCGAGCTAAAGTGCCACAAACTGCAAAATTACTTGATGCCTCGTATACAGTTACTCAGCACGATTCATAAGCGATACCAGCTTGCATACATTCAATCATTGCACAGACAGTTTAACGTCTTTTAAGTCCCAAGAAGTAGAAGAGAAGACTAGTCGCTTAGGCTAACCAAACTCCACCTGCATCCCCTAGCAAACTTAGTCATAATGAGCACACTGACCGTACACTGTCGGTGGAGATATGAGACGGAAACGGAGAACACTGGCCAGTCGTTCTCACATGCCCAAGCTAAGAAAACTGAAGTCACTTATACTACACACCCATGGCTGCATCTCAGGAAAGCTAGTCTGAGGCGCAGGTGGAGTAGAAATTTTGAAATAGATTTCTGTCCTGGTGGAGATATGCCACTGGAAACATTGCCAAAAGATTGTCCTTATATCCGATTAGCCGAGACAAATCACGAAAAAGAATACAATCAGGAAAAAGAATACAATCAGGAAAAAGACTACAATCAACAGCAGCCTGTGCATCACTGATCAAGTGAGCGCAGTCAATTATCTTAATTTATCCAATGTAATGTGATGAAACATTTACAATGTGCATAAATAATAGCTATTCATTCATTCACTCTTTTTTTCATTCAATCACTCACTCACTCAATCACTCAATTGATCAATCACTCATTCATTCACTAAATCAATCATTTATTCACTCATTCATTACTTCATTCGGCCATCCAGTCAGTATAAGTACCTTAATTTAGCCAACCATGAGCACAATGAAAATAAATTAACCTATGATCTGTCTTTCAGTACCAGCGTTTGGTCCCTTGTAATCATCAGGCAGGTATTCAACAGGTAGACATCTCATAGGTATATCTTTGTCGACGTTCTCCAACACCTGGCCGTGATTCTTCACCTAAAGCAGTAAGTTGATAGTTCCATTTGTAAGATTTAGGCTTTATGTATAGACTTCTGCTCCATCTACACCCACTTACTAACTCGGCTATAATGAGCGCACTGACCGCATACTGTTTGTGGAAAAATAAGATTGAACAGCTGAACAGAAGGTTTGATGAGGACGATGCTAGCATTTCTCATACTAACGAAAGTCGATGGACCACAGAAGTAAAATCTGCCTGTGATGGCAATGAATTCCGCCCAGCCTAACATTCTGTAAATTTGTAAATAATATGGATTTCTATGCAGGCACGGAAATTCGAACATGTTAAATCTGTCCTCAAAGTCTGTACTGACTGCCAATTCGTAAGAGGATAATTCTAAGCTGACCACGCTGGTTAGAAATGGCGGATGATTGTGTGTTTGGCCATCGGTTCTGGGCCTATCTCATGCGTTCTGCTGCGATTTACAAAGTAGCATGCATGAACAAGGGAAAGGTCAGCGGGTCGAGAGCAAAGACATTCGCTGTATCTGGTCCAACAGCATGGTATGCTCTAAATGTTGCGATTGGGGATATCCTGAGATATCGCTAGAGAGCTTTCGAAGGAATGCTTGACTCATTTATTTGTGTAATCTTGATAGCAGTGCAATTATAATCTCGCGTGTACAAATCAATTTATAATAAAGACGATGATGATGACGACGACGACGACGACGACGATGATGATGATGATTATGATGATGATGATGATGAACAGAGGCATGCCATCTGCATCTTCTATTCGCCAGTTCATCACTCAAAACTTTGTGTAGCGGTCTGCATCACACCCTGTAACGACAGAAAGACCGACTTCAGGACTCGCAATCACACAGTCGTCTGACCTGCACCCGCAAAGCATCGGTCAGCAAAACCATATACACTTATTAGTGTGAACGAACCTGGAGCCAAACCATTCTATAGGCCTATACACGAAGAAAGGTCGAGTTTGAGACAGCAAAAGATAGAGGGTGGAGGTTAAAAGATTATTTGGGCCGTCTCAATAACTAAAACAGAGCCACGCCAGTGTGTCGGTCGCTGGATGGACGGGAGTCTTGAAAATTGAACTTAAGATTACATGTTCTTTGCTGATAGCGATACAGAGTATTCTTGTACCAACCCTTTTCTGGAGTTTTTCGGTCAAAATTAGTTTGATCATCATCAAGAAAAGATCTATCATCGCTCCACCGTTGTACAGAAGCATCAGTTTCACGCGAGCCGGAAAATTATTCTGTTGAAAAAAAGTAACGGACGAAATAAAAAATTTCAAAAGGCACTAAACAGTTATCAAAATACATGCGCATACGTTATTGCTTCTGTATATCTATTTCTAATGGCAGGAGCACACTAATCTACGGCGTTGAGCCATCAAATGGACTTAAGCTATGATTCGTTCAAGCCGTGCTCAATTTCCTTCTATTTAGAGATTACGTAACATAACAAAAGTTTTAAGTGATTGAGAAGATGTGTAGTCTTAGTTAGAACAACTACAAGTCAATCTGTAATGCTTAATGGCCTGCCTCTAGACTAGCTTCCTCTTAAAGGCTGTGATAGTGCACACTGAGAGAGAGTTCTATGATCCAAACCATTCCATAAATAATTTATACCCATGTCCTCGAGTTGCCTTATTTGGTGCTAATTCAAAGAACATCTCACACCGCACTGCTTTCTTTCCAGTTATAATTCTTGCAGGCTTTAAGTAGGTCGCCTCTGTTCCTCCTTCTCTGTAATGTTGTTATTCCGCACCTTTTCGACCTTTTTACGTGAATCAAATCCAAATCCTTGTAACCCCAAATCCATTTTAGTACCTGCACTATAATCTCGCATGCCTGCAACTTTTTGGCCGTCCATCAATGAGGCACTTTGTCAAAGGCCTTTCAAAAAATCTAGATAAATTACATCTAAAGTTTTTCTTCATCTATGCTCTCATGATAGACCTTCAAACAATTCTAACGGCACCCCGTCAAAATAGCCCCGTCAAAATAGCCCCGTCAAAACAGCCCCGTCAAAATCGCCCTGCGTCAAAATAGCCCCGTCAAAACAGCCCCGTCAAAATAGCCCCATAAAAACGCCAAAGGCAAGCAGTTCCACAACGGCTAATAAGTTGAATGTTACAAGAAATGGTTTGATTTCAACAAAGTTATAACCAACACTTCAAAGAGGTGGTTCTGACACATACTGACTAAATACAAATTAATTTGTTAATTGGAAATCTGATCAGTAATTGGTAAGACCAAAAGAGTACTTCGACGGTGACACTTGCTATTATCTTCAGATAATAAATAGAAGTATTACGTATTATACTATATAATATATTATCGAAGATAATAGCAAGTGAAATAGGGAAGACCTTCTTCAAAGCGGTATTTGCCAAACGATTGAGCGGTCGTGACTAAATACAAATTAATTTGTTAATTGGAAATCGGTTCACCATTTGGAAAGATCAAACGAGTACATCGACGGGGTATCTAAATGAAGATAAGAGTTACGTCAATAGGGAACACCTACTTCCAAGAAATAATTTGCAAAAGAAAAAAGTTAGTAAATAACGACTCAAAGAACGGGAACCAAGCACTGAGATTGGCCACTTTGACATGCGCCACTTTGAGACAAAAGACAATATTAGTATCTTCTTATAAATGAATAAATCTTGTGGACTACATTTCACTTTGTTTTCTGTCGTTTAAGACGGGGCTGTTTTGACGGGGCTGTTTAGACGGGGCTATTTTGACGCTGGGCGATTTTGACGGGGCTGTTTTGACGGGGCTATTTTGACGGGGCTATTTTGACGGGTCACCATTCTAACAGAATTGTCAAACACGAGCGACCTCTAATAAAGTCATGTTGACTGCCCATAATAATATTATACTCATTCAAGTGCCCCACTATACTGTCCTCAAATTCTCTTCAGGACCTGCACATTGGTTAAACTGACTGGTACACAGTTACACGGTCATCTTCTGTTTCCTTTCTTAAACAATGGCAAGGTGAGTGTATTTCTCCATTCCCGTGGTACGTCTCAAGTCTGCGTTGATTTATCGACGATCTGTGCTTATGCCTCTCCAATTTCTTTCCTCACTTCATGTAAGAATTTAGGAAGTAGTTAATCTATTCCGGCACTCTTCGTGTTACAAGGCGAACGCTCAATCAATCGGCACACAAGTAAAAAAAGACGCTAACAGGCTGATTAGGATGACTACCAGACATGCATAGACTAATTCGTTAAAGTTTACCTGCCAAGTCTCAGCGAAATCTTTTCGGTCTTCCATTGAAATTGCTGCGTGAACTTTGAGAGTGTAGTTAGAGATGTCTACCATGGCGACTGTTCCGTTAACGCAGGTTCTCTCGTCCATGAAATAAATGTAATCAAAGAGACACGCAAAGGCGCGGAATAAGTCGTTCTTTGAATAGGTTTTGCCACTGAACTCCAAGAGACCTGCATTGGAATAGGTTATAGGCCATTAAAATCCGTATTGTTTTGGCTTCGAAGATTACATTTAGGCGTGCAGATTCTTTCATTTTAAAGTAGATACGGTCTGAATTCTCAGATTTTTTTCTTCCTCTGTGGTATTTTTCAACGCTGAAGATACTGACTGCCGCAGTGGCAACAGCAACACACAAAAACACAAGCAAGCTATGGCAAAATATAATGCCGAATAAAACCATAAGAGAGTGAACGGGAGAAGAGGATGCAGAGAACATTACCAGAAGGTGAAGACTGAAATGGATGGGACACGTTATTCGTATGGACAAGGATAGAAGAGCCAACCAATTGCTAACCTGGAGCTATGAGGGAAGAAGGAAAAGGGAAAGACCACGGAAGAACTGGCTGGAGATCCGGGGGACTTTATGTGTGTGGAGATGTCGTGGGTCGTGGTGAAAGACTGGCAATGGACAGAGACGAATGGAGAAGATATGCAGTAGAAGGACTAAGTACTAAGTAAGCAGGCCCTAAGTACAGCCACTGTCAAAATTTACCGTAATAGAAGCACACGCTAAGATACTGGAATATGTTCTGTAGATCATTCATAATACACTAGAAACGATCATTTTGTAGCGAAGTAATTGCAGAATTTAAGGCAATTGCATAGATGCAATCAAAGAAATTAGTATGTAGGGCCTACTTCTGAGCATACACCTATGCATACAGGTAATAAAAATGGAAACGTTTATGTACACGTGGTTATATATAGCCACCTTATGTTCGCGAACTTGGTCATTTTTCAAGTACTTGATCGGGTGAGATCCTTCAACACCGATGCCCGTTTGAATTAGCGCCACTCCAGTTGAAGTTGACCCCGTCATTTGGTTATGGACCAATTCATAGACTTGAAGCTAATTAGCGATAAATCAACTGAGTTGTTCAAACAATGTTTTGAGAATCGCTCGGTTGCAAAGTTAATGCTGTAGCAAAAAAGCCGAAAAATATTTCGGGAAATTGCCAGTTTTCAAGACAAACTGCGAATGAAGTCCAAATTGTAGCAACGAAAGCTCTCTACATCTCTGGTACCATGTCAATTATGATGATGATTGTATCAATGACCAACGAGTGAGAACGACGGACAATATTGATGATAGCTCAGATTTCTATTCATTGCATACCTGCTTTGAAGATGAAGATTTTTCGGCCTTCGTCGTCTCTCTCCGGAAGAACTAAAAGAAATCTGTAAGAACAAAATAAATTTTGTAATTCGATTAAATTAAATGAAACCATAAAACTATGTCGATAATAAAACAACAATGACAATGCAGATGAATTCGAAGATGCTTTTACCCTGAATCGATGGCGGCCAAAATCTTCGGCTCACATGGGTCGATGTTTATGTACCATTTGGGAAATTTCGTCCTGCGTAGAAGGTATCTCTCAAGAAGTTCTCTGGCCTCCAATTGAGAAAAGTATCTCACCCTCAAGAAGCACAACAGGAACGCAGTGTCTGTTGGAAATAACAGCAAACTGTGAATTAAGCAAAGAATGCACCGCTATCCTACACGAGCGCTGTCCATTGTTACCCTTTAATACAACGCTATCGGCCATCTTTCTTAGGAATCTACGATGGCAAATAAAGTTCGTTAGTTTGTTCGCTTGTTCGCTCATTCCTTTATTCTTTGTTAGTACATCCGGAAGCTGTGCAAACACAAGATATGGATACGTAAAATAATAGACCTAGAAATCGACAAACGAACCTGTAGGGCATTTAATATGAGGCTGTTCCAGTATCCATTTGCGGAAAGTTTCAACTGCTCCGAGTCTGTTCTTCGGATCTTCATTCAGTTCCTCCTTCGCCTTCTTCAGACTCTTCTCATCCAAAGTACACACGTACCGTACTCGCTATCTTGTGACGTCATTGTCATAAACTCAAGTTATCTGTTAAATAAATAACTAAGTTAGAGTAATTACATAAATAAGTCAGTCATTAGGCAAGTAAATAATAAAATAAGAAATATATTAATTATTTCGTTACTTAGTTAAGTTTGATGTAGCTTTCATCCCTAGACTTAATTTTTTGAGGGTACGAGCAGCACACATATCCCCAATTTTCGGACTAGAGGGTATCGTGACTCCCACTGTTCATACCCAGAAGAAATATTGTCCATTACGCCTACTATTTTCTCGGATGAAGACCTTCATTTCAGCCCCAAAGACTAAACAAGTTACCAAGTTATATCATCGTTACCTTCAGGATCATTGCCACCTTCAATGTAATAATCATTATTTTATTATTATTACTATTACTATGACTAAATTACCCCTTTGTCTTTCTCTCGTCCTACTTTCCCTGTGGTCGTTTTGCTTACAGCATTTGTCAAAACAACTTTATTGTCCACAACCCATAAATTTCCACCTCAGTGACCTGTTGTAGGCCTACTGTATAAATGTATGCAACTGCAGCTAACTGCAGTCAGGTATTGAAGTTGTAGAACCCGGTCTACATTCGACCACAAAGGCTTCTCTAGCGTGGTTCACGCAACGGCCCTGGAAACAACAATTTTCCATGCTGATCACGTGCAACACAACTTGCCTAGGTATTTACCTTCCATTGTTCGGTTACACAAAACTTGTTACCGGTAGCCTGTATTCACCGCATTGTACTGGCGATTGGACATCAACTGACGAAGCCATATTTTATTAATTGTATTTATTTAGTCTATGCGGGCTGTGATTCATTTTGAAACTACTGAACTTTGGGCTTAATGTGATCTTGGGCTGAAGTTTCTGACAGGTGGTATTACGGATTGCTGAAGTTACGGAAAGTCACAATTTCTGCACCTTGCCAAGAAAGTTTGAGTAGGCCATGTATCGCACATTTTACAACGTTAGCAGCTCATTGCGGTTTACTCTGCTTGCCATAAACATCGCTGAGTTATAACGTCGCGTTAGATGGCAACTCTTCTACGTCAATCATCTTGGATATGACGACGTCGTTAAATAAACGTTACACACCGGCAACTCTTCTCACATAGGCTCGTTGCCTATTTCTGCCAGCAAACGATGTATTGTCTGCATTAACTTGTAAAGGCTTTGTTGGCAGACATAGATAGGCCTAAGGGTATACGTTTTCTTTAAAAAATGGACCAGAAGGTTATAAGCGAATGTTGAAATTGCCTATTTACCGAGGACAATAGGCTACTCGTAGAAATAATAAAAGACTGTGACAGATGTAGATGGTTATATTTTCCCAGGTCAGTCACCAAAAATATCAATGACCCATGTTGGCTTCTGCGATCTATCACTGTTTTTACTGCAGACTGGACTCCAGGTATTCTGGGGTCTCGGAACATAGACTCTGGCGAAGTTTAGAAAGACCTAAGCATTATGAATAGGCCTATATACTGGCAATAAACATGCCGTGAGTAGGCCAAACAGTGTGAGAAGGCTCTTCTTCTTTGCGTCCGAGATTTTAATTTAGGAATGTTTTTACAATTCGTTGTTAAGATTCATGTATCTCGCATGTAAAGGTTATCCGTGTTTTATTTGAAAATGACAAGAAGGTGAGTCAAAGTGTCAAAAAATTTAACGCTCATCATGTTTGGACCACACACGAGTAACGCACTAAACGTCAGCAGAAACTAAGAGAAACTACTGACGCGTCAATCACAGCTGCTAGAAGCCTACCCAAACCATTCCAATGTCCTATGTGTTGGAAGACAGTTTAATAGGAAATAGAATTATAATTACTTAAATTCGAAATAGGGCCGTCAGAAAAGCCTTGTGCAAGAAGCAGGCCTTACACTGAAGAATTGTGGAGACGTTTGTCGCCATGTAGAAACTTTAAAACTTCAGTTGACATTTATTGCGCGTGAAGAGGTTGATGTTCTGTGCAAGTTCAGCGACAAACAGCATGCTCTAGTGAAGAAAAACTATTTTGTTTGGGGAAAGTTCTGCTGGCTGTGCCAGGGCCGTAACCACTTTCGTCCTGATGTGGGGGGCACGGTAGCAGAAACTTCAGAATGCTCGGCTTGTAAAACGGAGAAAGTGAGTTTGAGTCTTCCCGAGACAATAATTGCGCAAGGACCTTGAGCAAACCCTTACTCGTTACTGATTCACACGCAGATTCAGAGATTCCGATTTGGGTTCATTGCTTGCCTAATAAATGCAATACAGCAACAGCAGTAAACGGCAACATCAATAATTAAAACAGCATGAGAACAACAATAAAATGCATTGTCTAGTTTGAAAAATCAACAGAACAGAAAATGTATACTGAGCTACTCCTAGTAGAAACCGTCGAAACAACTTAGTTTGCCGCAAAAGACAACCTACAAAAAGTCAACATTGGCGTTTCTCAGTTGGACTGTCCTGCACCAGTGCATGGTCTTTCAAGAAAACCGAGCAAAGGCCGTCCAGAGAGCAGTGATGGGCACAAACTATTTCTTTTTAGTTAAACTAAAACTATTTTCCAACTAAAAAAATAATAGTTCAACTAAAGTTTGCAACTGATTTTGGAAATTAGTTAACTAAACTAAAAAAAACTAAAAAAAAACCGCAAAGGTTCATCAGTCACTCTGTTACAGAGTAAAGCAGGGAGGCGACCTGACCGACGTCTCTTAGGAGCGTAGACTTAGACCCGACCTGGGCTGGTGAACCAAAGTCCTCCGTGCCCACCTTCACGTGGTGCGGACCGTTAGTACCCTTCCATTGGAAGGGGAACGAACGGGCACGGCAGGCAAAACCAGTGGAAGGCAATGGCAAACCACCCCTGCTAACATGCCAAGAAAATCGTCATGAGACACACCAAACCAACGACCTGACTTCGAATAGGAAGCAATGGAGAATGTTTATCATGACGATCGCTAGAGCTCCAGGAGTTGACAGCACAAGGTGACAAGCTGAAACTAAAAAAAGTAGTTAAACTTTTTCAAACTTTTTCCAACTGTTTACGACAAACATTTCACAATAACAGAGGTTGAGTGAACCGTAATAATGCAGAGCGTCAATGACAATTTCACCTTCAAACTATGCAATGTGTACTGTTCTAGCATGCAGTTACAGGCGTACTGTGAGTAGTGTATGAATTTGAAAACACAGGCTGTTAATGCTAAAACCATGTAGTGTTAATCAATAAGTTTCGCGTTGAGTCGTTGCCATTGTCCAATGTTCATTGCGGAAAAAAGTTGTGTATTGCTGATTTTTTAAGTCAAACTTTTTAGTTAGCAACTAAAAAATTTTGGTTAAACTATGGTTTTAAATAAACTATTTTTATTCAGTTAAACTTCATCCTTAACCAAAAAAAATTAGTTAAACTAAAGGTTTACAACTTTTTAGTTAACTGGAGGTTGTTCGACAACAACTGCAGCATCACCAGTGACACCAGGCTCAGATGAGCCTGCATTTTGACCATCATCCACGGCGACAGTAGGTGTTGCTTGAAGGAAGGCAGTAATACGAGGTGTCTTAGCAATTATTTTCTCATTTCGAGATGCTTTTTCTTTACTCAACTTGCGTTTCTGAGCGCCACTAGGCCGATTAGTGCCCTTATGCCGATCTCCGATTCGATTCACGTCTGTCGACTGACATTACTGAGACTCTTCAAATTTTTATATAATGAAATACTGATATGCAAACTCAAACTGTATTGTATGGCTTGATAGCATGCATATAATTTAGATGTCTAATCCTATAGGACTGTGTGTGTGTGTGTTGTGTGTGTGTGTGTGTGTGTGTGTGTGTGTGTGTGTGTGTGTGTGTGTGTGTGTGTGTGTGCGTGTGTGTGTGTGTGTGTGTGTGTGTGTGTGTGTGTGTGTGTGTGTGTGTGTGTGTGTGTGTGTGTGTGTGTGTGTGTGTGTGTGTGTGTGTGATAGCAAGTAAGATAATCTGCAACAGCTGAAGATGCCACGCTTAAAGCGCTACTCTGGAACAATATTAACGCGATATTTCAAAATTAGGATTATTTAGTACAGTAGTCATTTCGAATCCTACCACTCACTGAATCATATCTAGTCACTCTTAGAATCTATTCCATAGTAAAATAGTCTGAGACAGCACACGCAGAGAAGGGACGAAAAAAATTGAAACTGGTGGGGCCCCTGGGCTGGCGCCCGTGTAGCCCATGCTTAAATGTGGCCCTGCTATTGCTCATCACTGCCAGAGAGACGCACAGCTAATGAAATCTCAGAAAATAAATATTAAATTAGGTTATGTAAAATAATTCAGTGATGAAGACACCCTCTCTGAAATGCAGCAGTAAGATGACAACTCCTCAAAACGGACCGATAGTGTTCGCAGTGAATGCCGTTTGGAATTGCCATAGTCCGAGTGGATTTCCAGCGACATCTAGATCAAAATAACGAAGACTGAAGCGTATCAGAGTGTGGCAGATCTAGAGAATTGAAGTCAAAGAAGCAAATTGTAAAGAGATATTCCAGAAAACTGGCTTCATTGCGATAGAGGTTTCAAGAGCGAGGATAAAGATAGACAAAATCCAATCTCCATTCCGACTCAGAGAGGTACGATACATGGGCTTTTAATCTCGGAGGTAGGTCTAAGATGTGACCCAGCCACACCAGAAGCACTCAGAAATTGTGACGCCCAAAGGACAAATACGAAAATGGGGTTCAGCGAATGACGATAGCGCTACAGAGAAGTTTGGTTTGCATGTTACAATCAATGGTTGGCCAAGTCAGTCGCGCTGATGTATCGCGCTCTGTACCATGAGAAAAGAACTGCAGCGAAGTGCCAATCGCCGATAGATCCACATTTGAAGAAGAAATGGGGTGCATCGACGAGATGAGCCAACGGTTTGGAAAATAACCTGAGAATATATGGCACTTTACTTACTGCTGTACATGACTGTCTGTCTATTCTTCCGTTATCCCGACTTCCTTTCAGACCACAGACCTCCGTCTCTCAGCCTCTGCCTCTGCCTCTGCCTCTGTTTCCGTCTGCCTCTGCCTCTGTTTCCGTCTGTCTCTCTCTCTGTTTCCGTCTGTCTCTGCCTCTGTTTCCGTCTGCCTCTGCCTCTGTTTCCGTCTGTCTCTGCCTCTGTTTCCGTCTGTCTCTGCCTCTGTTTCCGTCTGCCTCTGCCTCTGTTTCCGTCTGCCTCTGCCTCTGTTTCCGTCTGTCTCTCTCTCTGTTTCCGTCTGTCTCTGCCTCTGTTTCCGTCTGTGTCTCTGCCTCTGTTTCCGTCTGCCTCTGCCTCTGTTTCCGTCTGCCTCTGCCTCTGTTTCCGTCTGTCTCTGCCTCTGTTTCCGTCTGTCTCTGCCTCTGTTTCCGTCTGTCTCTGCCTCTGTTTCCGTCTGTCTCTGTTTCCGTCTGTCTCTGCCTCTGTTTCCGTCTGTCTCTGTCTCTGTCTCCGTCTGTCTCTGTCTCTGTTTCCGTCTGTCTCTGCCTCTGTTTCCGTCTGTCTCTGTTTCCGTCTGTCTCTGTCTGTGTTTCCGTCTGTCTCTGTCTCTGTTTCCGTCTGTCTCTGTCTCTGTTTCCGTCTGTCTCTGCCTCTGTTTCCGTCTGTCTCTGTCTCTGTCTCCGTCTGTCTCTGTCTCTGTTTCCGTCTGTCTCTGCCTCTGTTTCCGTCTGTCTCTGCCTCTGTTTCCGTCTGTCTCTGCCTCTGTTTCCGTCTGTCTTTGTCTCTGTTTCCGTCTGTCTCTGCCTCTGTTTCCGTCTGTCTCTGTTTCCGTCTGTCTCTGCCTCTGTTTCCGTCTGTCTCTGTTTCCGTCTGTCTCTGCCTCTGCCTCTGTCTCTGTCTCTATCGCTGTCGCTGTCGCTGTCTCTGTCTCTGACAGTCTGTCTGTCTGTCTGTCTGTCTGTCTGTCTCTCTCTCTGTGTCTCTCTCTCTCTATTCAGGTGCGTTTCACTCCGTGTCTTTGGTCGAATTATCTGTCAAAACTAGGCCATCGAAACGGCCATCGACCCATAAACGCAATTCAACGACCCGTTACATTCTTTTAACGAAGTAGACATAGCCTAGCCTATGGTGTATAAGGCGTGGCATAATGATGTGACACATTTCCCAACGGTCGCAATTAACCGCTGTTTACTATGCTTCCCACAATAATCGCTGAAACCGATATAATATAAACATACTGCATTATAGCATTTTTGAATCAACTCTGTTTCTGTAGTTTAAAAAAATGAGTAGTTTGGCCATCGTGAGGGAAGATCCCCATCGTACCATGGTATTGTACAGGGGAACCAGTTTTTCGCGAACCGGCAAATTTCCGTAGTCCTATTATAATGCGGTAGGCTAACGGACGAAAAATTATTTCTCCATAAACTTTATTGGTCCAAAGTAGACATCAAAAGCTTAAGCATGGTTACACAGTTACATAGTAAACATAGTAACAACGTAACAACGAATAGGATAGCCTAACTTTCCTAGTGGACGCAAAAGGAAACCCTAAAGGGACCGAAGTCTCGCTAATTGGGGCCCCCTATGTAGGCCTACTTAGTCTGATGTTTGGCGGCGGATGATTTAACCATATGAAATACGTTCACAACATCCTTACAAGTACGTAACAGGCAATGTAGGTAAAACAAGATTTTTTACATTAGTTTGTACTGATAACAGCACACCGATTGACGGAGCTATAAACCGGTATATTACGTGAAAGACTCGCTCAATTTCCTTCTGTTTAAAGATAAAAACCGTTGCACTTCGTGCTACAAGGCGATCTCTCGCTCAATCAACCTTAGCTACAAATTTCGGCTGATCGAACGGTTGAGTAGCCTAACGGTTTACTGTCATTCAGGTAATTTAGAAAGAAAGTGATAACAAAGTTCACAAGCGTTCAACTGTTGAGTGGTCAAAACTGATTTATTTGTTAAAGTTTACCTACCAGGTCTCCGATATCTGTGCGATGTTTCAACGAAATTGCAGCGTGAAATTTGAGAGTGCAGTGAGGGCGTCACTGAACGACGTCTATTATTAAAGCACTCTCTCGTCCGTCAACCAGGCCTACATGCGCTCAGAGTGATGCTCCGTGAGAATGTTTTGCAAATGAACTTTAAACAGCTGGCAAATAGGTCACCAGTTCTTTCTGGCCTGTGTTAGCTGTGTACTCTCTTCTACTTTGAAGATATTTAAATCATGGTGCGTGCAGCTGTAATTATGCATAGAGACTTGGGTGGTGCTTAAAATAGGGAAAAAATAAATTGCTTCCTTTTTGTGATCCTACCCTCCAGAACTATTCCAAACTGGTCTGAAATTATTACAGGAAAAAATTTGAACTTCATATATTAATATTTAGAGGTAGCTCAATGACCAAAAAGTTTATAAAAGAGCGATTTTTGACAAATGAAAAAATACAAGAGCTGTTTCGGTAAACCAGACTTGTTTCACTTTTTTGACAATTACAGACAAATTAAATAGTCATGTAGACTCTACATTCAAAAAACTTGATGAGTTACAACCCAAAAATGCAATGAAGAAAATTGTTAACGTCACAAAATTAGAAATGTTCAGTACAACGTTCAATGCAACTTTCTCAGTTTATTTTGGTAGAGGCAGAGAGTGTCTCTTTCTTGGTGTCTGGATAAGCCTGACGGTGCTGTTGAACAACTTGCAGCAAATACTGAAGCTGTAATTCATCATGAGTCATTAGGCCACTGAATTCCTGGATGAGTGCCATGCTGCGTTCTGCATGGTCGTTAACAACTTTAATGGCATGTACTGACTCTGCAGCCTTCTGGTAGTCCTCTCTATCTTTCCACAGGTCAGGATCTACAGTGAGAAATATATCTGGAAGTTCCATTAATTCAAACAGAGTCCGTGACGTCGCAGATATAAAGTCCTCAAGATTTTTTTCAATGAGTGTGTCCAGGTCAACACTGATTCGTTCAGTGTGACCCTGTTCAGTGTGATCATCATTTTGCATCGCTGTAATCATTAGCCTCTTTGTAGCAGAACTTTCATGGTTGTCGAAAAAAACTAAAGCAACCAATTCTGGCGACAAATACCATAAGTGTTTTGAAAATTTGAGAGATGCTGCTTTGGATATTGTCGTGTTGATTGCCGAGTATTCAAGAAGTGATTTCAGAAGATGAAGGTCATTGTAAGGAGCACTGGCTGCCAGTCCTCAAGATTTTTTTCAATGAGTGTGTCCAGGTCAACACTGATTCGTTCAGTGTGACCCTGTTCAGTGTGATCATCATTTTGCATCGCTGTAATCATTAGCCTCTTTGTAGCAGAACTTTCATGGTTGTCGAAAAAAACTAAAGCAACCAATTCTGGCGACAAATACCATAAGTGTTTTGAAAATTTGAGAGATGCTGCTTTGGATATTGTCGTGTTGATTGCCGAGTATTCAAGAAGTGATTTCAGAAGATGAAGGTCATTGTAAGGAGCACTGGCTGCCAATGGAGCTGAAATCCAGTCTTTCAAGTACAGATGTGCAGCAAAGACACAAACATCCTGTGGTCCCTTCTCTTCTTTTTGTGCTAAGTGGAACTGGCCCCCTAAACATCCACACCTTCAAACAGTAAATAACCTTTGAGAGCCAGCGTGCATGATGCATGGCTCCAGGTGCCATAAATCGGACCCCTCTCTGTGGGATGGAACCAAGAAAGATAATAACAAGTTCCGTGAATTCTCTGTAGTCAGCTCTTGGCTGACTGTTTTCCAGATAGCTCTTTGCAAACTCAACAACACCATCTTTGATATCTTGCAGTGATCTTGATACCGTGTTATTTGTCAATCCTGTTTCATATTTCTGTTGATCAATGAACTGCCTTGAACTCGCTTAAAGAGTGGAACTTCCGGTGATGATGTGGATCCCAGACAGACTTGAAATACTGCACCAATGATCAGCTCCATTACATGATGCCTACATGCTAGTGATAGCAGCTCCTTACCTAGCTTCTGTTCTAAGAGGACGCAGGCGCCAGCAATCCGGCCAGTGTTGGAGCTTGTTGTATCAAAAGACATTGCTCGAACTCTATCAGCTCTCAGCTCTTCCTCCAGAGCCATGTAGACAGCTGCAGCTTGATCTTCATCTATTCCCCTTGCTAGCTTTGCCACAGTAAGAAGGCTGTAAACTCCATTGCCAGGAACAATTACTGGAAGTCTATCAACTTTTTCTTTACTTGTAAGATCAGCAATGAGTTTACCATCCCAGTGGACTACCAGTGGTACATTACATGTAGTTTGGAACTGGTCTTGTAAAGCTGTTGCTTGCTGAGTCCTCTGTTTGATTCTTTCTCTGCGAATTTGATCACGATTGAGGGCGATATCGTCAATTCCGTGACCGAGGCTTTTCACAGTTTCTGCAATAACAAAGGTTGCTTTACGATCAGATAAGATTGTTCTGTCCACGGCAGCTGCTAGCTCTGGTGTGATAATACTTGTTCTGCCTCTCTTTCTCTTACTTGATGTCTCAGATATGCTGCCTCCAACTGCTCCCTCACTAGTTACTCTGTCTCCCTTACAGCTTGCATCTTCTTCTTCAGTATCTATGCTGCTGCTTGAGGATATTAGTTCTGCTATTTCTTTACCACTTCTCTTCAAGTCTTCCATTCTACGTTTTCTGGCAAGCATCTGTTCCTGTCTTTCTGCTGATCGTTTCTCCTTTGCAGTTAATTTTGCATCCACACCTACCATTGACCCTCTACGTCCTTTCTCACGCTGAGCTAACAAGTACTCACGATCCTCTGGAATTGTTATCATTTCGAGTGCTCTAAGATGAGAAATGTCATAAAGGTCATCTAGTTTACAAACAAATTCAGCCTCATTTGCTTGCTGTGTTACAGATTGTCGCCCCTTGTTTTTCTTCAGCAAATGCCATTCTTCAAATGTTCGTTCTAGTTTGGTTATGCAATTTCTTGGATCCATCATTGGGATCCTTGCCATTTGATAAAATATTGCCAGCTTTTCGACTGTAACAGCTGATGACTGTCTAATAGTTTGTTTTAGTTGAAGATGGTGATGTAAAAGCAAACCAAGAGCCTGACGCATGGGCGCCCGCAGCATAGGTCAAGGGGGGTCGCGTAACCCCTCCTGGAAATCATGATGTGACTGCCAAGAGAATCATGGATACTGAAAACCTTACTCTCTGAGTTTCAAAGCAACAGCAGTAGGCTGTTGACGAGAAACCGCAGAGTTGATGCACTATGGAATTAATAGAAATAACACAGTAGGCCTAATGGAACCTACCTAGAGCCGGCCAATGCCAGCCCTGACCTTAGGGTCAGCAAGATAAGGCGACTGCCCAGAGAATCGTGGATACTGGAAACCGTACACTCTCTCGGTCTGAAAGATTAAACAGGTGTTGGCTGTTGAAAGATAGCTTGGGTTTCTCTTTGCATGGTTCAAAGGCGGAGGATGGTGACACGCGCAATATATCATCCTACCAGACTGAAGAGAGAGTGGTTGGATTTGGACATAGAGATAAGACACAGGATAACTAACTATTAAGACAGCTGTAATATATATATATATATATATATATATATTCATGGGCTTTCAGACTGGGAGGAGAGAGAGACTAGATCAGTTCATTTCGAGATCCCATCATTGTAGGCTATATTCAAGAATACAGAGGACTGTAACTAAATTTAAATTAATAAAATTGATAATATCTAGTGTACCGCCATTAAAGTAATTTAAACTTATCTGCCGTTTACCGAGGCACCAGCTGGAAGATATGATGGTAAGCAGAGGCGTAGCCAGTAGGGGAGCAGAGGGAGCGACCGCTCCCCCTGAGACCATTTTCTAAAATGTGGGGCCTTTTCACAATTTATTTATTCCAATCGTTCGATATTTATTTATTCCAATCGTTCGAACGACATCAGAAATATGTCACCTTGTCCTTAAAGAGTAAACTTATTTCAAACCTGCCGTACCAAGCAGTTGGCTGAAGCAAAAGTTAAGGCCTATTCTTGTGGCACTTAATACCTTCGAATTCTTAGTGTTTTAATATTCTCGAAAACAAGTGCTAGAAAAGGCTTTCAGTTTATCAGCATATCTACAGAGAAGTAGCATTGATTTGGTAACAGCTTCCCATTTGATTCAACTATTTGAAAACGATATGAAAAACATGCGAAATAAATTTGAATACGAGTATGAACGGATTGAAAATGAAGCAACTGAGCGGACTCAAAAAGTGATAGGCTATGATTATGAGCAATATAGAGTTCGGAAAAGAAAGAGGAAATGTCAGTGGATGATTCGAATATCTGATTTAGAAAAAATTCATGTGTCAAACTACACATAGGCCTATTGTCACTAAATAGTGTCATAAATGGCACAACTAAAAGATTTGAGCATTTTGCAAAATTAATGTGGCTTCCAAATTTAGTTGTTCACTTGTTTATATCCAAAGCATCTTAGCAATGTGAATGCCAATAATGTGACCAAATTAGAATCTTTGGCAGACATGTAGGTTACATCAAAAGTCGAAGTGAAATTGTGCAAGAGTTCCTTTCATTTAAAGACATGTTCAAGGAAATAAGCATAATTGTCAATAAGGAAAATTACAGTGTCAAGTCGTAATCTTAATTTCTACAGCGCCTAAAAAAGCGAAGTTGCGGGAACCAACGATTCCAGTCCAGAGATCCAAGGGTATCAATCAGGCAGACGGTTAAGGTGGTGGTGCTTAGGGTTGAAACGGTGAAAGAGGTAAGGAGAAGAGGAGGTATCGAGATAGGATTTGTGAAATAGCAGTGTTTTCAGTTTTGAGTGAAAGACCTGTGTAGAGATAGCAAGAGGTGAGGTTTTGGTGAATGCGTAGGATGGATCTGATGTTTCTAGTAGTGCCGATGGGAGTTTGTTCCAAAGAGGTGGAACAGCTGTGGCTATGGAGCGATTCGCACATTTTACTGATGAGGTGGTGGAAGGGTGGAGAAGTGTTAGGGCAGAAGAGGAGCGGGTTGAACTTGAGCGGAGTGGTTGGACCATAAACAGCTGTCGGAGGTAGGAGGGCTGGGAGGATTGGAGTGAGTGTTATGACTTTATATTCGAAGAAGTGACGACCATCAATAATATACTAAAATTCATGATCACCAATGTTCCATTTATCCTAGCCTGTCACATTGTAGGCTATCGCATTTTTCTGGCGTTGGCAATAACAGCCGACTCAAACTCATAAAAATCCTACGTGCGTTCTACAACGGTTAATTGTCTGCTTAGCCTTGATTACGATCGAAAGACAGTTCGCTAGTGAAGTGGACCAAAGTAAAAGATAATTTTGTTAAAATGATGCCTAGACAAAACAGGCTGTTGTAATTGGTCTGTGCTTGTAGGCCTACTACTATGTTATACTTATAGTATACTATACTATTACTAATTTACTATACAATGTACATATTGCTTTTGCCACCTTTTGGGTGTTCAGTGTTTCTATTTAAAATACAAAATAAGTACTATATTCATAATGAATGTAATTAATTGAAATTACCAATATTGGTAATTGGGGCCTTTTTATGTGTTCGCTCCCCCTGGTGTTAAAACCTGGCTACGCCACTGATGGTAAGTAGGCCTACAACTAAACTGTTGAGAGTCGAGACTGCATTTTTAAATAATTCGCCTAAATCTGAGCATCATAAAAATTGACAAACAGAATTATAGATAGCCATAATCCTTTAAATTTTATTTTCTTCCACACAAAAATCCGTTTTGTTCGCAGTTTTTACTTGTAATCGCAATCTCGCGATTACTTCAATGCCCACAAAAGCCATAGGTCGCGGGAACCAGGTTATTCACAGGCGCTCAGTCAAACAAAATCTATAGGCAGGGGGTCAAAGTGCAAAGGGATCAGTCAGGCTTGGCAGGCAGTCAGATGGCTACGGTGGATGGAGTTTAGAATTGAAGCGGTGAGGGAGGCAAGTGGAAGAGGAGGAAACAGGTTAAGATCTGTGAAAGAGCAGTGTTTTATGTTTTGAGTGAAAGCCATGCGGAGAGATGACAAGAGGTAAGGTTTTGGTGAGTTCTTAGGAAGGATCTGATATTTGTCATAATTCTGGTGACAGTTTATTCAAGAGAAACAGAACAGCTATGGCCATTGTCAACCCAATCCTTCCGTTGACAATCCTTCTGATTAAATCCTTGTTCTCTTCGTACTTAACGCCTATTTAACGTTCACCTTTTGAACACTAATTCTACGTATAAGTATAACCTGAATTAATCAGCAACACAGTTTAATATCTTTTAGTTTAATAAGAAACAAACAGACAGAACTCAATTCGATTACAACTCAACTAGTCAGCCACACTACTACAGCGAACACACTCGAATTCTTAAACTTCTCTAGTCAGCATAATTCTTCGCGCCTCTTGACACACCTGTCTTCTGTGCACCTAGGCGAACTCTAATAATATACATATAGCGCGCCGCTGCCGATGTCGGCCGGCCGCGCGTGTCACTAAGACTATACGTTATACATCTATCACATATACATATACACGTGAAACTAAAGTAAACGCACTAAATATATACGCTAAATATCTCGCACTGCAAAACTGTACACAAAACTCAGTTCACATTACCTCCTTCCTTTTTCTGGAATTGAGCAAATTAAATTTCAAAATTTGCGAAATTACCAAAATACATGAAACATATATATATCTAACTAATCAATAAACAGTCTTACGATTACTTATAACCTTGACAAACAATCAGCAATAATATTCAATCTGCCCTTCTTGTACTTCACCTCAACATCAAAAGTTTGTAAGGCTAACGCCCAACGCACAAGTTTAGCAGACTTAGACATTGACTCAGTCAAGTATGTAAGAGGATTGTGATCAGTAAAAATGAAAATTTTTGATCCAATTATAATTTCTTTTAACTTGTTTAAAGCCCAAACAATAGCATAGGCTTCCTTTTCCACAGTAGCCCATCTCTTCTGGGTATCAGTTAATTTCTGACTGATAAATGACACAGGGCGTTCTATTCCCTTGTCGTCCATCTGTGTTAAAACAGCACCGACTGCAAAGTCACTACTATCGCAGTACAAATTAAATGGTTTTCCAACTTCAAAAACATATAATACTACTTTGGATCGCATAGCCTCTTTAAGTAAATCAAATGCTTGCTGATGTTCAACAGTCCAATCAATCTTATCAGAAACACGTTTACTAGTTAAATCAGATAAAGGTTTCGCAATCTGTGCAAAGTCCTTAATAAACTGTCTGTAATAATTAAAAAATCCAAGCAGTTGCTTAACTTGCTTCTTAGTTTCTGGGATCTTCAAATTAGTCAAACTTTCAATTCTGTCTGGATTCATCTTTATCTTACCAGACCCAACCACATGACCGATAAACCTTACCTCACTCTTACCAAATATGCATTTTTTCAAATTCAAAGTAACGTTATGCAATCTCATTTGCATCAAAAATGCATCTAGATGCTGCAAGTGAACTTTCCAACTGTCAGAATGCACAGCAATGTCATCAACATACGGTTCTGCAAAGTCACTTATAGGCTGTAAAACTAAATTTATCGCCTTAACAAAAGTTCGGCCTGAATTTATCATTCCAAAAGGAACACGAGTAAATTCATACAGTCCATTATGTGTTACAAAAGCTGTCTTCCATTGATCAGATTGTTTTACAGGACAAGTCCAATAAGCACTTCGACAGTCCAAAATAGAAATTACATTAGACTTTCCAACTTTGTTCAAAACGTCTCTGACAATCGGCATCGGATATTTACAATCCACTGTGAATGAGTTAATGTATCTGTAGTCACAGGCAAGTCTTAAAGATCCGTCTTTCTTTTTAACAATAACCAAAGGGCTTGCCATTCTGCTCGATGATGGTTTAATAATGTTTGTTTTTAACATTTCTTTGATCTGACGTTCCACTTCTGATCGATAAATCAAAGGAATTCGATATGCTGCAAATTCCTTTGTGCCTTGCTCTCTTGTTATACTGATTTGGGTATTGTAACTGCTTTTCTTGAGAGTAAGATTCTGCAAACAATAATGCTTTCTCCGTAGTTTCTTTGAGTTCTTTCAAATGATTTTCGTGAAAAGGAATTATCTTGTGCCATTTCCTCGGGTTGTCTATTAGGTCCATTGTCATTCTCCTGAAGGCGACCTCTTCTCTTGAGACCGGAGTGATAGGTACTCTATCCATCACCAGACTCCTTGCCTTTAGTTGACACTTCTCGCAAGACTTACAAAATTTCACAATGTCTCTTCTCATCTTTGGCCATACAAAAGATAATTTTATTCGTTCTCTTGTTTTCTCTTCTCCTAGATGTCCTCCAAATACCGATTCATGCGCCAATTCCATCACTTTTATTCGTCTCTCTTTTGGTAACACTAGTTGATATATCGTCTGGTCTAATATCTGATATTTCTTATGCAATAAACCGTTGATCACACAGAATTCAGATTCTTTCTCTTGTGCTAACTTCCACCACGGCTTCAACGATTCATCCTTTCTCTGTTGCTCTTCGAACTTCCTCGAATCGGCAATCTGCACCTTTTGTTCTTCGTCCATCTCTTCATCTCTATACAAGTCTCCTATCCCCACATCACATTCATTGTCTTCTTCAGTTTCATTTAATGTGCCATTCTCGCATGCAGCCATCTCTTGCTCATTCATCTCTGATGTTACACCATCTCGCGATAAGCTTCGTTGCTCATTACTTTCGTTTTCCTCATCACTTGAACTTTCAGTTTCACTCTTCTCATCAACATCTACCATTTCCTGTTTCCGACTCTGCGCTCTCGTCATTACATTTGCTCGTACACTCACATCTCCTTGTATCGTTTTGACCTTCATCTGTGGTACGGCTTTTAATTCGGCAATTATCTCTGGATGCAACAAGAATCTTTCTGTACTGCCCATCTTTGCAATACTAGCACACATCAAGGTGACATAAGGTGTAAGTGAACACTGGATTTTACGCGGAAATCCCTCTTCTTCCACGTCACTACCACACAGTCTAACATCGACTTTCAATAACTTCGCAGGAATGGCATCTCCTGCCACACATTGCAAATTCACTTTTCCAATTTGTTCCACCTTCATGCCTTCCAGTAATTCTTCACTAATCACCGGAATTTCTGCTCCCGAGTCGCTCAGTGCTTTGACTTTCACTGGCTCTTTACCGTCTACTGCACGAATTTCAACCTCGACATATTGCAAGAACGATTTCTTCAATATTCGACTGTCATCTTTTCCTATGACTTCTCTCTGAACTTCAGCATCCAATAGAATTTCTTTTTGAATACCACATTTCATTACTGACTTTACTTCAGTCTCTTGGTTTTCTTGACCCGTGGTTTGATTACCTGTATCACTAACCACTTGAATCAAATTCACCCTTGTGTGTTCTTGATTTCTGCTAGAACTAGCTGCTGCCACTGGAACTGGACAAAATTTAACCAAATGTTTGTCTGAACCACAATTGTGACAACGCTTCACAACCATACCTCGTTGTTCATTGCCTTCATATCTCTTATACTGCGTAAACGATGTGTTGCCTTCTCTCTTGGCAAACGGCGCTGACGATTTGTTAAATCCCTGACGACCAAACGTCACTTCTCTGGTCTCATTGGGTACAGGGACATTAGCCTTGACTTCTTTACCTTTGAACTGACTCCCTGTTTCTGGATTACTTTTCCACTTTCCACTCTGGCTTTGGTTTACGGAACGTTGAGAAGGATAACTGTTTATATTTGGGATCGCAAACCCAATTCGATTGTTTACATGAATGTCTGCTAGGTCTGCCACTGCACTAGCTTGGAGACAGTCAGTTCCTTCCTTCGACAATACAAACTGTAGTGGACCTGGCGGTAAACATTCTTTTAGCTTATCCGCTACCAGCAAATCAAAGAGCGTATCATACTCTCTGTTCACGTTTCGACTTCTCACGTAATAGTTTAGCAAGTTCTTCAGTCTTGCCGTAAACATCGTATAAGTCTCTTCTGTCGTCTTCTTAGCATCCACAAATCTGGCTCTGTATTCTCTCGAGGTCAATTTAAATTCTTTTAATAAGTGCTGCTTGACTCTATCATAATTGTCTAGATCATCGTATGACAATCTATTCAGAACGGTTCGAGCTTTCGGCGTCATCAATGGTAATAATAATTTCACCCAAAACGGCTTTTCCACAGCAAAACTACGAAACGCGTTCTCGACTGTTTCAAAATATAATGGCACCTCCATCATATCAGTTGGCATTTGAGGCAATACATGCTTCATTGCATCACCTATTTTCTTAATTTTTGACACCAAAGTTTCACTTTCTTGCTGCTTCCTTCTTTCTGCTTCCCGTTCTTCTCTCATTTGCGTTTCTTTCAATGTCAATTTTGATTTCTCCAGTTTCAGACGTTCTTGTCTTTCTGTCTCTGCCTTTTCCAAACTTTCTTTCTGAAATTTGAGTTCTTCTTGTCTTATCTGTTCTGCGCGTTCTAACTCTAACGTTCGCGCTTTTTCTTTTTCTTCTTCACGCATTCTCTTTGCTTCAATCTGTTGCTGACGTACCTCTTCATCACTTTTTCTAGCTTTTTCAACTTCAATCATCTGCTCCAATCTTCTTCTTTCAGCATCTTCCCTATCTCTTTTCAACTGTTCTAACTGAATCTCAAACTGATTCTTTTGCAATTCAAGTTCTGCCTTACGCACTTGTTCTGCTTTATCTTCTCTCTCTCTTTGCAGACGCAATTCCTCTTGCCTTGCAAGTTCCGCTTTCTCTTCTTTCTCTCTCTCTAAGCGCAATTCGTCTTGTCTTACACGTTCTGCTTCTTGTCTCAGCTCTTTCTCTTCCTGTCTTCGTCTATCCTCTCTTTCTTTCTCTTCTTGTCTCCGTTTATCTTCTCTTTCTTTCTCTTCTTGTCTACGTTTCTCCTCTCTATCTTTCTCTTCTTGTCTGCGTTTCTCCTCTCTATCTTCTTTCATCATCATCCACTGCATCAACATCTCCATAGACATAGGCGCAGGTGGTTTTTCAATAGCCTTTTCTACGGCACCGCCAACGGCACCTTCTTCTTCGATTTCTTCTTTCACCCACACTTCAGCGAGTTCCTGTATCATGTCACCACGTGACATACCTTCTAATTGTTCTTCTTTAAAACCGGCTTTCAACAAACGCTGTTTTAGCCTTTCCGTAGACATCTTCTTAATATCTGCTTGTCTTTCAGCACTTAGTTTCTCCATCTTACTTGTTTACTTCGGTGATTTCTCTTTTCAAAGAAGTCACGGTTTTTCTTGGTGTGTGAATCGATAAACAAACGGGATTTCTTTTATATTTGTTCGTGGAAAACAACGAAATTTTTATACCGTTTCTCGTGTTCCACCGTCGATGATATCGTAAACACGTCACACAGCAACAACGCGTAGATTCTTCTAACACCGTCGTAGATTCTTCTAACACCGTTGTAAATTCTTTTATCACCGTCGTAGATTCTTCTATCCGCCGAAGGAGGTGATAACGTGAATTTTAATCCACCGTGAATTTATATCCACCGTGAGTATTTATTCCACCGTGAGTATGTATTCCACCGTGAGTATTTATCCACCGTGAGTATTTATCCACCGTGAGTTCTTATCCACACCGTCACTATTCCACCGTGAGTTTTTATCCACCGTGAGTTCTTATCCACACCGACGCTGCCACCAATAATGTCAACCCAATCCTTCCGTTGACAATCCTTCTGATTAAATCCTTGTTCTCTTCGTACTTAACGCCTATTTAACGTTCACCTTTTGAACACTAATTCTACGTATAAGTATAACCTGAATTAATCAGCAACACAGTTTAATATCTTTTAGTTTAATAAGAAACAAACAGACAGAACTCAATTCGATTACAACTCAACTAGTCAGCCACACTACTACAGCGAACACACTCGAATTCTTAAACTTCTCTAGTCAGCATAATTCTTCGCGCCTCTTGACACACCTGTCTTCTGTGCACCTAGGCGAACTCTAATAATATACATATAGCGCGCCGCTGCCGATGTCGGCCGGCCGCGCGTGTCACTAAGACTATACGTTATACATCTATCACATATACATATACACGTGAAACTAAAGTAAACGCACTAAATATATACGCTAAATATCTCGCACTGCAAAACTGTACACAAAACTCAGTTCACAGCCATAAAGCGATTTGCAAATTTTAGCAATGAGGTGACGGAAGGGCGAAGTGTGAGGGCGGATGAGGAGCAGGTTGAGCGGCGTAGTTGGACTGTGAATAGCTGACGAAGATAGGAGGCTCGGTGCATGGGAGGATTGGAGTGTCTTGTAGGTGGGTGGGTGTGCAGTGTGCTTTTTATGCATTCAGATGCGCCTGCCGAGGACGCCGCAGCAAGTGGAAGTGAAACGTGTGCAAGGGGGGCTTACACTTTTCCAGTGGTTGTAGGAAATGACAAAAATGACAAAAAATATAGTTAGGCCTATAGATTATAATTATCAGATAATGGATAATTTATCCATCTTAGGTCTGTATGCGGCTTACTTGGCTGAGGTTGGCTCACACAACTTTTAAACACTTCCCGGGCCTCTGAGTATAGTTACACTCTTCCAAAGTCCAAACTTCAGAACTTCAGAAATGAGATTGCATCATTGGCCAAAATTTATTTCACTGAAATGTACGCTAGGCTGGATTCATTTCTTCTGTATTGCTAAAATTATTTTCCTTGGCGGTATGTAGTGTAGACCACTGCGAAAGATTTAGGCCTACATGCGGGGAACACAGAGTGACGTGTCTTTGAATGCTGAAAAGATTATATACAGTGTATTAATCGCATTCGGTGATTGATTTGAATAAATCAATGACATATTTATATATTACATATTTATATATAACTCTGCCGGGCATGGGCGGCGATACCGGGTGTTCCAGGGGGACAAGACCCCCACCTTTAACAGTGGGGGGACACATCGTGCATCCGACCCCCAAATTTAGAAGAAATACCGAAAAAAGTGATCAAATGTTTTCCCGCGAAATTTTTTTGGGACCTTTTAGAGCAGATCAGTTCAAAACTTTTTTCCCCAGATCATTTCAAAAGTGCCCTCCCCCCACCTGTCAAACAAGATCGCCGCCAGTGCTCCCGGCCGTGACTGACCTCCCCTGCAAAAAATCCTGCGGGCGCCCATGGCCTGACGTAAGGATGGCAACTTGTTGCCGGTTAATTCAGTTAATGTTGAACCAAGGAGGTATACTTCAGTTTTAGATCTAGTTGCTGCTGCCGCCATATTTAATATTTAATCACTTTGCCAAAATGAACAAAAATGTATTATGTGATGTGTTTGAGCAGTTTCTGGTTTATATAGTCTATGCATCTGATGATATCAGCAGTCTCTCAGCAACGTGCCTGAACTTGTCCAATGTCCATACAAGCCAATAGGTGCTGATGTAAGCAATATGAGTCAGCCTCTGTCAGAAACAGGGAAAGAAATTTGCAGCAAGACTTGATGATATCAGCAAAATAATGATCACGAGTCATGACAGAAATTAATTTTGTGGGAATGTCATGTAACTAATGTGTGATTATTTTACTGGTTTATTTATTTAGATGACCAACTACAGTTTTACAAACTGTTGTACTCAAATGGATACATTGTGGTTCAAGCTTGTGATTGCCATATGCTGATCCTTACTATTTGGAACCTGTAAAACTTCAGTGACATTGAGCTACCAGTAAATATTCACCAATGGAGTAGATATTTAGCCTTAATTTTTTCTTTATATATGTGAAAAAAATAGAAGGCAGGAGGTTCACATTTACAAAATGTGAAAATAAGCTCCACCCTAATAGAGACATGCATACATGTATATCTTATATGCAGCTGAACGTAAACGCGGTCTGATTTCTTGAGGACTACCTCTTTCTGCAGCGTAGGCAGTATTGAATCTAGTCCCCTCTTCTGAGGTAGGAAACAAGGTTTGTCGGGGGGGGGGGCAACAAGGGCGACCTTTTTTGAGAAATTTCATCCGTGGTCCAACAACGCAACATGTATCCTGGGGGAATTTCCCCCACCAAAAAGGTGTCAACATTAAAATATTGCTGTCCGTTGGGGGGGGGGGGTGGGAAACATAAATCCTGGGGGGAATTCCCCCGAAAGGTGTCTAGATTAAACACTCAGCGTAGGCCCTGTTTTCAATAATGAGGGTCTCATAACAATTGAACGCATTAGCAATATCAACAGAACGGCAGAAATTGTTATCTGTTCAGCGATAAACATACACATCCACGACTACAAGTGCAGATAATATGCGACCTCTCCTCTAAGCCTGTGTTAACAAACACGAATTTATCATTAGTGAGTAGGGCCTATATTTAGGACTAAACAACAATTTGACATATCGCTCGAGCCTCGAATGAAGCGCAAGTATTATTTACCCTGTAGAAAAATTTGCCAGACGGTGTCGATGTCCCATGCTGTTCGTTGGTCAGCAACAGCTGAAGCTAAATTTTCTGTCTCAAAGACAGCGCTCCCACTTAATGCTCCTGAGCCTTAGGCCCAAGATTCTCTTGCGTGTACGCATGCATGTACTCATGTGTGCATCCATGTATCCTTGTTTGCATATAATATATATGGATGTGCATGTATGACATTGTATGTACGAATGAATGAATGAATATATGTGTGTATGCATTAATGTATCTGTGTATGTAGATATTTATGTATGTATGTATGTGTTTATGTATGTACACATTTGTGTATGTATGTTGTTGGAATCTCCTTAAATGTAAAAATTTTTAGGATCTGTTTCGTGTTAAGCCAGAGTCTTGAAAACTGTTTAAGTCAGGTTCGTCTATCGTCTTGGAGTCTAACTCAAACTAATCGAGAGACGGCCGAAGCTGCGACGCCTTCGGTTAGGCGAGCGATTTACCACTCGCGCGAACGAGGCAGTTCAATCGAATGAAAGGAGGCCGAATATAGAGTAGCAGTCAAGCCGACAGGTATTGAGCGCATGGACGAGAGTAGCAGCAGACTGGGAGTAGAGAGAGCGGGAAACCACGCGAAGCTGCCGCAGCTGAGAGTAGCAAGCGTGGTTCAGCTGCGAGATGTGCGGAGAGAGGGTGAGTTCTGAATCCAAGACGACGCCGAGATCTCTGACAGAGGTGGAAAAGATAATATGGGGGAAAGTAAGACTAGCGTGATCGATCTTAAGCTGCATGGGGGTGCTCATCAGTGTTCTTTTTTTGTAGCACTTCATTTTTGTTTGATCTTTCTAGCGGTTTTGGCCAGTTTATCCATATCGTCACTTGAAACGCCTAAAATCTACCAACTTCTGCTTTCTGAAAGTCTCTGTCTAATATCCAATCCATACAGTGTTACACGGTGCTTGTTTCCTGGGAAAAAAGGTTCCGGAACGCAATAATTATGGGTGGGCTAAAATCCCGAGAAAAACGGGATTGGGGTTGGGAGGGGTCTCAATATCACCAGATCAAAACACTAAAATTAAATTAAAATGATTAAATTATTGTTTTATAATTGAAAGATATAAATTATTTTTTAGTACCTGAAAAGAGGTGCCGTTCCGCGGCGCGTTCCGGCTGAAAAAAGCACTGGTGTTACATATGGTGGGATATGCATATTCCGCCATAAAACTCTCCGCACCGCAAACACGAACTAGCAAGCTTTAGCAGGGGCGTCCGCAGGCTTAAAATATAGGACGAACAACAACAAAATTTAAATTTAGATAACATCTCAATACTTTAACATGCCGTATTGCTGTTTAACAAAATACTGTTTTCTGTGAGCATTTATTTCCGCTCTTGATTTAAAATAACTTAAGAATGTTCTGTTTTGCATGTTATTTAGGTGATTCAATTGCCTTAAAATATCGATGCGAAGCCTATTCCTTGTGTGGATTTGATTTGGTGGGTGTACGCACGTGCGTCCAGTGCGTCACGCTGCAAGCGCCCCTGAGCTTTAGCCCTAGCACTTTTGAACACCTCTCCCTTCGTGTTACTTCTGGGTCCCAACGGCTTCTTGTTGGCCTCTACCGCCCTGGCTCTCAGATAACAACACCAACGTTTTCCTACGAATTCTCAGAGGAGTTCCTTTCTCATCCGTCTGTATACACTCTCCTATCCTGTCTACTTACTCGGTGATCTCAACATATATCTCGACAATGCTGATCTTTTTGACACCACAACCATCGCGCATCTTCTTAACTCTTTTTGTTTTGTGCAGCACATATAATATGTTCCAACTCACAACAAAGGACACACTCTTGATGTCATCATCACACCTACAGATGTGTCCAACCAAAGCCTCTTCAGCTTGTGACTTCTATAGCACCTAAACTTTAACACACATATTGCTGTTGCCGAACTACAGCCAAAGCGTATAGAAAACACATAGGGCCTATCTATGATGGAATTTTTAAGTAAATCGAATGCTAAATAGATGTTAGTCTGAGACGCCACTACATAATTAAACAACAACGTATCGTTACGTATGAAAAGTGTAGATGTGTGCTGAGTAATTCTCATAGAATGTCCCTCGCCTCGTTATAAATAGTATCGTTAGAGGCAAAAACTGATATGCCTAATGTCATCATTTGCAGACTGGCTGATAAATCAGACCTTACGTGGCTTATGGTCAGAAATTTGAGTCTTAACTGGTTCTAATCACATTTAGTGTCTGCTGCTAACACACATCGATGAGTAAAACGTGCAGAAATTCCTATTGTTGGAAGTAAATATAGCGAAATGTTATAAAAGAGACGTTCGTGATGTCTCTTATGAAGCTTAATCGATGTTTAATTTACGGAAGGAGGCCTGAGGGGCGTCGTCTTTTGGTCGAAGTGATTCATCGATTCCAAACTGCTCGCTGCTCAAGTACTTGATGCGATCTCGCACTTCCGGTTTGGCCAGTTCTCGTTTCATGTTCTCTGCAAGACAGAAAGATTAGGTACAAGATGTTCTACCCAGCAGATGAAGGTTTATCGTTATGAACGTCATGATCACTATGTTCAATCTGGGACTAAGATTACTAAAGGGATATGAAGCCGATGAATATAGGATCTTTTATCTAGACTATGTGTGTGGCTCACATCCGGGACCTTTGTAACGCCGGCTAGTCAAACATGGGTCGCTTATAGCTGGCTTAACTAAATAAAAACACTTTTATCAATTTTGTCAGTAAAAGTCTGTTACTTAGTTTCAGACTATTTATTTATTTAGACTGTCCATAATTTACTTTAATCGCACAATTATGTCCTTAATTATAAATCGCTAAAAGAATCTAGAGCGATTCCTTGCGCTGTGTTTACTTCTGCTCTGATGCAAGTCACCTCTCTCCTAAGGTCCCGGATGACGGCCACAAACATCGCCTGCGATGAATCAGAAAAGACGAGCTCTGATTGGCTGACGCGTTGCCCCTTCATATCCCTTTAGTAATCTTAATCCCAGGTTCAACAGGATAATGGTGTTGTTCGGTGCTTTTTTTTCTAGAAAAAAGGTTCCGGAACTGAACAATAGGTTCCGGAACTGAAGAATTATGGAAGGACTAAAATCCAGAGAAAAACGGGATTGGGTATTGGGAGGGGTCTCAATAAACACTGAAAACAGTTCACAACACTGAAATGAAATAAAAATAACTAAATTGTTGTTTTTATTATTAAAATAAAAATAAATTATTTGTTGTAGCTGAAAAAGGTGCCGGAACGCCGTTTCGACACGTTCCGGCTGAAAAAGCACTGGTACTGTTGTTAAACAAAACCAAGCCATATTCAGGAAGCTACAGAGAAAGTCAGTCCACAAATCACTTTTCCATTGACGCAACAATAGAGCGTCTTGCGATTTACTGAAGACGCATTGTTGTTGTTGTTGCTGCTGCTGCTATTGTTGCTAGGTGTAATTGCAGCCAGGGACATCATTGGGGGGGGGCAGAAGGGGCATTTGGCCCTCTTGATTTTTAAGAAAAGGAAAAGGATGGAACATGAAAAGGAGGAAGAAGAAAGGGGTAAAAAATTATACTCAGCTTCATCAAAACCTAATTATATTAAGTGACAATATGCACACTGCACACCACATCATGCAGCTTTGGCTTACAGTTTTGCACATGTAGACTACATTCACTACAAAACTTAACAAGCTGGCCAAATCCCCCACCCGGAAAAATACTAAAAATTACGTCACTGCCCTCTGAAAAAGGCTGAAATGACGTCCCTGGTTGCAGCAATAGTAGTAGTTGTTGTAATTGTTGTTGTCGTAGGAGTAGTAGTAGTAATAGTAGAAGTAGTAATAATTGTAGTGGTAGTTGTAACAGACTTCTTATTAGTGTTCCTATTTTCTTGATATTCTGATAACTGTCCTAATTTACCAATTAACTGTTTTTCGGTGCCAGCGTTTGGTCCCTTGTAATCGTCAGGCAAGTATTCAACAGGTAGACATCTCATAGGTATATCTTTGTAGATGCTCTCCAACACCTGGCCATGATTCTTCATCTACAAAGACGAGAAGATACTTGTACGTTGTGGGTTAAAGGACTCAGTCGAACCTCAAGGGAGCAATTAACGTCTCATATTTTAGGTTTCAGACAATAATGTTCTTTTTGGTGCACAACCATGCAATACACCAAGGCATTGCAGCCTTGTGATTAAGGTGCTAAAACTGCAATTGTAGCGGCCCTTTGACATCATATATTTACAACAGAGTCGTACAATGACTTTAAACAATATCAAAATCACAAGTGATATGCAGATTGGAAATGTCAATAAAAGAATTATTATTATTATTATTATTATTATTATTATTATTATTATTATTATTATTATTAATTTATAAGGCATATTTTAACGAGCGCAAAGTCACACAGAAATGCGAATCTGAGGCGCGACTAGTCAATTTTAATAATTATGCCTATAGGACTAAGTAGGGTTGGGCTTGCTTGCCAAAGGCGCCCGGGAGATGTGTGGATGCGTTTTAATTTCTTATTTGTTTCATAAATGTAATTGAACAATAACAACAAAGTTACCCATCGCAATTTAAAAAATATATCAATTATCATTATTAATATTTTGAGTAAAACTCTTTGGACGATTTTTACCCTATAGTTTATTTTGATAGTATGCATAAAAGTTTAGTATCTTTGTTGCAACTTTATTCACCATGTTTTAAAGCTAATATGGATATTAAAAAGTGCCGTAATTCCAGGATTAATCAAATGCGCTATCTCTGCCTCACCCTCCTAAAATCAGGTTCCGGGCAAGATATTTCTTAGGCAGAACTTGGCCTGACTAATAAAACCATTATTGTTCACCACAAAAATGATCAAACTGGTTAAAACTAAATATCTTCCTGTATTCACTCAACCTAATCAGTGAACTACATTTTACTAACTGAAGAACCTAAACAACCAGTCAATCAACTATTTAACCAAGCAACAAACAAAACATTCTATCGGTCATTGTATCATGATTCGGTTAGTACCATATGCCCGCTTTGGTGCTCCATCGGTTGTAACCTTGTGCGTTAGTCGCCAGCGGTATAGAAACATGGCTGTAGTCGAGGGTATACACGGGTATACAGCGTGTACTTACCTCTAGATAACGTATACTCACCTCACAAAATATTTATATTTATGTATATTAAAATACTCTAGCGTATACTCACAAAATACTGTAGCGTATACTCACCTCTAATTTGTTTCGGAAAACTTACCGGTAGCGTGCACTCACCTCTAATTTTACCACTACAGCCCTGTATAGAAATGCCTCATTGTCAATTACTTTTACAAGTAGACATCGTTATCCGCATATCCTAATTTCCGGTTAATTTTAAGTATCGTTTCGATTTGAATTGTCCGTATACCCACTCGTTTCATCAGTTTCTCGGACATGCAGAATTTGACAAGAGCGAAGACGATGTCTACCATTGCACCGGCGTTGTACATATGCATCGCTTTGATGCGCACCGGATAACCTGCCTGTAAAACAACCGTAGGTCTACACCAGCGCAGCATTATAGACGTGTCACTACTGCTGTAGTCTGAGTTATTGTTCGCATGCAAACGGAAACAGAGGAAAAAGCTACACGAAGACGATAATTAAGACTAAAAATATCTCGTTTTCGACTTAGTGTTGTGCTTCATTCATTTCGTTGATTTAATACGTACAATATGTAACAGTTGGCCGTTCATGCTTTGCTCAACAAATTAAAAATAAGCTTAATAAATCTTCACAGTACTGAACGAGCTATTTGTACATTTCTTTCTCTTGTTCTTAGGGTTGAATTCGCGAAATTTTACCCAAGATGCTAAATTAAGGAAGCGGAATTACAATAGGCATAACGGGAAACTGTAAAAAGAAATGTTACGCACAAGATTTAAGAGAACTTTTTTGTAAATTACAAAGAAAATTATTCCCGGGTAACGGTTAGATACGCAGGACGGACGGGCCAGCCGAGCCAAGTTCTCACAACAGCAAGATGATCCCCGGAGAGAGACATAGTCACATAATATTGGCATGTACCATATTTGAAAGCTTCTGTAAAGCATGCACTGTTTCTTACCTGCCACGTCTGAATGAAGTCTCGCCTCTCCTGTAATGTTGAAGAGTTGTGGATTTTCATCGAGTATCCGCCAATGTCAGCCATTGACACCGTTCCATTGACACACGTCATCTCGTCCAACAGGTACAAATAGTCAAAGACGCAGGCGTACGCACGATATAAGTCATCAATTGTGTACCTTTTCTCAGTGGCGTCAATCCTACCTTTAGCAACATTCGTCAAACCATGCTCTCTCATTAATCATTTAGTCTTAGATCCAGTATAAGATTAAGTTCGGTATCGTTCCGTTTAGTTGCACAAATTTCGTTAAATGAATTCGCTTTTTACTTCTTTTTGCATTTTTCCATTCATACATTCCTCTCTTTAGATGTCACGTGTTAAGACAGGTAGATATACAGACAGACGGACAGACAGACAGATAGGTAGAGATTTACATAGATATTTATATAGACAGGTAGATAGATTGGATAGATTGGTGGACGGATTGGTGTTTAGATGGACGGATACACGTAAAGATGGATAGATGGATGAATGGATGAATGGATGAATTACTGAAGGAATGCATAATACCAGATTTTTACCTGCCAGACGTCAATAGTTGAAATCAGAGGACAGATGAACAAAAGGGTGAACAGACTGACAAACAGACAGACATAGTAGAGAGACAGACAGACAGACATACTGAATAAACAACTGAATGATTAGTTTTGATGATTGGTTTGCTGGTTGCAAGGTTCATATATTCATTCTTCCTTTTTATAATTTCCTTGAATAATTAATTGTTTGATTAATTAATTCCTTCGTCGTCGTCATCCTCGTCGTCATAATCGTCGTCGTCATCGTCGTTGTTGTTGTAAATATTACCTGGTCGGATCATAATGATTCTTCTTCCTTCATCGTCTCTTTCTGGAAGAAATAGGATATTCCTACAAATAAGTGAATAAGTCAGTCACCAGATCGAACCAAGACAGGTAATTAAATAGGCACACAGTTATTAACCAAGTCACCCACTGGAACTCACTTAAAGGAATACAAAGTTCAGGCTGACCTATCGAGCGATTGATTGATTGATTGATTGATTGATTGATTGATTGATTGATTGATTGATTGATTCGTTTGATTCGTTTGATACCCGTCATCTATGGCTGCCAGGACTTTTGGTTCTGTTGTATCGAGGTTTCCAAACCATTTGGACAGCTTGCTTCTTCTGGCAAGAAACCTCTCCAGGAGTTCTCTGGCCTCAAGCTGGGCGAAGTATCGTACCCTGAGGAACAGCAGGAGGAAGGCAGTGTCTGAAAGAATAACACTTGAAAACGTGACTAGAGCGAGAGGTATAGAGCAGGAGATAAGACGAGATTTATTAAACAAACAGGTAGACAAAAACACATTGAGTGATTCGAGTGACCATTGATCAAAGGGCATAAGACAAGTAGTCTGATAAACATATGGAAACAAGCAGAAAGGCCAATAAACTTTGTACCCAGTCAGAAAAAAAACAAGCAGAAGGACGAGCAGAGATAAAAAAATATCGATTTTTAGCCTTATTGAAAGGTAGATAGACGATAGCCAGAAATATAGAAGCAGACATACAGGTGGACAGAGATCCAGGGTCTTAGAAACAGACATACCGACGTACAGAGCTATACAAAACGATTAACCTAAGTGAAAGATAGGCAGATGAAAGACGTAGAAGCAGACATAGAGAGAGCCCGACTATTAGATTCGTATCTGTCTATCTTTTAAACAGTTCGGCAGATAAACCTGCCGTTATAGACGGACGAACAAATGTGGAGACGAACACATACATGCAGAGACAGACAACGAGACATACCGAAAGACAGGCAGACAAACCTGTAGGGCATTTAATATGAGGCTGTTCCAGTATCCACTTGCGGAACGTTTCGACTGCTCCGAGTCTGTTCTTCGGATCTTCATTCAGTTCCTCCTTCGCCTTCTTCAGACTCTTCTCGTCCAAAGTACACACGTACTCGTCCGTTGACGTCATCGTGTCTAGAGATCGTCACTGTTATCAGGCCTATACCTACCACAAGCTAAAACCAGTCAAACCTGTTATGTATGTCTACACCTTCAGACGATGCTTCGATATTACATGTGTTGAATGATGCAGGACAACAATATTTGCTTCCTAAGTTCTTTTTGTTAAGCGATAGCAAACATTTGTAAACAAATAATTGAGAGAGCATTGTGATATTGTGCACTTCAGCTGTAATACATCATAACGCAGAATAGATGTTGAAATGTTTCAGTCTAAGACGATTGCTAAGGGATACTTTCCCAATCAGTCGTATAGCCAACAACTTCGGAGTCCATTTACAACAGCACGTGGATGATACTCAGCTCCATATTGCTCTGTCACACACTAACCCCTAAATCTTGAGAAGTGCCTCTCATCTTTGTATGCATGGTTCTGTTTCAATGGTTTTGCCATAAACCCAGACAAGTCTGAGGCAATTTTGTTCGTGTCACGCCAACGCCTGCGTTCTCTCATTTCACTTTTTAGCATAGACGTCGCAGGCACTGCTGGGCGTCTATCAGATACTGTCAAAACACTTAGGGTAACCCTGAACAGTAAGCTGACATTCCGACCCCACATAAGGGGTCGGGATGGGAGCGCCCCTGAGTAGGTACCAGGTATCTTGAAGGGGCGCTATATCAAATCCTTAGAATGAATGAAGAAACCTTTGAAAATTCTATTTCTAAAACATCAGGGCAATACGACACATCAGTTCGGCTCTGACTAAGAATATGTCGCAAACCATAGCCTGTTCCTCTGTCTCCTCTCTCCTTTATTACGGTAATTCGGTTTTTGTGGGTTTCTCAGACTTTGAACTCAATAGGCTACAACGCATCCAAAACTCCTTAGCTCGGTTAGTGTTGCGTGTCCCACTACGAACAAGCTCCTCAGCCATCCTCCATCAGTTGCATTGACGTCCTGTTGAATTCAGAATAAATTTTGAATTGGTTCGTTTGATCTACAACGCCCTCAGCACAGCACACCTCCCTACCTTCAATCACCGCTGACTCCTTACATCCCTTCTCGTTGCCTGCGATCATCAACTACTGGTCATTTAGCTGAGCCACGACGCATAACAGTTATTGTTTCGCGTGCATTCCATGTCTCTTCCCCCCTCATGAATGAATAACTGCCCCTCTCTCTTCGTAGCTCAAATTCACTCCCTACCTTCAAAAGTGGCTCAAAACTCACTATTTCTCCTTGGCTTTCAAGCATTTGGATATCGGAAAACTATTTTATTTGGCCGTGCTGGAGTCGAGAGCACCTCTGCGTAGATCCCTTTGAAGAGATGCTATATAAATACTCGAATGAATGAATGAATGAATGAATGAATCTAGACTGCATCTTCTCCTGCCGACTGACTATCCGCGCCTCAGATTCACATTTCGGTGTGACCTTGAGCGCGTTACAAATTTAATTAATTAATTATAATAATAATTATAATAATAATAATAATAATAATAATAATAATAATAATAATAATAATAATAATAATAATAATAATAATAAGGGTGATACATTTGGTGAGATAAGTTAACTGTATGAACAGCATAATATATATTTTGTAAGGCGTATGCAATGCTGCGAGCCTTCGGGATTTGATGATAAATACTGATTTGATTCAAATCTAGTTTTCAGGCAGCAGGTAAAAAGCGGGCATGGGAAGCAAATATTCAGGGTGGAAAGAATGCTAAGTGGAGTGCCAAAACTATGTAGAGCAGTGGCTGATGAAGAAGAAACGGAAATAAAGCAAGATGATCTGAGTTAAAGGCTCATTTGGTTACAAAATTGGCAAATGCTATTTAATTCGGAAAAGTGATGCATATGAAAAGAGATCCAAAGGCTTTTACAAGAGTTTTATTGGCAAGCTTTTTGAAACTGAGTGACGAAGATAGAGACAAGAGATGGACTACGCATTCGTGTGCAAAACATTCATGACACTGAAGAATGAAAAAGATTAATTCACCATTAGGCTTGAAACTAAGCCTGAGCCTCTTGACACACCACGAGGTGCTTACCCACCGGAGTTCGGACGAAACATCAATAGACGAGCTAGTGGTCAATATCCTGGTCAGCGTCACATCGCTGTCCTAGTTCCTGAGCTTGTGGTCTCCTGGTCAGCGTCACATCTCTGTCCTAGTTCCTGAGCTAGTGGTCAATGTCCTCGTCAGCGTCACGTCGCTGTCCTAGTTCCTGAGCTAGTGGTCAATATCCTGGTCAGCGTCACATCGCTGTCCTAGTTCCTGAGCTAGTGGTCAATGTCCTGGTCGGCGTCACATCGCTGTCCTAGTTCCTGAGCTAGTGGTCAATGTGCTGGTCAGCGTCACATCGCTGTCCTAGTTCCTGAGCTAGTGGTCAATGTCCTGGTCGGCGTCACATCGCTGTCCTAGTTCCTGAGCTAGTGGTCAATGTCCTGGTCGGCGTCACATCGCTGTCCTAGTTCCTGAGCTAGTGGTAAATGTCCTGGTCAGCGTCACATCGCTGTCCTAGTTCCTGAGCTAGTGGCCAATGTCCTGGTCAGCGTCACATCGCTGTCCTAGTTCCTGAGCTAGTGGCCAATGTCCTGGTCAGCGTCACATCGCTGTCCTAGTTCCTGAGCTAGTGGTAAATGTCCTGGTCAGCGTCACATCGCTGTCCTAGTTCCTGAGCTAGTGGTAAATGTCCTGGTCAGCGTCACATCGCTGTCCTAGTTCCTGAGCTAGTGGTAAATGTCCTGGTCAGCGTCACATCGCTGTCCTAGTTCCTGAGCTAGTGGTCAATGTCCTGTTCGGCGTCATATCGCTGTCCTAGCTCCTGAGCTAGTGGCCAATGTCCTGGTCGGCGTCACATCGCTGTCCTAGTTCCTGAGCTAGTGGTCAATGTCCTGGTCAGCGTCACATCGCTGTCCTAGTTCCTGAGCTAGTGGTCAATGTCCTGGTCAGCGTCATATCGCTGTCCTAGTTCCTGAGCTAGTGGTCAATGTCCTGGTCGGCGTCATATAGCTGTCTTAGTTCCTGAACTTGTGGTCAATGTCCTGGTCGGCGTCATATCGCTGTCCTAGTTCCTGAACTTGTGGTCAATGTCCTGATCGGCGTCATATCGCTGTCCTAGTTCCTGAACTTGTGGTCAATGTCCTGGTCGGCGTCATATCGCTGTCCTAGTTCCTGAACTTGTGGTCAATGTCCTGGGCGGCGTCACATCGCTGTCCTACCCCCTCCTGCTAGTGGTCAATGTCCTGGTCAGCGTCACATCGCTGTCCTAGTTCCTGAGTTAGTGGCCAATGTCCTGGTCGGTGTCACATCGCTGTCCTAGTTCCTGAGCTAGTGGCCAATGTCCTGGTCGGCGTCACATCGCTGTCCTAGTTCCTGAGCTAGTGGTAAATGTCCTGTTTAGCGTCACATCGCTGTCCTAGTTCCTGAGCTAGTGGTCAATGTCCTGGTCAGCGTCGTATCGCTGTCCTAGTTCCCGGAACTTGTGGTTAATGTCCTGGTCGGCGTCCCATCGCTGTCCTAGTTCCTGAGCTAGTGGTTAATGTCCTGGTCAGCGTCACATCACTGTCCTAGTTCCTGAACTAGTGGTTAATGTCCTGGTCGGCGTCATATCGCTGTCCTAGTTCCTGAACTAGTGGTCAATGTCCTGGTCGACGTCACATCGCTGTCCTAGTTCCTGAGCTAGTGGTCAATGTCCTGGTCAGCGTCACATCGCGTCACATGGCTGTCCTAGTTCCTGAGCTAGTGGTTAATGTCCTGGTCGGCGTCACATCGCTGTCCTAGTTCCTGAGCTAGTGGTCAATGTCCTGGTCGGCGTCACATCGCTGTGCTAGTTCCTGAGCTAGTGGTCAGTGTCCTGGTCAGCGTCACATCGCGTCACATCGCTGTCCTAGTTCCTGAGCTAGTGGTTAATGTCCTGGTCGGCGTCACATCGCTGTCCTAGTTCCTGAGCTAGTGGTCAATGTCCTGGTCAGCGTCATATCGCTGTCCTAGTTCCTGCGTCATATCGCTATCCTAGTTTCTGAACTAGTGGTTAATGTCCTGGTCGGCGTCATATCGCTGTCCTAGTTCCTGAACTAGTGGTTAATATCCTGGTCGGCGTCATATCGCTGGCCTAGTTCCTGAACTAGTGGTCAATGTCCTGGTCGGCGTCACATCGCTGTCCTAGTTCCTGAGCTAGTGGTCAATGTCCTGGTCGGCGTCATATCGCTGGCCTAGTTCCTGAACTAGTGGTCAATGTCCTGGTCGGCGTCACATCGCTGTCCTAGTTCCTGAGCTAGTGGTCAATGTCCTGGTCAGCGTCGCATCGCTGTCCTAGTTTCTGCACTCAGGTAGAACGCCACTCAACCATTACCAGGCAGGCGTTGTGATTGGGTCTATAGCGGGCTCGAATTGCGCGATTTGTTACAACTGGTAACCAGCTACCGGCCCAATTTGAGCCCAACGAATATTGCTTTCAGAGCAACTCCTCAACAAATTCACCTGCATTCAACAGTTTTCTCCATCTCAGTGTAACTAGTGAAACCTGTGGCACAGTTCAGCTCGTCCGTCATTCGGGAATTTCAGATTATATTATTAGTCCATGTTGCACCACGTTTTCGTAATATTTTTGCTCGATTATTTCTGCAGAAAAGGCTGAATTTTTAAAGCCTCCCAAATTGTACCGTTTGCATAGTGGGGATGTCGGGTCGCGTCTATGCAATTGTACAGGTTTTTTATATTGCGACCGCATGTCATTGACCACGTTAGCTTTCAGTGAATTGATCAGGTGAGACCCTTCACAACCCGCTGCCCGTCTGAATGGGTGCCACGTCATTTAAGGTCCCCGTGTACGGACCGTACACCTATAGCCAAACAAATTACCATAGGCTGGTAAACATCTCAAATTAGATGAGGCTAATATGCGTGATACGTTAAGGCTTAATTTCACTTTTTTTTCTAACTTGGTCTTAAGAAATTAATGCAACTTATGCTGCGCCTGAAGTTACGTATACATATACTATCTTATAAAGATTGAACACAATTCAGCCCCTACCTGAGCAGACAACTCTGGTATTTGACAGCGTACTTGAACTTTGCATGTTAGAATATTTTTTGCTAGCCACTTATCGTGACCTATCGCCGGTGTAACTTTTAAAGTGACCCTGTAAACGGATTTCTTCGTCAACAACTTGTAAAAATTGACGAGATTTGTTCTGTGGAAGGAGTTTTTAAAAAAATGGACCAGGTGTTAATGAACGAATGTTGGCAATGACAGAAAAATGATGAGCATGGTACTGAGAATTATAAAAGAAGAATACGTAAAAATGAGATGGTTATGATATAAGCTTACAGGGTCCAAAGGTCGTGTACAGTATTCGAGACAATAAGGACTGGTTCAGCTATTCTACTGCAGACGTTCACTTTCCGAAACGAGTGTTGTTGCGTGGACTTAGAGCTTCGTCCAGACGCTTCGCTTAGCAAAGGTTCAATATTATCTATATATAGACCTCTCAGGTACTTTCTATGGCCTTCTTAAGACCTTTCTTTTTGACCGGGCCTGGGTCGGGAGCGCCACTGAGTAGATTTCTTGAAGGGGCGTTATAGAAGTTCATTATAGATAGATAGATAGATTATCATAATGAGATTTTACTTGGCGCCTTAAAACTTCTCAAACGAGATAAGATTCGATTTTTTTTCAGAAAGCAGCTCATCTTATGAACTACTACCGATTGGCGTCTCCCATGTTGCAACAATTCCTACAGACCACCTTTCACCGTTAACTTTAAATGGCGTTGAAAACTCAACCCCAAACGAACTATTATGATAGTCTATTAAGTTGACAAAATTTTGGCCGAAAAGGAAGTCATAAAATTTGAAGATGGTTGCTTACGTTATGACTTCAAAGCTGTTTAACTCTGGGATAATGGGTCAACGATGCTAACCCACAGATACTTTGCATAATATGACCGTTTGAGTCGCCCACACAGACTCGTTAAGAACTACATGGTACTGACCCACGGCTTCATTCTGAGTCAAGGGGAGCAAATACTTGCCCTCCCACTGGAGTCGTTTAACACTTTTACGACGATCTGCATTCGTTTTCCCAGTTACTTTTATTACACGTCCGTCGTCAAAGTGTTAAGAAACGCATTTCTTCAGAATTGAATGGACCAGATGAAATACTAAAGCGCTATATAATTACGAGGCAGGATCGCCTTAAAATATTCCTACTTGTGGCTAATGACTTCTATGGCGCTGATACTTTCAGTCTTGTTGTCCTCGAGTTTACTACACTCGAGTTCGTTTTTAAGTCTTGGTCTTGGCCTTGACACCAAAACTCTTGACTTGGTCGTGAGGTTCAAAGTCTTGGTCATGGTCTTGCAATCCAAGACCAAGACTCGGCTGTCAATATAAACAGTCATTTAACACTTAATCACCGATACTTTAACACACATATTGCTGTTGTCGAACTACTGTGCCAGCCAAAGCATACAGAAAACACACATCTATGATGGAAGTTTTAAGTAAATCGAATGCTGAACAGATGTTAGTCTAAAACGCCACTACAGTGACTACACCTTAAATGCAACGTATGAAAAGGTGTAAATGTGAGCATATTCCCTGAATTCTCATAGAATGTCCGTCGCGTCGTCATAAATAGCATCATTAGAGGCAAAAACTCTAGTGTAAGCCTATTGACTACATTTGCAGACTAGATTTTATGTCAGCCTTGCGTGGCTCATGGTCTGATAATTTAATCATCACATGGTTCCAGCCACATTTAATGTCTGCTGTAACACGAATCAATGAATCAAACGCGCAGAAATTCCTATTGTTAGTAGTATGTGTATCGATATATAAGAGAGGCTCTCGTGGTGTCTCTTATGAAGCCTATTCGATGTTTAATTTACGGAAGGAGGCCTGAGGGGTGTCGTCTTTGGGTCGAAGCGACTCATCGATTCCAAACTGCTCGCTGCTCAAGTATTTGATGCGAGCTCGCACTTCCGGTTTGGTCAGTTCTCGCTTCATGTTCTCTGCAAGACAGAAAGATTAGGCACAGGATAACCTACTTCTCATTGATATTACAAAACTAAACGTCATGCAACCCCTAAGAGGCTAAGAGTTCGAAACTGTTTGACCTAGGCTGTAACTAATACGTCTAAATATGAGTATTTAACCACTATGCTTAAGTATTTGCATTGGCTTCCTGTCTAACAAGGAATTTGCTTTTATGTCGAGCTCATAATTTACAAGAGAGAATGCTGGCCAACCGCAGTATTCATAGTTGGTAGGCCTATTGATTCAGCAGACTTGACATTATTCAACGACGTCACCTGATTATCTTTTACTTCTGATACCAAGGACTAGAACTGTTTTCGCTGAACTAGCTTTCCCTGTTGCTGGATCTAGATTTTGGAACTCTGTTCTGGTATCTGAACGTTCTGCTAAGTTGTTTATGTTATTTTTACTTACCTTGCCCAAATTGCTTATCCGCAGAGGCTGCCCTCTGTTTTAGTGAATTAATCTTCTGGATATTGAAGTGCTTTGGTGCATTATTTATTGGTGCATTAGACATCAGCATGGTGGAAGTTGCTACTAAGCAGACGAAAGTTGTATCGTTAGCAAAGTTATGACAACTATGTTCACCAAGGCGATAGTGTCAATAATCATAGGCCTAACTAATGAAAATCAGCTCCTTCTATTGCGCCAGTGCCTACTGCACAAGGCCAAGCGATGGTGCATTTAATCAAGATATATTCTAGTAGATACTCAGAAAGTCAGTCCACAGAAGACGGTTTGATTTAATTAAGACACGTTGTGGTTCCTGTTGTTGCTGTTGCTGGAGGTGGTAGAAGTAGAAGCGTATAACTTAGAGCCAAAAACTGCCTACTGTCTACATTTGGAGACTGGATGTTATGTCAGACCTTGCGTGGCTCGTGGTCAGATAATTTAATAATCAATCGTTCCAGCCACATTAAGTGCGTGCTGTTAACATGGATCGATGAGTCAAAAGTGCAGAAATTCCTAGTATTGGAAGTAAGTGTAGCGAAATGTTTGTAAGAGAGACTCTCGTCATGTCCCCTATGAAGCCTACTCGATGTTAAGCTTGCGGTAGGAGGCCTGAGGGCCTTCGTCTTTGGGTCGACGGGAGTACTGTTTTAGTCTGTATGACGGTATATGTCATTAAGAACTAGACTATTATAGCAGTTAGCAGAACAAAGCACAGTTGACAACAAGTAACCAGTGGCGGGCCACGTGCACACGTGGGGAAACCAAAGAATTCCCTCGACATCTGGCAGATAGCAGAGGTGACATTGACTGCTCAGGGTCTCGGGACCAAGTCGCATCGATAGGGCCTCAGATTTCCATTCCTTGTGACCTTGCGCGGGTTAAATAAATTTGTAGTAATAATAATAAATAATAATATTATAATAATAATAATATCGTGGAGCGACGACAGGTAACAGCGTTCGCAGAACACTATGACGCAGCCACCGAGCAGTTATGTTTGCGTGCTACTCTGATAATTGCCCTAATTTACCCATAATCTGTTTTTCGGTGCCAGCGTTTGGTCCTTTGTAATCGTCGGGCAGGTATTCGACAGGTAGACATCTCATAGGAATCTCCTTGTAGACGCTCTCCAACACTTGACCGTGATTCTTCAGCTACAAGGACAAACTAGAAGGCATTTGTACGATGTGCGTGACCAAGTCGAACTGCAATAATTAACATCTCATCTCTTAGGATTCAGGCAATAATGCTCTGTTTTTGGGTTTATAACCTTACACTACATCTGAGAATTGTTACACTGCGATAAAACTTCAGGTGTTGCAGCTACAATGGCTTTTGTATAGAATGGGCTTTACATCATACTATCATACAAGCAGAGTCATAAAATGGCTTTAAACAATGTTGACATCACCAGTGATACGCAGGCTGGAAATTTTATTCTAGTCAGTTAGACTTGCCAAAACATTTCACTGTATGAAGGAGAGTTTGCCGAGTGAATGGACCAGTGATAAGTCCTGCGATTGGGATTCTTCCAAGTGATGATAGGCCTACTGAAGGTTGCTACCATAACTACCACAGTCCTGGTAGCCGAGTCCAAAATCCGAAAAGGTTTACTAGACCAGTGATAAGTTTGTCCCTCAGAGGCCAAATCGTTAGTGCAGGAGCCAAGAGAGTCCATTCGTTTCATTCCTCTAGCACAGACCCAAAAACTCACAACTAGGCAGGTATTCTGCAAATGCAGCAAGTGTCCGACATTTTTAGTAAAGCATATCGTAGCAGATAGTCTACAGAATATTTTAAGAAATGGGGCTGCGTACTAGCATTAAAGTTAGCCTTCGCAATTAACGCATAAATTCAATTATTAATTGGCTTAAGTAACTCTTTTACCCATTTTATTCCATAGAGCATTACCACAGTGTGCATAAACGGTTAGAATTCTTGCTGTATCTAGATTTCTAACCATGTTTGAAAACCTATGGATATTTAACATTGTTGCCAATTCAGAAACAATCAAGTATACCGTCTTTGTCTTCAACCCCACAGGGAATGAGGCTATGTGCCGAATTTTTCTTGCGCAGAACTTGATTTCACTTATAAAGTCATTATCGTACATCATAAAAGTTATGAAAAGTGATTAATTTAAGCATCCGCTTATGTTAGCTCAACCTAGTCAACAAACCTTATAACTCATTGAAGTATTCAAGTAAACAATCATTAACCCTTTAACCAACCAACTAACCAACAAGCCAAGCAATCTCTCAGCCAGTGTATCATTTTCAATCGGCTACATCATAGGCGTACTTATGTGCGTCACCCTTGATGTCTTGAGAATTAGTCACATGCGCTGTAGAAGCAGCTACAGCAGTTGCTAAGTTTTATTACAAGACGAAAAGGCTTAATTTGTTTTACATAACTCTAAGTCTCGGCTGATATTAGAAAGTGTCTTGATTTAAATTGTTACGAGACTCACTCTTTTTTGCATTTTCTCGTTCAAACAGAATTTAATAACAGTGAAGACGATGTCGAACATTGTTCCGGCGTTGTACATATGCATCGCTTTGATACGTGCAGGATAGCTTCCCTACCAAACAACAAAACATCAGCGCATCGTTTTTTACGTTATTAGTGCTTGACTCAGCCATTGTCGTGTGACAAAGGGCGACAACAAGGCTATAATCAAGACTAAAAGTATCTCCGTGTTTCAACTTCACGTTGTGCTTTCTCATTCATTCGTTTAACATTAACTTTTATACAAAGTAAAAGCAAGGCAGTTCATACGGAGCTCAACAAATAAAAACCAAAACAATAAATCTTCACAATGTTATAGCTTTAAGTAAATTATAAATACATATTCTTCCTCTTGTTCTCATAGTTGAATTCTTGAAATTTGATCAGTCTCTAAAATTTAGGATGCTGAATGATTATAGATTCAGCGGTTATAGAAACGGTGACACAGAATTTAAGAGGAACATTCTAAAATCCTGGTTGTTTGATCGATACGAGAGGCTGCAGCGCTCGTGCTTCTGTTGATAAAAGGCTACCTGGATAATGAATTTGAAGGTCAAAAACTAAGGTCACAACTTATTCAAATTGGCTAAACATCCTTCTGTTGAATCAAGTATAATTCCTAATTTTGAGACAAGAACCGCTTCAGCTGCTTCAGTCGCTCACGGATTCTCCTTCCTTTCCTGAAAGTCGAATTCTTGTATCGCCAATCATTCTGTAAGAAGCTTTGGAGCGCCAGTGCCCTTGAATACGAACTAATGAAGGCATAAAACTAGACTGGAAGAGACCATAGCTGCGGCTTTGAGGTCTTGGGTCCTTAAATTTCATAGCTTAGGGCCTACGTTTACTCTCATTTCATAGTGTATGATCTATATTTACTCTGTGAGGGGTAGATTGAGAGAGAGGGAACACAAATTCTGTCGTGGGGCCGCCAACGAACCCAGGTCTGCTCATGTAGAGCTGGACCAACCACTGGTGGTAGAAGCTGGTTTGCCACCTGGGGATGATTTAAGTATGTCTCTCGCTCGAGTGCTTCCGTTTCAGCGGTGCAGCTCTGGATTGAGTCAAAGGCCTTCCTTGCATTTCGGAGAAAATAGTTCTTTGGTTAAATATATGCAGGATCGGCCAGTCAAGGTTCTAATCTTGCCAAGTTCTCGAGATAGCACGACTATCATCGAGGAAGGGGTCTAGTCGTATATCTTTAAACTGTTACCTGCCACGTCTGCATGAAGTCTTTTCTGTCCTCGAGTGATACAGAGTTGTGGGCTTTCATCTGGTATCCGCCAAAGTCAGTCAGTGACACCGTTCCATTGACACATGTTATCTCGTCCATGAAGTACAAATAGTCAAAGATGCATACATACGCACGGAATACGTCAGTCACTGTGTAGTTCTTTCCACTGACATCCATCTTACCTGCAGCAACATTCGTCAATAATGATCTGCCATTCATTTAGCCTTAGATCCAGTTTACAATATGTTGGATATTTGTTGTAGTTCGCTCAGCTGCTCAGATATCGTTAATAAATTCTGTCGCTTGTCCTCCATTCTCATATTATTTGTCTCTTAATGCATTATGCATATGCATCCACACGTTATAAATGGATAAACAGATAGACAGACATAGAGGTAGATATATAGGTAGACAGACAGGTATGTAGATAAATGGATGAATGGATGGATGGATGGATGGATGGATGGATGGATGGATGGATGGATGGGCTTGGGTGGTGGTCTCGGGTCGGTGTGTTCTTGGTTTTGGGTGTGTGGGTGTGTGGTGGGACGGACGGACTGAGGAGGGACTAACGGACAGACAGACAGACAGACAGACAGTCAGTCAGACTAACTGCATGAATGTTGGTTTTACTGGGTGTTGAATGTTTTATTTATCCATTCTTCCTTTTTTCCTTCATTATTTCTGACAAAAATTGATTCTTAAATTAATTCAACCTCTAATGAATTAATTTGTTATTTCCTTCTTTAACCCATCCACTAATTTTTTTGTCTAGTTATATGTCTGTGTATAATACAAAATTTATGTGATGTTAGGCCTATCATCATCGTCGTTGCTGTCGTCGTTGTTACTCTTGTGAATATTACCTGGCTTGAATATAATGATTTTTCTTCCTTCGTCATCTCTTTCCGGAAGAATTAGAATTTGCCTACAAATAGGTGAATTCCATCAATCGCCAGATAGCGCATCGATCGCCTACCCTTTACCATCAGTTATCTATATGCCTTAGAAGCCCGACAGGTCATTAAAACAGTTATTCACCAGGTGGCGCAATTGAATTCATTAGAAGGAATTAAAAATTCAAAGACAAAGCGGTCGAATGCCGTATCGGAGTTCATGAATCACTTGGGCTGATTGGTTCCTCTGGAGACGAACTTCTATAGAAGTTATCTGGCCTCCAGCTGATAGCATTGAAGTAGCCGGCCCTAAGGAACCATAGAAGTGAGTGCTCTATCTTGAGTGTGAGTGAGTGAGTGAGTGACTGAGTGACTGACTGAGTGAGTGAGTGAGTGAGTGAGTGAGTGAGTGAGTAAGCGACTGACTGACTGACTGATTGATTGACTGACTGACTGACTGATGACTGACTGGCTGATTTATTGAATCATTAGATACCCTTCGTTTATGACAGCCAGGATTTTTGGATCCGTCGTATCGAGGTTCCTGAACCATTTTGACAGCTTGGATCTTCTAGAGAGAAACTTCTCCAGGAGTTCTCTGGCCTCAAGCTGAGCAAAGTACCGTGTCCTGAGGAACGGCAGGAGAAAGGCGGTGTCTGAAACAATGACACTTGAAATTAGGATTGAAGAGGACAGTTATAAAGCAGAAGATGAGATCAGGTGCATTTAAAGGGACAGATAGATAAACAACAATATAGCGAGTGACCGAGTAATAAATGACCAAGGTACATTAAACAAGGTAGACAGATATAAATATATGGAGACAAGCGTATAGACATGCAGATAAATATGACGTTAGACAAAAATAGAGACGCGCAGTTATGCAGACATACACATGGATAGAGATAGAGACTGACTGACTGGCTGACTGAATATTAGCGTAATTAAAAGATAGACAGATTAGGGACAAAGAAGCAGAAACGCAGACGGACAGAGATAAACCTAGAGACAAAGAAACAGACACTCAGGCGGTCAGTGATAAACACATCAATTATAACTTATTGAAAGATAGGCAGACGAGGGACACAGAAGCAGACATACAGATCCATCAGATATACATCTCTGTCTATCTTTCAATCAATCTGTCTATCTATCTGTCTATTCGCATGTCCATCTATCAAACAGTTTGGCCCATGGATTCACCTCTATATGTACTGACGAACAACTATGGAGAGGAACACATTCATGCAGAGACCGACAACGAGACATACCGAAAGACAGACAGACAGACAAACCTGTAGGGCATTTAATATGAGGTTGTTCCAGTATCCACTTGCGGAACGTTTCGACTGCTCCAATTCTATTCGCTGGATCTTCATTCAGTTCCTCCTTCGCCTTCTTCAGACTCTTCTCATCCAAAGTACACACGTACTCATCCGTTGACATCATCGTGTCTATAGATCGTCACCGTAACTATGGCAACTACCGGCTAAAAGCAACAGAACACTTGCATCTACATTATCAGACGATATGTGGAAAATATAATGTGTTGAATGAGGCTGACTACAATAATAGGTGTGGGAGCAGCTGTTCATGATGTGGAAACCGTTTGAATAAACACAAACAATACTTACTTGCCAAAGTTATGTTTTGTGGAAACGTTGGTAAACAGGTTGTATGCAAGTAGGCTAAATGAAGAAACAACAAACCATTACGCAATATTCGTGTCAAAGTTTCTCAGTTTAAAAGATTGCTAGGATTATTATAATTGGTGAGATGAGTTAAATGAAGCATTTTTCGATCGATAAAGCGAATTAAAGTAATCAAAACATGCAATACACTAAAAAGGAGCATTTTTGGCATTCACTCACTCGATCATTCACTCTCTAACTATCTCTCTAATTCCCTTACTCGCTCATTTGCATGGAAGGCAAATGAAGTTCAGTACTCTACATAATCTGTAGATGCTTATTTGGAACTTTTCTTACAATGGCGTGCAATTTAATGCGCATATCAAATGTTTCAATACCTTTGCAATCTTTATGTTGCAAATCTTGCTTTTTCTAACAATGCTTCGTAATTGACCTTGATGCTGTATTGTGCTCGTTGTAAACATCATGTCAGAAGCCAAATACTTCATTTGCAGGCCATTATTGACGACCCGTCGATAGTAAACATGATAAATTATTGTGTAATTAAACGCTGTCCGACGACGACATTGCTGCGACCATTAAAAATACTCAGCGATCGTCTTGTTCATCTAATCCTCCTGAGAGACCACGGAAGTCTTACCCACCCGAGTCCGGACGGAACATAAATAGAGGTGCTAGTGGTAGCTATCCTGGTCAACGTCACATCACTGGCCTAGATCCCGCACTCCAGTAGAACGCCACACTATCATTCCCAGACAGGCATTACGATTGGTTCTATAGCGGGCCCGCATTTGTTCCACTTGTTACAATACAATATACAATGCAACTGTATTTTGATATTGCCCTCCTTACAACAGTTCAGAAGTGCAACGACCATACGACAGAACTTCGATGGCGCATGGGTCGATACGCAGCGACTTGAGGTAGATTCGAACCTGCAACCCTCCGGTTACAAGGCACCGAACATACCACTACACCACCGCGTCCCCCGAACTAGTAACAACTAGTAGCCAACTACGGGCCCAATGTGGGCCCAACAAATGTGTCTTTCAGAGTGACTCCTCAACAAGTTCACCTACATACACAATTTGTTTCTCCAGCTCCGAGTAACCACTGCATCCTATAGCAAGTTCAGCACATCATTCACGTAGGCCCTATTTCAGATTGTATTATAATTAATTAGTCCAAGTTGCACCCAGGGACGTCATTTCAGCTTTTTTCAGAGGGGCAGTGACGTCATTCGAGTATTTTTCCGGGGGAACGTGGCCAGCTTGTTAAGTTTTGTATCTAGTCTAGATATGCAAACTGTAAGCCAATGCTGCATGATATGTGCGGCAGTGTGCATTTTGACGTCCCTGAATTTGAGTATCGTTTTTTTTTTCTTTTTACCCCTTTCCTCTTCCTCCTTTTCTTGTTCTATCCTTTTTCCTTTCTTTCAAAAATCAAGGAGTGGGGCAAATGCCTCCCTCCCCACAAATGACGTCCCTTGTTGCACCGTGTTTTCGTAATATGTTTTCTCATTTATTTCTGCAGGAAAGGCTGAATGTTTAGGCTTGAAGCGCCTTGCTTGCCGGGCCCCAACTTATACCGCCTTAAGCGCTGCCCAACGGGCTTGTCGGCCCCGCGTCCTCGTATACCGATAGTCAATAAAAATAACTATGAGCTAATAAAAAAAGCATATTCTAAGTTGCACAAGATATCAATAAAGGATGAGATGATGCTAATATACGAAATACGTTAAAGGTTAATCACAGTATTTATAAAACCTGATGTCTTCAGAAATTGACCTCAATTTATGAGGTCAATTTACGTTATCTTATAGTGAGAGCACAGTTAGGTCCTTACCTGGGCAGACGTCTCTTGCATTTGACGGATGACTACAGCGTTAGCTGAACTTTGCATGTTAGATTATCGGTCGCGTATGACTTGTGGACGATGTAACTTTTTAAATAACCCGTGAACGAATTTCTTCCTCTATAAATTGTAAGAATGTCGGGGAATGTTTTGCGGAAAAGTTTTGCTATTAAGCAAAATGAAACTGGTGCAATATCCATTACTGCACTGCTGGCTAACGTAAACTGAAACGCATTTCTCATTTAGCTCTAATTTACATAAACTATCTATCACTGTTAACAATACAGCGTCGTAAATAACATTATAACAAAACATCGAAGCATAACATAGTCATAGAGTATAAGCTCACAGAAACCATGGCATTCCTATAGTCACGTATCACCGTTACCTATATACCGAGTAGCACGACATTACAGAACTATTTGCATGCATTAACTCGCGCGCTCACCGCTCACAATCTCCGGAACTTCCATTCTCTATTATTGTCTTCGACTCTCAATAATTTTTCCAGTTTGCATAGATGTCTACTCATCAACACATTATAAGCTACATTTCGATATGAAAACCTGTTGGATTCGATAAATTTACCTTCACTTTTACTAGGACCAAAAACTGAGCGAGAAACTTTTATTGTCGTTTACAGTTCAGCTAAACCGAATTGTAATTATAATCTGTTAATTGACAAAAAAATTTGACGGAAAAGGAGGTCATAATTAGCCTACTTTGAAGTTTGAAGATAGTTGTTTACGTTTTAACTTCACAGCCTTTGAATTCTTGGATAACGGGTGAATAACGTTAACCAGCAGCTAACTCGCATAATATGGTTGCTCGAGTCGTCCATACAGCCTTTACTTGTGAAAAACGAGATAACACGGATCCATGACTCATAACCAAATATGAACCTTTCTAGGTCTGAGTCAACGGGGTAAACAGTCTTGTCTTGCCATTTAAATTGTTTAAGAATTTTCTCTGAATGAAATGGACCAGATGAAGTTTTAGAGCACTGTAACTTGCTAAATATAAATTAAGGCGATGAATGATCGCCTTAAAATATTCCTAACTAGCTGGTGAACCCGGCGTTGCCCGGGTTTCGGAGGTTTTGGCCCGGGACACCATGGTAGCGGTGAAAACGGGGGACGCGAAGCCTCACACTGGGTGTGTCATGCCCACCCCGACACAGTAGAGAAGGTTTCGAGTGAAAAGCTCCAAAACTGCAGAAATGCATCCCGGTCAAAGTCGCTGTGACAGACAGATTCTTCTCTTTATTTGTATAGATTGCGGCGTAATCTAATGACTTTTTTTAAATTTACGCTGATACTTTAGCACAAATTTTGTTGTTGCCGAACAAAAGCACTTAGAAACACGATTCTGTAATGGATTTTCCGCAAAACATCGGGTGGTGAATAGAAGTTCGTTGGAGATGTCGCAAAACCATAAAACATTGTCTTTAAAGAGTGCATTTGTCTATAGCGTGGAATTCGCAAATGTACGTCGTCTCGCATTAAATAGCATCAGAGGTAAAAAAAAAACTGTCATGCAATTATTCTCTACATTTGTATTCTTTGTGTAAAGTCGTATTGAAGACAACAATAATGTGCATAAGTAACCTTGTGATAAGGTTGAGTGTACAATTAAGTGTACTAGTATTTAAAAATAAAAATATATGGTTAACACCAACAAATAATTGTACTTTTAGTTCATTAATCAGTCTAGCAATGATACACTATACGCTATCCATTTAGCCGATGTTAACATTTCTTGTCGATTGTTAAAATTGCTAAAAGTTGTCATGAGTACCAATAAAGATTATTGATTGATTCAGTGATTGATTGATGCTTATTAGGGAGACGCTCGTGATGTCTCTTATGAAGCCTATTCGATGTATAATTTACGGAAGGAGGCCTGAGGGGCGCCGTCTTTTGGTCGAAGCGATTCATCGATTCCAAACTGCTCGCTGCTCAAGTACTTGATGCGATCTCGCACTTCCGGTTTGGTCAGTTCTCGCTTCATGTTCTCTGTAACACAGAAAGATTAGGCACAGGATAATCTATTTTTTTTATTGATATTACAAAATTAAACGTCAGGCACCTCCTAAGAGTTTGAAACTGTTTGACCTAGGTTGTAACTAATACGTCTAAATATGAGTATTTAACCACTATGCTTAAATATTTGCATTGAATTACTGTTTAGCAATAATTTGCTTTTGAATCGTGCTCATTATTTACAAAGAGAATGCTGGCCAATCACAGTATTCAGAGTTGGTCTTCATCCCTCAGACTACGACGTCATCTCATTATCTTTGTCTGTGGATGTATCCAGATTTTGGAACTCTTTCCTGTTATCTGTTTGTTCTCCTCAGTCGTTAATGCAATTTTGTTTTCGGCTTAAGGCTTACCGTTCCAAAATGCTTATCCGCCATAGGCTACCTCTGCTGTCTCAGCGTACTGATTTTCTGGATATTGACCTGCCTTGTCGCGTTTTCTATTGGCGTTATGCGCATTAGAGATCAGCGCGATATAAGTAACTAATTAATAATAATCTACTCAGCAGACGACAATTGTATCGTTAGCAATGTTGTAGCAAAATGCTCGCCAAGATGGCGTCGATAATCATAACTAATGAAATCAGCTCCTTCTACAGTGCCAGTGCCTAATGCATAAGGGAAAGCGATAATGCATTAAAACCATGATATATTCAACTAGGCACTCAGAAATTTAGTCCACAGATGACTATTCGATTTAATGAAGACACATCATCGCTGCTGTTGTTGTTGGAGATGGTAGACGTAGAAACGTATAACTTCATATAATAATTGTTATTGGACATCTACAAAGCCCTGTTCAAAGAGCAAAAACAAATAGCTCTCTGCATTAGTCTGTATGACGGTAAATGTGATTAGGAAGTAGACCATTACATCAGTTAGCAGAAAAAAGCACAGTTACAATAAGCTACCAGAGGCTGGACACCTTTCCACACGTCAAAACAACCATCGGATAGCTATATATTTTTAATAATAATAAAATAATAATAAAATAATAATAATAATAAGAATAAGAATAATAATAAGAATAATAATAATAATAATAATAATAATAATAATAATAATAATAATAATAATAATAATAATAATAATAATAATAATAATAATAATAATAATAATATTAATAATAATAACAATAAAAATTAAAAATAATAATAATAGTATGACGCCACGATGACGCTGCCGTCGAGGTTTTCATGTTTGCGTGCTATTCTGATAATTGCCCTAATTTACCCATAATCTGTTTTTCGGTGCCAGCGTTTGGTCCTTTGTAATCGTCGGGCAGGTATTCGACAGGTAGACATCTCATGGGAATTTCCTTATAGACGCTCTCCAGCACCTGACCGTGATTCTTCAGCTACAAAGACGAGAAGGCATTTGTACGTTGTGCGTGACTCAGCCGAAGCGCCATTATTAACATCTCATCTCTTAGGATTCAGGCTATAATGCTCTGTTTGGGTTTATAGCCCTACTCTACATCTGGGCATTGCTACACTGCGATAAAACTTCAGGGGTTGCAGTAACAATGGCTTTTGTATAGAATGGGCTTTTACATTACCGTATATTATCATACAAGCAGAGCCATAAAATAGCTTTAAACAATGTTCACATCACCTGTGATACGCAGGCTGGACGTTTTATTCTATAGTCAGTTAGACTTGCCAAAAAACATTTCTCTGTATGAAGAAGAGTTTGTGGAGTGACTAGGCCACTGATAAGTCCTGCGATTGGGATTCGTCCAAGTGATGAGAGGCCTATAATAGGCCTAGCTATCACAGTCCTTTTAGTCGAGTCCAAAATCCGAAAAGAATGACTAGACCACTGATAAGTTTGTCCTCAGAGACCAATTCGTTGAGTGGTGGAGCCAAGAGAGTCCATTCGTTTCATTCCTCTAGTACAGACCCAAAAACTCACTACCAGACAGGTATTCTGAAAATGCAGTAATTGTCCGACATTTTTAGTAAAGCATATCTTAGCAGATAGCCTACAGAATATTTTAAGAAATAGGGCTGCGCACTAGCATTAAAGTCAGCCTTCGCAATTAACGAATAAATTCAATTATTAATCGGCCTAAGTAATTCTATTTTGACGATTTGACCCAATAGAGCATTTCCACAGTGTGCAAAAACGGTCAGCATTCTTGCTGTATCTAGATTTCAAACCATGTTAGAAAACTTATGGATATTTAACTTTGCTGTAATTTCAGAAATAATCATGTAAGCTTGCGCAACTTGGTTTGACTTATATGCCTTAAACCATTATCGCGCAAAAAGTTATGAAAAGTGATTAGATATTAGCAGGTGTCACCTGCCCATGTTCGCTCAACCTTATCAACAAACTTAATGAGTATTCGGGAAAACAATCATCAAATAAATCAACCAACCAACAAAGCAAGCAATCTATCAGCAACGCATAATTTTCATTGTATCCAATGAGACAATAATCAACCTTTCAACCAATCAACCAACCAACTAACCAACCAACAAACAAAGCAATCTATCAGCAACGCATAATTTTCATTGTATCCAAGGAGACAATCATCAACCTTTCAACCAATCAACCAACCAACTAACCAACCAATTAACCAAGCAATCTATCAGCAACGCATCATTTTCATTGTATCCAATGAGACAATAATCAACATTTCAACCAATCAACCAACCAACTAACCAACCAATTAACCAAGCAATCTATCAGCAACGCATCATTTTCATTGTATCCAAGGAGACAATCATCAACCTTTCAACCAATCAACCAACCAACTAACCAACCAATTAACCAAGCAATCTATCAGCAACGCATCATTTTCATTGTATCCAATGAGACAATAATCAACATTTCAACCAATCAACCAACCAACTAACCAACCAATTAACCAAGCAATCTATCAGCAACGCATCATTTTCATTGTATCCAAGGAGACAATAATCAACATTTCAACCAATCAACCAACCAACTAACCAACCAATTAACCAAGCAATCTATCAGCAACGCATCATTTTCATTGTATCCAAGGAGACAATCATCAACCTTTCAACCAATCAACCAACCAACTAACCAACCAATTAACCAAGCAATCTATCAGCAACGCATCATTTTCATTGTATCCAAGGAGACAATCATCAACCTTTCAACCAATCAACCAACCAACTAACCAACCAATTAACCAAGCAATCTATCAGCAACGCATCATTTTCATTGTATCCAATGAGACAATAATCAACATTTCAACCAATCAACCAACCAACTAACCAACCAATTAACCAAGCAATCTATCAGCAACGCATCATTTTCATTGTATCCAAGGAGACAATAATCAACATTTCAACCAATCAACCAACCAACTAACCAACCAATTAACCAAGCAATCTATCAGCAACGCATCATTTTCATTGTATCCAATGAGACAATAATCAACATTTCAACCAATCAACCAACTAACCAACCAATTAACCAAGCAATCTATCAGCAACGCATCATTTTCATTGTATCCAATGAGACAATAATCAACCTTTCAACCAATCAACCAACCAACTAACCAACCAACAAACAAAGCAATCTATCAGCAACGCATCATTTTCATTGTATCCAAGGAAACAATCATCAACCTTTCAACCAATCAACCAACCAACTAACCAACCAATTAACCAAGCAACGCATCATTTTCATTGTATCCAATGAGACAATAATCAACCTTTCAACCAATCAACCAACCAACTAACCAACCAATTAACCAAGCAATCTATCAGCAACGCATAATTTTCATTGTATCCAAGGAAACAGTCATCAACCTTTCAACCAATCAACCAACTAACTAACCAACCAATTAACCAAGCAACGCATCATTTTCATTGTATCCAATGAGACAATAATCAACCTTTCAACCAATCAACCAACCAACTAACCAACCAATTAACCAAGCAATCTATCAGCAACGCATAATTTTCATTGTATCCAAGGAAACAGTCATCAACCTTTCAACCAATCAACCAACGTACTAACCAACCAACAAACCAAGCAATCTGTCAGCCAGTGTATCATTGTCAATCGGCTACACCATAGACGTGCTCTTTTGTGCACCATCAGTTGATGCCTTGAGCATTATTCGCATGTGCTATTGTGCTATAACGGCTATAGAAATTGTTAACTTTTAGTATAAGCCCACAGCCCTTTTTTTATCTAGCTCTAATTCTCGGTTGAGATTAGAAAGTGTCTTGAATTAAATTGTTCCTAGACTCACTCTTTTTTGCATTTTCTCGCTCACACAGAATTTGATAACAGTGAAGATGATGTCGAACATTGCTCCGATGTTGTACAGATGCATCGCTTTGATACGTGCAGGATAGCTTCCCTACCAAGCAACACATCAACGTGTCTTTTATACGTTATTAGTGCTTGACCACGGCCTTCTGTATAAGAAGGCTGTGGCTTGACTAAGAGTCATTGTTCGTGTGACAAAGGAAGACAAAGGAGGAAGTGATATTAAGGCGATAACTAAGACTAAAAATATATCTGTGTTTCAACTTCATGTTGTGCTTGCTCAATCATTCGTTTAACATTAAATTTTATATACAGTAATAGCAGACCAGTTCATACGGAGCTCAGCAATTAAAAACTGATTCGAAAAATCTTGACAATGTTACAGTTTGAAGTAAGCTATAAATACATTTTCTTGCTCTTGTTCTCATAGTTGGATTCTTGAAATTTCATCTATCTTAAGAGGAACATTTTTAAATCGTGGTTGTTTGATCAGTATTTTATTTTTATTCCGGATATTTCTATAGCGCCTCTGAAGTCTACTACTACTCAGAGGCGCTCCCGACTACAGCATCTGATGCAGTGCCGGAATTTACACGCCGAAGCGCCACGAGCAATTGCGAGTGAAGGACTTGCCCAAGGTCCGTACGTAGCGGCTAGAGTGGGATTCGAACCTGTAACCCTCCGGTCACAAGGCGCCGAACTTACCACTGAGCCACCACACCCCACAAATCAGAGGCTGCAGCGTCGTTCTAGAGATGAAAGGCTAATTGGACATTGAATATGAAGGTAAATAATGAAGGTAAATAATGAGGTCGCAACCAATTCAAATTGGCTAAACATCCTTCTGTTGGATCAAGTATAATTTCTAATTTTGAGACAAGAACCGCTTCAGCTGCCACAGTCGCTCATGAAGTCTCCTTTCCTTCCTGAGGGCCGAATTCTTGCAGTGCCAATCTTTCTGAAAGGAGAAGCTATTGGTGCGTCAATGCCCCTTGAAGACAAACTAATGAGACATCAAACTAGACTGGAAGAGACCATAACTGCGGCTTTGAGGTTTTGGGTGCTTGAATTTAATAAGTCTCCTTTCCTTCCTGAGGGCCGAATTCTTGCAGTGCCAATATTTCTGAAAGGAGAAGCTATTGGTGCGTCAATGCCCCTTGAAGACACACTAATGAGATATCAGACTAGACTGGGAGAGACCATAACTGCGGATTTGAGGTCTTGGGTGCTTGAATTTAATAAGTTAGGGCCTACGTTTACTCTGTGACTGTAGATTGAGGGATAAGAGATCAAAATTTTTGTCGTGGGACTGCCAACGACCCCGGTCTCGTCATGTAGAGCTGGAACAACCACAGTTACCACAGGCGCTGTACAAGCTGGTTTGTCACCTGGGGATTCTTTAAGTCTGTCGCCTCTTGCTCGAGTGCTTCCCTTTCAGCGGTGCAGCTCTGGATTGAGTCAAAGGCCTCCCTTGAATTTCGGGTTAGATATGCAGGATCTGCCAGTCGAGGTTCTAATCTTGTCAAGGTTCTAATCTTGTCAAGTTCTCGAGACAGCACGACTATCATCGAGGGTCTAGTTGTATATCTTTAAACTGTTACCTGCCAAGTCTGAATGAAGTCTTTTTTGTCCTCGAGTGATACAGAGCTGTGGACTTTCATTGAGTATCCGCCAAGGTCAATCAGTGACACCGTTCCATTGACACACGTCATCTCGTCCATGAAGTGCAAATATTCCAAGATGCATACATACGCACGGAATACGTCAGTAATTGTGTAGTTCTTGTCACTGACATCCATCTTACCTGCAGCAAAGTTCGTCAATTCATGCTCTCTCATTCATTTCGTATAAGATCCAGTTTAGAATTATGTCGGATATTAGTTCGTTCAGAAGCTCATGTGTCCACACGTTATGGATAGATAAACAGACAGACAGAAAGACAAACAGGTATATAGATAAGCAGATAGGTATATATAGAGAGATTAAATGGATGGATGGATGGATGGATGGATGGATGGATGGATGGATGGATGGATGGATGGATGGATGGATGGATGGATGGATGGATGGATGGATGGATGGATGGATGGATGGATGGATGGATGGATGGATGGATGGATGGATGGATGGATGGATGGATGGATGGATGGATGGATGGATGGATGGATGGATGGATGGATGGATGGATAGATGGACGGATGGACGGATGGATGGAGGGATGAGTGGGTGGACAGACGGACGGACAGAGAGCCTGACTAACGACTGACGGTCTGAACATTGAACAACCAACTTACTGAATAAATGTTGGTTTGTTGGTTGTTATTTTACTCATTCATCTTCCTTTTTTCCTTCATTAAATCTGACAAAAATCAATTCTTTGATTCCTTGAACCCCTCAATGAGTTAATTTGTCATTTCCTTTAATTCATTCATTCATTTTTTGTCCAATTACAAGTCTGTGGCCAACACGCACTTGGTTTTATTATCATAATCGTCGTCGTCGTTATTCTTGTAAATATTACCTGGCTTGATAATAAGAATTTTTCTTCCTTCGTCATCTCTTTCTGGAAGAACTAGCATTTGCCTACAAATAAGTGAATACCATCAGTCGCCAGATAGCGAATCGCCTATCATTTACCATCCAACTATATGCTTTATAAGCCCGATAGGTCATTAAAGCAGTAATTCACCAGGTGGCGAAATTGAAGTCATTTGAAGGAATTCAAAATTCAAAGACAAAGTGGTCGAATATCGGATTGGAGTTCATGAATCACTTTGGATGACTGATTCCTTCTCGAGACGAACTTCTATAGAAGTTATCTGGCCTCAGGCTGAGCAGCTGAGTGAAATAGCCGACCCTAAGGAACCACAGGAGTGAGGGAGTGCGTCAGTGTGTACGGGAGTGCGTGAGTGAGTGAGTGACTGACTGACTGACTGACTGACTGACTGATTAATTGATTAAATTTTATTAGATACCCGTTGCTTATTGCGGCCAGGACTATTGGATCCGTCGTATCGAGGTTCCTGAACCATTTTGACAGTTTCGATCTTCTGGAGAGATACTTCTCCAGAAGTTCTCTGGCCTCAAGCTGAGCAAAGTAGCGTGTCCTGAGGAACGGCAGGAGGAAGGCAGCGTCTGAAACAACGAGACAACTGAAGTTAGGATTGAAGAGGAAAGTCATAAAAATGAGAAAATACGAGATGCGTTTAACGTAGAGACAGATAAACCAGACTACAGTGAGTGATCGAGTGGCCAATAACCAGGGTACATGAAACAGGTAGACAGACAAGCATATGAAGACAAGTATGCAAACAGGCAGACAATTGTGCCGTTAGACAAAAAGACGCACAGTTATAATGCAGACATAGGAAGGCCTACATATTGGCAGAGATAAACATATCGATTACCGGTACCGTAATTAAAAGATCGACAGATTAGGGACAAAGAAACAGACGGAGATAAACATATCAGTTATAACCTATTGAAAGATAGGCAGACGAGGGACACAGGAGCAGACATACAGATCCATCAGATTTACGCATCTGTCTATCTATCTCTATCTATCTATATTAATCTATCTTTCTATCAATCTGTCGACCTATCTGTCTATCCGCATGTATATATCTATCTTACAGTTTGGCCTTTGAATCCGCCACTATACATGTATATACTGAAGAACAAAATGTGGAGAGGATCACATTCACGCAGACACAGACAATGAGACATACCGAAAGACAGGCAGACAAACCTGTAGGGCATTTAATATGAGGCTGTTCCAGTATCCACTTGCGGAACGTCTCAACTGCTCCAATTCTATTCGCTGGATCTTCATTCAGTTCCTCCTTCGCCTTCTTCAGACTCTTCTCGTCCAAAGTACACACGTACTCGTGCGTTGACGTCATTATGTCTACAGGTCGTCACCGTAACTATGGCTACCACCGGCTACAAGCAACAGAACCTTTACATCTACAGTTTCAGACAGCAGCGTCCATCCTATGGGGGGGGGGCATGAAGGAGAAATCTTCATAGCTTTTTCAGAGGAATGGCCTTTTAGCACATTAAACGGGGTGCTGAATGTTTCCTTTTCAGTGATTAATCGACGCGTTTTTTATTTGGGCGAAGAAAAAATGCTTTTCTTTGTTTATAAACTAATGAAATCATTGTGATATTCCGAGCTGACGATTAGGCTTCAATTTCATAATTCTGGCGAATCGTATTTCTTTGGTAGAAACGGTGACGTCACTCTGTATATTAACGTATTTAGGTCTATATGATGCAGAAGTCTGAACAATACAAGCGTGCTCTGAAGCTGTCGACTAATTATCTGGAGCAGTCGTCAGAGGGAAATGCGTCCTAGACGTAAGGGGGACAGACGCCTCTGGTTTTAGACGATGTTGCGACAACACAACGTGTTGAATTATGCTTATTACATAAATGGGCGTGGGAGCAGCCGTTCATATCGTGGAAACCGTTTTAAGAACCACCAACAATATTTACTTGTCAAAGTAATGTTTTGTGGAGGCGTTGGTAAAAATGTATATGCAGGTAAATGAAGAAATAGCAAACCATTTTGCAATATTCATTTCAAAGCATCTGTCTAAGGATTTCTGTATGAGTACTAGGCCTATAAGATGAGTAAAATGCAGAATGATTCAACTGATCCAATCAAAATAAATGAATGAGAACATGCAATACACAAAAAATTAGCATTTATTGGGCACCCCGTCCTTAGCGCGCACGACAAATGCGCGCCATCAATTGCGTGCATATATCGAGACGTTGAATAATTGTGAGACGTAGAGATATAATTGACGAAAGAACTCTTTGTGTAATTAATAAGACAAAGATGACAGTTTGTTTTTGCAACATGTTTTGTTGGATCATCTGGATGTGGAACAGGGCAGGCAATTAACGCAGCTCTTGAGGGCGTGTCGGGAGGTCTTTAGTGATCGTCCGGGTAAGACTTATTTGGTACAGCATCACATACAACTGATGGAGCGTGCCAAGCCTGTTCGACAAGCACCGTATCGCTTACATCCTGAGAAACAAAAGGCGGTAAATGCAGACATTTCTGATTTGCTTAAGGCTGGCCTAATTGAGGAATCGGATAGTCCATGGGCGGCTCCGATAGTCATGGTCTGATGGGTCTTTGCGGTTATGTACGGATTTTCGCAAGTTAAATGCTGTGACCGTAGGGGATCCTTTTCCGATGCCTAGAGTAGAGGCCTTGATTGATAGAGTTGGCGGAATGAAGTTTCTGACTAAACTCGATCTTACGACAGGGTTCTGGTAAATTTTGCTGGATTCAGAATCCGTTCCTTTGACTGGTTTTGTGACGCCCACTGGACATTACCAGTGGCGCTATATGAGCTTTGGGTTACGAAACGCTCCTGCCTCTTTTTCTAAACTGGAACGAAAGCTGTTTAAGGTTCTAAAATCCTTTTGTGATGCTTATATGGATGATGTCATCATTTTCAGTAGAGAATGGTTGAATCATTTGGATCATTTGACACAAGTGTTACAGAGAGTGTCAACCGCGGGTTTAACTTTGAACATTAAGAAATGTGTCTTTGCCAATGCTGAAGTAGATTTTTTGGGTCATCGTATTGGGTTGAATTGTGTAAGACCTAGAATGCAGAAGGTTGATGTTTTGGTAAACTTTCCGACACCTGTAAACAAGAAACAGGTTCAGTCATTGTTAGGACTAGCGGGGTATTACAGAAAGTACTTACCTAATTATTCGGATTTGACTTTTCCTTCGACCGAGTTGTTGAAGAAGAATCGGAAGTTTGAATGGTCTGGAAGTGCTGAAAAAGCTTTTGTGGATTTGAAATCCAGATTAGCACCTCGACCTATTTTGACTCCACCTGATTATAATAAACAGTTTTGTATGGCGGTGGATGCTTCTAATTTCTGTGTGGGAGCATGTCTGTTTCAGGTACACGATGACTTGAACATCCGATATGTTTTCTGAGTCGGAAGCTGAAGACGCACGAACTTCACTACTCGACGGTGGAGAAAGAGCTCTTATGACAGCCGTGAGAGCTCTCAACGCGTACTTCGGTTCTGCGGCTGTGGTGGTTTACACTGACCATAGTCCTCTGCAGTTCATTAACTCAATGGCCAATCATAACCAGAAACTGTTGCGCTGGAGTTTGGAATTGCAGGAGTTCTCTTTGGACATTCGGCACAGACCCGGGAAACTGAACTTTTTACCTGATCTGCTGAGTAGGCCAGCGCACACTCTGCGCACTACTCGTAGTTGGCGCATGGACTGTAGCTTACGTGTATATAGGCCTAGTGTAAATATAATGAACTGTGGCAAAGGAGTATGTAAATACGGACAGTTGCGAAAAATTATGAAAATTATCTAAAAATACTTTGGAGTATGTAGATTAGTTGTGTATGTGAATAGTTTCTTCGAGTAGTTAAGTTTTGGGTAGTTAAGCTGTGTTTTGTCGGAAACTGTGTAGTTTCCTCTCATTTGGAATACGGGGGTAGGTTATAACATGCGTACCCTCTTGTCTCATCTATGCTCTTGGATTTCCTTCGATACGCTTGACCAGTTCCTTAAGGAGTAGTGGCCTAAGCTATAAAAGGAAGATTCGAGAAGGAATACGTCTTGGCTTTTTGGTGTCCGATCCATGTGGGTCTTCGGGTAGTTAAGTGGCCGCCAAGCATTCAGTTGTATGTAGAGTTGTACAGGAGAGCCTAAGGCAAACTACTTAGTTTCAAGCATGTTGTCTCGTTTCCCTCTGAGGCCGACAGCGCTGTTGTTATCGTGTACGTTTGAGGCTCATGTTAGGAGTGCTCTTCTTCAAACGAAGAAGAGATATTGTGAGTGTCACTTCTTCTATGCTGACGAAGAAGTTGCACGTGTTGTCTACTGTTCTTCTTTGGTGAACTGACGAAAGGTATACTTTGCTTACGTATGTTATTTTGTGAATAAAACCATTTTTAATCACACAACTAGACTGAGCTATTTCATTAAAATATAATTGGACCTTACAACATACGTTATTATTCTGTATTTCTATTTTGTACTGATAACCGCACACCAATTGATGGAGCTATAAGCCAGTATACTAAGCGAAAGACTTGCTCAATTTCCTTCTGTTTAGAGATAAAATCCGGTGCACTTCGTGCTACTTGGCGATCGCTCAATCACTTAACATTAGCTGCAAATTTCGGCTGATCGACCGGTTACGTAACGGTTTACTGTTATTCAGGTAATTTAGAAAGAAAGTGATAACAAAATTTCACAAGCGTTCAATTGTTAAGTGGTCAAAACTGATTTATTTGTTAAAGTTTACCTGTCAGGTCTCTCCGAAAGCTGTACGATCTTTCAACGAAATTGCAGCGTGAAATTTGAGAGTGCAATGAGGGGCGTCACTTAACGACATCTATTATTATAGCACTCTCTCGTCCCTTAACTAGGCCTACACGCGCTCACAGAGAATGTTTTGCGACTGAACTTCATACAAATGGCAAATAGGTTATCAGTTCTTTCTGGCTTGTGTTGGCTGTGTGCTTTCTTCAACTTTGAAGACATTTAAGTCGTGGTGCGTGCAGCTGTTATTATGCATATGGACATGCATACATGTTTATCTTACACGCAGCTGAACGTAAACGCGGTCTGATTTCTGGAGGACCATATCTATCTGCAGCGTAGGCCCAGTTTTCATTACTGAGGGTCTCAAACAATTGAACGCATAATGGAAACATCAACAGAACGGCAGAAATTGTTATCTGTTCAGCGATAAACATAAACATCCACGACTACACGAGCAGATAATATACGACCTCTCCTCCATGCCTGTGTTAAAAAAACACGAATTTATCATTAGCGAATAGGGCTCATATGTAGGCCTAAACAACAATTTGACAAATGGCTTGAGCCTCGAATGAAGCGCAAAGATTATTGACCCTGTAGAAAAATGTGCCAGTCGGTGTCAATGTTCCGTGCTGTTCGTTAGTCAGCAACAGCTGGAGCTAAATTTTCTGTCTCAAAGACAGCGCTCCAACTTGATGCTCCCGAGCCTTAGCCCAAGATTCTCTTGCATGTACGCATGCATGTACTCATGTGTGCATCCATTGTATCCTTGTTTGCATATAATATCTATGGATGTGTATGTATGAATGAATGAATATATGTATGTATGTATTTATGTGTATGTGTATGTAGATATTTAAGTATGTATGTATGTGTTTATGTATGTGTGCATGTATTTATGTTTGTACAGATTTATGTATGTATGTTGTTGGAATCTCATTAAATGTAAAAATTGGTAGGATCTGTTTCGTGTTAAGCCAGATTCTTGAAAACTGTTTAAGTCAGGTTCGTCTATCGTCTTGGAGTCTAACTCAAACTAATCGAGAGACGGCCGAAGCTGCGACGCCTTCGGTTAGGCGAGAGATTTACCACTCGCGCGAACCTTTGCTAGGCGAGCGACCAAGGAGAGCAATCGATCGATCGCCTCAAATGGGAAACTCTGTTTAAAATTAGGACGTCGCGTGTCCTGTGTGCTGATATGTCGATGACGCAGCTATTTTGTTGAAGTCTTCGCCATCTGAGGTGGAAGCTGCTTTCTTGTGGAGAGTTGTTTGGTTGTCTTGTCGACAACTTGACCAGGTATATTTTGTCTACATTTTATTTACTTTTAATAAATTAATTTTATCGTAACCCAAGCGAGAGTTGTGTCTTGGCGGAGAGACCTTCTAACAATGTATACTTTCATGTATGTAGGCTATTGTATGTTTGTATGTTGTTACATAGAGCTTGCATTGCTATACTGGTAAAGTCAAGTGACTAGAGACGCTTTTGCTTGACCAGCTTAAGACATGGCGTGGTGTTAGTTGCAAGGCTATATAAACTTCAGAAATGGTAGGAATGTTGAGCTTGGCATTTGGTTTTGATCTGACGATATTTTTGTTAGTTTTCTGCCAACGCTGCTTTTTCTAAAAGTTTTGAGGAGAACCCAATGTGGTTTACTCCTGCTATAGTTAAGACGACTCAGCTCGTTCGTTCCTGCCCTGCGTGACCAACCGCGTTGCTGTTTCGCTGAGGCTGTTTGTTCATTTATTCATTCATTCGAGGATTTATATAGCGCCTTTTCAAGGGAACTACTTAGAGGCGCTCCCGACTCCAGCACGCTCAAATAGTACAGTTTTAAGAGTTGCAAAAAACAGCGAAGAAGACCGCACGGCACAAGCGGAGCTCAATGGGAAATCTATTCCACACTACCAAGCCGACCACTGATAAAGCTCGACTTTGCATGGTCGTGAAACGAGCGAAGGGGACTTGAACCCCTTTTCCCACAGAGCGGAGGGAACGTCGGCCTTGGGCGCCTGAAACGGGCAGCAAAGCTCTTGAAGGTAGGCAAAGGCAGGGCCCAGACAACTTCGCCAACTATTCGGCTGTTAAAGAAGTTGTTGCCTTTGTGCCGACTGTCGTCGTGCTGTGTCTTTGACTATTATTTTATTGTAAATAAACTATTTAATCATATCCCTAGTTTGAGCCATTGTAGTATTGGGACCATATAACACTGCAGGTCTGTATGCATGCAACAAAACCCTGTGTTATATGTGTATTGTTTTGCGTACCGGTACTGATGAAATTTATGTCTTCTTGACATCATTTAGGCTAACGTAGAAAACGCCTTTGCTTATAGCTGTCTCTTCAAGTGGCGTTACACACATTTTTAATTACAATAACATTACAATTGCAAATATTTATACAACAAAAAACGTCGTTAAAACCTCAAAGAAACCAAGCTAAATTGCAGTGTAGGTTATTTATGTTTTTTCACACCCCGTAATTAAATTATACGTATACATTTCAGACGGATAATTCATACGTTATTATACGACGTTAGTTGCGTTAGTTGAAATGGTTATAGGTTGAATATTTAGCTCTCTAGCCTACAGAAGCTTATAGACATACAAAGCATGTCAATTGCCTGTTCAAGAACCCAATAAAGTGCACCAGCTGCTTCCCTATACCCATCATGCAATGTGGAAATTTTAGAAACTTAAGATTTCACCATTACTCGTAGCCTTTTCTCAGACATCATAGGTTAAGATTATTATTATTAAGATTAAGATAATTATTATTTTTATCATTATCATTATCATCGTCGTCGTCATCATCATCATCATCATCCACATATACGTGTCATCGTCAGAATTTCAAAACTAATGACAACATGAAAAAGGGGAAATAAACGACAAAAGAAAATAATTTCACTTTCTCGCATCTTTTAGGCCCTACTGCAATTTAAAATTAAAAACCTTGTTTACAGAATTTAATTAGCAAATAGCACAACTTTATTAGTAAACACTAGATAACATCATTCTACAACAATTATTTTATTTCTGATAGGTTTGATTTAATAAGAAATTGAGAAATTAAAAATATTGAAATCTTTCCAAATTTAAATTTTAAACATCAGTCCATGCTGACTAAACTAACACAATTAAAAATTAAATTTTGTAGATTTTTCAAAAAGATCAGGTGATGAATGGAAGTTCGTTGGAGTTGTCGCAAAACCATAAAACATTGTCTATAAAGACTGCATCTGTGCCTGGAATTCGCAAATGTACGTCGTCTCGCATTAAATAGCATCAGAGGCAAAAACTATCGCGTAATTATTGTCTACATTTGTATTCTTTGTGTAAAGTCAGACTGGTCGCGGTTCAATGTAGGACATTTTCGTCTTAATTGTTTCAGCAACATTTAATGGCTGCTGTTAACACACATACATGTAGGTGAGTCAAACGTGCAGAAGATTCCTATTTTTAAGCATGTATAGAGGAATGTTTATTAGGGAGACGCTCGTGATGTCTCTCATGAAGCTTAATCGATGTTTAATTTACGGAAGGAGGCCTGAGGGGCGCCGTCTTTTGGTCGAAGCGATTCGTCGATTCCAAACTTTTCGCTGCTCAAGTACTTGATGCGATCTCGCACTTCCGGTTTGGTCAGTTCTCGCTTCATGTTCTCTGAAACACAGAAAGATTAGGCACAGGATAATCTATTTTTTATTGATATTACAAAATTAAACGTCATGCAACTCCTAAGAGTTTGAAACTGTTTGACCTAGGTTGTAACTAATACGTCTAAATATGATCATTTAACCTCTATTCTTAAATATTTGCATTGGAATACTGTTTAGCAAAAAATTCCTTTTAAATCGAGCTCCTAATTAACAAGAGAGAATGCTGGCCAATCACAGTATTCGTAGTTGGTCTTGATTCCTCAGATTACGACGTCATCTCATTATCTTTCTCTAGTCAGTACCAAGAACAAGAACTGCACATGTTCTTGCTGAACTAGCTTTTCCTGTGGCTGTATCTAGATTTTGGAACTCTTTCCTATTATCTGTTTATTCTCCTCAGTCGTTCATGTTATTTTGTTTTCGGCTTAATGCTTACTGTTCCAAAATGCTTATCCGCCACAGGCTACCTCTCCGTCTCAGCGTACTGATCATCTGGATATTGACCTGCCTTGTCGCGTTTTCGATTGGCGTTTTGTGCATTAAAGACCAGCGCGGTATAAGTTACTAATTAATAATAATCTACTCATCAGACGTTAGCAACGTTGTAACAAAATGCTCGCCAAGATGGTGTCGATGGTCATAACTAAAAAACTAGAAATCAGCTCCTTCTACAGTACCAGTGCCTAATGCACAAGGCAAAGCAATGATGCATAAAACCATGATATATTCAACTAGATACTCAGAAATTCAGTTCACATATGACAATTCGATTTAATGAAGACACACTGTTGTTGCTGCTGCTGTTGTTGGAGATGGTAGACTTAGAAACGCATAACTTTTTATTATAATTGTTACTGAACATTTACAAAGCACTGTTCAAGAGCAAAACAAATAGGTCTCTCTGCGCTAATCTGATGACGGAAAATGTCATTAAGAGCAAGACAATTATATCAGTTAGCAGAAAAAAGCACAGTTAACAATAAGCTACCAGTGGCGGGTCACCTTTGCACACGTAGGGACAACCATCGGATTCCCTTCGATAGATGGCAGATGACATGTTCAGAGTCTCGGGACCAAGTTGCATTGATAGGGCTTGAGATTTGAATTTCAGTGGGACATTGCGAGAGCTAAATATCTCTAATAATAATAATAATAACATAATAATAATAATAATAATAATAACATAATAATAATAATAATAATAACATAATAATAATAATAATAATAATAATAATAATAATAATAATAATAATAATAATAATAATAATAATAAAAACAAAAATAATATTAATAATAGCGTAGTACAAGATCATGCTGCCGCCGAGCTTTTTATATTTTTAAGTGCTATTCTGATAATTGCCCTAATTTACCAATAATCTGTTTTTCGGTGCCAGCGTTTGGTCCTTTGTAATCGTCAGGCAGGTATTCGACAGGTAGACATCTCATGGGAATCTCCTTGTAGACGCTCTCCAGCACCTGACCGTGATTCTTCAGCTACAAAGACGAGAAGGCGTTTGTACGTTGTGCGTGACTAAGTCGAACCGCAATTATTAACATCTCATCTCTTAGGATTCTGGCACTGATGCTCTGTTTTGGGTTTACAGCCCTACTCTACATCTGGGCATTGCTACACTGCGATTAAACTTCAGGTGGGTGTTGCAGTTACAATGGCTTTTGTATAGAATGGACTTTTACATTATATTATCATACAAGCAAAGCCACATAATGGCTTTAAATAATGTTAATATCACCAGTGATACGCAGGCTGGAAATTTTATTCTAGTCAGTTAGACTTGCCAAAAAACATTTCTCTGTATGAAGAAGAGTTTGTGGAGTGACTAGACCACTGATAAGTCCTGCGATTGGGATTCGTCCAAGTGATGATAGGCCTACTGCAGGTTACTACAATAGGCCTAACTACCACAGTCCTGGTAGTCGAGTCCAAAATCCGAAAAGATTGATTAGACCACTGATAAGTTTGTCCCTCAGAGACCAATTCGTTGAGTGGTGGAGCCAAGAGAGTCCATTCGTTTCATTCCTCTAGCACAGACCCAAAACTCACTACTAGACAGGTATCCCTGCAAATGCAGTAATTGTCCGACATAAATATTAGTAAAGCATAATATCTTAGCAGATAGCCTACATAATAATATTATTTTAAGAAATGGGGCTGCGCACTAGCATTAAAGTCAGCCTTCGCAATTAACGAATAAATTCAATGATTAATCGGCCTAAGTAATTGTCCTTTGACGATTTGACCCCATAGAGCATTTCCACAGTGTGCAAAAACGGTCAGCATTCTTGCTGTATCTAGATTTCAAACCATGTTAGAAAACTTATGGATATTTAACATTGCTGTAATTTCAGACATGATCAAGTAAACTTGCGCAGAACTTGGCTTGACTTATAGGCCTTAAACCATTATCGCGCAAAAAGTTATAAACAGTGGTTAGATTTAAACACCTGCCCATGTTCGCTCAACCCTATCAACAAACCTAATAAGTCTTTGGAGTATTCAGGCAAACAATCATCAACCAATCAACCAACCAACCAATAAACCAAGCAATCTATCAGCAACGCATCATTTTCATTGTATCCAAGGAAACAATCATCAACCTTTCAGCCAATCAACAAACCAACTAACCAACCAATAAACCAAGCAATCTATCAGCAACGCATCATTTTCAATCGGCTACAACGTAGGCGTGCTTTTGTGCACCATCAGTTGATGCCTTGAACATCAGTCGCATGTGCTATAACGGCTATAGGAAATTGTTAACTTTTAGTATAAGCCCACGGCCTATTTTTTTATGTAACTCCAATTCTCGGTTGAGATTAGAAAGTGTCTTGAATTAAATTGTTCCCAGACTCACTCTTTTTTGCATTTTCTCGCTCACACAGAATTTGATAACAGTGAAGATGATGTCGAACATTGCTCCGATGTTGTACAGATGCATCGCTTTGATACGTGCAGGATAGCTTCCCTACCAAGCAACAGTACATCAACGTGTCTTTTTATACGTTATTAGTGCTTGACCACGGCCTTCTGTATAGAAGGCCGTGGCTTGACTAAGAGTCATTGTTCGTGAGACAAAGGAAGACAAAGGAGGAAGTGATAATAAGGCAATAACTAAGACTAAAAATATATCTGTATTTCAACTTCACGTTGTGCTTGCTCAATCATTCGTTTAACATTAAATTTTATATAAAGTAACAGCAGACCATTTCATACGGAGCTGAACAATTAAAAACTAAATCGAAAAATCTTGACAATGCTACAGTTTGAAGTAAGCTATAAATACACTTTCTTCCTCTTGTTCTCATAGTTGGATTCTTGAAATTTGATCTGTCTCTAATATTTAGAATGCGGAATGATTAATAGAATCAACGGTAATAGAAATCGTGGAACAGAATTTAAGAGGAACATTATAAAATCCTGGTTGTTTGATCAGTATGAGAGGCTGCAGCGTCGTTCTAGAGATAGAAGGCCAATTGGACATTGAATTTTAAGGCAACAAATAAGGTCGCAACCAATTCAAATTGGCTAAACATCCTTCTGTTGAATCAAGTATAATTTATAATTTTGAGACAAGAACCCCTTCAGCTGCCACAGTCGCTTGCGAAGTCTCCTTTCTTTCCTGAAGGCCGAATTCTTGCAGTGCCAATCGTTCTGAAAGGAGAAGCTTTTGGTGCGTCAATGCCCCTTGAAGACACACTAATGAGACATCAGATTAGACTGGAAGAGACTATAGCTGCCGCTTTGAGAGCGCTTGAATTTCATAGGTTAGGGCCTACGTTTACTCTGTGAGGGTAGATTGAGGGATAAGAGATCAACATTTCTGTCGTGGGGCCGCCAACGATGTCGCAATCGGAGGTCGCCCTGTCGTATGTTTGCCGAGTGTTGATGTCGACCCTCGATTGCTTGTTCTTTTTCTTGCACTTTTGTTTAACGTGCCTAACTTTTCTATAGAAGATTCACGACGAACTTTGTTTAATTAATAAATGAATTTAATTAAAGAAACAAATCTATATACACTAACTCTACGGGAACTTCCACGTAGTATTAAAGCGTTTAGATATTAAATCGGACTATCTCAAATGTTGCTTCGTACAGCCTAACTACAGATCGTTCTTTCGCGTCAGTCTCTGAATCTGACGGACTATACTCTGCCGCCCCGCTGGTCGTTCCTCCCGATGTTTCTCGCTCGACCGATGTTCACACGTCGCGTTCGTCAGCAGTACAAGTCCCGTGTTCTCCTTTTCCTTCCGTTAAGTAGGAACTTCAGCGTGCACCGGTCAGCCCCCTCCCCACGTCAAGCTATCGTCAATTAGTGTCAGATTGCTCCTCGTGACGCGGGTCGTCGCTCGCCTGCAGCGCGGGCGGTGTCTGGTTACATCATAGCCGCGAGGTGTCCTATTACACCTTGGCTGTATGGTGTCCGATTACACCTCGGCCTCTCTGTCTTCATTGTTGACCCAGTGGAGACTGGCTTTCGTCCGTCATCGTCCTATCTCGACCGGCAACGACGATTACATCATGATGATAATGACATCTCGTCGTTGTCGTCGATCTCCTCACGCGACACCTCCCTTCCCGGGGGAGGACAAAGCCAGTCATTGGTTCGCCTCCCGGCTGAGAATGATGTCGTTCCCTCCATCGATTTCCTCCAGACCATGTCCTCGTCGTTCCCATGAAAATACAAAATATCAGCACAGTTAGAAATTATTATTTACAGTCGTCGCGGTGCCTTACATGGTAGTCCTCCTTCTCCTCAATCATAGTCTGGACAAAAGATCAGTGGGAATATTCAGCGCCCCAGGTCGATATTCAAAAGACATATCGAAGTCCTGGAGGGCCAGAGCCCCTCTCGCAAGTTTAGCACTTGTGGGCGTAGAAGCAGTTAGGAACGTCAAGGGGGTGTGATCAGAATAGAGGGTGGTCCTTGACATAAAAATCCAATCCCTAAACTTCTTCCACGCAGAAATCACAGCATGCGCTTCGCGTTCCACAGTGGACCAACGCGCTTGCGTAGCATCTAATTTAGAACTGGCAAAACATGTTGGCCGTTCTGTTCCATCGTCTTGAATTTGGAATAAGCAGCAACCGACTGCTGCTTCGTCTGAAGCATCAGTCGATAGACCAAACTCTCTGCCGTAGTCAATTGTCTGCAAACATACAGTGTTATTCAAATCGTGCGTAAGTTTATCTAGCGCCTTTTGGTGATCAGATCGCCAGGGTATCTTAACAGGCACCGATTTCTGGGTCCAGTCAATGAGAATTCTGGCTGTCACTGTTCTGGCCTGATTATCTAGACAGGTCAAGAGAAATCTGCTTCGAAGGTCGTCTGGGACAACGCAAGAGTCGAATAACTTTTCCTCATGCACAAAGAACCCAGGGGTTTTCGCATGGTCGCTTGGGAACCTCGATAAGAGTCCTCGCAAGCTTTCGCTATACGTTTCCATTCGTCCTACGACCGAATGCCTTAAGTTATAGTCCCTTTCGTCTCTGAGTCTCCTCTCTGCGTCCCTTCCCTCTCGGACTTCCTTCTCTCTCTTCTCTGCCTCCTCCTTTTCTTCTCTCCTCCGCTTCTCCTCCTGAAGTCTTAATTTTTCTGCTTCCTCTTTCCCTTCTCTCCTCTGCTTCTCCTCCTGAAGCCTGAGCTTCTCAGCCTGCTTTTCCTCTAGCATTCTGAGTCTCTCTGTTTCCTCCTTTTCTTCTCTCCTCCGTTTCTCCTCCTGAAGCCTTAATTTCTCTGCTTCCTCTTTCTCTTCTCTCCTCTGCTTCTCCTCCTGAAGCCTGAGCTTCTCAGCCTGCTTTTCCTCTAGCATTCTGAGTCTCTCTGTTTCCTTTCTCTCGCACTCTAATCGTCTGAGCTCGACTAGCTGCCTCTGCACTGTTGAGCTCATAATGCTATCTGTGCTTACTTCCTCACTTACTTCTGGTGGGGCCTCCCGTCCAGAAACAATTATTTCAGCGCTAGCCTCTCGGAGCTGGTTCATATTCATGGGATCCAATTCCTCCTCTCCTAGTCCCATCTTTCTCAGATATGCGACTAGTCTGTGATGGGGTATGTTCCGCACCATCATTCTTTTCCATGCCGACAACTTATCCATATCCAACAGTCCGCTCACTAATAGAAAAGGATAAGTAAGTTAGAGGAGAGTCACCGCTGGTCAGAAATCAAAGAAAACAACGTCCTAAAATTCTACCACAAATACAACAAGAACAGAACTGAGCAAAAGGAGCTACGCAAAAGCCTCGGCTATTCGCACACCAATCCTCATCCAGACCTCAACCGCAACCTCACAGATTACCACGACTACCAGTAAGGACTTACCCTCTGAATACGTCGAGCGTGCTCCGTCTTTTGGTATCTTGGCTGATCCGCTGTCCTCCGTTGCCACTCCCGTCCGCCGTTGCTAGCGATGGTCGGTCGTCCGTCGGCGCTCTTGTTCCTCGTCCTTGCCTGTTGCTGTCGGTTCCTTCGAGTCCTTCGTCTTCGGAGTCCGGCACTCGATTTCTCCAGTTGCGAAGGGTTGTATTCGCCGCTGGTCCCGATCTGTTGAGATTCCTCTTTCCGTTTCCGGTTCCGCTCTTCGTCGTGACGTCTTCAGTTGAAAACCCTGTCGACTGCGCCAATGTCGCAATCGGAGGTCGCCCTGTCGTATGTTTGCCGAGTGTTGATGTCGACCCTCGATTGCTTGTTCTTTTTCTTGCACTTTTGTTTAACGTGCCTAACTTTTCTATAGAAGATTCACGACGAACTTTGTTTAATTAATAAATGAATTTAATTAAAGAAACAAATCTATATACACTAACTCTACGGGAACTTCCACGTAGTATTAAAGCGTTTAGATATTAAATCGGACTATCTCAAATGTTGCTTCGTACAGCCTAACTACAGATCGTTCTTTCGCGTCAGTCTCTGAATCTGACGGACTATACTCTGCCGCCCCGCTGGTCGTTCCTCCCGATGTTTCTCGCTCGACCGATGTTCACACGTCGCGTTCGTCAGCAGTACAAGTCCCGTGTTCTCCTTTTCCTTCCGTTAAGTAGGAACTTCAGCGTGCACCGGTCAGCCCCCTCCCCACGTCAAGCTATCGTCAATTAGTGTCAGATTGCTCCTCGTGACGCGGGTCGTCGCTCGCCTGCAGCGCGGGCGGTGTCTGGTTACATCATAGCCGCGAGGTGTCCTATTACACCTTGGCTGTATGGTGTCCGATTACACCTCGGCCTCTCTGTCTTCATTGTTGACCCAGTGGAGACTGGCTTTCGTCCGTCATCGTCCTATCTCGACCGGCAACGACGATTACATCATGATGATAATGACATCTCGTCGTTGTCGTCGATCTCCTCACGCGACAAACGAACCCACGTCTGCTCATGTAGAGCTGGAACAACCACAGGCGCTGTAGAATCTGGTTTGCCACCTGGGGATTCTTTACGTCTGCCGCCTCTAGTTCGGGTGCTTCCCTTTCAGCGGGGCAGCTCCGGATTCAGTCCAAGGCATCTCTTGCATTACGGAGGAAATAGTTCTCGGGTTAGATATGCAGAATCGACCAGTCAAGGTTCTAATCTTACTAAGTTCTCCAGAAAGCACGACTGTCATCGAGGAAGGGCCAAGTCGTATATCTATAACCCGTTACCTGCCACGTCTGCATGAAGTCTCGCCTTTCCTCGAGTGATACAGCATTGTAGACTTTCATCGAGTATCCGCCAAGGTCAGTCAGTGACACCGTTCCATTGACACACGTCATCTCGTCCATGAAGTACAAATAGTCCAAGATGCATACATACGCACGGAATACGTCAGTAATTGTGTAGTTCTTGTCACTGACATCCATCTTACCTTCAGCAAAATTCGTCAATTCATGTTCTCTCATTCATTTTCTATAAGATCCATTTTAGAATTATGTCGGGTATTAGTTCGTTCAGAAGCTCTTGTGTCCACACGTTGTGGATAGATAACGGACAGACAGAAAGACAGACAGGTAGATAGATATGCAGATAGGTACATATACACCGTGTCTCAAAATAAACTGTGCAAAATTGTTTCTATCAGAACTTCGTCAAATTTCCACCAATTTTAATAATTTTTGGTAGGTAGATGGAAAAATAGCTGAAAGTTTATGCTATACATAAATTTTCCATCTCACCTGACTCATGTCACCGCACTACCTTGTTAAACACAGATGTACCAATTTCTTATATAACGCTTAAATTTTAACAACTAGCGTCTCGAAACTTGGCTGCACTGAAATCCATTTCATCGAGCCGGGTGTCAAAGTGAATGGGGCCTACTATCGCGACAACCTTCTTGCCCAGAAGCTACTGCCAGACATACGCCGGATATCCCAGGGCGAGTTTTTTGTCTTTCAACAGGATGGCGCCCCGGCGCATCGAGCACTCGACACTGTCTCTTTCCTGGAGCGAGAAACGCCCGACTTCATACCTCCAACACCATGGCCGCCGAATTCACCGGATCTTAACCCAGTCGACTATAGCATATGGAGTGTGCTGCAGGAAAAGGTTTCCCGCTCCAGAATAGCCAAAGTCGACGAACTCAAAACGCGTCTGATCGACGAGTGGGCGCGCTTTGACCAGTTGATCGTTGATGCTGCTATCGGCCAGTGGAGTCGCTGTCTAAGCGCTTGTGTCCGTGTAAGCGGGGCACATTTTGAGCACCAATTCTAACACTTTTAAGCAGATCTGTCATAACAATTAAAAACTCTGCTAAGTAAACCATATTTTACTTTACTGCGTGCTAATTAAGTCGTCAGATAGTTTGTTGCATGTAAAAAAAATTAAGCGTTATATAAGAAATTGGTACATCTGTGTTTAACAAGGTAGTGCGGTGACATGAGTCAGGTGAAGTGGGAAATTTATGTATTGCATAAAATTTCAGCTATGTTTCCATCTACCTTCCAAAAATTATTAAAATTGGTGGAAATTTGACGAAGTTCTGACATAAACAATTTTGCACAGTCTATTTTGAGACACGGTGTAGAAAGATTAAATGGATGGATGGATGGATGAATGGATGGATGGATGGATGGATGGATGGATGGATGGATGGATGGATGGATGGATGGATGGATGGATGGATGGATGGATGGATGGATGGATGGATGGATGGATGGATGGATGGATGGATGGATGGAGTGATGGAGTGATGGAGTGATGGAGGGATGAGTGGGTGGACAGACGGACGGACAGACAGCCTGACTGACGACTGACGGTCTGAATATTGAACAACCAACTTACTGAATAAATGTTGGTTTGTTGGTTGTTATTTTACTCATCCATCTTCCTTTATTCCTTCATTAAACCTGACAAAAATCAATTCTTTGATTCTTTAAACCCCTCAATGAATTAATTTGTCATTTCCTTTAATTCATTCAATCATTTTTTTGTCCGATTACAAGTCTGTGGCCAACACGCACTTGGTTTTATTATCATAATCGTCGTCGTCGTTATTCTTGTAAATATTACCTGGCTTGACAATAAGCATTTTTCTTCCTTCGTCATCTCTTTCTGGAAGAACTAGCATTTGCCTACAAATAAGTGAATACCATCAGTCGCCAGATAGCGAATCGCCTACCATTTACTATCCAACTATGTGCTTTATAAGCCCGATAGGTCATTAAAGCAGTAATTCACCAGGTGGCGAAATTGAAGTCATTTGAAGGAATTCAAAATTCAAAGACAAAGTGGTCGAATATCGGATTGGAGTTCATGAATCACTTAGGATGAATGATTCCTTCTCGAGACGAACTTCTATGGAAGTTATCTGGCCTCAGGCTGAGCAGCTGAGTGAAGTAGCCGACCCTAAGGAACCACAGGAGTGAGGGAGTGCGTCAATGTGTACGGGAGTGGGTGAGTGAGTGAGTGAGTGAGTGAGTGAGTGAGTGAGTGAGTGAGTGAGTGAGTGAGTGAGTGAGTGAGTGAGTGAGTGAGTGAGTGAGTGAGTGAGTGAGTGAGTGAGTGAGTGAGTGAGTGAGTGAGTGAGTGAGTGAGTGAGTGAGTGAGTGAGTGAGTGAGTGAGTGAGTGAGTGAGTGAGTGAGTGAGTGAGTGAGTGAGTGAGTGAGTGAGTGAGTGAGTGAGTGAGTGAGTGAGTGAGTGAGTGAGTGAGTGAGTGAGTGAGTGAGTGAGTGAGTGAGTGAGTGAGTGAGTGAGTGAGTGAGTGAGTGAGTGAGTGAGTGAGTGAGTGAGTGAGTGAGTGAGTGAGTGAGTGAGTGAGTGAGTGAGTGAGTGAGTGAGTGAGTGAGTGAGTGAGTGAGTGAGTGAGTGAGTGAGTGAGTGACTGACTGACTGACTGACTGACTGACTGACTGACTGACTGACTGACTGACTGACTGACTGACTGACTGACTGACTGACTGACTGACTGACTGACTGACTGACTGACTGATTAATTGATTTATTAGATACCCGTTGCTTATGGCGCCCAGGATTTTTGGATCCGTCGTATCGAGGTTCCTGAACCATTTTGACAGCTTCTTTCTTCTGGCGAGAAACTTCTCCAGAAGTTCTCTGGCCTCAAGCTGAGCAAAGTAGCGTGTCCTGAGGAACGGCAGGAGGAAGGCAGTGTCTGAAACATCGAGACACTTGAAGTTAGGATTGAAGAGGAAAGGCATAAAAATGAGAAAAGACGAGGTGCGTTAAACGTACAGATAGATACACCAGACTACAGTCAGTAATCGAGTGGCCAATTACCAGGGTACATAAAACAGGTAGGGGGTCGTCCATTAATTATGTCAACAAATTTTAGGCAGTTTTTGACCCCCCCTTGTCAACAACTGTCAAACATTCAAGAACCCCCTAAAAAATTTTGTCAAACATTTTTTAACCCACCCCCGCCACTAAAATAAAAATTAAAAAACCGGTTTGTTTCAGTTTAAATAGCACAATAATAAATTAACAAAATTATATTACATTAAAACTTATCTTTAATATTAGTTAAATTCAGGAACGTAGCAAGCTATAATGAACCCTGTGAAGGGTTGCCAGATACTGAAGATAAGCTCAAAATATTAGATTTCGAACATAGATATCTAAAAGAATCCAGGATATTTCATTTAAGAGATGTGCAGCACATTTTCTCATTTAATCTGGAAACAATAAACAAGATAATATTCGAAACGAAGAAAATATCGCATTTGATTATGAGAAATAGATCACTCATAAAGACTTTCCGAATCTATGGTTGCTTTTTGATAAAAATTAATTATTGTTGACGTCAATTTCTCTTGACCCCCCTCCCCCTTGTCAACAACTGTCAAACGTTTTCAAACCCCCTCCCCATATTTTGTTGACATAATTAATGGACGGCCCCTAGAGGGATAAGTATGTGAAGACAAGTATGCAAACAGGCAGACAAATATGCCGTTAGACAAAAGAGACGCATAGTTATAATGCAGACATAGGTACATATGGGCAGAAATAAACATATCGATTAGCGTAATTAAGAGATCGACAGAGTAGGGACATAGAAACAGACGGACAGAGATAAACATATCAACTACAACCCATTGAAAGATAGGCAGACGAGGGACACAGAAGCAGACATACAGATCCATCAGATTTACGTCTCTGTCTGTCTATCTCTATCTATCTCTATTAATCTGTCTATCTTTCTATATATATTAATCTTTCTACCTCTCTGTCTATCCGCATGTCTATCTATCAGACAGTTTGGCCTTTGGATCCGCCACTACATATTACACAGACTAATAAATGTGGAGACGAACACATTCACGCAGAGACAGACAATGAGACATACCGAAAGACAGGCAGACAAACCTGTAGGGCATTTGATATGAGGCTGTTCCAGTATCCACTTGCGGAACGTTTCGACTGCTCCAATTCTATTCGCTGGATCTTCATTCAGTTCCTCCTTCGCCTTCTTCAGACTCTTCTCATCCAAAGTGCAGACGTACTCGTCCATTGACGTCATTATGTCTACAGGTCGTCGCTGTAACTATGGCTACCACCGGCTACAAGCAACAGAACCTTTACGTCTACAGTTTCAGACAGCGGCGTCCATCCTATGTGGGGAATTAAGGAGAAATCTTTATAGCTTTTTCAGAGGAATGCCCTTTTAACACATTAAACGGGGTGGTCAGTCTGTCCTTTTCAGTGATTAATCGACGCGTTTATTAGTTGGGCGAGAAAAATGCTTTTCTTTTTTAAAAACTAATGAAATCATTGTGATATTCCGAGCTGACGATCAGGCTTCAATTTCATAATTCTGGCGTATCGTATTTCTTTGGTTGTTCGGTGACGCCATTCTGTATATTAACGTATTTAGGTCTATATGATGCAGAAGTCTGAACAATACAAGCGTGCTCTGAAGCTGTCGACTAATTATCTGGAGCATTCGTTAGAGGGGAATGCGTCATAGACGTAAGGGGGGGGGGGACAGACGCCTCTGGTTTTAGACGATGTTGCGACAACACAACGTGTTGAATGATGCTTATTACATAAATAGGCGTGGGAGCAGCCGTTCATATCGTGGAAACCGTTTGAAGAACCACCAACAATATTTACTTGTCAAAGTAATGTTTTGTGGAGGCGTTGGTAAAAATGCATATGCAAGTAAATGAATAACAGACCATTTTGTAATATTCATTTCAAAGCATCTGTTTAAGGATTGCTGTATGAGTACTAGGCCTATGACTGGTGAGATGAGTAAAATGCAGAATGATTCAACTGATCCAATCCAGATAAATGAATGAGAACATGCAATACACAAAAAATTAGCATTTATTGGGCTCCCCGTCCTTATAACGCGCACGACAAATGCGCGCCATCAATTTCGTGTATACATCGAGACGTTGAATTATTGTGAGACGTAGAGACATAAGGGACGAGAGAACTCTTTGTGTAGTTAATAAGACAAGGATGACTGTTTGTTTTTGCAACATGTTTTGTTGGATCATCTGGATGTGGAACAGGGCAGGCAATTAGCGCAGCTCTTGAGGGCGTTTCGGGAGGTCTTTAGTGATCGTCCGGGTAAGACTTCTTTGGTACAGCATCACATACAACTGGTGGAGGGTGCCAAGCCTGTTCGACAAGCACCGTATCGCTTACATCCTGAGAAACAAAAGGCGGTAAATGCAGACATTTCTGATTTGCTTAAGGCTGGCCTAATTGAGGAATCGGATAGTCCATGGGCGGCTCCGATAGTCATGGTGCACAAGTCTGATGGGTCTTTGCGGTTATGTACGGATTTTCGCAAGTTAAATGCTGTGACCGTACGGGATCCTTTTCCGATGCCTAGAGTAGAGGCTTTGATTCTTCTTCAACAACTCGGTGAAAGGAAAAGTCAAATCCGAATAATGAGGTAAGTACTTTCTGTAATACCCCGCTAGTATTAGCAATGACTGAACCTGTTTCTTGTTTACAGGTGTCGGAAAGTTCACCAAAACATCAACCTTCTACATTCTAGGTCTTACACAATTCAACCCAAAACGATGACCCCAAAAATCGACTTCAGCATTGGCACAGACACATTTCTTAATGTTCAAAGTTAAACCCGCGGTTGACACTCTCTGTAACACCTGTGTCAAATGATCCAATTGGTTCAACCATTCTCTACTGAAAATGATGATATCATCCATATAAGCATCACAAAAGGATTCTAAACCCTTAAACAGCTTTCGTACCGGTTTAGAAAAAGAGGCAGGAGCGTTTCGTAACCCAAAACTCATTTTGCGCCACTGCTAGGCCTACTGTCCAGTGGGCGTCACAAAACCAGTCAAAGGAACGGATTCTGCATCCAGCAAAAATTTTCCAGAACCCTTTCGTAAGATCGAGTTTAGTTTTGTGAATAAAACCATTTTTAATCACACCACTAGACTGAGCTATTTCATTAAAATATAATGGGACCTTACAACATACGTTATTATTCTGTATTTCTATTTTGTACTGATAACCGCACACCAATTGATGGAGCTATAAGCCAGTATACTAAGCGAAAGACTTGCTCAATTTCCTTCTGTTTAGAGATAAAATCCGGTGCACTTCGTGCTACTTGGCGATCGCTCAATCACTTAACATTAGCTGCAAATTTTGGCTGATCGACCGGTTACGTAACGGTTTACTGTTATTCAGGTAATTTAGAAAGAAAGTGATAACAAAATTTCACAAGCGTTCAATTGTTAAGTGGTCAAAACTGATTTATTTGTTAAAGTTTACCTGCCAGGTCTATCCGAAAGCTGTAAGATCTTCTAACGAAATTGCAGCGTGAAATTTGAGAGTGCAATGAGGGGCGTCACTTAACGACATCTATTATTATAGCACTCTCTCGTCCCTTAACTAGGCCTACACGCGCTCACAGAGACGCTCCGTGAGAATGTTTTGCGACTGAACTTCATACAAATGGCAAATAGGTTATCAGTTCTTTCTGGCCTGTGTTAGCTGTGTACTGTCTTCAACTTTGAAGATATTTAAATCGTGGTGCGTGCAGCTGTTATTATGCATATGGACATGCATACATGTATATCTTACACGCAGCTGAACGTAAACGCGGTCTGATTTCTGGAGGACCATATCTATCTGCAGCGTAGGCCCAGTTTTCATTACTGAGGTTCTCAAACAATTGAACGCATAATAGCAACATCAACAGAACGGCAGAAATTGTTATCTATTCAGCGATAAACATACACATCCACGACTACACGAGCAGATAATATACGACCTCTCCTCCAGGCCTGTGTTAAAAAAACACGAATTTATCATTAGCGAATAGGGCTCATATGTAGGCCTAAACAACAATTTGACAAATCGCTCGAGCCTCGAATGAAGCGCAAAGATTATTGACCCTGTAGAAAAATTTGCCAGTCGGTGTCAATGTCCCGTGCTGTTCGTTGGTCAGCAACAGCTGAAGCTAAATTCTTTGTCTCAAAGGCAGCGCTCCAACTTGATGCTCCTGAGCCTTAGGCCCAAGATTCTCTTGCATGTACGCATGCATGTATCAATCAATCAATCAATCAATCAACGAAATTTATATAGCGCCCCTTCAAGGCGACTACTCAGAGGCGCTCATGTACTCATGTGTGCATCCACGTATCCTTGTTTGCATATAATATCTATGGATGTGTATGTATGAATGATTGAATATATGTCTGTATGTATTTATGAATATGTGTAGGCCCCTATGTAGATATTTATGTATGTATGAATGTGTTTATGTATGTGTGCATGTATTTATGTATGTACACATTTGTGTATGTATGTTGTTGGAATCTCCTTAAATGTAAAAATTGGTAGGATATGTTTCGTGTTAAGCCAGAGTCTTGAAAGCTGTTTAAGTCAGGTTCGTCTACCGTCTTGGAGTCTAACTCAAACTAATCGAGAGACGGCCGAAGCTGCGACGCCTTCGGTTAGGCGAGCGATTGTTTTGTTTGTACGCAAAACAATACACAGACAAGTTCATGAATATACAACGCATGTCCATTGGCGGTTCAAGAACCCAAGGAAAGTGCACTAGCTCCTTCCCTGAAGTTAGCAAATATCAAAGAACACCTAGAAGTTGGATGGCCGACAAAAATATAGCTCAAACTAGAAGCTGGATGCGCGATGAAAATAAAGCTGAAACTAGAAGTTGGATGGCCGATGAAAGTATAGCTCAGACTAGAAGCTGGATGAGCGATGAAAATGGAGCTGAAACTGGAAGTTAGATGGCCGATGAAAATATAGCTCAAACTAGAAGCTGGATGAGTTATTGAATCCTGCTCGATATCGTTCGATCATAATCTCAACGTGATCCTGTTCCTTGCGAAAGACGGTAAACTAATATAATTTGTGTAATAATTATTCATTGACAAACCGTATATTAAGTTACGTCTTCGAATGAGCACACACATTATTAGTGTATGTAAATTAATAATTTTATTATACAAATTTAATCAGTCTAGGTGGGAAATGGTTTGAGGTTTAGGCCTATCATTCAAGTGAACAAAAATTATAGTCTATGCTGCGCGTTTTCGACGGTGCGCATTTGACGAGCATTTTTGCAGCGCGCAATTGATGGCGCGCCATTGACGGCGCGCAGTTGACGGACAACTGCGCGCAAAGGACGGGACACCCATTTTTTGGCATTCACTCACTCACTCATTCACTTACTTATTTGCATGGAAGCGAAATCAAGGTCAGTAAATAATCTGTAGATGCTTATTTGGAACTTCGCTTGCATTGGCATGGAGTTTAATGCGGATATCAATTGTATGTTTTAAATTTGGCTTTTTCTAATAATGGTTCATAATTTACCTCGTCAGTGCCGGATTAGCTTGTCAGTTCCGGATTTAGGCATAAGCTAAAAAAAAGCTACAACTTAGGGCCTCACAATCCGCAGGGGCCTGAACAAATTCAGAAATTTGAGGGCTTTTTAAAATGTTATGTGTACTGTATATATATTTATATATAATGTAGAACCTTTTCAAACGACTTGTATAGAAAATTCCATCTCAGCTGCAGGGGAAATGCATTCATGTCAAAATTATTTGTTTTGTCACTTTAAATGCTTTGCTATAAATAATTGAAATGCATATATATTTTCAAATTTATTTTAGACCTTCTGGTGTAATTTTTTAACAAGGGGACTCCAATTTTCATATAGCTTAGGGCCTGAGCAAGTCTAAATCCAGCACTGCTCGATGTTGTATTCTGTACGTTGTAAACATCATGTCAGAAGCCAAATACTTAATTTGCGGGCGATGATCGACAATGAACACGATAGTTGTTAAACTGCCAGCAGTTAAATTCTGTAATTAAACGCTGTCCGACGACGACTTTGTTGCGACCACTAAAAATACTCAACGATTGTCTACTTCATCTAACCCCCTGAAAGACCACGGGAGTCTTACCCACCCGAGTCCGGACGGAACATCAATAGAGGAGCTGCTGGTAGCTATCCTGGTCAACATCACATCGGCGACCTAGTTCCCGCATGCCCGTAGAACGTGGCGTTCCCAGGCAAGCATTATGATCGGGTCTATAGCGGACCCACATTGCACCATTTATTACAACTTGTAACCAGCTACTGGCCCAATGTGGGCCGAACAAAGAGCCTATGGCTTTCAGGGTGGCTCACAAACAAGTTCACCTACATACACCATTGTTTTCTCCATCTCAGAGTAACTATTGCATCCTAGTATAGCAAGTTAAGCACATCATTCGCGGATTTCAGATTATATTACAATTAGTCCAATTTGCACCACGATTTCGTAATATGTTTTCTCGTTGACATTGAAAATTCCAGGCTGTAGACAAATACTATGTTATTTTGTTTTTGGCTTAAGGCTTACTGTTCTATTTCTTATTGGTACTACAAAATTAAAAGTCATGCAACTCCTAAGAGTTCGAAACTGTTCGACATAGGTTGTAACTAACACGTCTAAATATGATCATTTAACCACTATTCCTAAGCGGCTCCCTACTGGACTTCTAGGCCCCACGTCCTCATATACCGAGTCAGTAAAAAACTACAAAGAGCTGATAAACAAGCATATTTTATGTTTCACATGAGATCAATAAAGGGATGAGATGATGCTAACGTACGAAATATGTTAAAGATTAATCACAATGTTTACATATCCTGATGTCTTTAGAAATTGACCTCAGTTCATGCGACGCATGACGCTGCGTAAATACACTATGTTATCTTACATTAAGAGCACAATCAGGCCCTTACCTGAGCAGTCGCCTCTTGCATTTGACGGCTGACTACAACGTTAGTTGAACTTTGCATGTTAGGTTATTATCGGTCGCGTATGACTTGTGGGCGATGTAACTTTTTAAGTAACCCGTGAACTAATTTCTTCGTCTACAAGACTAGTTGCAAAAATGTCGGAGATTGTTTTGTGGAAACGTTTTACCACTAAGCAAAAGGAAACTGGTGCAATATCCATTAGTGCACTGCTGGCTAACGTAAATTGTAATAAACAGCATGCTATCTGTCACTTTATATCACGTAGCCGTTATGATATAAAGGCTGTGAAACGTAAACAACTAACTTCAAACTTCAAAGCAGGCTAATTATAACCTCCTTTTCGGTAAAATTGTTTAGTAGATAACGCTAACCAGCAGCTACTTCGCATAATATGGCTGCTCGAGTCGTCCATGCAGTCTTGTGAAAACGACATAGCACGAATCCATGACTCATTGCCAGATTAAAACCTTTCTAGGTCTGGGTCAACGGGGTAAAAACTTGTCTTTCCATTTAAATTATTTAAGAAACACATTCTTTTGAATGAAATTAACCAGCTGAAATTTTAGAACATATAAATTGGTAAATATAAATTAAGGTGATACAGGATCGCCTTAAATATTCCTAATTGCGGCGAAATCTAATGACTTTATAATTTTACGCTGATACTTCAACCCAAATACTGCTGTTGCCGAACAAAAGCACTTAGAAACACGATTCTGTAATGGATTTTTCAAAAAGATCTGGTGATGAATAGATGTTCGTTGGAGATGTCACAAAAACCATAAACCATTGTCTTTAAAGAGTGCATTTGTCTATAGCCTGGAATTCGCAAATGTACCCTTCTCGCATTAAATAGCATCAGAGGCAAAAAACAACGTGTAAATTATTGTCTACATTCTTTGTGTAAAGTCAGACTGGTCGCGGTTCAATGTAAGACATTTTCGTCTAAATTGTTTCAGCAACATTTAATGGCTGCTGTGAACACACATAGCTGAGTCAAACGTGCAGAGATTCCTATTGTTAGAAATAAATGTAGCGGAATGTTATAAGAGAGAAGCTCATGATGTCTCTTATGAAGCTTAATCGATGTTTAATTTACGGAAGGAGGCCTGAGGGGCGTCGTCTTTGGGTCGACGAGATTCGTCAATTCCAAACTGCTCGCTGCTCAAGTATTTGATGCGATCTCGCACTTCCGGTTTGGTCAGCTCTCGCTTCATGTTCTCTGCAACACAGAAAGATTAGGCACAGGATTATCTATTTCTTATTGGTATTACAAAATTGAAAGTCATGCAACTCTTAAAAGGTTCGAAACTGTTTGACATAGGTTGTGACTAATACGTTTAAATATGATCATTTAACCACAATTCTTAAATAGTTGTTTTGTATTACTGTTTAACAATAATTTGCTTTTAAATCGAGCTCATTATTTACAAAAGAGAATGTGATCAATCACAGAATTCATAGTTGGTCTTGATTCCTCAGATTACGACGTCATCTCATTATCTTTCTCTAGTCAGTTTCAAGAACAAGAACTGTTCTTGCTGAACTAGCTTTTCCCGTTGCTGTAAATATAGATTTTGGAACTCTCTCCTGGTATCTGTTTATTATCCTCAGTCGTTAATGTAATTTTGTTTTCGGCTTAAGGTTTACTGTTCCAAAATGCTTATCCGCCAGAGGCTACCTCTCCTGTCTCAGCGTACTGATCTTCTGGATATTGACCTGCCTTGGTGTCGCAATCGGAGGTCGCCCTGTCGTGTGTTTGCCGTGTGTTGATGTCGACCCTCGATTGCTTGTTCTTTTACTTGCACTTTTATTTATCGTGCCTAACTTTTCTATAGAAGATTCACGACGAACTTTGTTTAGTTAATAAATGAATTTAATTAAAGAAACAAATATATATACACTAACTCTACGGGAACTTCCACGTAGTATTAAAGCGTTTAGATATTAAATCGGACTATCTCAAATGTTGCTTCGTACAGCCTAACTACAGATCGTTCTTTCGCGTCAGTCTCTGAATCTGACGGACTAATACTCTGCCGCCGCCGCTGGTCGCTCCTCTCGATGTTGTTCGCTCGACCGATGTTCACACGTCGCGTTCGTCAGCAGTACAAGTCCCGTGTTCTCCTTTTCCTTCCGTTAAGTAGGAACTTCAGCGTGCACCGGTCAGCCCCCTCCCCACGTCAAGCTATCGTCAATTAGTGTCAGATTGCTCCTCGAGACGCGGGTCGTCGCTCGCCTGCAGCGCGGGCGGTGTCTGGTTACATCATAGCCGCGAGGTGTCCTATTACACCTTGGCTGTGTGGTGTCCGATTACACCTCGGCCTCGCTGCCTTCATTGTTGACCCAGTGGAGACTGGCTTTCGTCCGTCATCATCCTATCTCGACCGGCAACGACGCTTACATCATAATGATGATGCCATCTCGTCGTTGTCGTCGATCTCCTCACGCGACACCTCCCTTCCCGGGGGAGGACAAAGCCAGTCATTGGTTCGCCTCCCGGCTGAGAATGATGTCGTTCCCTCCATCGATTTCCTCCAGACCATGTCCTCGTCGTTCCCATGAAAATACAAAATATCAGCACAGTTAGAAATATATTTACAGTTGTCGCGGTGCCTTACATGGTAGTCCGCCTTCTTCCTCAATCATAGTCTGGACAAAAGATCAGCGGGAATATTCAGCGACCCAGGTCGATATTCAAAAGACATATCGAAGTCCTGGAGTGCCAGAGCCCATCTCGCAAGTTTAGCACTTGTGGGCGTAGAAGCAGTTAGGAAAGTCAAGGGGTGGTGGTCAGAGTAGAGGGTGGTCCTTGACATACAAATCAAATTCCTAAACTTCTTCAACGCAAAGATTACAGCGTACGCTTCGCGCTCCACAGTGGACCGACGCGCTTGCGTAGCATCTAATTTAGAACTGGCGAAATATATTGGCCGTTCTGTTCCATCGACTTGAATTTGGAATAAGCAGCCTCCGACTGCTTTGTCTGAACCGTCAGTCGATAGACCAAACTCTCTGCCGTAGTCAATTGTCTGCAAACGTACCGCGTTATTCAAATCGTGCGTAAGTTTATCTAGCGCCTTTTGGTGATCAGCTCGCCAGGGTATCTTAACAGGCACCGATTTCTGGGTCCAGTCAATGAGAATTCTGGCTGTCACTGTTCTGGCCTGATTATCTAGACAGGTCAAGAGAAATCTGCTTCGAAGGTCGTCTGGGACAACGCAAGAGTCGAATAACTTTTCATCATGCACAAAGAACCCAGGGGTTTTCGCATGGTCGCTTGGGAACCTCGATAAGAGTCCTCGCAAGCTTTCGCTATACGTTTCCATTCGTCCTACGACCGAATGCCTTAAGTTATAGTCCCTTTCGTCTCTGAGTCTCCTCTCTGCGTCCCTTTCCCCTCGGACTTCCTTCTCTCTCTTCTCTGCCTCCTCCTTTTCTTCTCTCCTCCGCTTCTCCTCCTGAAGTCTTAATTTTTCTGCTTCCTCTTTCCCTTCTCTCCTCAATCTTTCCGCTTCCTCTTTCTCTCTCCTCCGTTTCTCCTCCTGAAGCCTTAATTTCTCTGCTTTCTCTTTCTCTTCTCTCCTCCGTTTCTCCTCCTGAAGCCTTAATTTTTCAGCCTCCTCTTTCTCTTCTCTCCTCTGCTTCTCCTCCTGAAGCCTGAGCTTCTCATCCTGCTTTTCCTCTAGCACTCTGAGTCTCTCTGTTTCCTCCTTCTCTTCTCTCCTCTGCTTCTCTTCAAGCAGCCTGAGCTTCTCAGCCTGCTTCTCCTCATCTTCTCTCCTCCACTTCTCCTCAAGCATTCTGAGTCTTTCTTCATTCCTCTTTTTCTCTTCCTCTCTTCTCTCCCTTCTCTCCGCTTCCTCTCTCAGCCTTTCTTCTCTCCTTTCTTCGATCCGCCTGCGTTCCTTTTCACTGCTTCTCCTCACCGTTCTCTCCGCTCCCTCTCTCTGGTATATTGTTAGTTCTAACATGACCCGCCGCATTTGCCTTGCCGAGCTCATACTGCTACCTGGGCTACCTGTGCTTACTTTCTCACTTACTTCTGGCGGGATCTCCCTTCCAGAAACAATTATTTCAGCACTAGCCTTTTGGAGCTGGTCCATCCTCATGGAACCCAATTCCTCCTCTCCTAGTCCCATCTTTATCAGATATGCGACTAGTCTGTGACGGGGCATGTTCAGCACCCTCACTCTTTTCCCTATCGACAACTTATCCATCTTCCAACAGTCCGCTCACTAATAGAAAAAGATAAGTAAGTTAGAGGAGAGTCACCGCTGGTCAGAAATCAAAGAAAACAACGTCCTAAAATTCTACCACAAATACAACAAGAACAGAACTGAGCAAAAGGAGCTACGCAAAAGCCTCGGCTATTCGCACACCAATCCTCATCCAGACCTCAACCGCAACCTCACAGATTACCACGACTACCAGTAAGGACTTACCCTCTGATACGTCGAGCGTGTTCCGTCTTTTGGTATCTTGGCTGATCCGCTGTCCTCCGTTGCCACTCCCGTCTGTCGTTGCTAGCGATGGTCGGTCGTCCGTTGGCGCTCTTGTTCCTCGTCCTTGCCTGTTGCTGTCGGTTCCTTCGAGTCCTTCGTCCTCAGGAGTCCGGCACTCGACTTCTCCAGTTGCGAAGGGTTGTATTCGCCGCTGGTCCCGATCTGTTGAGATTCCTCTTTTCCGTTTCCGGTTCCGCTCTTCGTCGTGACGTCTTCAGTTGAAAATCCTGTCGACTGCGCCAATGTCGCAATCGGCGGTCGCCCTGTCGTGTGTTTGCCGTGTGTTGATGTCGACCCTCGATTGCTTGTTCTTTTACTTGCACTTTTATTTATCGTGCCTAACTTTTCTATAGAAGATTCACGACGAACTTTGTTTAGTTAATAAATGAATTTAATTAAAGAAACAAATATATATACACTAACTCTACGGGAACTTCCACGTAGTATTAAAGCGTTTAGATATTAAATCGGACTATCTCAAATGTTGCTTCGTACAGCCTAACTACAGATCGTTCTTTCGCGTCAGTCTCTGAATCTGACGGACTAATACTCTGCCGCCCCGCTGGTCGTTCCTCCCGATGTTTCTCGCTCGACCGATGTTCACACGTCGCGTTCGTCAGCAGTACAAGTCCCGTGTTCTCCTTTTCCTTCCGTTAAGTAGGAACTTCAGCGTGCACCGGTCAGCCCCCTCCCCACGTCAAGCCATCGTCAATTAGTGTCAGATTGCTCCTCGAGACGCGGGTCGTCGCTCGCCTGCAGCGCGGGCGGTGTCTGGTTACATCATAGCCGCGAGGTGTCCTATTACACCTTGGCTGTGTGGTGTCCGATTACACCTCGGCCTCGCTGCCTTCATTGTTGACCCAGTGGAGACTGGCTTTCGTCCGTCATCATCCTATCTCGACCGGCAACGACGCTTACATCATAATGATGATGCCATCTCGTCGTTGTCGTCGATCTCCTCACGCGACACTTGGCGCGTTTTCTATTGACGTTTTGCGCATTAGAGACCAGCGTGGTATCTTCTTTGGTTCTCTGCCCTTAGGCAGGTTCGTATGTCCAACGGCGCCATTCCTCTCGATGTTGAGCTTCCGCTTTCATCTGTCTGTAGCCGTCCCTCTTCATTGTCCAGTCTAGGAACATCGTTCTTGGTCTTCCTCTTGTCTTTTTCCCTTCCATTCTACCCTCGATGATATCTCGTAGCAGGGAATTTCCTCTCATTATATGGCCAATCCATCTTCTTTGACGCTCTCTGATTGTCCTCATCATGGATCTCTCCTCTTCCACCATTTGCAGTACTTCGTCATTTGTCTTGTGCTCTGTCCAGCTGATTCTCTCCATTCTACGCCATATCCACATTTCGAAGGCTTCTATCCTTTTGATGTCCTCCCCTCTTATAGTCCACGTTTCAGATCCGTATAGAACCACACTCCATACCAGCGTCTTAACCATTCGCTTCTTCAGATTCCTATTTAATTTTCCTCTCAAGAGCTCCTTTCTTTTATAGAAAGCATCTTTTCCCATGGCTATTCTTCTTTTTATCTCCGTATGGCACTTCACATCCCTCGTGACCATACTTCCTAGGTAACAGAATCTCTCAACTTGTTCGATGACCACTCCATTTACGGTTATTCTAACTTCTTTTTCTTCTCTTTTGCTTATCCTCATGACCTTTGTCTTCTTGGTATTTATTTTCATTTCGTATTCTGCTGAGATCATATTCAGGCGATCCATCATTCTCTGCAGTCCTTTTTGGCTTCTTGCTAACATTGCCTGATCATCCGCAAATCTCAGCGCTTTCACCAACATACCCCCAACCTTTATTCCCTCGTTCACTTCTTCCATCGCCTCCCGTACAAGCTCTTCGATGTAGATGTTGAAGAGTATTGGAGAGAGCGGGCATCCTTGCCTCACTCCTCTGCCTATTCTTCCCGGCTCTGAGTATTCACCATCTATTCTTATTTTTACTTTCTGTCCCATGTACAGGTTTCCAATAAGTCTTCGTTCTTTCCAATCCACCCCTATTTTTCGTAATGCATGCATTAATTTCCTCCAATCCACCCTATCGAAAGCCTTCTCATAGTCGACGAAACACACATAGACGTCCTGGCCATGCTGGAGGCTTCTTTCCGCTAGTATCCTCACTGCTGCAATTGCATCTCTTGTTCCTCTTCCCTTTCTAAAACCAAATTGATCCTCCCCCAAGCAGTCATCTGTTTCTGCCTTTGCTTGCAGTCTCTTCGTGATAACTCTTAGTAGAATCTTGGATGCATGTGTGAGGAGGCTTATAGTTCGGTGGTCTTCACATGTTGTTGCATTTGGCTTTTTCTTGAGCGGGATCAATATAGTCTGTAGGAAATCTTCCGGCCAAACTCCTGTGTTATATATGTCTTGGCATAACCGCACTAGTTCTGTCATTGCCTTCTCTCCCAGGTTCCTCAGTATTTCAATTGGGATATTATCTATTCCTTCTGCTTTGTTGTTTTTCATATCACTGATAGCTGCCAGAACCTCCTCCCTTAATATGTCCGGTCCTATGTTATCGGTACTGTGCGAGCTAAACATTTTTTAATAATAATACTATACAGCGTGGTATAGGTTACTAATAAATAATAATCTACTCAATAAACGACAGTTGTATCTTTAGCAACGTTGTAAGAAAATGTTCACCAAGTTGGTGTCGATGATCATGACTAATGAAATCAGCTCCTTCTACAGTACAGTGCCTAATGCACAAGGCAAAACAATAATGCATAAAAACCATAAGATATTCAACTAGGTACTCAGAAATTCAGTCCACATATCACTATTCGATTAATTGAAAAGACATGTTGTTGTTGTTGTTGTTGTTGTTTGTTGTCGTTGTTGCTGCTGCTGCTGCTGCTGCTGCTGCTCTGCTGCTGCTGTTGGTGAAGGTGGTAGATGTAGAAACGCATAACTTCTTATTATAATTTATTGTTATTGAAAATTTATAAAGCGACGTTCAAAGAGCAAAACAAAGAGCTCTCTGCACTAGCCTGTATGACGGTAAATGTGATTGGGAAGTAGACTATTGTCAGTTTAACAACAAGTCACCAGTGGCAGGTTACGTGCACACGTAGGGACAACTATAAGATTCCCTTCGATAGTTGGCAGATGGCGTGTTGAGAATCTCGGGACCAAATTGCATCGATAGGGCCTCAGATTCGCATTTTGTGCGAGCTAAACATTTTTTAATAATAATAATAATAATAATAATAATAATAATAATAATAATAATAATAATAATAATAATAATAATAATAATAATAATAATAGTTAATATTCAAGTCCCTGAGGGATCCTGTATACCTCGGGGCAAAAAATAAAATAAATAATAATAATAATAATAATAATAATAATAATAATAATAATAATAATAATAATAATAATAACATAATAACAGCGCGCTCGCAGCACACAATGACGTTGCCGCCGAGGTTTTCATGTTTGCGTGCTATTCTGATAATTGCCCTAATTTACCAATAATATGTTTTACGGTGCCAGCGTTTGGTCCCTTGTAATCGTCGGGCAGGTATTCGACAGGTAGACATCTCATGGGAATCTCCTTGTAGACGCTCTCCAACACCTGACTGTGATTCTTCACCTACAAGGACAGACGAGAAGGCATTTGTACGATGTGCGTGGCCCAGTCGAACTGCAATTATTAACATCTCATCTCTTAGGATTCATACAATAATGCTTTGTTTGGGGTTTATAACCCTACTCTACATCTGGGCATTGCTACACTGCGATAAAACTTCAGGTGCTGCAATGGCTTTGTATAGAATGGACTTTATACATTATATTATCGTACAAGCAGAGCCATAAAATAGCTTTCAACAATGTTAACATCACCAGTGATACGCAGGCTGGAAATTTTATTCTAGTCAGTTGCACTTTCAAAAAAAGTGTCTGTATGAAGGGGAAACCACTGATAAGTCCAGCGATAAACTGGTTACGAGTCCAGGGCCTTGGGATTCGCCCAAGTGATGATACTGGTTACTACATTTACTAGCACAGCCCGAAGGCCGAGTCCAAAATTAGAAGTGTTGAGTAATGGAGCCAAGATAGTCCACTAGTTTCATTCCTCAAGCACAGACTCCAAAACTCACTACTAGACAGGTATTCTGCAAATGCTGTAATTGACAGACATATTAGTAAAATGCTGTTCAATAGCATTAAAGTCAATCTTCGCAATTAACGAAGAAACTCAATTATTACTCGGCCTAAGTAACTCTCTTTTGACGATTTGACCCCATATAGAGCATTACTACAGTGTGCATAAACGGTTAACATTTTTGCTCTATCCAAATTTCTAGCCATTTTAGAAATATTATGGATGTTTAACATTGCTGTAATTTCAGAAATAATCAAGTACGTCGTCTCTGTATTCAATCCTACAGAGAATAAGTTTCTGTGCAGAACCTTTCTTGCGTAGAACTTGGCTTGACTTATAAAGCCACTATCGCGCATCACAAAAAGTTGTGAAAGTGGTTATCAACAATAATTTCAAGATTCATGTACGCACTATCTACCTCTGCTGAATTTCTCACATCACATGCCATTGCGCGCATTAATACTGCTCTGAAAAAGCTCGCAGATCAGATTGCTATGTCTTACATGACATAGCAAGGGCCAACATCGTATCTTCCCTGATGTATGCATCCCCTGCATGGTGGGGTTACACCCGGGCAGGAGACAGGGAGAGGATTGAACAACTACTTAGAAAAATGCGCCGAACTGGCTCACTTTCCCCATCCTTCCAAAGCGCTTCAGAACTAGCTAGGCAGGCTGATGAACGCCTATTCAATGCAGCCGTTGCTGACCCAGGCCATGTTCTGCGACCCTATTTCCCTGCTGACCGAAATAATCCCCACAATCTCCGAGTGCGACTTCACAATTTCACATTGCCTGGAAAGAACGATAAAAACTTTATATCCCGTATGCTTTATTGAAACATTTATTAACTAGTCACTGAAACCCAATTGAGATCTGATTTAACCGCATTTACTGTCAATGTTTTTAAAGTCCGTGTAATCCCGTTGCGTTTGTGTCAAACGGTATTATTGCAATAAACGAATATTGATTGATTGATTGATTGATTGATTGATTGATTGATTGATTGATTGATTGATTGATTGATTGATTGATTGATTGAAATATGTGAGAAGACCCATACTGCAGAAGAGCTGATTGCTCGAGCAGACAGGAAGCTCTTAAAAAATCGCAGTTCTTTGGACATTCATCAGCTCTTGCCACCTCCTCTCGAGGACAAGTACTCACTTCGCAAGAGAGGACATCCTTTCATGCTGCCTCCCCTTGTTAAATCTAAATTGTTTAAAAGCAGCTTTGTTAATTGATGTATCTTTAATTATATCTAGTAGAACATGTGTGACTTTATAAGCCGCTCCTGCTATAGTTTATTTTCAAAATATGTGTAATCCTTGTATTCATGTAATGCATGTGCGCTTGTCATGTGCAAATAAAGGCTACTTACTTACTTACTTACTTACTTATGTACTATAGCGGCTATAGAAAATTGTTAATTTATAGTATAAGCCCACAGCCTTATTTTAAAAAATCCAACTCTCGTTCTCGCTTGATATTAGAACGCGTCTCGGTGTAAATTCTTCTTATACGCACTCTTTTTTGCAGTTTCTCGTTCATACAGAATTTAATGACAGGGAAGATGATGTCGAACATTGCTCCGGCGTTGTACAGGTGCATCGCTTTGATACGCGCAGGATAGTTTCCCTACCAAGCAACAGTACATCAAAGCATCGTTTCATACGTTGTTAGTGCTTGATTCAGAGTCATTGCTCGTGTAAGTAAGTAAGTCAGTAAGTCAGTATATTCTGTATGAGGCTTATCAAACGCACAGCGCTGTACAGGAAAGATAATACTATTTCGTCGTGCTTGCTCACTCATTCTTTTCAGGTAAAAACAAAGAGACATAACATTACATTTTATACAAAGTAACAGCTGGCCGGTTCATACGGAGCTCAACAATTAAAAACCAAATCAATAAATCTTGACAATGCTATAGTTTCAAGGAAATTATAAACACATTTTCTTCCTCCTGTTCTCATAATTGGATTCTTAAAAATTTGATCTGTCTCTAAAATTTAGGATGCGGAATGATTAATAGATTCAACGGTTATAGAAACAGTGATATACGATTTAAGAGGAACATTATAAAATCCTGGTTGTTTGATCAGTATGAGAGGCTGCAGCGTCGTTCTAGAGATAGTAGGCTAATTGGACAAAGAATCTGAACGTAAACAAACAAATAATAGGCTTGCTAATGTAGAGCTTCGACAAACACAGGCGCTGTAGAAGCTGATTTGCCACCTGGAAATTCTTTAAGTCGGCCGCGTCTCGCTCGAGTGCTTCCCTTTCAGCGGTGCAGCTCCGGATTCAGTCCAAGCCATCTCTTGCATTACGCAGAAAATCGTTCTCGGGTTAGATATGCAGAATCAGCCAGTCAAGGTTCTAATCTTACTAAGTTCTCAAGACAACACGATGATCCTCGAGAAAGGGGTCTAGTATATCTTTAAACTGTTACCTGCCACGTTTGAATGAAGTCTTTTCTGTCCTCGAGTGATACACAGTTGTGGATCTTCATCGAGTATCCGCTAAGGTCAGTAAATGACACCGTTCCATTGACACATGTTATCTCGTCCATGAAGTACAAATAGTCCAAGATGCATGTATACGCACGGTATACGTCAGTCATTGTGTAGTTCTTTCCACTGACATCCATTTTACCTGCAGCAAAATTCGTCAATTCACGCTCTCTCATTCATTTTGTCAAAAATCCAGTTTAGAATTATGTTAGTTCGTTCAGTAGCTCATGTGTCCACACGTTATGGATAGATAAACAAACAAACAAACAGAAAGACAGATATATATATATATATATATATATATATATATATATATATTAAATGGATGGATGGATGCATGGAAGGATTTATGGATGGATGGATGTATGGATGGATGGATGGATGGATGGATGGATGGATGGATGGATGGATGGATGGATGGATGGATGGATGGATGGATGGATGGATGGATGGATGGATGGATGGATGGAGGGATGGAGGGATGGAGGGATGGAGGGATAGAGGGATGAGTGATTGGGTGGACGGACGGACGGACGGACATACATACAGACTGATTGACGGTCTGAACAACTGAATGAATGTTGGTTGTTGTTTTACTCATCCATTCTTCTTTTTTTCCTACATCAAATTTGACAGAAATCAATTCTAAGATTCATTAAACCCCGAATGAATTAATTTTTCCCTTATTTCCTTCTTTAATTCGTTCGTTCATTTTCTGTTCAATTTTAAGTCTGTGGCTAACACGCAAGTGCTTTTATTATCATCATCGTCGTCGTTGTTACTCTTGTAAATATTACCTGGCTTGGTTAGAAGGATTTTTCTTCCTTCGTCATCTCTTTCTGGAAGAATTATCACTTGCCTACAAATAAATGAATGTCATCAGTTGCCAGATAGCGCATCGTCTACCCTTTACCATCAACCTATAATTATGCTTTAGAAGCCCGACAGGTCATTATAGCAACAATTCACCAGGTGGTGCAATTGAACTCATTTGAAGGAATTCAAAGTTCAAAGACAAAGTGAGCGAATGCCGTATCGGAGTTCACGAATCACTTGGGCTGATTGATTCCTCTGGAGAGAAACTTCTATAGAAGTTATCTGGCCACAAGCTGAGCAGCTCAGTAAAGTAGCCGGCCCTATGGAACCACAGAAGTGAGTGAGTGAGTGAGTGTGTGTGTGACCGGCTGGCTGGCTGGCTGACTGACTGACTGACTGACTGACTGACTGACTGACTGACTGACTGACTGACTGGCTGGCTGGCTGACTGACTGACTGACTGACTGACTGACTGACTGACTGACTGACTGACTGACTGACTGACTGACTGACTGACTGACTGACTGACTGACTGACTGACTGACTGACTGACTGACTGACTGACTGACTGACTGATTGTTTAATTGAATCATTAGATACTCGTCGTCTATGGCAGCCAGCATTTTTGGATCCGTCGTATCGAGGTTCCTGAACCATTTTCCCAGCTTGGATCTCCTAGAGAGAAACCTCTCCAGGAGTTCTCTGGCCTCAAGCTGTGCAAAGTAGCGTGTCCTGAGGAACGGCAGGAGGAAGGCAGTGTCTAAAACAACGAGACACGTAAACTGGATTGAAGAAGAAAGTTATAAAAATGAGATAAGACGAGATGCGTTAAACGGACAGATTTCTTCTTTGGTTATCTGCCCGTAGGCAGGTTCGTATGTCCAACGGCGCCATTCCTCTCGATGTTGAGCTTCCGCTTTCATCTGTCTGTAGCCGTCCCTCTTTATTATCCTGTATAGGAACATCGTTCTTGGCCTTCCTCGTGTGTTTTCCCCCTCCATTCTACCTTCGATGATATTTCTCAGCAGAGAATCCCCTCTCATTATATGGCCAATCCATCTTCTTTGGCGCTCTCTGATTTTCCTCACCATGGGTATCTCTCCTGTCCCACCATTTGCAATACTTCGTCATTTGTCTTGTGCTCTGTCCAGCTGATTCTCTCCATTCTACGCCATATCCACATTTCGAAGGCTTCTATGCTTTTGATGTCCTCCACCAAGATAACGGACAGATAGATAAGAAAAAATACAGTGAGTGATCGAGTGACCAAAACTTAAGGAAAATAAAACAGGTAGACAAATAAATGTATGGAGACAAGCATACAGAAGGCAGACAAATATACCGCTAAACGCAAAAAGAAAGACGCACAGTTATGCAGACATACGTAACATATGGACAGAGATAAACAACTTAAACATATCGATTAGCGTAATTAATAGATAGGCAGATTAGGGACAAAGAAACGGACAGACATAGATAAACATATCAATTACAATTCATTGAAAGATAGGCAGACGAAGGACACGGAAGCAGAGATACAGATGGCCTGACAGATCCATCAGATTTACGTCTCTATAACCTTATGTCTGTCTTTATCAATCTATATTGATACTGGTAGTGTTGCTTCTTCCTTTTCTCACCTTAAATCCTGCTTTTTCTCTCGGGGGTCTCGCGCACTGGGAGCGCCTCTGAATGGTCTATACCGCCAGAGGCGCTTTATAAATGCCCATATACAATACAATACAATATATTAATCTATCCGTCTTTCTATCAATCTGTCAGTCTATCTATCTATCCGCATGTCTATCTATGAGACAGTTTGGCCTGTTGATCCGCCTATATATATATATATATATATATATATATATATATATATATATATATATATATATATATATATATATATATATATATATATATATATATATATATATATACTGACGAACAAAATGTGGAGAGAAACGCATTCACACAAGCAATGAGATATGCCATACAGACAATGAGACATACCGAAAGACAGGCAGACAAACCTGTAGGGCATTTAATATGAGGCTGTTCCAGTATCCACTTGCGGAACGTTTCGACTGCTCCGAGTCTGTTCTTCGGATCTTCATTCAGTTCCTCCTTCGCCTTCTTCAGACTCTTCTCATCCAAAGTACACACATACTCGTCCATTGACGTCATTATGTCTATAGAGATCGTCACCGTAACTATGGCTACCACCGGCTAAAAGCAACAGAGCCTTTACATCTACATTTTCCAGATGATGTGTCGACAATATAATATGTTGAATGATGCTTATTGCATTTATAGGCGTGGGACCAGCTATTCATGTCGTGGAAACCGTTTGAAGAAACACCGAAAATATTTACTTGCGAAAGTTATGTTTTGTGGAGGCGTTGGTAAAAATTCATATGCAAGTAAATGAAGAAATAACAAACCATCAGGTGCTTCCCAGTGTAAAAGATTGCTAGGATTAATATAATATATAACCTTGATTTTTCTCACAATGCTTCATAAGTTACCTTGAAGTCAGCCATGCTGGATTTAGGCATGCGCTAAAAAAGCTACAGCTGAAGGCCTCACAATCCGCATGGGTCTAAACAAATTAAGAAATTTGGGGCTGTTAAAATGTTATGTGATGTACTGTATAAATATATATATAATATATTTATACAGTACACATAACATTTTATATATTGTAATATATATATTATATAATATATATTATATAATATAGGCCTATGTATATTATAACTAGCTGGTTTACCCGGCGTTGCCCGGGGTTATAAGCCACCACCACCACCACCACCACCACCGCCACCACCACCACCACCACCACCACCACCAGTTAATGTGAAGTGAAATCTCTACGGCTGCGCCATCTGGCGAATCTTTAGAAATGCGTGCCGGTGACAGAGAATTTTCGTTGAAACAGACAGAATCTTCTCGGGTGGAGCCATCTGGCGAATTAAAATAGGTCGACTCGAATTTTTAGGAAGTGGGGTTTTCAGAGGTTTTCGCCCGTTTTCACCATGGAAGTGGTGAAAAGGGGGCGCGAAGCCTCACACTGGGTGTGTAATGCCCACCCAGAGAGAGTAGTGAAGGTTTGGAGTGAAAAGGTCGAGAGGTGTAGAAATGCATCCCGGTCAAAGATCGGTGTGACAGAGGGACAGACAGACAGAGTTTCTGCTTTATTAATATAGATACATATATAATGTAGTACATTTTTATACGGCTTGTATAGAAAATTCCATCTCACCTGTAGGGTAAATGCATTCATTTGAAAATAATTTATTTCTGTCACTTTAAATGCCTTGCTATTAAATAATTAAAAGGCATACATATATATATTCAAGCTTTTTAGACCTTCAAGTCTAAATCCGACACTGCTTGGTGCTGTATTCTGTACGTTGTAAACATCTTGTCAGAAACCAAATACTTAATTTCTGGGTGATGATCGACGACCCATAAATAGTAAACATGATAGTTGTTAACCAACCAGCAGTTAAATTGTGTAATTAAACGCTGTACGACCATTAACAATTCAATTCAATTTCAATATTCGTTTATTTGATTAACACTGGCTGTCACAGACGCAACTTGTTTCCATTTTCATTAATATAGACTAAGTTCTTGAAGAGAACACGAGAAATAAAATTTCGGTCGTCTTTGTTTGGCAGGTTAAAGTCGTGTTTCCGGGTGTAGAGATGGTAGTGATTATGCCGGGTTGTTGGAAAAAACTGTCAAAGGACTTGCGTTGGGTCGGCGGTGATAGCTTTGAACAGGCTTTAATCAGCCGTCTCGAAGGAGAAGAAAGCCCCCTCTTCGCATCCTTCCTATAGAAGCTGCTCCATCCAATATCCACAGTTTGCGCGAGTGAAATCCCACCATGCCGGGGATGCGTACAGAGTCGTTGTTATTTTGGCTACATCATGGATGGCCCAGGCTAAAGACCATGCGAACGGAGGACTCTGCGCCTGCTCCCGAGAACTCCCTCTGATACATTATACACTCGATTGAAAACCGTCTTGTTTGGCCATGCTGGAGTCGGGAGCATCTCTGAGTAGCCCCTTGAAGAGGTGCTATATGAATACTCGAATAAATGAATTAATGAATTAATGCGTATAATGACAAAGCGCAGGAGGAGAGAACCCCATCAAGGTGGCTGAACAAATACTCGACAATCGTCTAGTACTCTAGTTCTTCTAATCCTCATGAAAGATCACGGGAGTCTTACCCACTCGAGTCCGGACGGAACATCAATAGGAGAGCTAGTGGTAGCTACGTATCCTGGTCAACGTCACATCACTGGCCTAGTTCCCGCACTCTGGAAGAGCGCCACATTCCCATACAGGCATTATGATTGGGTCTATTATATAGCAGGCCTGCATTGTATACGCGATTTATAATTTATTACAACTTGTAACCAGCTACTGGCCCAAAGTGGGCCCAACAAATAGACTATAGCTTTCAGGGTGGCTCACCAACAAGTTTACCTACATGCACCATTGTTTTCTCCATCTCAGTGTAACTATTGCATCCTATAGCAAGTTCAGCACATCATTCGCGGATTTCAGATTATATTACAATTAGTCTAATTTGCACCACGCCGTCGTAATATGTTTTCTCATTTATTTCTGCAGGAAAGGCTGGATATTTAATTTTAACGCTTTGCCTGCCGGACCCCAACTTGTACCGCCCTTAGCGGCTCCCTACTGGGCTTGTCGGTCCCGCGTCCTCGAACACCGATAGTCAATAAAATAAATAACTATATATGAGCTGGTAAACAAGCATGTTCTATGTTGCACAACGGATCAATAAAGAAATGAGATGATGCTAATGTACGAAATCTTTTAAAGGTTAATCACAATGTTTGTATAACCTGATGTCTTAAGAAATTGACCTAAATTTATGCGGCGCCCGACGCTACGTAAATTCATATGTTATCTTGCACTGAGATCACAATCCGACCCTTACCTGAGAAGACGCCGTTTGTATTTGACAGCTGACAGCGTTAGCTGAACTCTGCATGGTAGATTGTGGGTCGCGCATGACCTGTGACGGATGTAACTTTTTAAGTAACCTGTTAACGAATTTCTTCGTCTATAAGTTGTAAGAATGTTGTGGATTGTTCTATGGAAAAGTGTTGATATCAAGCAAAATGAAACTGGTGCAATATCCATTTGTGAACTGCTGGCTATAACGTAAATTGTAATCATCAGCATGCTACCTGTTACTTTCTATCATGAAACCATTATGATAATTTTATAACAGTTTACACTGTATCAAGCAGCTGCGTCGTCGCCATTTTGTTGGCATAATTAGCTGGAGTATGTGCCTATAAGTATTTAATGTAAAGATCCGGTTAATTTTCTATCCTATTATTTTATAATTTTATTTAAAATATTTATCGCCAACGCTATAGCCAGCCCTTCATTTATTCGGCATACTTCTATGTTACAGTAGCTTATATTTCCCATGGCTTCAACTTCAAATCTGACCTTTCGGTTAGTATTGTACCCGTCGCAATTATCAAATACGGTCCAAAGCTCGTCATCTTTGAACCAATCTCCTACATTACATACGAAGAGGTCCGTTGTTAATATGGCGCTATGCAACTGCCGGTGAATTACTTGCTCAAAAAGTTGTTTCCACATAGCAACCGTCTTTCAGTGGAGACTCGAAATCGCACACTCTGCGTTGCAAGGCTATAGCGCCTAACCAATCAGGTGTAGTGCATGTTACACATGTCCTAGGACCCCGTAGACTCCATGAATGCATGACTTCGACTGGCTTGGTGTTGGGGTTATGTTTTAACGGGAGTCAGACCTTTTGCTTAAAGTCATAAAACCACGCACGAGTGAATATCAAATGAGTAGGGTCAACTGCCCTCGGAGGAGGTCAACCATAAAGATGCATGGCCTAGTTCGTTCAACAAAAATCTGACGTCATTTAAATACAAACCCGGAGCCCCCACCCTCTTTTTTCTCAGGCTATGTCCTGGATTTAGCATTTAGGCCTTCTATAATTGTCCAGTTGTATATAGGCCTACCGTGCATTACCTTACAACTGTTGATACAGTCTCAAGAAAAAGGAGAACTAGAGACGATCTTATTGAGACAAACCGCAACATTCTCTCGTACACAATATTTTGATGGGATATTGGAGCCTTAAGATATAAGATTAGAAGAATTTTTGTAACAAAAATAAACTCAGCTGATGAACTATTACTGAAACGCGTCTCTGATTTGGCTTTCATTTACAAAGACCATCTTCCACCGTTAACAATACAGATTCGTAAATAACATTATAACAAAGCAATGAAGCGTGACATACAGTGTAAGCTCACAGAAGCCAGGCATTTCTCGTCATGTATCACCGTTACCTATAGAGGTCTATGCCGAGCAGCACGATATTACAGAGCTATTTTCATGCAATAATTCACTCACTCGCTCACCGCTCACAATCTCTCTCCGGATCTTCCATTCTCTATTATTGTCTGCGACTCTCAATAGTTTCTGCAACTTGCATAGATGTCTACTCATCAAAACATCGTAGGCTACATTTCGATATGAAAGCTATCGGGTTCGATGGCTCTACCTTCACTTTTACTAGGCCTCAAAACTGAACGTGAAACTTTAATTGTCGTTTATAACTCAGCTAAAACGAACTGAAGATTTGAAGATAGTTGTTTACGTTTTAACATCACAGCCTTTGAATTCTTGGATAACGGATTAACAACGCTGACCCACAGCTACTTAGCTCAAGTCGTTCATGCAGCCTTGTGAAAAACGACAAAGAACGGATCCATGACTCATAACCGGTTATGAACCTTCCTAGGTCTGAGTCAACGGGTAAACACTTGTCTTGCCATTTATATTATTTAGGAAACATATTCCTTCTGAATAAAATGGACCGGATGAAGTTTTAAAGCATATAAATTGCGATGGAGGATCGCCTTAAAAAATTCCTACTTGTGGCGTAATATGACTTTTTTATTTTACGTTGATACTTTAACACAAATACAGTGTACTGCTGTGGCCGAACAAAGCACTTAGAAACACGATTCTGTAATAGATTTTTCAAAAAGATCGGGTGATGAATAGTAGTTCGTTGGAGATGTGGTAAAACCATAAAACAGTGTCTACTCTATAAAGAGCAAATTAATTTTGTTTATGGCCTGGAATTCGCAAATGTACGCCGTCTCGCATTAAATAGCATCAGAGGCATAAACTGTCCTGTAATTATTGTCTGTATTTGTATTCTTGCTGTAAAGTCAGACTGGAAGTGGTTCAATGCAAGACATTTTCGTCTTGTTTCAGCAACATTTAATGGCTGCTTTTAACACGCATACATGCAGATGAGTCAAACGTGCAGAAGATTCCTATTTTTTAAGCTTGTATAGACGATTGTTTATAAGAGACTAAGAGAGACTCTCGTGATGTCTCTTATATATGAAGCCTATTCGATGTTTAATTTACGAAAGGAGGCCTGAGGGCCGTCATCTTTTGATCGACGGGATTCATCGATTCCAAACTGCTCGCTGCTTAAGTATTTGATGCGATCTCGCACTTCCGGTTTGGTCAGTTCTCGTTTCATGTTCTCTGCAAGACAGAAATATTAGGCTCTATGAGATCTACCATATCTTATTAGTATTTCAAAGTCAAGTCTGAAAAAAATGCGTACCACGTTTAAATGTGAACATGTGTCCTCTGTGCTTAAATATTCGTATTGGCTTCCTGTTCAGCAAATGATTTGTTTGGGCCCATGGTTTATAGAACGCTGAATGCTTACCAATAACGGTATTAAAGTTAGTCTTGATTCCTCAGACCTCCCATTATTCATAGAGGTCATCTGACTATCTTTCTCTGGTCATACCTATGACAAGAGCTGTTTTTGGTGAACGAGCTTTTTCTGTTGCTAGATCTAGTTTTTGGAACTCTCGCCTTGCATCTGTTCGTTCTACTCATTTATCGTTTCTGTTGTTTCCATCATTTCTGTCATTTTATGACCAGCGTAAGGCTTATCCTTTCCAAATGGCCTATGCCTTAGAGGACTCGTCTGATATTGACCCATTTTAGTGCGTCATTGGTTGGTGCCTTGTACATTAGACACCGGCGCGATGGAAGTTATTAATTAATAATAATCTACTCAACAGACGACAGCTGTATCGTTAGCAACGTTATGACAACTATATGTATGTTCAACAGGATGGTGGTGTTGATGATGATGGTGATAACGAAGATTACAAATTAGCAGCTTCTATAGTGCCAGTATCTAAGGCACGAGGCATCAGGCGATGGCGAACAAAACCAAGCCAGGTTATCTAGAAAGTCAGTTCCAATATGAATCTTCTTAGACACAATAATACTAGGTCTAGCGTTTTTCTGAAGACGCATTGTTGTTGCTAGTGACGTGGTGGTGGCTGTGGTGGTGATGGTAGTTTTAGTAGTAGTAGTAGTAGTAGTAGTAGTAGTAGTAGTAGTAGTAGTAGTAGTAGTAGTAGTAGTAGTAGTAGTAGTAGTAGTAGTAGTAGTAGTAGTAGTAGTAGTAGTAGTAGTAGTAGTAGTAGTAGCAGCAGCAGCAGTAGCAGTAGCTGTAGTAGTAGTAGTAGTAGTAGTAGTAGTAGTAGTAGTAGTAGTAGTAGTAGTAGTAGTAGTAGTAGTAGTAGTAGTAGTAGTAGTAGTAGTAGCTATAGTAGTAGTAGTAGTAGTAGTAGTAGTAGTAGTAGGCTAGTAGTAGTAGTAGTAGTAGTAGTAGTAGTAGTAGTAGTAGTAGTAGTAGTAGTAGTAGTAGTAGTAGTAGTAGTAGTAGTAGTAGTAGTAGTAGTAGTAGTAGTGGCACTAGTAGTGATAGTACACTTCTTATTTTTGTTCTTGTTTTCTTGTAAATCTAATAATTGCCCTAAATTACCAATTATCTGTTTTTCGGTGCCGGCGTTTGGTCCCTTGTAATCGTCGGGTAGGTATTCGACAGGTAGACATCTCATAGGAATCTCCTTATAGACGCTCTCCAACACGTTACCGTGATTCTTCAGCTATAAAGACGAGAAGGCATTTGTACGTCGTGGGTATAACAACTTAGTCGAACATCTCATCTTTAGGATTCAGGCAAAAATAATCTGTTTTGGGTGAATAGCTCTATCGTGTACTTGGGCATTGCTGCCTTGTGAGAGAGTTGTAAGTTCAGCAATGCAATCAAACAATCATCCAAAATTTGTATAGCGCTCTTTTAAGATCCCTATTAAGAGGCACTCCCGACCCAGGCCATGCGGGAATGAAGTAGTGAAAATAGCGAGTGAAACTGAGAAGCGTTAGTGTTTTGAGCGTGGCGCATTGCCGGATTTGTTTGGGGCTTATGGTTTACATTAATTTTCATCAATAATAGAACCCCTTATAAAGCCATTATTGTACATAAGAAATTAAGTAAGTTGGTTAAAATTAAGCACCTTCCCAATAAACCTAAAAATTATTAAATAAAAAAATTACTAATTATCATTAGCCGTGGCAGGACTGGGAGCGTTCCTGAGTAGGTATCTTGAAGGGGCGCTATGTAAATTTCAGAATGAATGAATGAATGAATGAAACCACATGAATGATGTATTGAAGAACTCAACCAACCAATCAATAAACCATTCATTCACCCAACCCAAAAACCAAACAATCTTTCAGCCAGAGTATTAGTTTATCAGTCCATCAATCGCTTAAATGTAAAATGTAAGCCTAATCAAAGATTTATATAGCGCCTCTTCAAGATAAACTCATCAGAGGCACTCTCGACCTATAACGGCGGAAAACCAGGATCGAACAAAATGGCTTTCAAGCGCTTGCGGAATAGAGATGAAGAAAGACCGAGAAGCTCATGTAGTAACATGCTAGGTAACCTATTCCAGAAGGTTGAACCTGTGCTGTACAGTGTGAATGTTGGTTTTGTGTGTTTGGATGTGTGGATGTTTGGTGCGCCTAGTACCATAGGAGTGTTTAGATGCACCTTCGGTTGAAAATTAATTTGAGTCAAATGATTTTCTTCAGTTGATGTTCGAAATGCCCACCATTAGCTCGAATGAATGCTTTAAGGCGATCTCGCCATTCATTAATTGCATAATCAACAGTTTCTTAATCGAAAGGATTCCATTCCTCCACATCTCGCTGTTTGAGATGGTCAAAGTTGCGTATGCGGATTTGATAAACAAGTTCTTCAAGGACGTTCCATATCTTGTAGTCGAGCGGATTGAGATAGGGCTACTGGGGGCCAAAGAGTGGATGAAATAAAATCAGGCGTCTTTCTTGACCGCAGAGCCGCAGTTTCTGTGGCTCGGTGAGCTGGAGCATTGTCCTGCTGGAATGGAAAATTCCTTCAAAAACCGTTTTGCTCCGTGATGGTTTTTTCTCTTAAAATTTTAATCAAACTCATCTTTACTGAAAAGCATTTTCTTTTATTATCGTCTGCTTAAATAAAAATGATGTAATTATGACGTCATATTTGTTTAGCCAGGTATGCAGTTTGCAAAAAAATAATGTTATCTTATACATGTTTGAAAGTTCGTATTTTGTGTCCAAATTTGAATGTTCATAACTTTTGATCTTGTAGACGGAATTTCATGAAATTTTCGGAGAATATTGATATCCTTAAGGTTATTTCATTATTTTTAGAATTGACAGATTTACTGCCAATGGCAAAAAGAGTATCAGTTCAATTGAGACACGGTGTAGAAATGAGATCTAGTCGTTAATTGTTTTTATAACAAGCAGACAACGCTTATTTCGTTGAAGTGTAGCCTATACTCTAATTTACGGTTGATTTTAGAAGGCGTCCCACTTAAATTGTTCCGAGACTTACTCGTTTCTGCAGTTTCTCGGTCATGCAGAATTTGATAACAGTGAAGACGAGGTCAATCATTGCTCCGGCGTTGTACATATGCATCGCTTTGATACGTGCAGGATAGCTTCCCTACCAAGCAACAGTACATCAAAGCATTGTTTTATACGTTACTAGTGCTTGACTCAGAGTCATTGTTCGTGTGACAAAGGAACATAAAAGAGGAAGTGACACCATGGCGATAATTAAGACTAAAAATATCTGTGTTTCTACTTAAAGATGTTCTTCATCTCTCGTATACATGTATAGCCTTTCGTTGTATAAGATAGAGCCTATAGTTCCCAGTGTTGGGAAAGATTCAGCCCAGTCGCTCACGGGCTTCCTGTCTTTCTTGAAAGCTGAATTCTTGAAGCGTCAATCATGCTTACAGGAGAAGCTTTTGGAACGTCATTAAGGTCGCCAAACTTGATTGAATGGGATCACAGGTGTCACCTTAGATCTTTGAAGTTCATAGTGTGCGTATAATCCGTGGGGCTGAGATAGAGGGAGAAGGGAATCGGAAATGTTTTCGTGGGATTGCCAACGAACCAATGTCTCCTGTCAGCACCACCTTGAGAGCCATGAACGCCAAAGGCACAGTAGAATCTGATTGGCCACCAGAGGATGCTTCATTTCCTGCGGGGCAGCTCTATATTGTGCCAAAGATTCCTTTGTATTACGGAGAAAATGGTACCCGGGTTAGATTTGTAGAACACGCCACCAGAGGTTCAAATCCCTGCTAAGTCCCCACAGTGGACGATCCTCGAGGTGAGTTCTAGTCACGTATCTTTTAATAACTATATGTACTTGGATGCTTCGATAGAGCGTAAACTGTTACCTGCCACGTTTGAATGAAATCTCGCCTGTCCTCGAGTGATACAGTGTTGTGGACTTTCAGCGAGTATCCGCCAACGTCGCTCAGAACCACAGTTCCATTGACACAGGTCATCTCGTCCATCAGGTATACATAGTCGAAGACGCAGGCAAACGCACGGAAGGCGTCCGTGACTGTGAAGGGCTTGTGACTAAAGTCCATCGTACCTTCAGCAACATTCGTCAATTTATTGTCTGTCTCATTCGTTTAGTCTAAGATCCAGCTTAGAATTATGCTGGATATTAGCTATAGTTCGGTTGCTCAGACCTCGTTAATTAATTCTATCGCTTGTTCGTTCTATCTGTGTGCAGTTCTCAGTTAATATATTCGTCTCTGAAGGTGTTGTTTTCACATGTTAACAGATAGATAAAGGCATAGACATATAGAAAGACAGAGAGACAGGTAGTTCCACATATAGATAGGCAGATAGATATACAGATATGGATACACAGATAGGTAGACAGATGACTATATGGGCGGATGGGTGGGTGAGTGGGTGGGTTAGTGGGTGGGTGGGTTGGTTTTGGGTGGGTGAGTGCGTGAGCACTCAGTGGGTGGGTTGGGTGGGGCTCGGGTGGGTAGGGTAGGTTTGTAGTTGGATGGGTGGGATCTGGCGGGTGGGAATGTGGGTGGGTTGAAGGATGGATGGATGGATGGATGGGTGGGTGGGTGGATGGATGGATGGATGGATGGATGGATGGATGGATGGATGGATGGATGGATGGATGGATGGATGGATGGATGGATGGATGGATGGATGGATGGATGGATGGATGGATGGATGGATGGATGGATGGATGGATGGATGGATGGATGGATGGATGGATGGATGGATGGATGGATGGATGGATGGATGGGTGGGTGGATGCTTGGGTGGGTGGATGGGTGAGTGGGTGGGTGGGTTGGGTGGGGCTCGGGTGGGTATCGTAGGTTTTGTAGTTGGATGGGTAGGATCGGGCGGGTGTGAATGTGGGTGGGTGGAAGAATGGATGGATGGACGGACGGACGGACGGACGGACGGACGGATGGATGGATGGATGACCATGCATGGATGTGGACAGACTGACAAAAGACAGACAGAGAGCTATACAGACGGACCGATGGACTGATGAACTTAGTAACTGGTCAGTCAGTAAATTCATCAGTCCATTCAGTCAATCAGTGAGTCGACTGACTGAATGAACGAATGCCTAGTCGCTGGATTGGTCTGTTCATTTATTCATTTTTCCCGTATTTGTTTCTTCATTATTTCTTTCATTAGGTAATGTTTTAATTTATTAATTTCATAATGACCGAAGTTCCCTTTGTGTTCCCTTTATGATTCAATCTGTCAAATTTTCAATCGTTGGCCCTATCGTCGTCATCATCGTCGTCGTTGTTGTAAATATTACCTGGTCGCATTAGAAGGATTTTTCTTCCTTCGTCATCTCTTTCTGGAAGAATTAGGATATTCCTGCAAATAAATGAATGAGTAAATCACCAGATCGAACCAAGAAACTTTGAAGAAAGGTAATTAAATAGGCGCACAGTTATTCACCAAGTGACCCACTTGAACTCACTTTAAGCAATACAAAGTTCACATGAACGAATGAGCGATCTAGCGACCAATTGATTGATTTATTGATTGATTGATTGATTCGTTTGATACCCGTCATCTATGGCGGCCAGGACTTTTGGATCCGTCGTATCGAGGTTTCTGAACCACTTGGACAGCTTCTTTCTTCTGGCGAGAAACTTCTCCAGAAGTTCTCTGGCCTCAAGCTGGGCAAAGTATCGTACCCTGAGGAACAGCAGGAGAAAGGCAGTGTCTGAAACAATCACATTTGAAGACAGGATTGAAGAGCCGAGGAATTAAGCAGGAGTAACATATAAGACCAGGTGCATTTAAACAGAAAGATGGACAAAATATACATAGAGTGAGCGAGTCACCGATGGTGAAAGGACATGAGACAGGTAATCGTAACCTCCAAATTTCTAAAGCGCTAGTCTAAAGCTAAGCGAAGGGCCCAAACTTATTCACGAGCGCTGTTTAATATACGGAGACAAACATACAGACAGGCAGACCGATATACTGCCTGATAAGAAAAAGACCGACACGCAGCTTGCTACCGACAAGGATAAAACATTATCGATTTTTGCCTAATTGAAAGATAGACAGACCAATGAGGACTAAACACAACGATTAAGACCTCCTTGAAAACACTAACGGCATATGAACAGATGACTGAGGGTCACAGATAAAGGACATAAAAACAGACTCACATGGACAGAGGTCAACATAACCTAATGGACAGATAGACAAACTAGGGATATAGAAGCACATCCACAGACAGATGATAGACAAACTGACGAACAAATGTGGAGACGAACACACTTACGCAGAGACAGACAATGAGTAAGTAAGTAGGTATATTCTTTATTAAACCGGCTGCCAAACAGCACTCTGGTGAACAACGTCTGTTAAATAGATCTTCTAAAGTTAATAAACAAACATACATTGATATATATATATACATAGCATTAACCATAATATGTATATATATATATATATATATATATATTACATACCGAAAGGCAGGCAGACAAACCTGTAGGGCATTTAATATGAGGTTGTTCCAGTATCCACTTGCGGAACGTTTCCACTGCTCCGAGTCTGTTCTTCGGATCTTCATTCAGTTCCTCCTTCGCCTTCTTCAGACTCTTCTCATCCAAAGTACACACGTACTCATCCGTTGACGTCATCGTGCCTAAAGATCGTCACCGTAACTATGGCTACCACTGGCTACAAGCAACAGAACATTTAGGTTATTATCTAAACCTTCAGAAGTCGCTTCGAGAATCAAACAACATAATAACCGATGTGCGTCTGTCTGTCTGTCTGTCCCGTAACAAACACTAGTGTGACGTCACCATACTGCCGCCTTGGCGACGGCTGTCTTGACGACGACTATAGGCCTATAATATGACGTCATAATATAACGGGCTAATACTCTATTAAGCTTAATAATAATAAGCAATAATAATTGTTTTATATACCGTGATTTTTCACGGGTTACAGCTAGTATATGTATATTGATGAAATATGTAGGCCTACACGTAGGAGTAGGTGCGGCACATCGTGATTATAGAAATCATTCGAAGAAATACCAGGATACAATAATGGTTGAATAGGCCTAAGTTTTACGTAAGGGAACAGCTGTAAACAAGTAAGTGACTAAAGTACTGTGATAGTTTTCAATGCGTATGCATGTAACACATCATAAAGCAACAGAGGCCTACGGGTGTTGTAGCGTTTCAGTCTAAAACGATTACAAGGGTGATAAAGTTGGTTAGATGGATCAAATGTATGAACAGCATGATATAATTTATAAGGCGTATTAAATGAACGACCAAATGCAATTCATCATAAATAAACACCATTTGCTATGTCTAGTCAGATGGACATTAGCGAATGTCCATCTGATTAGACATAGCGTTACGTCATCCAATGCTTCAACGCAAATTCATCCATTCATTCTGGATATTTTTATAACGCCTCTTCAAGAGATCTACTCATAGGGCAATTGAAAACTATCACAGTACATTTGTGACTTACTTGTCTCCCCTTGTCTCCCTGCCAAGAGCTTCTTGCCCTCTCTTTGCCTTACTTTTTGCCGGTTGAGAGCGCCGCTGATTTGAGTGGCGCTATATAAGTGTTCAATTACAATTACAATTAAAGAAAATGTGGTGCAACAGCTGAAAAGGTTAAAACCGATTACAGTTCAGATGATGATGTCCATCCTAATTCTTACACGAAGTGAGAGAAGAAATTGAGAGATATTAGCACAGAGTGTGCATTGCAGAGTTACAAGGGAATATGGAAATGTAGTTTAAGTGCCATTGCTTGAAAAGGGAAATAGAAGAGAACCATGTAACAACAGACCAGTCAATTTACCTTTGCCTTTTATGCGGCGCTTGCAGATACGTAAATACAAATGCTATTCTATATATAGATTGAGCACAATCCGGTCCTTACCTGAGTAGACGCCTAGCTATCTGACAGCGTTGGCTGAACTTTGATTGTTAATATATAGGTCGCGTATGACTTATGGCCGGTGTAACTTTTAAATTGACTCTGATCGAGTTTCTTCGTCGACATGTTGTAAAAAATGTCGGATATTGTTTTGTGAAAGACATTGTTCGACTAGGCCAAATCAAACTGTTACAGTGCCCATTATTGCGCTGCCGGCTAATGTACATTGCAATTATCAATGTGCTATCTTTACTTTATGTTAATATGACCATTATACGAATATCAGTTAACACTGAATCAAATAGCTCCGTTACTGGAAATTTTTGGCTAATTACCTGGTGTATATATATCTATAAGTATCTAATGTAACGTTCAAACCTATCGGCTGCATGCAGTGGTGTCAATCCCGTTTCATACATGCTCTAGGTTCATGAATGCATGCATTCATCATGGCTTGGTGTTGGGGTAATGTCTTAACGGGACTCAGCCTTTTTGCCAAGCCTTATGAAACCACGCATGAATGAATATCAATAAGTATAGCCTTCAGCGTAGGTCAACCATGAAGCCTGACCTCGTTCGCCCAGCCAACATCTGGGGACTTCAGAACGACAGTCATAAACCAAAAATAGAATTAAATGCGAGGACATTCGACGCAGTGCATAATCTGTTGTCGTGGATTTAAAGAAGTCTTGAATTACACCCGGTGTAGTTCGACGTTTTCTTTCCTAGAGCGACCGCGAAGGTTATAAGCAAGGGTAATCGGGCTATTCGTGTTACAGACACTTGAAAAGCTTTCTTGGGGGGGGGAGAGGGCGGGAGAGGTGGAGGGAGAGAAACAGAGACAGTCGGCTTTTAAAGTCATGACGACAACAGCAGGGCTGTTGTGCAAGGGTGAAAAACAACCTGCGACGTAAAGTTTGCTATGAGCAAACACATAGGCCTATACAGTATATTAGCTTGAAGAAAAAGTCCTCTGAGGTTAAGTACGAAGTGTTTGCGACTTCATTTTTATTAGCGTCAGCAAATGAGTGCGGGTGGCCTTTTCTCTCCCTCGCCGTCTGATCTTCCATCGACAGTGTACTGTCAACGTACTCATTAATCATTATGCATGGTTGAGTTCGATAAGAGAAGCAGTTGTAGAGATACCTCGAAACAAATTTCTGCCCTGCGTAGGTTACATACTAAGTTCTGCAGTATGCTATAGCAAACTGAACTGGGGCGTAGACAGAATGGATCGATGGTATACAATATACATATACCGGTTCCCGTGTTTGTATGTAAGAGAACACGTAATATCACGCAGTTTAGTTAACTCACGAAGGCGCTGTGTCTATGACCAGTGTTTTTTTTCTACCGGAACGCTCTGGAACGGCGTTCCGGCACCAAGGCTTTTTCAGCAGCTATTGTAAAAATAATTTAGTTATTTTAAGAGAAGAATATTTTTTTAATTTAATTTAAAAATTTTACAAAAATTGATCAGTGTCTAACTCTATCTCCTATCTAAGTTGTAATTTAGGAAATGGCATAGTTCAAAATGTATCATGTCATAATGCAAATGTGACTTCAAACATTTTCTTGGGGAGGTCTCAACTTCCCAAACCCCAACCCCCGTTTTTTCTCTGGCTTTGCCCTCGATTTAGCCCGAAACCTTTTTTTCTAGAAAAAAAGCACTGTCTGTGACTATCTAACAGATCTGAACCAGTGCGCTTTAAAACCGTTCGCAAATGTATGCTGCACAGAGTCTTATTACATACATACATTGAATCGTTCTTTGCACAGTTTGAGGTAGATGCACGCCATAATCAGTGGTCTGCAGTCGGTAAGAGGTTGATTTTCTATACAGCGCTTTACCAAGGCACCAACGCAGCCACTCTGGCCACGTACCGTCCTAGGAACGAGTTTGAGAGCAGGGCTGCAGTCGAGGGTATACGCGGGTGTTCAGCGTGTACTCACCTCTAGAGACCGTATACTCACCTCACAAAATATTTGCACTCACCTCTAATTTGTTTCGGAAAACTAACCGGTAGCGTGTGTTCACCTCTAATTTGTTTAAGAAAACTAACCGGTAGCGTGTACTGACCTATGATTTTACCACTACAGCCCTGTTGAGAGGGCATACCGCAAAAATATTGTGGTCAAGGTGGCCGTGCATACAGAAACTTTCAAGGTAGGTGTGTTGAACACTGTGTTCTATGCGGCTGTAGGATGTATGTATGCATGTATGTACCTATGTATGCATACATGTGTATGTATGTATTTATGTATGTATGACACAGTATGTGTATGTATGTATGTTCATTCATTCATTCAGTCGGGATATTAATATAGCGCACCTTAAAGAACCCTACTCAGACGCGCTCTCAGCCCAGTCACGGCCCAAAAATTAGACTTGAGCTGCTTGTAAACAGCAGGCGTGTTACCTCTAGGCAGTAGGCGAATCTCTAATGGAAGACCATTTCAAAACGGAGGACCCAGCAATTGAGAAACCCCGACGCTGTATATGTATGTATATGTGTGTATGTATGTATGTGTATGCATGTATGTGTATGTACATTGTACATATGTATATAATATGTATGTATGTATGTATGTATGTATTCAGCATTTTAAATAACGCCTACAAATGTTGCTTACACGGCTATCTATAGCTGACCTAACAATTGTGACTTGTCACAGACGGAAAAATGACGATTGCTTTTGTCTGCAGAAAAAACTACAACGCAGAATGTTTCAGTTCCAGAATGAAATTTACGATAAAAAAATTGTACCCTTCTACAATGTGATGACGATGATGATGATGACGATGATGATGACGACGACGATAATAATGATGATGATGATTAGCCGACCTTTATTGTCTCTGAGGTCCTAAGCTACAGTTAGAAGTGTTTTGCATTCCATCGAAACATTTATATGAGCTTAATGTATCGATACCAGACCTGATGCCACCATGCAGACACTTTATTGTGTCCATAACACTCAAATGTATCATTGACATTCATTGTCAGTCAATAGTATGAAACAAGCACTTGTTCCGAATGTGGCCTACAATCAGACGGCTTGTGTGGCCTGTGTGATAATTTCTGGCCTTTGTGTGTTTAATCAAATATGCTCTACAGCCGAACAAAAGACATTGTACGTGCTTTGTGGCCACATTAGTTGCTCATTTAACCAGATGTTACTCTTGAGAATGCATCTAGGCTTCGGCGTCAGAGTTTCAGAGGTCAAAGTGTCACCGCCAACAATAGAACTCGTTTATGGGCCTAAAGTAAACAGGCTTTCATCCTAAAGTCGTCAAGAACATCAAATGACAAAAGGAAGAGCGACGCTTATTCAAACCTGTGCAACGTAGGCCAGCCTGTTACAAATATATAAAGCCCTGTGAATATATTCATGGAAAGCATATATTCGTTTTATATATATATATATATATATATTTATTTATATATATATATTCAACCTATGGAAATGCATTAGAACCCCGTTATGTTGCCAAAAACGATGTCAGACATGAATATTCATTAGGTCTTCGCAGAGGCGTGTCTTGTCCCATTTTAACCGTCACCCATTGGTTGAATGAATCTGGAGTGACCGTCCGAAACGAGGGAAGGAGGGGTGTGTATAGACGCGGTGTGTGGCGACGGGTTGCCATGGATACCTGCGGGTGGGGTCCGGTGGTCGAGAGTTGGAGGAAACATCATCATCATCGGGTGCGGAGGAGGATATGGGCCGAAGGAGCGCAGCTGGCCTGCCGATAGGTAAGGGTTCGATGCCGGAGAGACGCTGAATACATCCATGTCTGGTACGCCAACTGCAGAAAACGAAAAACAGCCTTGTCACCCTTCGTCCTCGTCGCCATCATCATCATCATCATCATCATCGTCATCATCATCATCATCATCATCATCATCATCATCATCATCATCATCATCATCATCATCATCATCATCATCATCATCATCATCATCATCATCATAATCATCATCATCATCATCATCATCATCATCATCATCATCATCATCATAATAATCATCATCATCATCAGCATCAATATCGTCATCACCATTATCATCATCATTATCATCGTCAGCACCGTCACCATTATCATCGTCATCATCATCATCATCATCACCACTGTCGTCACGGTCGTCATCATTCTAATTACTCATAGCCTATTCATCGTCGTCGTCGTTATCATCATAGTGACCGTCGTCGTCATCATCATCTTTAGCGTAGGCCATATGGTTGTCATTGTCGTATAATCACTTGCTTTCACAGCTTGTAAACGAAATCCACAGTAAAAGCTAACAACATCAAGAAAAGTATTTGCTACCATGCAGTTTAACCATTCAAAAAGCGGCAGTCGATTGCAATCCCACTCCTCATTCCCACGCATGACAAACGGGGACTAGTTTCATCTAACATGCGCTATATAAAAGCGCCAATAACTTAGATTATATCGCGCGGCGTCGCTCGCAGGTAATGCTGGAAAGACGAGACTTACGTGATCGACACGCCATCTGTTGACTGTCTAGATAACCAGAAAGAACGCTCGGATCAGAGTTGTAAGGAGGACCTGCGTTTTCAAGAATAGGAAATGCGTCAAACACGAAGATTTCATAGAAGATATATTAGGTCTACATATTCTTAGCCTTTAATCTTAACTTTACTTACCGGAAATGGAAGTTTCATGCCCTTGACCTTAACGTCAAGTCTTGGTCTGGATGCAGTTCCCTCTCCAAGACCCTATACAGCCTTCGCAGGCCTATACTACAATAAAACCTAATGCCTATGCGATATCATATTGTACGGACTAGGCTGAAGATGGTGATGACGCTGCTGCTGGTGATGATGATGGCGAAAACAATGATGACGACGATGATGACGACGACGTCGACGACTACGACTATGATGATGATGATGATGATGATGATCTATTTAATACCTGCTCGATTCGTTTGATCTATCATCGGCTGAACTATACGCCTCCTGGCATTTATAAACCTAGCAATGAAGAGCAAACCTCATTTCAATAACGGTAATTTTTCAGTAATATACATGTAATGTTAATAGCAGAAAACAAAATTATATAATGAAGTTGCCTAATATTACTCAACTATTCATACTATAGATGTTTAGGTAGGCCTATATCCCAAACTGAAGAGTCTTTTATAGTGTCTGCCCTATTGAATTGCAGTTGTAATAATTACAATTCTTCATTATTCGATACTTTAAGCGGCAATATGAGGAGATGGGACACCATCACGATAAATCTGAATTAGATCGATAGAAATTAAATTTCAATAAAACGCACCTTGAATCTGAATAATGACATTGAAAACGTAGCAGGAATAATAATAATAATAATGATATAATGATAATAATAATAATAATAATAATAATAATAATAATAATAATAATAATAATAATAATAATAATAATAATAATAGCAATAATAATTATTATTATAATAATAATACCGGAAATAATAATAATAGGCCCAATAGAAAGAAACTAGCTATCTATGCTATTCCAACGCCTTTCAAAAATCATTCAACGTTTCAACGCCGTTGCTTTAGGAAGTTTAGGGCCTACCTACCGCAATACAAGGCTACCTTTGCCTTGCCAGAATTGGATGAAACGTAGCCGTTCCATAATAATGCTATTTACTGTCTCCGGACAATTTTTTCCTCCTGAGGGATTTATACTTAGGGCCTACATCATGGGAAAAATAATACAATTAATAATGTAAAAATAATATTATTACGGGCCTATCACTAATGGGCGTGGTGGCTCAGTGGCAAGTTCGGCGCCTTGTGACCGGAGGGTTGCAGGTTCGAATCCCACTCTAGCCGCTGCGTACGGACCTTGGGCAAGTCCTTCACTCGCAATTGTTCGTGGCGCTTCGGCGTGGAAATTCCGGCACAGTATCAAATGCTGTAGTCAGCAACGTTCCCTCTAAGCTGCGCGGCTGCGCGGCCGCGCAGCTCATTGGAAAATGCCGCGCAGCAGTATCAAAATTCCGCGCACAAGTTTTGGTAGCAAATATTATGAGCTAAAGTTTTGTTTAACTTAAGGTAGGCCATTGAATTATTAACCCTCTTACTTATCTTTGCGTCAACGGAAGGCCAAGATCTGTGTGCGCCCGCACAGGAGCATACGAGCCACAACCGCTGGTCACAACCACGGATTTCTATTAATAAATAGATCGGTGATCACACCTCCACATCCAGTATCTGTCTGTATCAGTGTCCCTCATTAACTGGGACGTCTTGTGCTGACTCATAACCAGCAGACCAGCTTGGTGGGCCAGCCTATTGAGAGGGATGCTGATACCCCAAGGTTTTCTCCACTGAGTGGAAAGATCTTGCTGATAGCCCACTGAGATTTGAGAGGGATGCTGGTCGCCCAAGGTTTCTCCACTGACTGGAAAGATCTTGCTGATAAGCCTGATGCTGGTGAGCTGCTTTGCCGCAATGCAGTTGCGCCGGCTAGCTAGCTTCCAACCGATGATGCCTTAATTACTATAATTAGGCCTGTGTGTCTATCAGATTATCCGTGTAGGATTCCACTTTGAAAGATGCTACCGGTTTGATACAGCGTAATATTTCTTTGTGACTATAATTTATAACCGATGTCGAAACGTAAAAAGAACCAGAATGTATTAGACAGTTTTTCAAGATAAAGTGAAGGCCCTAGTTCTAAGTTTAAAACCGAATGGCTTAGTGAGCTGGTAGAGACAAAACTTCCAACGTCAGCAGAACACGGACGAACGAAACTGGGCGGTCATTTATCGCGACAGCACTGATGATGCCGTTTGTCAGTTGTGTCAACAAACTCGTGCTGTTGGCGATTTCAGTACTGGGAAACGCTGGAAAATGGATTACGGCCTACTTGAAGCGCCAGTTTTTCAGAAAATTCTCCGCATTTGGATTCATGCAGTGTCTAAACTAAAATGCCAAAAATCCGGAGGCCTACACAGACTACTAACTGAAATCGCTGAAGATCGAGAAAAAGAAAAGAGTTTTCAAAGCGGAAAATTGCTGACATCAATGAGGTAAGGTAAAGTTTTGATCGATAACGTATCGCTGGCCATCTCTATGAATGTATCGTGATCTCAGATTCATAATTTCTGAAAAATTCAAGTCCGAGTTAATGGAGACATTCGACGACGTAGTCCATTTTGCACTCAACGATGAACAATTTATCACGTTGGCTCGTCTAGGCCTACTGGATGTGTGTGCAACGTTCCAGGCAGCAAGACTGTGAACGCGGTTTTAGCCAATGAACGCCATCAAGACCAAATCTCGGAACCGTCTGGAAACTGACCACGTGGACATGACTTTGATGAGGATAAAGTCTTGTCACGATTCTGGATTGGAAGTCAATCTCGACAGATCTCGAGTTTTTCAAATATGATCATCGCAGAAGGATAGGCGGCAGAAACTTTAGCGTTTAGCATTATTTTGATGCTATATAGAATAAGAACTAGGCTACACGTAGGCCTATAGTTTATTTAATTTTTACATTCGTAATCGTAGCATAATATTTTCATTGCGATAAAGTATGAAAACTATACGTAATTTATAAGCCATACATGTCTTTAATTTAAAAAAAGACATTATTACAAACGTGTATGTACTATGTAGTCAGTAATTACAACTTAAAATTACAATCACAAATGTTTCTGAAAATGTGTTGCTCACCCGGAAATGAGGCTGCTCAAACACCCGCCAGTTCCGCGCACGCAGAAAAAAATTTAGAGGGAACGTTGGTAGTCAGGAGCGCCTCTGAGTAGTAGTTGACTTCGAGAGGCGCTATAGAAATATCCGGAATAATAATAATAATAATAATAATAAATAATAATAGGCCTAATAAAAATATGCCTAATAAAAATAGGCCTAATAATAATAATAATAAAAATAATAATAATAATAATAATAATAATAATAATAATAATAATAATAATAGCTATAGAGATAGTAATAATAAGAAGTAATAGTACAGATAGCCTCATCTTTAAATAGAAAGGCATTATGCATTAGACACCTTTAAACTGAGCTTAACCGACGCTATATATTTGTCATCTACGTTCAATCATAGGATCCGTATCTCGTGGTCTGTGTTTCGTCATAGAGTTCTATAAGCCAAAATAATTTGTGTCGATGCCAACGGCCTTTGTTGCCATAAGATGTCAAAATCTGGATTCATCAACCCAATCGTCAGATAACGACAACAGATTAATATGAGCCTAACTACAAATGCTTTCAAATTTCGTAAAAATTTTGAAAATCGTAAGACTAAACAGAATAGCAGAAACGTCAGCATAACAGATCTCTTAGTTCGACGATCAAATTAATCGCAATAACAGCGTCAACAATGATAATGTCGATGATGATTATGATGATGATAATGATGATGATAATAATAATAATAATGACGATAACGATGATGATGATGATGATGATGATGATGATGATGATGATGATGATGATGATGATGATGATGATGATGATGATGATGATGATATATGAGTAATAATAATAATAACAATAATAATTATTAGGGCCTAATAATAATAATAATAATAATAATAATAATAATAATAATAATAATAATAATAATAATAATAATAATAATAATAATAATAATAATAACAACAATAAAATAATAATAGTATTAGGCCTAATAATAATAATAATAATAATAATAATAATAATAATAATAATAATAATAATGATAATGATAATGATAGTGATAATGATGATAATGATAATGATAATGATAATGATAATGATAATGATAATGATAATGATAATGATAATAATAATAATAATAATAATAATAATAATAATAATAATAATAATAATAATAATAATAATAATAATAATAATAATAATAATAATAATAATAATAATTAAAGGGCCTAGTAATAATAGGGTTACTACGTTTGGACAGTGATAGCATATATATAGGCCTACGGGCATTCACAACTTCAGAAATGTGCTTTGAATATTGATTAGGCCTATAATTAGGCCTACAATCATAATCATCATAGTCGTCATCAACAAAACAGCAACAATCCCAACGCCATCATCAGCAGCAACGGCAACAATAGCCTACCAACGACACCATGCACCATCACCATCAACAGCAACAAAGCATATATCAGTTTAAAACGTCAATCGCTAGATGGCCACGGTTTCGAAATTTGTACTAGCAGACTCAGGATATCTTCGCTGTTTCTTCAGAGCTCAGATGTTAGCTTTAGTTTATTTATTTATTTGTTTATTTATTCCGGATATTTCTATAGCGCCTCTCGAAGTCAACTACTACTCAGAGGCGCTCCCGACTACAGCATTTGATACTGTGCCGGAATTTTCACGCCGAAGCGCCACGAGCAATTGCGAGTGAAGGGCTTGCCCAAGGTCCGTACGCAGCGGCTGGAGTGGGAATCGAACCTGCAACCCTCCGGTCACAAGGGGCCGAACTTACCACTGAGCCACCACGCCCCAACGAGAGTTAATTAGTTCTTAATACCTTTATAATTGCAGTTGAAATGCTTCCACGCTTATGCGTAAGATTTATTAGTCGGGAGTAGTCGTTGTTGTTACAGTGAACTACAGTTACTGCCTTAGTCATCGGGTAATCACAGTATCGTCTTTTACTCACCAGTTATTGACCTGCATGATGTTAAGACGGCTGTCCTGTGCTAACTGCTTCTTCTGCTCCTCGGAAGGGTAGGGATGCTGTACAAAGACACATCATGACGAATCACAGATTACTTAGTTCCTACATGTTCAATAGCCTACTGATTGAGGCTCGAGAAAAGTGCCTAGACCTTAAGCCTCTGTGTAATAGGGCATACGGATCGCGGTTCACTCCAGCCTTCCAGAAGGTGGCTATTTCAGAGATTTAAATCCCGGGCTAGCACGGTCTATACACGGGGACCTTCAATGGCGTGGTGACTATTCAAATACACAGCGGTGGTGAAGGATCTCACCCGATCAATTCATTGAAAAGTGAGCAGGGTTGAGGCCATACGTTCGCTATATAAAATCATATACATTTACATTTAAGCTGGTTTAAAAGTCTAAATATAATTACCATATAAATAAATTATCCCAAGTAATCACAACCTCTCAGTCTGTCAGCGAGCGAGTTTCAAATATAAGGAAACCAATAAATCGACAAAACAAATTTATCAACTTAAGCATCAATTATTGTTCATCTATTAATTAATCGGATCGATAAACGATAAATTAACGAGTCAACGAGAATCAGCTTTTCGAATATGAAACTGTTCATGTATCGAACCACTCATTCATCTATAGACTTTACACTCCCCCCTAAGGACGATTCCAATTTTGTCCCAAGAGTTCTCTATGCCACATTAAAATAACTCTTTCTTTACTTTAATTTATCCTGAATTTTAACATTTTCAATACTTGTTAAGTTTCCAGCCTCTCCTATATCCTCCAACATAACATTACTATTACTTAGCATCACTAATGTATTTGTAACATATTGCGGTTTGTCAATGTGAGTCGATAATAAACGAATAATAATAATAATAATAATATATTCAATGAATGAATGAATGAAGGAACGAACGAACGAACGAGTTAATTAATAAGTTGATGAGTCCGTAGTCCGTACGTCCGTCCGCCCGCCCGGTGTCTATCCAGGC
>OY744615.1:24337141-24391905 GCA_963556255.1 Allolobophora icterica | reverse complement strand
ATCATCATCATCATCATCATCATCATCATCATCGTTATCATCATCATCTTCATCATCAGTTCCTGACACCAGCCATTTGGCGTCGATGAGTACGATTAAATCATCTCCATAGTACTCCGTCATTTGTCAAGTCATGCCTTTGTACCTTTTCTCCTTCGAATATTTCATGTAGGCCTATTAGTGCATATAGCGTAGAATTCTGTCAACTGGCATTCTCTGTCTACATGTCCAAACCATTGGAGTCTTCATTCAGCGCACATTAAATGTCTGGTTTCGAAACGCAAAATTCTGTATGTTAACCAAAAGTATCACATTACTACGTGACCATATGTGGAAGCCGAATGATTACGGCACGGATATTTAACGCGGAGAACACGGGTTTGAACCTTCCCCAATAGCGGTCAGCGTATTTACAGTATAGGAACGGTGAGCATGTCATAGATGCTCAACGTCATTGATGTTCCACCGTATGGTTGTGCACATGTGTGCTCTTCTAAACATCAAAATGGGGAATGAAATCAACTGCAGTTACAAAGTCTGCTGCTGCTGCTGCTGCTGCTGCTGCTGCTGCTGCTGCTGCTGCTGCTGCTGCTGCTGCTGCTGCTGCTGCTGACGATGATGATGATGATGATGATGATGATGATGATGATGATGATGATGATGATGATGATGATGATGATGATGATGATGATGATGATGATGGTGATGATGATGGTGATGATGATGACGACGACGATGATGATGATGATGATGATGATGATGATGGTGATGATGATGATGATGATGATGGTGGTGATGATGATGATGATGATGATGATGATGATGATGATGATGATGATGATGATGATGATGATGATGATGATGATGATGATGATGATGATGATGATGATGATGATGATGATGATGATGATGATGATGATGGTGATGATGATGGTGATGATGATGACGACGACGATGATGATGATGATGATGATGATGATGACGACGACGATGATGATGATGATGATGATGATGATGATGATGATGATGATGGTGATGATGATGATGATGATGATGATGATGATGATGATGACGATGATGATGAGTTCTGTGCCCGACGGCAGCAGGTCCATTGGCTTTATGCCACCCAGGGATGAGATGAGTGAGGAGGTTTCCCGTTGCCTTCGTCACATTGTGGGTGATCAACTTGTCCAAGATCGCTATACGCAGTGGCTTGAGGTATATTCGAACCTCCGGATACACGGCACAGACTTACCGCTACACCACCGCGTCCCATGAGCAACAATGAGTGAAGGACATAAACAATCTATACACCTATTAATCCTCTACACACCCCAAAGGCCAATATTCTCTCTCCCTCTGAATACATACTAAGACCCACATCAACTGTAGGTCTACATACTTGACTGTCAGGCAAGTTGTGTTGATTCCATTAGTGTCTGGCGGACGTTGTTGATCAAATTCTGAGGTGGGCCACAAGATTCGTTGTGTATAAATCATTATTATTCTAGGCGTGTGATAGAATGTTTCAAAGCAGTGCTGTTGAAACAGACCTTGATCGCTGTTATCCGTCGAGTAGAGGTGTTTGACCTCGTCCTGGGGCAGTTCAGTGAACCCTCAGAGCTGCACGAACGATCGTCGTCCTGTCTGCTGTAGGCCGACATCCGACCCCCTGCGGAAGGGTGCAGACCCTGCGAATGATGAAGATGACCCTCCTACAAATTAATCATGCATCTGAGTCAAGCGTTCACAGGTCGGGAGCCGCCATTATGCGATATATATATATATATATATATATATATATATATATATATATATCGCATAATGACGATATATATATATCTATATATGTAATATATATAACATATATAGATCATAGTGCTCCAAAGTAATGTTTTCTTTTATGTCTGCTAAACGGACATGCTTAGCATGTCACTTTCAATATGAGGTAGTAAAATGATGCATGGGTAAGAGGCATATATAAATATATATATATATATATATATATATATATATAATATATATATAAGTGATTGTTCGTGTATATATATATATACATATATATTCTCACACAAGCCATACATGATCCTTTTAATTGCTATCCTAATATACGATGAACAATTACATGCATATATTTTTTTCATTGTTCATACAGGCTAACTAATATAATTGCATGTTGCATTGTGTCAGTACGGGACAGGGAAACAATTAACTAGACCATCCTGTGTTGCTGAACGAAGAGATCTTCGGTCAAGTACGGACGAAACTGACGAGCATAGTTGTTGGCGGTATACGATGGCGCATAGCCGGTCTAGGACTCTCTTAGCCTTTCCAAATGACGTGTATTTATGTGTATTTGTCCAACTATAGTATAACCTGACATCCCTGAGGATAACGAGTCCGCCGGTCGCTAACAGTTGTTGGTTTAGCCGTGAACTTGTCTGGATTAACTTGAGCTCTTGAGGCTTTTTGATTGTTCGTATGCGTTGAGCAATTGATTCCGCTGTCCGTTTGCCATTAGAGTTGTTTGTATGAAGCTATTCAATGACCTGCAGTACACGCTGCAGGACAATAGATGTTTGTCGACAGCCACCAGGTCTTATGCTATTCGCTTCTAATTTACGCTTGCTTAGCCACGGCTCCATATGTCGAACGTTGAATTATTTAGCAGAGAAATGGAGGTAAATAATTAAAGAATAACATCAAGAGCAGAGACAGGTATAATCACACATACACCAAGGCAGACAGACAAACAGACAGACAGACAGACAGACAGACAGACAATGGTCGTTCGTTTAATTCCTGCAAACGGGATTGTTTCAAACAGTGATGGGGTCGCGAGACCGCGGTCTTAGTCTCGAGACCGTCTCGAGACCGAAAACATGCGGTCTTGGTCTCGGTCTTGGTCTTGAATGTGCCGATCTTGGTCTTAAAGGTGCAGTCTTGGTCTTGGTCTTGGTCTTAGGCGTCTGGTCTCGGTCATTTGCATTTGGTCTCGGCCTTTAGTGCAGAGGCGTCTCTGACAGTTTTGTGCTATAGGCCGCCATAGGCAAGCAGCAAGGACAAACATGCCGCCCCTTACTAAAAACATATATTTTAATTTAATTTCTTATTAACTAATTATATTATTTGAATTTTGCCGGAATTTGCCGCCCCTTGAGAAATGCCGCTCTAGGCAGCCACTTATATTGCCTATACCTAAAGCCAGCACAGCTTGGGTGGGATCGAGAGTGGAGTGTGGAGTATTTTGTTAAATGTTGTTGCCGATATTTGCTGGTCTTTTCGATCGTTAGTTTTTTGCATCCCATCAACACCTGCACCTGTTGAGAGGTTGCTTAGCTGTAGTGGACTCTTCGCGAGACCTCACAGGGCAAGACTTGGGGACAAAACCTTGTGTGATTTAAATTAGTTCTTATAAAATGTAATGAACATCTGATTTTAATGATGGGATTATGTGATACACTTAAATCGAGAATGGCGTTTACGGTATTGGTTTTGAGGCTTAGGTCTTGGTCTTGGACCACAAGGTCTTGGTCTCGGTCTTGGTCTTGGACCATGCGGTCTTGGTCTCGGTCTTGGTCTTAGGTTGTTGGTCCTGTGCACAACACTGGTTTCAAATGCTCCAATTGCGCTTTCGTGAACAAAAACTTCCCTGCATTCACTCTCTAATGCCTTCTTCCTACCACACCAACAAAATTCCAACCGCCTGCATTTCGCATGCATACAGATGCGCTGCTATAGAAGATATTATGTTGAGTATAGCATATGAACATTAGACATGGACCTTATACACAGACCATATATGTTTTTTTTCAATTAATGGCTGGAGTGTGTGATGTGAACACACCAGTCCCATAAAAGTGCAAGAAGGTTAACAAAACCGCAACTACCTGTCTGGCCTCATCGCCAACATTTTCGTGATAATGATAGAGTACATCATCCATACATGCACTTAATGGATCTGTATGAATTACATATCATGGGGGGGGGGTCCATAGAGTAGTGGTAACATCACTGGCGTGAAGAGCAAGAGGTAGCAGGATCGCTTCCCGCAACCCTCCCAAATTTAGGTCCACTCAGCCTTTCATTCGCGAGATGGTGCGTTGTTAAAATGAGATGTAGGGCGTGATGGGCGCCTTGCATGGCTGCCGTATTCAGTTAAAATTCGACTCCTGTAATAACTTGTGATCATCCGTTCATACTGATTTGTAATCATACTGCGTTATTGTCAGTTTGAAGATATTAAAAGAAGATTATTATTATTATTATTATTATTATTATTATTATTATTATTATTATTATTATTATTATTATTATTATTATTATTATTATTATTATTATTATTAAATTATAATGTATTAAGTACTATTAGGCCCCTATGTATTATAATTCCAAAAATAAATACATGCACAACTTCGTGAAATTACGAGCAAAGCTCTCAAATATAAAACAGTAATTCGCAGTCCTTAATGCGTGATCCGATTAGACTGGATCCATGGCTCGTTTCATAATCCCACAACGCAATATTCCACATAACATGTGGGCATCGGGAAAAGGCGCTTCATAAACGTTCAGCTACATATAGAGGTACGTATCTAAATTATACATAGCACTGCCATCCATAATCACCGTTGATAAGTAGGCCCTATTTGCTAAGTTGCATAGTTCTTGTGTAGGAAGGCGAGCGAATGTTGTGCCATCCGTCACTGCAGCCATTGGTCGATTTCCTTTCATTCTGCACGACTCTTTCTATGTGTATGCCATGCATTGTGTGGCTAAATGGTTTGGAGACTAGTGTAGAGTTCGATATTTACTCGTTTACTTCTCGGATCTTTTCCTGTCGACGTTCTGTCAGTCAGTGGCCATCCATACATCAATATCGGCCATTTTTAACGGCTTGTCATTTATAACAAAGGCTCTTCCATGCATGCAGACGCCCAGCAGACTTTGGCCCAGAGGCGTAGCTAGGGGTGCAGAGGAGGACATGTGTCCCCTGGCGACAGAGGCAGTGGGCGCCAAAATGAGGGTTAAAAACAATAATTTTATTCTCAATTTTCATGCAATTTTAACTAATTTAACCTAAAAAATGTATAAGATTTAATTTTGGCGCCCCAAAATATCCAGTTATATCCTCATTACTGAGAAACCAGTTGTTTTGGACACCATATACTACCTGCGTTTTACATATTTTATTTTATTAAATTTAAATTGCCATTCGATGTATTTGGAAAATGTGAAATAAATAAAACACGGAGGGGCGCCAATTTCATAGTTCGTCCCCGGGCGCAAAATATCCTAGCTACGCCGCTGCTTTGGCCTATTTGCATTTTCATCTAAACTTACAGCCAACCGACAATTGGGTTCTCCGAGCAGTGACTTCATGGAGACCCTGACATCAGTGATGTAGACAGATTTTCTTAGAAGGTAGACACCTGCAAGGGGGATGATCGGCTGGTTATTTGGTCCAGGCCTCGTCCGACCTCTTCGACGCCTCCAGTTCTGGCTCTTCTATAGGATTATGTGCTTAAATTCATTTACTGTACACCAAAAATCATAGACCACAGATTGTCTGGCCTTTTCACAATCTCTCTCCTAACATGCAAGAGTCTAACCCGGCCTGCAATGTGCCACGGTTTTGCCTGCACAGGCCATGCATGGCATGCAGCCTCAGATGAATATGGATTCGTAGTTTGCCACGTGGTGACTCAGGTAAAAGTAAATGTAGATTGGCGCCCTTCGTGGTTCGTAGGATACACCACACACATGTTCGTGTTTTTATAAATGTTACAATAATGAAAGCCCGCCAAAGGACAACGGCAAGGGCTTCGGCACGGGGCCATACAGGGCATGGATGGATCCCATCATCCCACTTGAAAAGTGCACGTGGGGTAGGATTTGCTTTTCTATCTCAATTTGAGTGTGAGAAGTGGGTGATTGTAAGACCAGGTATTTAAAGTGGAAGAAGAGCTATCTCTAGGCCAGAGGCAGCCACAAGTATAAAGTTTTAACGACTTCATTTTTCTTAGCCTCGGCATTTTAGCTGAGTTAGTTATATATGATTTCTGGAAAATTAGCAACGTCACAGTTTACAGGAACATCTGAAAATCATGCGCCTTTAGCAGATGGCTTAATATTTTAATCTATCTTTTTTATAGCCTTCGAAAGACACGATATTTATTTATTTATTTGTGTCTTTGTGCGTATCGCGTGTTTTTAACAGGGATTTACTTATAGCATTTGTTTATTGTCTGCTTTCCGAACAATATGTGAGATTCGAATCTAGCATTACTTTTATCGACGAAGCTACAACAACATAAGAAAAGCCATATGTCACTCTGTCTCAATTGTTTTGGCAATAAATCTTTCAATTCTAAAAATAATTCAATAGAATTTGACAAATTGAAAGAGAGATAAATTATTAATGTTCTGCGACAATTTCGTGAAATTCTTTCAACAGGATCCAAAGTTATGCATATTCAAATTTGGACAAACAAAATTCCAACTTTCCAACATTTAAAAGATAAAAGCAAACTCCATACCTTATTCATTAAAAAATGACGTCATAATAACTTCATTTTTTAAGCAGACGATAATAAAAGGAAGTGGTTTTCAGTAAAGTTGACTTGAGTTTCATTAAAATTTTTAGACAAGAAAAACATTAAGGAGCAAAAAGGTTTTTGAAGGAATTTCCTAACAGAAACTTGTCTATCGTTGTGATAGATCAGTTGCAGTCAGGATATCAAGTATTTACTGCACACAGTTCATTTTTATCGATCCAGGGGTCAATAAATGGTACATGGGTGTTTATCCGAAATGTTACAAATTTGGTCACGGGAAAAAAAATTTCCCAAAAATTGATTACTTTAGTCATATACATAGTTAAAGTTAACTAACTTGAAAGAAATCCACTATATTTCTAATCGTAAGTTAATTTTTTCAAATTTTATTGTCAGAACTCCTCTTGTCATTACCATCCGCCTTTTTGTTTAATCATATTTAATGAGAGGGACCTGAAATATTCCTCTGGGGCTTATAAAATGGCAATTTCTTAAAAGTAGATGATACCAGCATTAAGTAGGAATACAGCAGGCTTTCCTTCACATAATATATTAGTCTGGTGTCGAGAAATTAAGACATTTGTCAAAATTATTTTAAAAAGCTATAGCTACAGAAAAATATCTGTGCAGCATTAACCATAACTCTATGTACAGTAATATGCATTAGATACAAGTGGAACAACATTTTAAGAGTTGCTGGTAAATTCTAATTACTTGCAATTTATTTTTATATCAAACAATTCACACATGGATGGTAATGACCTTTAAAATACGTGTAAGTTACTCTTAGCAATGCGTCATTACCATCCGTGACAAGATGGGACTATAATGAAAAAATAGCAGAAATCTGATGTATTCGGATGATAATGATGAAAAAACAACTGCGTATGGTAATGACATAATGATGAAATTTATAACATTTTCACGTGAATTACTCTATCAGATAAGTAATCTCAATCAGTGCAACAAAAGCGGTAAATAAAATAAGTTTTCAATGTTATAATCTGCCTAAGCCAGGAAATACAACACTAGATGGTAATGAAACGGAAATTTACTTTCCTTATAATTATTTGGAACATGCAAACTTAAATTAAAACTAAAACATTAAGAATTTAAACACAAATCTGCGTGATTCCATTAATAGTTAACAATATCTTGTTCCTGGTGTATTTCTTTTAGTAAGTAAGCGCGTTCTCTAAAAGTTATAGGGCTTTATATAGGCTTCCAAAACGTTGAGATGGCAATGATGCTTATTTCTATGGACAGGTATAAATAGGCTCAAAAATAAAATACAAACTACGAAAATGAGTCTAAATGTTTCATCATTACATATGTTAGCTACTAATTAATCAAAATAATATACCTTTGTTACATATAAAGGCTGAATTTAATGCATTGTACACCGTGTCGAAACGGAGGATGGTAATAATATTTTGGTTACATTTAGTAATTTTTTCTAAATTCCAAATCTAACAGCTACAGCAATTATGAAAAGTGTTGATCTGTTCATTTTTTTAAAGATAGGCAAAAAATTTGAAGAAATTATCATAAAAACTAAAAAAAAACACATGGGACATCATCTCTGTACTTTTTGGATAATGACCCACATACTATCGTGACGTTTTACTCGGTGAGCACTTAGCCTATTGCCTGCTATTAAAGAATTGTCGGGCAACAGTGAGTTTTTCATATTCCACCAGGACAATGCGCCAACTCACCAAGCCTGAGAAACTATGGATCTGCTTTCAAGAGAAACTCCAGATTTTATTTCATCCACTCTTTGGCCCCCAATAGCCCTGATCTCAACTCGGCTCGACTACAAGATATAGAGCATCCTTCAAGAACATGTTTATCAAACCCGCATACGCGACTCTGACCATCTCAAATAGCGAGTTGTGGGGGAATGGATTCGTTTTGATCAAGGAATTGTTAATCGTGCGATCAATGAATGGCGAGATCGCCTTAGAGCGTGTATTCGAGCTAATGGCGGGCATTTTGAACATCGCAGACTAGAAATTCAAGTAAGCCTACCATTCCCGCGTACCCACATCGGGCCTACGTGCACGGGACTGACATTTCTATACGAGACCCTTATGGGGCCCATAAAAAATCAATGAGAATACTGGCAGGGTATACTATGTCCAAAATGGTCTTCATGCGAAAAGCGTATACAAGTAGAGAAGAAATTGGTATCCCCACTTTTTAGACCAAAGTTGCGCCCTGCAGGGTATAAGTATACATTGAGGGGTTTAAAGATGAGTAACCTACAGTATAAATAGCATACTTTTCATCATTTTCAAAAGAAATTATAGTCGAGAAGTAGGCTACTGCATATTTGTTCGCAGACGATTGTTCTTCTGAAGAAGAAAAACGGAATGACATGTATTGTCTCGTAGAGTTGAGCAGTGGAGTGTTGCAGCAGCAGATATGGCCTGACGTATGGCATGCATGAAAAAAGTACAAAATATATGAACAGAAGGATGAGAATGACGGAGGAGAGGAGTTAGAGGAGGAGGAAGAGGAGGGGAGTTGGTGGTAATAGCAGCAGCAGGAATAGTAGTATACTATAGTGGTGGTGGTGGTGGTGGTGGTGGTGGTGGTGGTGGTGGTGGTGGTGGTGGTGGTGGTGGTGGTGGTGGTGGTGGTGGTGGTGGTGGTGGTGGTGGTGGTGGTGGTGGTGGTGGTGGTGGTGGTGGTGGTGGTGGTGGTGGTGGTGGTGGTGGTGGTGGTGGTGGTGGTGGTGGTGGTGGTGGTGGTGGTGGTGGTGGTGGTGGTGGTGGTGGTGGTGGTGGTGGTGGTGGTGGTGGTGGTAGAAGTAATAGTAGAAGTAGTAGTAGTAGTAGTCTCGCAATAGTATCATGCATGCAAAGAAGGGGCCTGAGCAAGGAGGACCGTGTAGAAACTTGATTCTCATATCTCATGATAAAACGACTCAAATTGCCCCCCCCCCATTAATTGCCTGAGGCATGAGCATTCGTGCTCTGAGCCCCAGTATACCCGCTGTTGTGCTACTGCATGTTTAGTCGTCAGCCTCATCATCAATCCGAATTTAGGTTAAGACTTCTTTGCTTCTCATATAGTTAAACAACCATGGGCCATGGCTCTTTCCAAGATCGCAAACAAGAAGTAATTGTACACAAAATTTAATATTATTCATCTATATATGAAAATACGTTTTCTCTAAGATACAGCAGGCCTATCTATATAGGCATGCATGTTTGAACGTATGAATATATGTATGTATTGTGTATGCATGAATGTATGTATGCATAAGTTTATGTCTGTGTATGTGAATGTGTTTATTGTAACATGACATGATTCATTAAAGATTCCCAATAAACTTCATGTATTAAAAGCCTCGTTTTCCACGGATCTTGCATTCACTTCTTCTATGATATGACAATATTGTTTCTATAATGGTTAAGCCTCATTGCATGAATGTATGTTTTTATTATTTTTTTATTATGCTTTTATTATTTTATGAACTTATTTTATTTATTTATTTTGTGTTTGAACTGTTTATTTGTCGTTTCTTGTTCTGCATTGAGTTGACATATACATGATGGTATCTCGCGGTAAAACATGTCAGTTTTGGCTGCAGGACTGAATTTCATATCTCTTCCATCCCCCTCCCCGCGCACAAACCACCCATGCAGCAACTCTGCAGGCGATGCTAACCAACTGCAACCCCTCCCTGTCATTACCATTCTATCCCCCGTCCATTCTCCGGACTTCTGCGGTCTTTTGTTAAACGGGTTGCAATTTTTTCATCACCCTCCCTTATCCCTTGGCAATATACCTGTATTCACCTGCCTAATCCAATCAATCATATACACCTGTCATCCAACGATAACCGCGTTACTCGTGACCAGACCGCAGATAGATCCATACATTATATTTTATATGTATATGAATGGATATATAAATATATATATATATACAGTTGTCTCTTCGTATATACATAAAACATACATGAGACTTAATATGTACAGATGTACACAGATACGTATACATAATAAGGAGAGTGCGATTAGTAGTTGGCACATTTGGGGACTGAGCTATATGCATGGGAAGAATATATTTAGTTGGTAGACCTATAGTATATTTAGCCTGAACCGGGGTGTGCACCGGGGTGTGTATCGTCGGGTTGGTGGACGTTTCCCTCACTCCCCTATACAAAGTCTCTGCATTTAAATTCCTTCCGGATTGACGTATGTATACAGTGTATGCGCTAAACAGATGTATATAATTTTATGTATATATATATATATACCTATATGGCACTCAAGATGCATGCTTATATTTGTATTACAAGCAGAAATTGAACGGGATTTCGAATTGACCATACATATAGTATGAGCCTGTTTAGCCTAAGTATAGGCTAGATCACATGATGTTACAAAGTAAAGTCAAGGTGCTGTTGGTATAAGTTGAAAGTCAAACTTGGAGAATACCAAGGATGAAACAACAAAAATTGAATGTTTCATTACTTTTTCATAGCTTTTTCTTTTAACTCTCTGCAGATGGAATGGAACTTGAATCAACTTCCCGAAAATTTACTCTCCGGAGTTGACCACGGAATAAACTAAATGGCTTTCAGTCTCAGCTCGCTGCACTTAAACTTTAAGACTATGAAACGCTCATGAGCTTACCTCCATAATAGAAATTTTATCGTCTATAATGTTATCTACTCGATTTCGTGTTAGAATAAATTCATCCATCTTCCCTATCAGCAGAATCGGAACACGACGTGTTTTAGTCAAAATCAACGACGTCTTATATATTTTATGCTTATATTATGTAACGCAGGGAGCTTTCTTCAGCTTGTCGGGCTCGGATATATTTAACCAAGGACAGTTATTGATTCTGAGATTGCGAGAGGACTGAGGGGTGAGGAGTCATATCAAGGCCGACAAAACTGAGTGTGGGCCATAAACGAATTTGTAACTGATGAAGGATATAGAAGCTTGCGCTTTGACGTATACATCTTCACATCCCGATATGACTAAAATGACAACCATAGGACGGAGAGTGAGGGTCTTTCCGAGAAGAGTGTATATTGTGTTATATTGCATTTCAAAACTTATAAAGCGCCTCTGCTCAGTGCCCCCCCCCCCCATGGAATCAGAGGCGCTCCCAGAGCGAAAGTCTTCGGGAATAAAAGCAAGTTTTTTAGACAACGAAAAGCTGTGGCAGGACCACCAGATAGTAGTGCAGCCCGGACCGAAGGAAGAAGCTGATTCCACAACCTATAGGGCCAATACTAACAGAGGAACAATACTGGGCCATGGCCGTTCTCACTCGGGGAACAAATAAGTCAGGTCGATCAGAGGAACGAAGAGCGCGAATGGAACCATGCAGCCGAGGCTGGAAGACGTATTGAGTCACGGAGGTATTTAAGAGCAATTCCAGGTAAGATAGGCCAATAAAGTTAAGTACGGGTACCACTCGTACTCTCACAAATTAAGCTTATGCTTATTCCTTTATAAATTATGTACATATATTTGCATAATTATTTTAGAAGGAAATGGTTCGTGCATGTATACCTGTTCTTTGTAGGCGTCGTGAGGAGTGAGAGGTTGATGTCCGTTCGACCTTTCCATCGGCGCTCGGTAACTTCCGGAGTCGCTTGGAAAACCGGAAGTGGATGGGATGTCTGGTTCTCTTTCGTCGACGACCAGGTCGACTGGGATTTTGCTCTTGAGGCAGGTTATATAGCGCTGGCAGAAGTTGTCGCACAGTTCGTGTACCTGGAGATTCATAAAGTGTCCGCCGTTTAACCTATAGTCTCATATAAGCTAACATAATATAATGAATAATATAGCGCTGTTACAAAGAAATAGTCTATGGTTGTTTCAAGTTAAACCGCATGCATAAAATCGTTACCAGTTGGAGAATCCTGAATTTGGACGGGGTTTCTGAAATGGATTACATGTTGCAAAACGAGAGAGAAGCAGCATTTAAAGACCAGAAGAAAGGGGATTTGAGGACGAGGACGAGGACGAGAAGTAGGAGGAGGAGGAAAGGAGGAAGAGGACAAGGACGACTCTGGACGAGGAGAAGGACGAGGAGAGAAATAGGAGAGAATAAGACGGTGAAAGGAAGGAAATGAGTGGAAGAGAAGAGCAGATGGATGAAGAGCATAATGACATTTTTTAAAGTTAAGATATAGTGTTGAAAGACTAAACTGTTTCGTAAGGTAGGCCTATTTGTTTGGCCTGCACAATAAAGGGTCCACGAAGAATGTGTACTGCATTAAATCTTAGAAAACACTAGAAATAATAACAACGGCAAGAACAACAACAACAACAATAATAAGCACAATATTAATAATAAGTAGAAGAAGGAGAAGGAGTAGTTGGAGGAAGAGAAAGAAAAGGAGGTGGAGGTGGTGGTGGGGGTGGGGGATTGGTGGGGTTGGTGGGGGAGGAGGTGGAAGAGGAGAGGGCGGTAGAAGCGGAGGAAAGGTGTAGGTGGAGGTAGAGGAGGTGGAGAAGGAGGAGGTGGAGGAGCAGGAAGAGGAGGTGGAGGAGGAAGAAGTGGTGAAGGAGGTCGAGAGGAGATGGAGGAGTAGGAGAAAAGGTGAACGAGGAAGAGGAGAACGAAAAGGAGGTGGAGGAGGAAGAGACCGTGAAAGAGGAAGAGGAGGTGGAGGAGAAGGAGATGGAGAAGAACGTGGATAAAGAGATGAAATACCACTATTTAAATAACTTTCTACGTAATTTTCCGCCCAAATTCTTTGTTCTTGACAGTTACTTTGTTTCGTACCTTTTCTATTTCAAGAAGATGAAATCGTAGCACTTGAATCGATTGAACCATCTGTCCAAAGCACATCGTATAGATATAATGGTGAGATCAAGGCAGAGAGATTTATTAGTTGCCACTCTATATTGTATATGCATCTGTAATTATTCTTGTCTGCGTGTTATACTCTCTCTCTCTCTCTCTCTCTCTCTCTCTCTCTCTCTCTCTCTCTCTCTCTCTCTCTCTCTCTCTCTCTCTCTCTCTCTCTCTCTCTCTCTCTCTCTCTCTCTCTCTCTCTCTCTCTCTCTCTCTCTCTCAGTCTCTCTTTGTCTGTCTCTCTCTCAGTCTCTGTCTCTCTCGCTTTGTCTGTCTGTCTGTCGTCTGTCTCTAAGATAGCGAGCACCAAAGCATATTCTTCGAGAAATGACAAAGCTCAATATGAATACATGTACCGACCGATATCTATAGGTACCAATATTTTAATCTGATCGACTGACTTCTATAGCGCCTTCAGCATAATGCACACAGCTTCATTCAATGATCACTTTAAATGGAATTGTCGCAGTCAAGAATCAGAGGACAACAACGAGCATACGACCGACAGAAAGGAAAGAACAAAGATATTGTTGTTCTTGCTATAGATTGTTGCTGTTCTTAAAGATTATGGTTAAGTTGCAGTTGTTGATGGAGATGGTAGTGATGATGATGATGATGATGGTGGTGGTGGTGGTGGTGGTGGTGGTGGTGGTGGTGATGATGATGATGATGATGATGATGATTATGATGATGATTATGATGATGATGATGATTATGATGATAGTGATGATGATGATGATGATGATGATGATGATGATGATGATGATGATGATGATGATGATGATGATGATGATGATGATGATGATGATGATGATGATGACTGTGATTTTTATGATGGCAACGACGACGAATATTATGTTAGCGTTAAGTTTGAAACGGGAAAGCGAAAGTGAAACATACTAAACTGTCTAACTCTGGATTGACGGTAAAATACGATTTCTCAGATTTCGCCTGTGAAACAAACAATTTAATCATGCAGTTTAAGTATAGAAAAGCAATGTCTTTGTGTCTGGGTGGCTGACTGTCTGTCTGTCTGTCTGTCTGTCTGGCTGTCTGTCTGTCTGAGAAACCGTTGGTCAGTCAGTCAGTCAGATCTTCGGTCTGCATGTCGGATTGACTTTGTGAAGTCGGTGGATAGGTAAAAGTAACAACATAACATTACATAAAGGAGAACTTATAAAGCGCAGCTTCAGGGAAAGACTCATTATAGCTCTCCCTACCCATATAATTGCAACATGAAGAACCCTCGTTCAAACAGAGCGAAACGAAGGAGATATAGGTCACCTCTCAATCAATCAATCAATCAATCAACAAATCTCTTTATTGAAGCCGTTTGAAAACAAAGCAGTATCAACATAACAGTATACCAGCATTTGCAACAAAAGGAGACCGTGAAGGGATAATAATCCCGCTATGTAGGGCCATCTAAGAGCCACCTCTCAATTGTTTTATGAGGAAGGTTTTTCCAGACCGTATAGGACCGACGAGGAGACAGAGGTCCTATAGGCCCAAAAAACGTTGAAGACAGAGGAATAGAAAGATAAAGAATGAAAGACAAACGGATACTTTTTATACAAATACACAACGCGTGCACTGTCTGCCACTTACTTACCTGATTGGCGAAGACTCTGATATCGTCATTGAAGGACTCGAGAGAGCACATGTCGCCGAGTGACCCAGATGTCATAGGTCGCGAAGTGCAGGTTGCCAGCTCGCACTTTTCGAAGATAAGTGCCAGCAGCGGAAAGACTGGGTGCCTAGAGGACGAATGTGTAAAAAAATCTCCTAATTATCGTTTTAATTTTATTTTTAAATTATAAATGACTATATATAATATAGCAGGCCTACGCATCTATAGACCTCTTCTGTTGACCTACAGGAGTCTATGACAACTGAGACAGTCTTTTAACGTAAAAGCGGAGAATTAAAGCATAAGGCAGAAATCCGTAAGGAAGGTGATACTAAAAGTTATTGTCATCAAAATGCTATTGAAAGATATCTGCGCGTCTATCGCTCTCTAGCGAACTCAGAAATAAATCAAGTGCACAGAATTTATACAATATGGATGATATATGATAAAAAGTGATAGAAGTTACTTTCGCTGTTTATCCAGTCCATGCATGGGCGTCTGCATACATGGGGAGCAAGGGGGAGCATTTGCTACCTCTGGATTTTGCGCATATTTTACAAAATTAAATCTTTTGCTTGTTATGATTATTACAACAGTCCCAACACAATTTTCAATGCGAAAAAAACACTTAATTATTTAGGTAAGTCCTTGATTATTATTTCTTTTTAAAGCTGAAAATGGGTTTCCACTCCCAGAACGCTAACAACAGGCCCCATATCATGACAAATGCTCCCAAAAGAGCTGGCGGTTGTTGGGATCCGCGCCACAATCCCTTCCCTAATCGCAGGAGCGAGCGCCGAGGGTGGCGCGATCGGTTGGTTTCGGCACTCACGTTAGTCCCCATTTCAACAATTTAAAACTGCTCCCAACTACAAAAAATTCCCACGGACGCCCATGATCCGGTCCAGACAGACAGACAGACAGACAGACAGACAGACAGACAGACAGACAGACAGACAGACAGACAGACAGACAGACAGACAGACAGACAGACAGACAGACAGATCATTAGTTTGTATATATGTGTGTTCGTCTGTGTGTTTCCATGTGTCTGTCTGTATTTTTGTTTGCATGAAAGGAACACATACATGCACATAAACAGACACACAGACACAAACACGCAAGACAGACACAGACACAGACAGACAAGCAAGCACAAACAGATACAGTGCATGGCGGACAGACACCACAAGACATATATCAGCCTATATGTAAACATACATGTCTATAATATTGCGCTTCTGAGTAGGTCTCTTGAAGAGGCGCTATATAAATTTCCAGAATGAATGAATGAGTATAAGACTGCTAATAGGCTTAGCATGATCTGAGTGAAACTGACTCGTAGATGGAGTCCTTGTCTCTCTTCAGCTGTCCCTCTGGCGTCAGCTGCGATGAACTGGAGATGAGTTCCTGAGAAAAAGACACAGCTCCTCCTGCTCCTCCTCCGATCGCTGTGGCCGGAAGCATCGTCTTGAATGAGGAGGCGTTCGGATGGAACCCTTGCAGGGGGTTGAACGACGAGGACGGGGTGACTGCAGACGGCTGCTGATTATGTAGACCATCCTGCAGAGGGGAATGGCTGGAAGTTGACGACGGAGGAGGAGGAGGATGTTGCTGCTGATGTTGAGAATGAGGATGATGGTCGTAACGTAGCATCCTCTCATCCATTTTCCTATCAATATTTCGATGCTGTTATTGAAATGTAATATTACATTGATATTGATACCATTATTGAATATGCATGGTATTGTTTTTTATTATTATTTTTTTGCCCCGGGTATCAAGGATCCCCCAGGTAGGTAAAAAAAATTGTCCGGAGACATATATAAAAATATTATTATTATTATTATTATTATTACTGTTGTTGTTGCTGCTGTTGTGCTGTTGTTATTGTTTTTAGGCCTATTATTATCCCCCCACCCCCGAGGTATACATGATCCACCAGGTGTAAGATACTAATTAATAACGTTACCTCTGGAGTAGTCGTCCTTGTCAAGATCTGGGAGAACGATTATTATTATTATTCTTGTTGTTGTTATTTTTTATTTATTATTATTATTATTATTATTATTATTATTATTATTATTATTATTATTATTATTATTATTATTATCATTATCATCATCCACAGCATCACTAGTATTAGTAACAGTGGAAGTAATAATAGTGGTAGTTGTAGTAGTTTACAGTGGTAATGGCATGCATGGTAGTGGTATAGTAGTATGGCATTAGTATACTATATATAGTATAGCGCTGCTTGTGGTAGTAGTGGTGGTATAGTGTTGGTGGTAGTATAGTAGCGTCTACAGTGGCATAGAGTTTTTTAGTATTTTAAAAATAATTTTTCATATACATATGTATATATCTATATATCTATATGTATATACATATGTATATATATATATATATATATATATATATATGCACACTAACGGACAGACAAATCCACCTGTGAATACACAGATATTGGAAATCAAACACACGGACAGGTAGCCTATAGACAGCGCACAACCGAACAGACGTATACAGATAAACAGTATAGCCTACATGCGTTATAAACACGTGCATATATAGATATAGCTAGAAAGACGTGTATATATATATATATATATATATATATATATATATATAGCTAGAAAGACGTGTATATATATATATATATATATATATATATATAGCTAGAAAGACGTGTATATATATATATATATATATATATATATTTATATATATATATATATATATATATATATATATATAGGCGTATACTTGATGAAAGTTCCCGTGCATTCACGCATGCTTAAACTATCAATTATTTCTTGACCTGCATTGCTTTCTTTCAACGCACGATTTACACGACATACTTAAATAATATTTAAGTATGTCGTGTAAATCGTGTAAATCGTGTAAATAAATATATAAATAAATATACATGTGTATAGATTCCTCACTTTTCCAGCACCGCTCAGCCTAAGCAATACCGATGACCCATGCAGACCTAGACATATACTATAGGTGGATGAACCTAAGTGTATTATACACCGAATCTGTGTATACTATTTATGTTGAGGGTATACATACATATTACATACATGCATCTTGCAATGCCCATGTAAGGAAACATCTTAAGAAACGTTGTAGGCTATATACAATTAAGGTTTGTCGCAGAGAGCGATCGGTGAATGCATGTATATAGACGTTGCATGAGAAACGATTTAACGATTTAAGGACACGAATCAGACAACAAATAAGCCTATATATATACATATATTATATATATGTGTATATATATATGTTTATACCAGGCAGCCGTGCAAGCAACCATTATATATCAGAAGACCTATACCACAGAGACAACAACAGTTGTATATATATATATATATATATATATATATATATATATATATATATATATATATATATATATATATATATATATATATATATATATATATATATATATATATGCTGCTGACTATAGTTTAGCTCAAATGAACAAACAGTGGCGGCGATCTTGTCTGAGAGGTGGGGGGGGGGGAACAAAGTCAGCCACGATCTCGTCGACCCCCTTGTTTTTAAATCTAGTCCCGAAAACATTTTTTTCCCACTTCATCTCCGAAAAATTTCCCTTTCATCTTCGAAAAAAGTTGATGACCTTTTTTTTAGTCATTGACCTCAGTTCTCAATATTTTTCCACAAACTTTTTAAAATTTTCTACGATCTCGTCTTCCAGAAACCGAAAAAATCACATCTCATCGTCCCAAAAAAGTTGATGACCTTTTTTTTTTCCTCAACCTTTCTTTCATGACTTTTTCCTTGATCACCCTTCCTTATGTCAACAACCTTATTTTTCCAGAATTCATCTCCAACAAAAAATTTTTTCTCTTGCTTTTTTCCTTCTTTTCTTCTCTTACACAGTTTTATCTCTTTTATTCTTACAATTTTGGGGGGGACACTTCTGCTAAAACACTACTTTTCTGCTCAAAATGGCACTGAAAACTCGTTTTCGCCCTCACACACAGTTGCATTTGTTGACCTTTTTTGGTGTATCTTCAAAATTTGGGGGGGTCCGATGCATGGCGTGTCCCCCCCCACTCATAAAGGTGGGGGGTCTTGTCCCCCTCGACCCCCCCCCCCCCCGGGATCGCCGCCCATGTGAACAAAGAAGTATATTATTATCGATAATAATATTTATATAGTCTAATGTTCGATACAGAATGTGCAACTTTATATGTTTAAATGTATATTTACATAATTAATTGAACGTAAATATTATAGGCATATATGGCCTATAGATAAAGACATTGGAAATTGTAAAAATATTTATTTGATATCTATATAGAGTGAGCTTCGGAAATTTAATATAAATTTGCAACTTAATATTGAGGATGTATATATCTATAAATGTATACATGCTGATCACATGTATCTTCTTTTACAAAAATAGCCTGCTTATTACTATGCCCTTGCATAGGCTTATAATAGTTAGGCTAACTCTTAATGATAATAAAATGCTGTTACATGCATGTAGGCTATCAATAGGCCCATATATGCATGCTTTTAGTCATCGTGTCCAAATGGTTAACTCCATATGGTTATAGGTAATAAAAATGGTTATACCTAAGATGGTTATTAACAATTGGTTGTATAGTGTATACCCTTGATGGCTGTGGCATTATGCCAACTACAACAGACCTATACATACTATAGCACCATGCACGTGCATGCACTGAGGGATCATACGAAGTCCCATGTGCAGTTATTATATATATGTCGTATATATATGTGTATATATATATCGTCTTCATATATTCGCGTACTTATGTTTAGGCTATGTGTTTATTTATATAGCGCTTTGTTTCCCAAAACAATCGCCATGGAGGCCCATTTAAATGTCCCAATACAAAGATACATGACACTACAATTAGACAGAAAATGATGTACTTTGGACATGTGATGAGAGCAGACGGGATGGAGAAGGAGATGATGCTGGCGTGCGGAGAGGGGGTGAGGAAAAGGGGTCGCCCGAGAACTCGATGGATGGAGGAGATACACAGGAGGACAGCGATGAACCTTGCACAACTAAGGGACGCGGTACGGAACAGGGAGGAATGGAGGAGGCTGGTCATGACGGTCGCTAGAGTTCCACGAACTGACGGCACAAGGTGACAAGGTGATACAAAGATGCATGAACATGCGTAAAATGTTCAGAATTGTATGCTTAGAAATTACTTACGTCAAGAACTCTTTGCGAGAATCGATAATCCTTCGTGTAAACGACAGCAACTATAGGAGATCCCGTTTATTCTTTACTCCAAATAACTGCTAAGACTATATTATCCGTAAGATGGTGTACTCTATACTAGTTGTCCATTTGTGTTGTATATGAATTCATGTGTATACGCTGCTGTAGACAACACACGCGTGCAACCGCTAAACGAAGCAGGAATCGATTTTTCGCCCGTCCTGTACATGTGTGTAATCGGCTGCACAGTTGCTGTCGGCCAATCGCTCGTTATAAGGAAAAAACCAGTACAAGCTCAACGCAAGCTCAACGGAAACGATGACTATACGAGAAAAACATGACAGTTGCCCATCGATAGCAGACGACGACCAGACGAGGCTTAGGTTGCAGCGACCAAGCACATATTCGAGATGCCTTCTTTATGCTCGCGATGCCATTATGAGCCACTTGGCCCCAAGATGGAGCTAACGGCGCTGCAGCCTCTGCGATCCTCTGCTTGCGGCTCCTGTCAATCAAACACGCCAACCAATCAACGACGGCGTGCCGAAGCCCCGCCTACCGCACGCCCAGCGCTAAGATGGGTGCTTAATATGTAGAAAAGATTAATATTTTAATGAAGTACTTATTATTCATAGGCGAGAATCGCTATTCCGGGTTCCCGGATGTCGGCCTTTGAAACCGGCGATGGGTGGGACGTTTCTTAGGTCAAAGATCAAAAGTCAACTCCGAGACCGCCTCTTGCAAACGATCACCGGATTAAAGATGGCTACCGTACTGCTTGAAAGTAACGCGGCTACGCTATGCAGACTAAGCGATACAGAGAAAGCATCAATCCCTATACCTGCAAGTCACGGTACCGTTCTGAACATGTATTTATGTAATTACACGCATACCAGTTAAACTGATTTTCTTGGCAGAGGGCATTTAGTCAATACATCAAAGTCTGTTTTAGATTCTAATTTTGCAAACGACAGGTTAAACCTATAACCATTGGCTTCCGGAGTGGAAAGGGGATTTGCCCTCTGGATTTTGCAAATATTTAAAAAGTTAAATCTTTTGATTATTATGATTATTACAACAGCCCCAACACGATTTTCAATAATAAAAAAACACTGAATTATTTAGGTAAGTCCTTGAACATTATTTATTTTTAAAGTTGTCACGTGTCCATGAATAGCTATGCAAAAACGTCATTTTGCTCTCCCTTACAAAAATTCCCCCCCCCCCGGCCCTTACAAAAATGTTGACTCCCCAGAAAAATTGCTGCGGACCCCCGTGCCCATAACCTATATGCCATGGATGCTGTAAAAGCGTATGCGCCCATCTCGTATATATAGAAGACGTTTCAGAAGGTGAAACCAGAGGCGGCGATCTTGTTTGACAGGTGGGGGACACTTTTGAACTGACTTGTCAAAAAAGAGTTTTGAACTCATCTGCAGGTCAAAAAAGAGGTCAGACAAATTTTTTTCATACTCACCCGTGAAAACAATTTTTTTAAACTTTTTTGGCGTTTCTTCAAAATGTGGGGCACAACTGTATACTGTGCCCCCCACACTGTTAAGGATAGGGTCTTGTCCCCGTCGGCCCTACGGGATCGCTGCCCATGGGTTAAACCATTACTACGATCGAGATAATCGAAACGTCAATGGCAACACGGAACTGTAAGTTATACCGCAGGCATATATATCGTAAAATCAAAGCCAAAGCGTTTGTATGCATGCAATTCATTATAGATAGAACAAGAAGCATTGGCGGCTGCTGCAGACTCCCTGCAGTACTCTCATTTCTTTGCAGACGACACCACATGGACAACGATTCTCCGCTTTAGGCTGCAGTAGATCTATAGCTAAATGTGCAGAGAACCAGCGCATGGATGATCATCATGGATCACAAGGTGAACGGTATACACGCTGAGCGCTGCTGCAGCCGATTCGACAACAGTAGCGTCGACTTCCGATGTGTGCGCGCGTGTGTGTGTGTGTGTGTGTGTGTGTGTGTGTGTGTGGTGTGTGTGTGTGTGTGTGTGTGTGTGTGTAGGTGTGTGTGTGTGTGTAGGTGTGTGTAGGTGTGTGTGTGTGTGTAGGTGTGTGTGTGTGTGTGTGTGTGTGTGTGTGTGTGTGTAGGTGTGTGTGTGTTGTGTGTGTGTGTGTGTGTGTGTGTGTGTGTGTGTGTGTGTGTGTGTGTGTGTGTGTGTGTGTGTGTGTGGTGTGTGTGTGTGTGTGTAGGTGTGTGAGGTGTGTATATGTATACATATCGGGTGTGTTTTGTGCGTGTGTTTATTTTCGAAATTTAAAATTACACTGTATTGTCGCAAAGTATACTATTAATGTTGTATAATATATCATGATGCATGCAGTGGACCTCCTGCCGTGGACTTGTTTGTTGACAGCAGAGTTAATTGTACGTATATAGGCCTATGTATATATAGGCTATACGGTCACTTTTTAAATTCTCGCCCGACCCACCGATTCATTTTACCAAATGTTACAGTGTTGAATCAAAATTTGAAAAAACAAATCTGTACCCTAACCTCTTCTCTATACATCACCTTCTCATATATATAATTATACACTTACAAACCAATACATGTCATACATGTGTAGCTCGGCTACAGTGCTTAAATGCGTGTATATACATACGTGCACAAGACAGCGAATTACAATATACAAGCCGACTGTTAGGGGATAGTATACGCTTCTGTAGCTATAGGTTCGTATTATCAAACTGCGTCTGTAAACAGCTTTGTCAGAGAGATATTTGCATATATTTGACATTTCTTTGAACAGTCTGATGTTCGCTGCAGACGTCAGGAAAAGACGTAAACAACACGATATATGAACACATGAATGTGCACAAGCAGACAAACACACGAGTTGGTAATATACAATAGCATACCGAGATAGATAAACAGACAGACAGACAGACAGAGACGGTGAGAGAGAGAGAGAAGAGGAGAGTGAGAGAGAGTGATGAGAGAGAGAGAGAGACGGAGAGAGAGAGAGAGAGAGAGAGAGAGAGAGAGAGAGAGATGGAGGAGAGAGAGAGAGAGAGAGAGAGAGAGAGAGAGAGAGAGAGAGAGAGAGGAGAGAGAGAGAGAGAGAGAGAGAGAGAGAGATGGAGAGAGAGACACAGAGAGACATAGAGAGACACAGAGAGACAGATGGAGGGAGAGAGACAGTCAGACAGACAGAGACAGACAGAGTGTGTGTGTGAGAGAGAGAGAGAGAGAGAGAGAGAGAGAGAGAGAGAGAGAGAGAGAGAGAGAGAGAGAGAGACACACACACACACACACAGACATAGAGAGACACAGAGAGACACAGAGAGACAGATGGAGGGAGACAGACAGACAGACAGAGACAGACAGAGTGTGTGTGAGAGAGACAGAGACAGAGAGACAGAGAAAGAGAGAGACAGAGACAGAGACAGAGGAGGATGGCAGAGAGAGAGAGGCAGGGAGGAAAGGAGGGATAGGTGACGATTTATGTATGCGTGTATACAACTATGCAAAGTCGGTCGATGTATATGTAAACTGCTGCAGGATGCGGGTCTTATCTGTGGCTGCAGCTATACGCACATGCTCTCCTCCATCCGTGGCTCCTATAGGAAAGCAGATGTTTTTCTCAGACGTCTCCATGGAGACATGATGCTCAGCCTCCTGCTATTGCTGCTGCTGCTGCTGCTGCAAATACTCGATGCATGGATGCTAAAGACAAAATTACAAAAGAAAAGACACACTCGTCTATGCGTATGTATATGTATATACATGTATACGCTATGTATGTATGTATGTATGTATGTACTATGTATGTATGTATGTATGTATGTATGTATGTATTTATGTATGTATGTATGTATGTATGTATGTATGTATGTATGTATGTATGTATGTATGTATGTATGTATGTATGTATGTATGTATGTATGTATGTATAATTATACGTATACAAAGTATAGGGCTTACCTATCTAGACCTATACGTACGCATGTACGTACGCATGTATATATGTATATGTGCATACATGCATATGCAACGGCCTCTTTCTGTCTCCTCGCATCGTCCACTTCGCTTCTCGAACAGACTGGGTCTTATGGTTCCTTATACTAGAACAGATATATGACGCAGTCGCGGTCTTTTGCTCTCAATTGGTCCCTCTCTCTGGAATACACTGTCTCCATCTATATGCTCGCTCTCAAATTTTAATAGGTAACCCCTCGTCTTCTTTTGCTTTCCTGAAGACTATTTCTTTTCTGGTGACCTTGCGCACTGGGAGCGCCTCTGATCGGTTCACCCTACTAGAGGCGCTTTATAAATGTTTAAACACAATACAAATTATACAATATATGTTTGTTTTTTGTTTGTGACTTTGTATCACCAGGGGCGTCTACTCCATAGAAACCTTGGAGCATGCAAATGTTCCATCCAAAAAATAGCGGGTAAATAACAATCCAATGAGGAAAGAATACATGCAGACTTGATTCGTTTCACCTGGAGATTATTTTAGGACAATGTCTCGCGTGTAAAAACTGGTTCTGCATGGCTGCATGCATGCGTACTTGGTTGTTTTGCTTGTCTCCCATCATACTCTGGAGAAATTTCACTGACGCTGCATGATTAGACATGCAGACCCATCCAGTGAAGACAATTACATGTTACAGGTGCCTATATATATGCTGCATGGTGTCAATGTAGTCTGCGGAAACGAGTGCACGAAGTTAGCCGGTTGTATATACATGTAAAGCGTAAAGGAAAGGTTGATCATGTATACCAATATTGCGAAAGAGATTTAGAAACATCTCTGCAGGATGACAAAATAACTTCGGAAAGTTCCCTCATTTGCAACATCTTTCTAACTGCAGGTGTTGACGTCATCACTGCAATCTTCACACTCTGCAGAAGGATTCCATGCATTCGAGGCATCGAGACACCTCGGAGATAATCAGTGCACAGTGTCCAGTCCAAAAGAATTGAATTTGTGGGTGTTATATATGCAGTAGGCCTATATTTATAGGCCTATATACGCTTGACTTTAGACCTCCAAAACTATTAGAAACAAGAGTGCCTTAATCACATTTTTCAAGTCAATTTGTCCAGTTTCAGACGGTGGGTTATAATATAGTGTAGGCATATACATACGGGACAGATATCATCGAAACATATACTTCTGAATGCAACGGAATGGCCTTCCTTTCTGTTCTATATATGGCAGAACCTCGGCACTGTTACGAAGGACTTTCGCGAAACGACCTTTTTGTTGCAACGTCTTGCTCTTACGATCCCTATGCAGCGTTTCAACGAGGTGGCCTTTAGGGGTACCTTCACCAAATTTAGACATATATAGACGAATATATAGAGCCCATTCCAGACAATTATGCGCTTAAAATAATGTTGAAGCCCCTGAGGGATCCTGTTTATATACTTCGGGGCAAAATAATAATAATAATAATAATAATAATAATAATAATAATAATAATAATAATAATAATAATAATAATATTAATAATAATAATGATAATAATAATGATGATAATAATAATAATAATAATAATAATAGTAATGATGATGATAATAATAATAATAATATTAATAATAATAATAATAATAATAATAATAATAATAATAATAATAATAATAATAATAATAATAATAATAATAATAATAATAATAATAATAATAATAATAATAATAATAATAATAATAATAATAATAATAATAATAATAATAATAATAATAATAATAGCAACAATATCTTTTTCGCGCCTTCTGGATTCTGTCTCATATAACACTACTATATATAGTACTACTACTAATCTAATCTAATCTAATCTAATCAAAGAACTTCTATAGCGGCAGCGTGATAAGGCATCAGCGATCGGCGCTATACTATATAATCAACATGAATCCCATGGCAGAAGAGAGTCCAGGAAGACACGGAAACAGCGTACACGTATGGAGGAATTGAGTCTAGGAAAAGATGAGTTTTTAGTCGCGTTCTCAAGGCCAGTATAGACTTTACACAGCGTGCATGCACACGAAAAGTCTGGAAAGTCAGAAAAGAGAGCGCCAAGTCAAGAAATGAGGAAGAGCCTCCAATGCCATCCATGTATCGCAGACCTATGGAAAAGGGTTGGAAAAGGGTTGACAGGTTGTAAAAATCTGTTTCCCATGCATGCAACACCTCGATCATGTTAAACTTCGCATGCACTGACCCTTTCGTCAACGTCTGGACCCCCTTCCATGCATATGGGCTTATTAATGAGTCTGTATATATGCGATGCTATTTTGTTCATTTATACACACACGTTGCTATATATATATATATATATATATATATATATATATATATATATATATGTAGGCCTATAGCTATGCAACGAGTGTATACATTTTTAAAATGACTAATCATTCTTATCTATTTCGGACGTGTTGTTTTGCTCATTACCACAACCGTCACGACGACACTCATGACCCAGGTTTCCTTTCGCCACCCTTACACCCCTCTCACTCATTCGCCACCGACCAACCCTTACCCCACTCCACCCCGACCTCGTGGCGATCAGCGCACGTCCGCAATCATCGCCAATAATCGGCTGGCATGCGTTTCCCTTAAAACCCCCCAGGGGGTATACAAACGGGCGTAATCGTTTATACATACAAACACGCCAAATTAAACCCCTCGGAAGGCACGGACCCGCTTCCCGAATTCTCGGCACATTAACCATTAAATACCTGCATCGCTGGCTTTATCGGAATTCTTGCCCCTCCCCTTCATCCACCCTCGCCCGTCTGACTCTCGGTTCCTTTCGCGCGCTTCATTAAATTGTAAATGATCCCTTTAGGGTTCGTCGCCCACATTAAGGAGCGGATCGTTTTTAGCCAATCAAAATCCAATGCGTGTCACATGTCAGGTCCGCAGAAACGCCGTGATGGCGATGGCGGTTTACCTATTAATCGGTAATTAGCTAACCCGTATTTAACTCCGAAGTTAATGCGAGTCCAGGGCGACTCGTGAATGTATAGTATATACAGAGTAGCATTTTATACGGGTGATGCATGCCTGTGAAGTGGAACGTTTAGGACATTTTTAAAGACGATGTATTCGTTCATCAAACCAGTCCTCTAATGAACGTCATGAGCGCATTTGAGAGTAGCCTATACGCTGTAGACAAACAAGAATTCATTCGTATATATGCCTGCTTTATAAATTTTCGATTACAATTACAATGATAAGAAGAGAATATGAGCAGCAAAAGTGATATAAAGTACTGTTATTAACATAATAAAATTTGTGGGTGGTACGAGGGGTACCCGTACCCCCACTTTTTGGACTGGGGTACCGTAACCCCCACTTTCTTAAGAATTCCAATGAATATTTTATTATTATGCCGTCCCAGAGATCGCAGTTTCAGCCTTGCTTCGTGTATGCAAGAAATTAGTACCCCCCACTTATTAGACCAAAGTTACGCCCCTGAGTAACGAGTTAATTTAGTTAAAATCTAATTTCTTCAAGATATAAGAACATGGACCGGAGTGGAATTATGCAGTAATTTGGAGAAGGAAAGGGTAATCCGAAAATACAGTGTTGATTTTGTGAAAAGGAATTTGTTGGTTGTTCTGTCCGAATTCGGGAGCATTTGCATGGCGAAAATACAGAAACCAGTCGAGTGGGAGCAGTGAGTGGGCTGTTCCTGACTCAGAATCAGAGGACGATAAAGTAGAAGACACAGCTCGATGAACGTTGCCAAACCTTTTTAACCATGTTTGCTTGCAAGCTGTGTTAGAGGCTGACTGGTGACACTGGAGCTGCATAGGGCACTGGTGGTTTTTCGTACACTCACAGTCACACACCCCAACTATGATAGAAATCGAAGTTCAAGACTCCAAGTTGAACAGTAGGCCTAACTGAATATCAGTACTAATTGTGTTGCTAGTCAGCTATCTTTTACGGCTGATTGAATTGCCTATGACATTGACATTTACTTGCTTAGGCCTAAAAGGTTGAAAAGTAAACAAATAAAGAATTCTATTATTTTACTATTTCACAAATTTTTACAAATTTTAAAACTGCAGTTTAAAAATTCGTGAATTTTAAAATTCCTAAAATTCGTTAAATGCGAATTCTCGAACTATGTTGCATTCGATTTTTCTTTGATGCAGTCTGGCCGAGGGTTTCGAGGGCGTATGCATGTGACTGCGTCTCAATAGGCAGTTGTTCTGGCCGATCCATAGTCGTAAACGCCTTCATCTTCCAACCACATGTCAGGACATTCACTCTGTGTGCCACATCACTTTCACCAGGAATGGAACTTTTCGGCTCCTCGAATTCTACGAGAGTGTGTGTGATAGCCGGCGAAGAACATTTTCAAGCCGGATTAAAGTGAATCTGTCATTAATTCGACTCCAAACTCGCCGTTTCTACATTAAAGAGAAGGGAAGGTACTTGAATGGAATGAAGAGGACTGGAATGGAAGGTATGGAATGGAATGGACGGAAGTGGAAGGGAACGTCTATATTAAAGAGAAGAGAAGGGACTTGAATGGAATGAAATGGAATGGAATGGAAGAGAATGGAAGGAAACAGAAGGGAATGGAAGGGAATGGAAGGGAATGGAACGGAACGGAATGGAACAGAAGGGATGGGAAGGAAATGGATGGAAAGGAAAGGAAAGGGAAGGGAAGACGTCTTCAGAGAGATGAAGGCAACCGACGGACGACGCATTCTCTCTTCAAGTCAGCGCTCCTTCCCATAATTCATCGGAGTTCCGGCGGGCGACAGCCTCGCTCTAGGGCGCTAATCACGTGTTTTGTCGTCGGCGATTGTGGGGTTCCTTTCAGGACCTGCCAACCCCGCCAGAGACAAATGGCTTCGGCGGCCCGACCTCAGCGCCATCCGCTCTCTCAACCGTAATCACTATTATAGGAGACGTCGCTATGCGGCGCCAGTCCCGTCTGTATACATTGCTGAACTTTGCTATGTATAGCAGCCAACTATACGGAGGCGCACAGCGGCCACATGCTGTGTCCTCCTTTAAGCAGCTGGCGATAAAATATCGTTGCTGTTGCTTGTAGATCGCTGAACGCGGTCGAGTTAGCGATGCTTTCAAGTAAAATGGATCAATATCTCAACAGAAAATTTAGTAACAGCCACTGTTGGTAATATGGGTGGCAGTGTTAGTAATAATAATCATAGTCTGGTTCATTATAGTAGTAAGGTATTAGTAAAGTTAGTGTTACGATTTGGGGGTTGAACACAGAAAAAAAGACGCGAGTCCGTTGTGGGCTTTCGTATAGTTGAGAAGCGCCTCTAGCGGCAGCCCGAGACTCGAGCAGCGTGGGATATGGGACCGCGTGACTGGTCGACATATTGGTATTCATCCGGTTCTTGAACGGTCTCAAAGAACACCGATCAAGTACGCTTTGCATTTCCTGCGAGCATCACGAACGCTGCCGGAAATAGAGCAAAAAGGATTGCGATCCCGTTATCCTAAGACAGCAATTGGGCTGAGATGTTTTATCATCAGTTTTAATATGCAATTTACTTAAAATTAGTGACTTCGAAGCGCCAGCGTTGAGTATAGGCTAACAAAGAAATTGCTTGAAATTAGCTCAGCGTCTTGAATAATTTGGTTTCTTGATGCAATATACAACTGCATGGGCCCACATGTTCCGCTGCTTTCTGAGTTCCTTTTTAATAGCAAAAAGCGACACGAGTCTAAAAACAGGATAATATCGACAGACCATATTTTTCAGGGGGTTGGAGGTCAGCTGGGAGAAGGCTCGGAGTGACCCCAATAACCCCCTCGGCGTAGCAGGACAGAAGTCGCTTAGAGGAACACCTGCATGGCATGGGGGTTTATGGGCGACTGAACCCACTTGGCGGACGAAAGAATGAGCGAACGGCCTGCGAGCAGAGACCTCTGGCACCCCCCTCGGGGACGAAGCCGTTGTCCTAATGACAGCAGCCATTTGTCAGCGCTGTCAGAGTCGGCCACAGTCGAGCGCTGCCGCAACCACACGCTCACTCACGCCTCATAGCTCGCGAAAGGAGGCAGGCTGGCAGGCAGACATATAGACGCACGAACAGAAGGAGAGGCAGACCGGCCAGCAGACAGGCAGGCAGGCAGACAGGCAGGCAGACATACAGCGTCTGAGAAAATAACGGGAGTAACAAACTGAGTAAGGATTTCTGAAAAACACAAAAGGCATAAGCAAGACAAACAGGAACGTGCATGAGAACACGAGGCATGGAGACATTGAGACTAAGAGTAAGGAGAGACAGACATCGAAACGACAGAGAAGGCGGTCGACAAATACGTGGCTGGTGAGGTATAAGGAGACTTCCACAGAAACTGAGGTAGAAATGTAGTAACAGAGATTGCAGCTCAACTATTATCAAACTTGTGTATTTGCCCGTCATATTATGACGGCAGTGTAGGCCTATATAATTATGTCGTTGGTTAAAATGCTCTGATCGCCGTCGTCAAGACGGCAGTACTGACGTCACAAACGGTTTCTGTTTCACAATAAGATCCAGAAACCGTTTGTGACGTAGCGTCCTCCGACAGACACACGCTATATGGGTATTATATGTAAAGATATATAACATAAAGTAACACGTATCGAAATTCATATAGAGCCGTTTTGGATTGCCTCAAAACCTAACCTGACACGGCAATACCTCACATAAGTGAGGAGTCGGGAGCGCCTCTGAGTAGTTCCCTTGAAGTGGCGCTATATAAATATACGAATGAATGAATGAACGAATGAATGAATAAGTAGGCTACGTAACATAACATAACCTAACATGGCAATACCTCGTATATATAAGTATACATGACGACGGTTTTTTTCCCATTATATGGTAGGTCTACTGGTCCAAGAATCTTTCCTGTATCCAGGGTGGAAATTGTCAGAGGGGCTGGGGTTCAACCTCCAGTTTTTCTTAGGATCCCACAGTTAAGTCTTCATTGCAACCCCCTCAGTTGTGCTCGATTCCCACCCCCCTCAGTTGTGCTAGTGTGATTTAGCATTAGTTTACTCTGAGTCTCTGACAAACAGAAGAAATTTCCATGGTGTATCATGTATGCTTTTTTGAATTTTCTCAATGAAGGAATTGATTTTGATTCGAGTGTGACTTGCAAAACTGCTAGCATTAAAATCAGCTGCCTTCAAATTTCGTTGACATCAGTTTGCAAAATACGGATAACATGTTCAACCCCCCCGGTCTTTTTTCTACAATTCCCACACTGCCCGTATCCTCTCCAGCGATAATCACACCAGTTTCAGTCAAATCTGCTCTATATTCTTTCTTTCCACTGTTGTTAACCTTCACATTTGTAACTGCAATGTAAATATAAGCTTAAATCACGGAAATTTCTAGCTCCACACAAAAGCGGCGTCAGGAAGACTAGCTTCTGCAACGGCGCTATGTCAAATGAAGTCCGCAATAGCCAGGTTTTTTGTTCCGGTTCGGTGCCAGGTCAGGATGCGGGGAGGTCAAGCCGAGGAGACAGCAGGAGACTGCTACGGTGGTAATCGGTGACGGTGGTGGTCGTGGAGTTGCGCAGGAGCCGAACCAGGATAGGATAGCATAAAGAATTAAGTTTTTCAGTCCTGAGTGGAAAGCTGCAGGAAAAAGGGCAAGCGGAGGAGAGGTCAGATTGGTAGGTGAGAGAGTAGGAAAAGCGAAATGGAGGAGATACAATTTTGAAGTTCGTTCCATAGAACTGCATGGCGCAGCGTAGATTTGCCTAAGGCGCGGTTGCAGAATTTAAGCCTTTCCTCAGATACGAACTCAAAGTTCTAACTCTGCACTAACCTTTAGATCGTTTCTCGACGTCCATGCCCTGCGGTCTGCCTTAGGGTATAATCCAGAGAAACAAACAGCAGTCGAACATTTCTGCATCTGACAAGCAACCAAAACGGACACGTGTTCGGTAGAAAGAAAACCTGACGTCGCGAGAGTGTAATCCTGCCATCTGGCGACCGTACTCAAAATACGATGGGCGATCTCTGTAGTTAATTTTCATTCGCTAGATGACGCCACCAACAGTTCATTTCCAACAGTTTTAAATATTATAAATGTACACCTTCTTCTATTATAATATAATAAAAATGAAAAATGAGCAGGGTCGTGGGTGTACGGTCGCTATATAATATTATTAATTACAACTTATTAATTATTTATGAAACAGTCAACGACCTCGGCAGTACATCAACTAGTCCGCAGCTCTTCGTATATTCAGCGTCCCTGTAACTTGTAAGTAACATTTACGCTCTTGCGTACATACTTACTGAATTAGGTAGGGCCTAGCATCGTGCACGAGCGAGCGACAAAGCAGTCAACCGGTAGATGTTGACAATCTATGCGCTGGTGCAAGACAATCAATGTATGCATTACGGATCCTGACTACTCATGAACTACTTGGCCCCTCAATGTACGATGCCTACCACAGTGGCGAGGATCAGTGTTTTAGTTGTCCAAAAACAACTGGGGGGGTCAAAAATTTGCAGATTTCCAAATCACATAATCACATAGACCAAACACCAGTTTTTTGTAGTAAAGTAACCCCCAACATATTTTCAGTTACTTAGCTGAGGGGGTTAGAAAGAGAACTAGGGGGTTGAACCCCCCAACCCCCCCGACAACTAAAACACTGGCGAGGATGACGTACGCTGCGTCCGCTTGGTGGGGTTATGTGGGGCAGAGGGGACGTGAGAGACTACAGGCAATATTTAGGAGACTGATTAAAGCTGGTTATCTTCCTGTGGACTACCCTAGATTCGAACAATTGATCCGTACTGCTGATTCTAAACTTTTCACGACCGTCCTTACATGTCCTACACATGTGCTTCATGTGCTATTACCTCCTGTTAAGCATACGGGTTATACTTTGCGACCCCGTGTTCATAATCGAGTTCTCCCGACTGCTGACAGTCTAGCTCGTAAATCTTTCATAATTAGGGGCCATCCATATATTACGTACACAAGAATCCGGGGAAATTGGACCCCCTCCCCCCTGTTCGCAAGCGTACTTTCTTCCACCACCCCCCTGAGTACGTACGCTTGACGCACCCCCCCCCCCCGAAGACCAGCTGCAGAAAGTGTCTCCAGGCAGCCTGTCTGCACTTTAGGCCAGATTATTGAAGGGCCAATATAGACAAATTATAGGTGTCGTTCACAGCACAGAATAACTGCACAATGGCTTTTATATAATGTAATAAAATGCCATGGGACGACTATAGGATAATACAGAGTTATAAATAGGCTAATGTGGACGTCATAATTATAAATTTATTTTGGGTACGTACACATTTTGTTACCCCCCCTCCCCCCGTTCGCACCCGTACGCAAAATCGCCAAAATCCGACCCCCGACCCCCCCTAAGTGCGTACGTAATATGTGGATGGCCCCTTAGGATGATTTTCACCGGAATATAGGCCTTAGTACTTTAACCTGGACGTGATATACATGTGTAAACCAAAATGCGGTTAGCAGTTGGATTAATAAAGGATATACTTACTTACTTACTTACTTAGATCGAAAGCAGACTAGAACATGATTGGATGTACGTTACACGTGATATAAATCGAATAACATGATTAGCTACTGAATGGTGACGCCAGACTATAGAAACAAAGATATGTGATGACGTAAAATCCGTTGCCACAGTAACAGGAGAAGGCACACGAAAGATGGCGGACTTTTCTTATTTTTCTTTTCGTTTGCACATTTAGTCGCTCATTTAATTCGTCAGTTAATTAAAAACGTTCATTGTGGTTTGGAAAGATACTGCAAGTTGTATAATTTCGGTTTTTACTAAAGTTCAGAAGAATTTAGGCGGTTTTGTCTTGTTTCATTTATCGAACGAACTGTTTCGCAGGCTATCTCGGATGCAATGGCGAAGGTTCACTCAGAAATCAAGGAAATGAGAACTCAGATCGCATCATTTGACCTCAAACTTTCTACAGTAACCAAAGACATCTCCTCAACTGTTGAGACCTTGACCGAACGTATCTCTACAGCAGAAGAACAATTGGGTAACCTATCTCAGCAACTTACTTGTGATCATCTGACGTTGAAACACCACACAGTTAACTTTACTACTATAACTGTAATTTAATTAGTAGTTTCATAAATAAGTTAGTAAGTGTTTCCTTCAATACACTATCAATTAAACCTTATCTGGGGAAATATCAGCTGATGAAGATTGTTATAAAATATATCATTTAATCAAACAACATTATCATGCCAGAATGTTCGAACTTCATAGTAATAATCTCCGTTAAACCTGGAAAATTATAAAACAAGCTAAGTGCCATTCTTTCTTTTCACAGACGAATGTCCCTCTGCTTATTGACAATAAACTGACTCATGATTCTGCCCTTACTGCTAATGAATTCAATAAGTTTTTTTACTGCCATTGGACCCGATATATATCTGCCAACATACGGTACATACCCCAAGCCTCCAGTAAATACAAAAAATATTTAATAGACTCCAATCCCAATTCTTTCTTTCTTGCTCCTACTAATGAAATTAAAATCCTTAATATCATTACTGATCTGAGTCTAACTAATCCCACTGATTCTTCTCATTTTTCTGTCCAGCTGCTTAAACGCTATGCTTCCCATCTTGCTTTACCTTTGGCTCACCCGATTAACCAATCTATTAGTCTAGGCCAGTGGTTTTCAACCGGGGTTCCGCGGACCCCAGGGGTTCCGCGGGCGTCGGCCAGGGGTTCCGCGGCAGCAGTCTTAAATTTAAAAACCACCAACTGATTTCACATAAGGATGATCAAATAATAGAATTCTTCACAGCTTTCAGGCGTTCATGCTAGACACAATTATATGTTAACATAATTAATATTATTACGGGAATGTATCATTGCATTTTATATTTGCATTGCATTTTTACGCGGGTAAACGGCGGGGTAGGCTAACTAGGCGCACTGATATAGCCAACCCTCTTGACGTGGAATTGGTTTAATTACATCTGACCTGTTCCCGTTTGGGATAGAGGGAGAATGTTCCAACAATAGCCCTGAATTGCTGAGATGACCTTGGGTCGAGCCGAGTGCCAACCACTTGGTGCAGTTGTCATTGGACCCTGTTAACTGACCGTTGTGTAGCCGGGGCGGAGGACTGGCACATACCATTACAGTTATTGGGACCACGAGAGAGGACCAAGGAGAGAGAGGCACGTACCATAGAGTGGACCGGAAACTGCCATGCGGCCGCCTGCAAGCGTATTGTTGTTGGTCCGTTGTTGCCGTTCAGTTGCGTGCAGGACGAAATCTGGAATCCCCGACCCCCTGGGGAGGAAGAAGTGGGCTCACTATGGCCTACCTGGAACTAGCGATGGAAGCTGTATCAAGGCACTCCGTGGACGAGTGTCCCACTACCCATCAGTGCGGGAGGTAGGTCTGGAGTGGGTAGTGATCAGAGACACTTGTCCCCTACCACCACTCACGTAACAGAGGTACCCGGAGTGGCCACCTACGTCGTGCCTTAAATGTCAAAGTGAAGAAGTTAAAAAAACTCAAGGGTAAAAGCGATAGTGACTAGAAGGCCTATTCTGTTAAGGATAGTTCAAATAAAAAATTTTTGGAAGTTAATTACTTACAGCCCAGCATTTCTATAGCTCTTCTATCCAAGGAGGCTGCTCACTGGGAGAAGCTGGTCTCACGCAATCTCAAAAACCCAAGACGCCTTTGGTCTTCCATCTCGGGTCTACTGGGCCGGCCTTCTCGTCCTTCTCTCGGGGTCTATCGCACTGGGAGCGCTTCTGAATGGCCCTCCCGCTAGAAGCGCTTTATAAATATCCGAATACAATACAATACAATACAATCTGTCAGAATTAGTTGCCGACAGAATACAGTAAACTACATGTTGTTTACCGATATTGTTTCTGTGCACTACTCTAGAGTGCTAGACTAAAGTATGTATTTATAATAGCCTGCACCAGAGATGCAAAAAACTTATATTAAAAAGTTTAACATTCCACAATTTAAACATTATCCCAACATTACAAGTTACAATTACTTGAAAATCTTTGAAAATGGACGGCTAAAACGCCCCGGGGTTCCGCGAGCATATGAGTGCCTGTGTAGGGTTCCGTCACTACAAAAAGGTTGAAAACCACTGGTCTAGGCATTGTCACGATCTAATGAAGATTGCCAAAGTCATTCCTATATTTAAAAACCGGTAGTTCTCAAGACATGAATAATTATCGACTTACCTTTGGCTCACCCGATTAACCAATCTATTAGTCTAGGCATTGTCACGATCTAATGAAGATTGCCAAAGTCATTCCTATATTTAAAAACCGGTAGTTCTCAAGACATGAATAATTATCGACTTATTTCAACCTTATCTAGCTTCTCTAAGATACCAGAAAAGGTTGTCCATAAACGTTTGTATGAATTCCTAGACATGAACCAGATCTTATGTGATAAGTGATAACCAACTTGGTTTCAGAAGGAACCATTCTACTGCCTTGGCCGTCATTGAAACGATTGACCGGATTTCTGAATATATATGGATACTCAGAAGCTAGCTCTTGCCATCTTCTCGATCTCTCCAAAGAGGCTCTGAATGATGTCGCCCTTAAAAGGGTGCTGGACGATATCGCACGATTCGCCAGTGAAGAGGCGCTGGATGATGTCGCCCTTGTAAGGGTGCTGGAGCCTGGAGGATGTCGCTGGATGATGTCGCCTGTGAAAAGGCGCTTGATGATGTCGCCTTTGTAAAGGTGCTGGATGATATCGCCTGTGAAGAGGCGCTGGATGACATCGCCTGTGAAGAGGCGCTGGATGATGTCGCCTGTATAATTGTGCTGGACGATATCGCCTGTGAAGAGGCGCTGGATGATGTCGCCTGTGAAGAGGCGCTGGATGATATTGCCTGTGAAGAGGCGCTGAATGATTTCGCCTGTGAAGAGGCGCTGGACGATATCGCCTGCATGAGAAGAGGCGCTGGATGATGTCGCCCCTATAAGAATGCTGGATGATATCTCCTGTGAAGAGGCGCTAGCTGATATCGCCCTTATAAGGGTGCTGGATTATATCGCCTGTGAAGAGGCGCTGGATGATATCGCCTCTGAAGAGGCGCTGAATGATATCGCCTGTGAAGACGCGCTGGACGATATCGCCTGTGAAGAGGTGCTGGATGATGTCGCACCTATAAGAATACTGGATGATATCTCCTGTTAGAGGCGCTGGCTGATATCGCCCTTATAAGGGCGCTGGATGATATCGCCTGTGAAAAGGCGTTGGATTATATCGCCATTGTAAAAGTGCTGAATGATATCGCCTGCGAAGAGTCGCTGGATGATGTCGCCTGTGAAGAGGCGCTGGATGATGTCGCCTGTGAAGAGGCGCTGGATGATATCGCCTGTGAAGAGGCGCTGGATGATGTCGCCTGTATGTGTGCTGGACGATATCGCCTGTGAAGAGGCGCTGGATGATGTCGCCTGTGAAGAGGCGTTGGATGATATTGCCTGTGAAGAGGCGCTGGATGATATCGCCTGTGAAGAGGCGCTGAATGATATCGCCTGTGAAGAGGCGCTGGACGATATCGCCTGTGAAGAGGCGCTGGATGATGTCGCCCCTATAAGAATGCTGGATGATATCTCCTGTGAAGAGGCTCCGGCTGATATCGCCCTTATAAGGGTGCTGGATGATATCGCCTGTGAAGAGGCGCTGGATGATATCGCCTGTGAATAGGAGCTGGATGATGTCGCCTGTATGTGTGCTGGACGATATCGCCTGTGAAGAGGCGCTGGATGATGTCGCCTGTGAAGAGGCGTTGGATGATATTGCCTGTGAAGAGGCGCTGGATGATATCGCCTGTGAAGAGGCGCTGAATGATATCGCCTGTGAAGAGGCGCTGGACGATATCGCCTGTGAAGAGGCGCTGGATGATGTCGCCCCTATAAGAATGCTAGATGATATCTCCTTTGAAGAGGCGCTGGCTGATATCGCTCTTATAAGGGTGCTTGATGATATCGCCTGTGAAGAGGCGCTGGATGATATCGCCTGCGAAGAGGCGCTGGATGATGTCGCCCGTATAAAGGTGCTGGATGATATCGCCTGTGAAGAGGCGCAGGATGATGTCGCCTGTGAAGAGGCGCTGGAAGAGGCGCTGGATGATGTTGCCCAGATAAGGATGCTGGGTGATATCGCCTGTGTAGAGGCGCTGAATGATATGGCCCCGATAAGGGTGCTGGACGATATCGCTGTGTAGAGGTGCTGGATGATGTCGCCTGTGAAGAGACGCTGGATGAAATCGCATGTGGAGAGTCGCTGGATGATGTCGCCTGTGAAAAGGCGCTTGATGATGTCGCCCTTATAAGGGTGCTGGATGATATCGCCTGTGAAGAGGCGCTGAGTGATATCGCTCTTATATGGGTGCTGGAGGATGTCTTCTTTGTAAAGGTGCCGGATGATATCGCCTGTGAAGCGGCGCTGGATGATGTCGCCTCTGTTGCTTTTGTAAAGGTGCTGATTTATATCGCCTGTGAAGAAGCGCTGGATGATATCGCCTGTGAAGAGTCGCTGGATATGTCACCTGTGAAGAGGCGCTGGATGATGTCGCCCTTATAAGGGTGCTGGATGATATCGCCTGTGAAGAGGCGCTGGATGATGTCGCCTGTGAAGAGGCGCTGGATGAAATCGGCTGACAAGAAGCGCTGAATGGTATCGCCTGTGAAGAGGTGCTGAATGATGTCGCCTGTGATGAGGCGCTGGATTGATATCGCCTCTGGAAAGGTGCTGTATGATATCGCCTATGAAGAGGCACTGGACGATGTCGCCTGTGAAGAGGCGCTGGATGATGTCGCCCTTATAAAGGTGCTGGATGATATCGCCTGTGATGAAGCGCTTGATGGTATCGCCTGTGACGAGGCGCTGAATGATACCGCCCTTGTAAGGGTGCTGGAGGATGTCTTCATTGTAAAGGTGCCTGTGAAGCGGCGCTGGATGATGTCGCCTATGTAAAGGAGCTTTGTAAAGGTGCTGGATGATATCGCCTGTGAAGGGGCGCTGGATGATGTCGCCTGTGAAGAGGCGCGGGATGATGTCGCCTGTGAATAGGCGCTGGATGATGTCGCCTGTGAAGAGGCGCTGGATGATGTCGCCTGTGAAGAGGCGCTGGATGATATCGCCTGTGAAGAGGCGCTGGATGATATCGCCTGTGAAGAGGCGCTGGATGATGTCGCCTGTGAAGAGGCGCTGGATGTCGCCTGTGAAGAGGCGCTGGATGATATCGCCTGTGAAGAGGCGCTGGATGATATCGCCTGTGAAGAGGCGCTGGATGATGTCGCCCTTATAAGGATGCTGGAGGATGTCTGCTTTGTAAAGGTGCTGGATGAGGTCGCCTGTTTCGACTAAAGGACAGAGAGATGTCGGCACTAATAATAATTATATATATAGGCCTAATAGCGTCGTCTTTCCATTTGGTCTTGAGATTGAGAAGAATACATCGTCAGAAAGCACTCAGCATATTCTGTGAATCGTCATGCGACATCTGGTGAGTAAGAAATTGAAACAACACATACCTATTCATATCTCATCTCATCTAAGGTTCTTCTATAGCGCCGCTATCAAGATAGACAATGCGTCAGTCTATGGTCGCTCCAAGTGAGGTTGTAGTCAAGGGCAAATCCGTGTGACAAGACACCAATTGAAACATTCGCTCAGTCAAAAGAAAATCCATGGGCAGATGACGTGAATGTAAATCTCTGAAATTTATCAGCGCTACAAAAACGATTGCTGCTCGATCGACAATCCGATAATGACGACGGCAACGATGATGAAGTCCAATCGAATCACATCTCACCTAATCTAGTATAATCTAATCATTCCTATGTCAATAGAAAAGACATCAAGCATTGGTCGGAGTCGGTTTGATGTTTCATTGCGATTACGATTTTTTATTGTGATTTGACTTGAAGCGACAATAGGTTGCAATGTCTTGGGCATTATATGACGGCGCTATAGAAGTCTTTAGATTTGATTAGTTGGAGACTGATGCTTTTTGGCAGTGAAAATCGTGTTGGGACTGTTGTAATAATCATAATAATCAAAAGATTTTATTTTTTTTAAATATTTGCAAATTCCATGCAGGGGACAAATGCCCCCTTTCCCCCTTACGGACGCCCATGCATACATGTCAATCAGTCTTGTCGCTTAGCTGAAGGCAGTCGGGAAATAAAGCATCCGTTAATTATTCATCAGTCAGCTATAACTAGGCCACAGCTGAAGAGCGGTCCTGTAACTTCGATAGGCTATATCTGCAGGTACATTGTTCGATAAGGACCTATAAGCAAGTTCGATAAAACAGCTATATTTGCATGTGTTTGGCAACTGTTTGCATATGTTTGTCGCCAGGCCATTTACTGCTATTCGATAAAACCGGAAGTTCGAAATACCGAAGTTTTGCTGTATACAGATTCAAAGACTCGGGAAAGCCTAGGCAGCAATGAAGCCAAGCGATACGTCGACCGATACCGACAAGATTTACAGTATCGTTTGAAACGGTAAGGGGTCATCCATAAACGACGTCCGCAATGACGGGGAGGGAGGGGTCATCGAAATGCGGACAAGGGGAGGGGTGGTTATGAACTTATGACCAGTGTGGACGTCCGCATCTAAACTTTCAATTTTGATAGTTTTTTAAACACCACCTTGTTCCAACCTTCCCCGAAAGAGGAAAAGGTCAGTGAGGTCAGCCTAAAACCTCATGCATGGTATAACCTTACTGCGACTTTAAAAGAGGCTTTTATTACTGCACATCCTGCAATATAAAACTTGAACTGTCACTTAAACTTGCACAGGGAACTGTGGAATAATTGTAAAAATAATGATGACATTAAAAATTGGCCTAGGTGTGCGGACGTCCGCAAGGGGAGGGAGGGAGGGTAAGGTCAAATGCGGACAAATGAGGACAGGGGGAGGGAGGGGTACAAAGTAGGTCATATTTTGCGGACGTCCTTTATGGACGACCCCTAAGCAAAAAGGAGAGGACTGAGAAACACTCTTTGGTACACGAACCGACTCGACCCCAGGACTGGTAATTAATTGATCTATCCAGATGTTTAAGTGCCAATCAGTGGCGTAGCAATCGGTTGTGCAGGTTGTGCAATGCACAAGGGCCCCCGGCGGTCAGAAGGGCCCCTGACAGCGAGTAGTCATTTTTAGCCTTAAAGTAAATCTACATGTACAGCAAGTTAGCAACAGCGTACACAGTACTACACACTCAAATGAATCGACTCGATAGTTTTATTGGCTCAATCTGAAGCTAGAATGTATCATACCGACAATTCGCTTGCTTTTCAAACTCAGCTGTTGTCATTTCGCTGAAGCTTTAGTTCGAAGTTGTCAACGAGATGGACCATCATTGAAATTGCCCTACTGTTACTCGTAGACTATTAGGCAGCTATTTAGGCTATGCTATTTCGTCTATATTCAGTGATGTCTGCACTGCCTACAGTGCCTCGGCCTACATGTTGCTGTTGACCTTGCCTGTGACTGCTGCGACATGTGAAAGATCATTTTCAAAGTCGAAGCTAATCAAAAACTATCTACGAAGTACAATGTCAGAAGAGCGGCTGAGCGATTTGGCAATGTTGTCAATAGAAAATGAACATGCCAGAAAACTTGACGATTCAAAGGTGGTAGGCCTAGATATTTTTTTTGCAACAGAAGGCGCGCAAAAAAACGATTCAACTTTTCCGGAATTTTCGGAAACTTTGTTTTAGACTACCGAATTTATTAAATTCGTTATTTTTATCATCCAACCCAACTGTTTTACAATTTGACAGAATTTAAGTGTGGATAATTCATATTTTATCGGTCATAGCAGATGGAACAATGTTTTTAGATTAATTAGGCCTATCTTTAGTTCAATTTTTTATGCTAGCCTGGAGAAATAAAAAGTTTTACTATAATAAATCGGAGAAAATAATAAAAATGTAACTATTTAATTATTATCTAATTGGGGTGCGATTTATGATATCTGCATATTACTCACGGTGCGAAATATGCAAATATCGCAAAGCGCCAAGCGTTTATTGCACAGCGTTTTTTTGGTTTCAAATCGAATGGTACAAGGGATCCACCATCGAAACTCTGCACAAGGGCCCCAAAAACCTTTCTACGCCACTGGTGCCAATTATAGCCTAATGAATTCGCCTCAAAAGTACTATAGCTGCATTAAAGTATAAGGTCTTCAAGACAGACAGACAGACAGACAGACAGACAGACACACACACACACACACACAGACAGCATGGAGCCAGAGAATGAGGAACAGCGGTAGGAAGTGGGATCATGTAAGCTTACGTAGCAGAAGCTCATCTATATACCGGGTGGCCCATTAAAAACGTTCCCAAACTTTGTTAACCTGGCAAAGATCTAATTTCAGAGATATCAAATTTTAATTTATACCAAAATGTTAAGCAATCATTTCTGTGCACAAATGTCACATTTCAAGAGAGTACGTTTATTATGTCACACTCTGCGGCAAGGTTATGACGTCATACCTGTTTACAAATTTTGCACAAAACTACGTCATTTATTTCGCCGCGAAGTAACGAGAGTATCTTGATTAAACTAGTCCTCGAAGTAGTAAACATACAACATGGTGTTTTCAAATAATGATCTCGCTGTTATTAAGATATCATTTAAGGCAAGCGAATCGTTCAGGAATATCCGTGTAAAAACTGGTCAAGACAAAGCATAAACCGAGTCATTAATAAGCTTATTGAAACTGCATGGTATAACGTTGATCGCAAGCCTGGAAGTGGTCGTCCAACAGTTAAATTAATGGTATCTGCTGGAGTTTCATTGAAGCAAAATGGTCTCTATTAGACGACACACAAATACAGAAGTCAATAGGACAGTGGAAACAGCGTTTAAGGGTCGTTACAAGAGAAGGCGGAGGATCAATTAAACATTTGTTCGCGTAAAACGTCATCATAAAACAACTGTGCAAAATTGTGACCATGGGTCATACAGTTCTAACAACAATTTCTCTCAAATTGTTGAGTTTTTTGCGCTAAATTTTGGCTGTGTTGTACAAATATGAATTATGATTAGTTTGATGTACTATGATTCAATTTACTTTAAAATTGTTTAATTGCCAGGTTAACAAAGTTTGGGAACGTTTTTAATGGGCCACCCGGTATATACGTGCATGAATATTTATAAGTTCTCAGAACAGTGCTGAACAATAATGTACATGCAGTCATGCATGTACATTCAACAGAAAGGTCCGCTGCAAATAGAAGAGGCCAGACACAAAAGACCGACTGCAGTACACAAGGAAGTTCGGGAAAGGAGTTTTGGATGGGAGAACGGACCTATGACTACTCGACTTAAGAGCAGCTTACTCATGACGTTGGCTTGTATTGGAAAACAACAACAATTGGAAGTCTTTAGACTCTGTCTCCTATCTCAACTTCTCGTAAGACTTTTTGCCAAAGAAACTCACAAAAAATTTGTCTACAATTTATACCAGTGCTCGATAGTGTAGTGATTAGCGTGCTAGACTGCCAACTGAGAGGTCAGGATTCAAATATCTGCCAGAGCAGATATTTGGTCAGCTATAATGAGTACACTGACCGTACACTGTCGGTGGCACGATGAGACGTCGAGGGAGAGGACCAACCATCCAACTTCATATACCAAGGCTAAGAAAATGAAGTTGGTAACACTTCGTACCCATGGCTGCCTGAGGGCTAGGTTAAGGGACTTAGAATTTCTTCATCTTGTTCTTACGCCACACATGCATGCATCACTGACAAGTGAGCTTCTGTTGGAAAATCTACCCTAGCCCACCATGCACTACCTGATCGATGACAAAATATTTCAAGGGCTTGTTTTCAAGGATTACCTGATCGATGACAAAATATTTCAAGGGCTTGTTTTCAAGGATTACCTGATCGATGACAAAATATTTCAAGGGCTTGTTTTCAAGGATTCCATGCATTAAACAAGACCTGGGAATATATTCTGTATTTTAATAAAAACAGAAGATTTAAATAATATCTAAGACTTAATCTATCATAGCTGAATCTGCCGTAGTCACATCAGAATCAAGTAATTTAGAATTGCTGAGTCTAACTAAAATGTTTGAGTCAACATTACCAGTCAACTGTTTACAACTGTGGAACTTTAACTCTAATGTCTTCCTAAACTGTTCCACAGGTCATTTATGAAATATTTAAGATTCCAGCAACACAAAAAGTAAAGCTGAAACGGATTAAATCTAAGAGGAATTATCAAGTACGATGAGACATTTCCACCTATTCCCTAAACCTACTAATAATAGGCACTGTAACACAAAATTCTTAACTCTAACCTTTAAACATACCCAAACCAAGTTCAAAGTTAGCAATTTTTAAATAAAACCGACTAGCTAAGACAAAACAGAAACATTGCAAAGAAAACTTCCAGCAGCACATTTCCCAATCAAAACACACAGGTCAAGATACTGAAAATCTTCAACTGAGCCAACAAAAAGAAAGCTCAGTATTCAGACGTCACAAGCAGAAATTACAATAATTTATTGAACTGTGAAATAAATCTAAAATCCATTTCCATATTATCATTTACATTTCATCCCTCTATTTATAATTGCCACTAAGGAAGACCTCGATGCATTCAAATATAGTGTGGTATATAGTTATGCGTTGACCTTCACACAACCCACATTATTTAAGCAGATCTATTTAACATCACTCAGTTGTATCAACTTATGCATCCAATCTCTCTCTCTCTCTCTCTCTCTCTCTCTCTCTCTCTCTCTCTCTCTCTCTCTCTCTCTCTCTCTCTCTCTCTCTCTCTCTCTCTCTCTCTCGCTCGCTCTGTATCTACCTTGGCTGGTCTTCATTAAGTTCTTATAATATACAGATTAAAGTCAAAGGTAAACAAATAAAAACATATTGTGCAACAAAAAAATCAATCACTTTAAAATAAAAAAAGACACATTTGACAAGATGTCTTGTGCATATAAAAAGTTCTAAAGCACTCAGCCATCTCGACTGTACCCAATAATTCTTCAAAAGTTTTCCAAAAGCAACCTGTAACATATGAAAGGTTCAGATAAGCTGCAACAAAACCCTTTGGGACACTTCAATGTGCACTAGAGCTTTGCGAGTACTGTACTTGAAAGGTCTAAAGCATGAATGATACCATTGCTAAACATAAATGTTTATGGGTACTCTATTCTACTCCACAACTGTAACTAGATCAAGGTTGCAACATGTCAGCACTGAAATGTTCCAAATAAACAGTTGTTTATCAAATTTGCCTGAATGCCCAAGCCACGTTGGCAGCTACATGCGACAAAATGTAACACGAATAGCTTCATATTCCAGTTAAGAAGAGCTTCATGTCCCAGTTAAGAAAACCTTCAAAGCTCAAGGTCAGAGCATAACAATATACCAACTGCCATTCACATGCAAGTAAGAACATTTTGTCACACACGTGAAGTTCACAAGAAATGCCCCTTACTGACTTTCCCGTATTTCCAATCACGGCATCTTCATAGCATAAAAACTGCACCTCTTTGTCAGGCCAATAATATAACTTAACGTGACTCCAAGAGAATTTCTGCATGCCAAAAGGAGCACTTAATGCCTACAGTGGCTATGCCAATAAGGGCAGACACTAATGAGCCAATAGAGGCATTTTATAGATAACCACAGACAACTTGGACTAGTGAAACTGAAGTAAATCAGACAACTGAACACCTCAATCCACACGGAATGACCATACATAACCTTACTGAATATGCAACTGCATCATAGAACGCAGAACATAAGGTCTCCCCTTTACATACATAATAGTCAACATTGCGTTCGACTTTACTCCCATCACAAATCCTCAATCGTTAAAACACTCATCGTGTACAGAAAAGCAATGCAATTTTACACAACGCGCACTCAACGTCATGCAACACAATCTGAAATTCAAATGAGGCCACTTCAGTAGATTTTGAAGCAGTGCAGCCTAGCTGAAGCACAATAATCACGTGTTTATTAAGTGGCTTCAAAGACCACAGTCCTAAGGTTGATGCATCATCGGGCCACAGCGTCGCTTACAATGACTGCCTAATTCTGCTTAATGTATGTATTTACAAAGATACTTTATATTAGCGCATTTTTAAGTACATCACAAATGATGAACCAGGATATAAACTCCAGACATAGAGTTCAAGAACCAGCGCATCATCACCGAATTAAAGGAATTATAAACTGATTTTAAATCGACAACAGCTCCAGTTCAGGTAATTTCACCTGTAATGAGGTTGGTATTGAAGGAAGATATTGAACCAATTCAAAGGAGAAGCACACACGTGCTACATCTGAGCCTTTCTTCAAAACATCTGAACAGACTCACAGGCCGACTGAACACACCCTCTTGGCAAATAATTATAATAGTCAGGCACACGACACATGCTCATTGGGAACCTCTCAAGACTGATGGAAAGAACTCAATAAAAATGCCATTAATATCATTAATATATACAACAGACATTATTCAACAGCAGAAATGGATCAGATTCCATTTCCAGCAGCAACACAAAACAAATACGTGCCATTAGCATACCATATTTGCAAGAGCATGCATGCACAACAAAATACACACAGACACATAAATTAGTATTTTTGCACACCACTAACAATTGTTCACCAGTTTATCAAAATAATAATAACAATATCACACAAGTTTCTCTAAGCTAAGGTTTTCCGTACTGTTAGGGGTATCCTTTAATGCAAAATTTATTATTCTTAATTATTTTAACTTAGGAATACTTATACAAAATCACTATGCTTCATTGTTGCATAACAAGGATTCTGATAATGATAGGGGTAATAAAAATGATTATTAAAATGTTGGCTGCTTCCTTACACATGTTCAGCAAATATGTGCGCATAACTAAATACATACAGCACATACAAAAAGTTATTCATCAAAAAGAAAGAGCTCACACAGAAAATTCACATACTGCCTTAACATTTGAACCAAACTAAAAATAGCTCTGCTTCAAAACAAGAAGACTGAAACGATAAGAATCGAGCCTTAAGGCAGTTCCAGATTTGGATGCAGTGTATCTTTTCTCCTACAAACCATTATCGTCCCTTGCACCGATGAGGTACTCGAAGAAGTGACCGAGCATGACGAGGTGACCTGGGAGGAAGATGTACATTGTGTACGATGCCATGACAAGCAAAGCCAGCAAAAAACAGTCTGGAATATTTTGTTAAAGATCACGTGAAGAGATGTTCATTCATTTAAAAAATTGCTATGTATATTATTTATGTACATGTATTTAACAATTGTTTTTAATACAATAAAATGGTAAATCATAAATTGTCTGTGGACGGTCAGATCAAAATGCTGAAACCGGATCAGAAAGATTCACATCACAAAATTATTTCCCACAAAACCGTAGCTAGAACTGGTGTAGCAGTAGGTTATTATTAGTTTCCGATGCTAGGTGTTTTAGTTATTGCCAGTTTTCATGCTAACATCAAGTTATAGTTTTAGTTAAAGTGAAACCTCCTACTTTCAGTTTTCCTTTTTTTAGTTTTCATCACAGTTTCAGTTATTTGGTCACTGATACTTTGGCTAATTAGCCATAAATTAGGCTACATAGCCATAAATTAGGCTACTTAACCATAAATTAGGCTACTTAGCCATGAGTTTCAGTTTTTATTTTGTTATCTTTTTTCCATTAGTTTTCATTAAATTAGTTCTAGGTTTAGTTAACTAAAACCTTAAGTTTTCTTAAACGATGGTTTTTGTTTCCGTTAACAGAAACAACACTAGAAGCAGGGCATTACACCCTTGAGCAGGACAATTTCTAAGTAAAAATATTACAAAGATATACTAATTATCCAATGTTTTGTTAGATTTATTCAGTAGGTAAATGCAGACAAGGGGAGGGGTGCATGTGAATATTGGTCTCTAATTGTGGCAGTCCAGACCGAAATCAGTATTATGTCGGAAACTACACATCAGAGTAATAGGCCAAAAACTTAAGAAAATATTATTTTTGTGTTTTTCGGTTTTTTGCAGAATCTAATATAAAAATATGTTTAAAATGCTCATTTCTGTTATTTTGTAAAAAAAACGAGTTTTAAAGCCATTTCAAAACTGTTTTTGAGACACCTATATTTTCTTTTTAATTAAGTTTTAGTTACTTTAAAAAATACTTTCAAACCATTTTTTGATGATATTTATAAATTTTATTTGAGTAATTAAGTGAAAAGCATAGTATTTTCAGGAAATATTACCCATGGTATCATTATTAACTGTGCCAAAAAATTTTATCACATTCTGTGTGTGGTTGCTATGGAGTTTTCCATTTTACATTTTGTTTAAGTAAACGGCTTTTTTCTCAGAATTCAAATTCGCACCAATGGATCACTTTTTGCTGATATCTTGAGTTAGAATAATGCTAGAGCAATAATTTTTGTGTCATTTTGAAGCCTGATGAAAGACCTTTCAAATGATATATCAAACTCAATATGTTGCAAAATCACCTTAATACTGGTTTTGGTGTGTGGAGCCACAATTTAGGTTAAAGGGTTAAATAACAACTTCAGTCAGACAACAGATACTAAGCATTTGATCTAATTACAGTTCTTCTGGGCACCCCAATGTTACAGTATCCCACCATGTAGCACGGTTAGCCAAAAACGATGAACAAAATAGCCTAATCTAGGCCTTAGTACTCTGCTGAATTGCCTATGACCACAAAGGGGCATTGGGAGGATAAGACAGCCAAATATGGAGAAGGTGAGAGGGAAGGGTTTAAAGGACCACCCGAACCTGTAGTGTCGGACCTGGACCTGTAGTGTCGTAGCATTTACAGCTGATGGCACATGCTTGGCTTCACATAATCCGAAGATTCCTCTGGAATCTAGTTCAAGGCTTGTTCTCTCATTGCCAGCTGCCTTCATCACCAGTCTCTGCCTACATCTGAATCTTTTGTGCCTATCTTTTCGCCTTCATTCACGACTCTCTGTACTAACCTGCCTGTCCCGAGTGACCTTATGCATCTGGCTAGAACACGTGCAGTACAGAACAGGGCTTTACACAGCTAAGGTTATTAATCACCCTTGGTTTCTGGCAGTTTCAATGTTTTACGGTCAGTCTAGCAACAAAACAAGCTGGTTCAAGACACTCAGTTGCGCCAATTTCGATTTTGCTTCCCACTCTTGTCCCAAATCTGACTATTTTTAGCAACTGTTTTATAATTTAACTGTTGAACTTAGTTGTAAAGGCAAACCCAGAAGTTGGCAACTTGACGCAAACTTCAAAATGACCAAGATGCTGTAAGGTGAAAAACTGCTACAGTGATTTGTGATGACATAAGACTATGCTCAAGTCTAAAACCTTTCCGAGGGCCTTTGTTTTTGTCCTCGAGACAAATATAATGCTCATTTTATCTTTTGGTTTCTGATGTGCTCAACTTCAGTACTTTCCATAGTATTTTCAAGCCCATTTTCGATAGTTATTTTAATTTTAATCACAGATTTATAGTGTGCCTCTTCAAGATAGACTCGTAAAGGCTCTCCCAACCTAAATCAGGATCGAATAAAACAGTTTTAAGCGTTTCAATGTACAAATTCTAACCATCACTCTTCCTGATTTGGAGCAAAGTACGTGTGACAAACCCGAGAGTGAATTAACAGTCATCACACCACTTTAATTCTGTTACATTCCGCCCAGCATCACAACAGTCTAAAGTAAAGCATACATCATTTATTTAATCAATCTAAACTTTGTAAAATCAAAGGATACTAAACACTTTTCGCTCCCATGACTCAAGCATGTAAAGCGCTGTGCACAGAATATACTGGTAATACCAGAATTCACAGAAGGTTGAGATCCTCTTCATAATTGCCATATCTGCTCTACCGTAGACTACAAAATACTCTTCCCAGCTGAAATAACGAATGTTTTCAAGGAAATGACGCTGAAGTGATTCGCCGAAATATTTTCCTAAAATCCACCATGAAAAACCAACGACAGTCGCATGATGTGCAGCAGACTACATATTTCCGCCAAGATGCCACCATAATTGTTGACTTTTGGGACGCCACCAAGTGACAGATTTTTAACGCGTCTTAATGTCCAATATGGGCTAAATAGCTTATTGTATATTGTATATTCGTTTATTCAATCAAAAACAGTTGTCAAAACGCAGCTGTTAGTCATAGGAACCAAAATATTTCCAGGCGCTCAGTCAAATAAAAAATCGGCGAAGTTCATTGTCTACTCCTGCCAAGATCCATAATAGGTCTGACTAGTGCAGACAGACAGTTTTCTTCGTAAATTGTTTCGCCTTGGGTATACCTCCCTCCTTCATTTCCAACTGTTGAGGAACTCCGCAATAAAACTGATCGCGATCTCTTTAGTAGCATTCTTTTAAAAACCAGTCACCGCCTCCATGGCCTTCTACGGTCTACCATCCGTTCTACAGACCGAGCATGATTTGCGCCCGCGTACATAAACGGTTCTGCCAAGATTTGAGTAGGCCTACTCTCACCCAACGGGGGTTTCCTGGCTAGGATCATAGGATGCTGTACAGTTGAGCATCTGCTACAATTATTTCGCTTTTCATCTAACGTTATTAGACCTATTACTCATCATTGCTCTGTTTTCTTTCCCACTGCGTAGCATTGTATGTAAAGCGCTGTGCGTTTGTGTTACACATAAAGGCATGCACTGGCGGCGATCTTGTTTGACAGGTGGACATATAAGCTGATCTGGTGAAAGGGAGTTTTGAACTGATCTGGTCAAAAGAGGTAACGCGCGACAAAAAACTGTTGTCAGATGTGTTTGTCGACCTACCTGTGCAAGTTTGAAAAGATACGCAGGTGATATACTTGTGAAAAAGAGCCGTATATGCTTATCTCTGATGCTGTACAAATCAGAATCCTGGAAAAACAAATTTCTAAACCGCTACTCGAAAGCTAAGCGCAGGGCACCAGCTTAGGCCTATTCACAAACTCTGTATCATGTTAACTTAGAGGGATTGTCCATATATAGATGTCCATTGGAAATCCGAGTCATGTTGTCAGATGAGACGGAGGAGCTACTAAGGTGGGTTTTGTTGAGGACGAGAAAGCTTCAGTAGTGGAGGAGAAAGAGCTGTAGAGGATATGATGAGTTGGGTAGGCCCTAGGTCTAGTACGTGTCGTCTGCATATTATTTTTTTAGTTTAGTTACAGTCAACAGAAATAAAGATGATGGTCAAAAGGAGAGGATTAACTCTTCTACTAATTAATTACTAGTCGAGTCCCATGAGGCAGCCATGAGTCTGAAGAGTAAACGACTTCAATTTTCTTAGCCTCGGCATAGGAGGGCAGGTGAACTCTGACTCGCCGCTTGATTTTCCTGTTGACTGTATGCTATGCATTCTGATGGCCTAAAGGCCTACTCATTGAGTTCGCTAGAGACTTTGCAGTGTGATTCTCCTTACAGATTTTATTTTAGTTACAGTTACAGTTATAGTTAATGGTTTTTCATTTTAGTTATAGTTACAGTTATAGTTAATATTATTTTTTAGTTACAGTTATAGTTATCGTTAACGAAATCATTTTGCTTACGTTAACGAAAACATTTTCGTTACCGTTATCGTTAATGAAAATCACACTGAATTATGAAGGCGGGTTACACAATAATTTGCTTAGAGCTTTGACGAATGGGTGCATTCAGCTTCATGAATACACAGCGCTCCATATTCACCGACATCCAAGGCGAACATAGGAATCATTTTGCTTTCATTAACGGCTGTATGTTCACGTTCTCACGTTAGTTGATATTGCACTTTTTTTTATCGTATTAACGAAAATAGCAATGAATTTTCGTTAGTGTTATTTTCGTTATAGTTATAGTTATAGTTAATGATATTTTTTAGTTATAGTTATAGTTATCGTTAACGAAATCATTTTTTGTTCGTTAACGAACATTTTCGTTATCGTTAACGTTAACGAGAATCACATTGCTAGAGAGCACAAGTGGAGCCGAATCCTCGAAACATGTGGCTCGACACATACGCGCGGCTGTATAGGCCTTTAGGCAAAGTATACAGTCACAAGAAGGTCACCATATAAATACCGACATTGAAAGAATGTAGCTTAGATGTGTACTTAATTAAATAATTAATTAACCCTCAACGGCAGGTGGTTCGTGAACCTTCTTAACACAGCTAACATAATCTAATCCTGCAGATACGCCTCTGTGGCTAATTACTGCACACGTGGGCGATGCTTTGGGAAGTTGTAAGTCTGTACGTATACATTGATTGCAGCAACTGCCGCCAACATCAGTAAGGTTAGGCTTATACTATCCTCAGTTCAAACAAAGCTGAAAAATGTCTATGTTAGTTTCCCATCAGCCGCTTAATAGCACTTTAATTGTAGCCTACTTCAGCTATGATCCCGCTAATTGGCCCATAACCCTATAGATATATCTATGCCCACAACTGCAGTTGCCAATTAAGGCTCGACTCTGAAACAGAACGGACCTGCTCTACCTGATAACGAACGAACATACACCAGAGAGATGTACATCAGTTCTTCTGTTTGTCACCCTCTGTCTGTCTGTCTGTCTGTCTGTCTGTCTGTCTGTCTGTCTGTGTCTGTCTGTGTATGTCTGTATCTGTCTGTGTACACGGCGTCTGTCTGTCTGTCTGTCTGTCTGTCTGTCTGTCTGTCTGTCTGTCTGTCTGTCTGTCTGTCTGTCTGTCTGTCTGTCTTCTGTCTGTCTTTATGCTTGGATGTACACGGGTGTGGTTGAGAACAGAGTCCGATCGATTTGCGGCCGCTGTGGCGCCAGGTGTTTTGGTCGATGAGCACGCAGCTGAAACTATAGATGGGCGTTGAAAGGATTAATTACTCAACAGATCCGACAGACCACTTAATAAACAGGCGCCGAAGACGGGAGAAAGCTCTAATGAGATTTTCTGACGATTAATCCGTGTTTTGCCGATGACCTGTAGGCCTAATCTATCAGCAGAGTAATCTGAATATACTTCTGTGGCACTATCATCACAAAACCACATGTTCATGCTTTCAAGTGAAATGGCAGTCGATGCAACATATTCAATACGTTTACACAACATGACATTAACATAAGCATAACATAACATAACAAAATATATCAACACAGCGTAACATACTTAAAATCTGCTATATTAAGTGCCCTGATACAAACAAAGAAACAAAAACAAACAAACATGCATACATACATAGGCCTACATAAAAATACGTAGGCTCTATGCATACACCGTGTCTCAAAATAAACTGTGCAAAATTGTTTATGTGAGAACTTCGTCAAATTTCCACCAATTTTAATAATTTTTGGTAGGTAGATGGCAAAATAGCTGAAATTTTATGCTATACATAAATTTTCCACCTCACCTGACTCATGTCACCGCACTACCTTGTTAAACACAGATGTACCAATTTCTTATATAACGCTTAAATTTTATTACATGCAACAAAATATCTGACGACTTAATTACCACACAGTAAAGTAAACTATGGTTTACTTAGCAGAGTTTTTAATTGTTATGATAGATCTGCTTAAAAGTGTTAGAATTGGTGCTCGAAATGTGCCCCGCTTACACGGACACAAGCGCTTAGACGGCGACGCCACTGGCCGATAGCAGCATCAACGATCGACAGGTCAAAGCGCGCCCACTCGTCGATCAGACGCGTTTTTAGTTCGTCGACGTTGGCTATTCTGGAGTGGTAAATAGAATAGCCAACGTCGACGAACTAAAAACGCTGCAGCACACTCCATATGCTATAGTCGACTGGGTTAAGATCCGGTGAAATTCGGCGGTCACAGTGTTGAAGGTATGAAGCCGGGCGTTTTTCGCTCCAGGAAAGAGACAGTGTCGCGTGCTCAATGCGCCGGGGCGCCACCCTGTTGAAAGACAAAAAACTCGCCCTGGGATATCCGGCGTATGTCTGGCAGTAGCTTCTGGGCAAGAAGGTTGTCGCGATAGTAGGCCCCATTCACTTTGACACCCGGCTCGATGAAATCTGAGCACTGTAGTTGTTAAAATTTAAGCGTTATATAAGAAATTGGTACATCTGTGTTTAACAAGGTAGTGCGTTGACATGAGTCAGGTGAGGTGGAAAATTTATGTATAGCATAAAATTTCAGCTATTTTGCCATCCACCTACCAAAAATTATTAAAATTGGTGGAAATTTGACGAAGTTCTGACAGAAACAATTTTGCACAGTTTATTTTGAGACACGGTGTACATACATACATACATGTATATATCTATGTACAATATGTATTATGTTATTTATATCTGGCCCTTTAGACGAAGTGTTACTCTAAAGAAGGTGTTTTTGGTGTGTTATGTTGCCGGTATTTAGAAGTTGTGTTATGAATTAGTGTACAACTTAGGCCTACATGATCACAAATCCCACAATAAACCAGAGCATTACTTTAT